>CM035841.1:340945286-341545286 GCA_020510985.1 Pholidichthys leucotaenia
ATATTTACAGGCAAATGGGCAACACTGATGCAAAAGTTGCAACCAAACAGGCTATTCTGCTGTGTATAATAATGGTGGGTGTTTTGTACTTATAATATTGCTAAAATATAAAATGATGCACTACAATGTGTCTCGAATATTTGTAAACATGTCCTGTTATAGTACTGCATGAATTTATTGATGATGCACTATAAACACAAACAATTCTAATAGTGACTGAACAACTCCCATTCCCCAAAGTGAAGATACAACACTTATGAATATAAGTTCTAAAAAGATCACACAAATAAGTGATCTGACTAAAAAGTAAACAAGCGGTTCTTAAACAGTCGCTAATAATGGCTGTCCCATTCATTTTCAATTATTCTGTAATTAATATTCACACAATCAAATAAATCTCAGTTCAGTCCCTTTTATATTTGTCAAAATCTAACATCAGGGATTGCCTACATATAGGGTACACCTCTGTATTTCACTTTCAAATTTGAAAGGTGGGCCTGTAAAGCCCTGGACCTGTTGGACCTGTAAAGCCTGACTGACCTACCTGTTCCAGAAACTTGCTTTCTACAGGCATGCACTAGTTGTAATAGATCAAAGATAAGATAAGCCATTACTAGTCATCGTCACGTTTACCATTTTGATGAAGACTGATGACTTTAAATTATTCTGTTAGATCTGTTACAAAAAAAAATGTATCTAACACTTAAAAAAAGAAAACAACTTTTTAAGAGCACCACTTCTGTGAAGAGTCATAAAAATTTAATCATTTGATAGAGGCCATCAAGCCACAATCATAAAAGGAAGAGGGCAGTGTCCCATTACTACCAGGCTTTTAGGATCTGAAGGTGCGTTACATTTGAATAACACCTTAGGATTCTTCCAGATTCCAGATATAATTTATGAAAACTTCCTCCGAAGCAGGTATGTCAGTCACACACAGCCATTATTTGCATCGCAGCCACATCATCGTAAACAGCAAAACCGGTCGGTCAAATTAGAAGAGGTATCCAAATAAAACTCCACACAAACTTTAACTGAGTTATTTAATTTCTAGCATGACTGCACATATATTATAACTGATTCCGACGCTTTTGATCACAAATCAGCGAGAATAAAATGAATGTGGCACGTGGGAGGGTGCAGCACCCGCAGCGCGTACCGATCGAAGAGTCCTGAAATAAATGAACAACAAAAAACAAGCAAAGATTTCTACTGAAATCCTACTTACTGAAGAACAGTCGGTAGCTCAGAGAGTTTGGGGTACCCCGCTCTTCCACGTTGTAGCTCATGTTGGAGTTCGGCTTTTCTCACGCAGACTGAACCAGACTGATGATGACGTCGGAGGGAGAGGGTATTGCGCATGCGCATTGCATTGACGGCAACAGCAGAGGCTGGAGTTCAGTCGAAGGGCAATGACGTGCAGAGCGCAACAATAATTATTAGCCATGTTAGAGGAAAAAAATCTGCATGGCATGGGGCCACAAGAACATAGCTGAGTATTTTAATGACAGTAAAACAGCAAAATTAAAACTATGATTAGTAAGAATGTTTTTTGTTTTGCTTTTTTTGTCATAGACTAGAAAAAAAATTTTTTTTGCTCATTTTTGATTTGAAATTTGTTAAGTGTGGTGGGCATCTTTTGCTTTTATTTTTTGTTCTTAAATATGAATTTTTTTGCACATACATTTGATTTTTTTTTGCCTGTAAATCTGTAACTTTTGTAAATTGCAACCTTTTTCTATGTCCAACTTTTTGCTTGCAAATTTGCAGTTTTGCTATTTTGCAACTTCTTCCTATAACCTTGCATCACAAACTGACATTCTTCCTCTTAAATTTGCAAATTTTTTGCTTGTAAATTTGCAAAAAATTTTGTTAATTTGCAGCTTCATCCTTGCAATTAAATTTGCAACTTTTCAGGTTTTTTCAAACATTTTTTTTTTGCTCATAAATTAAGTTTTTCTATTGAATTTTCAAGGTTTTTTTACTTGTAAATTAGCAACTTTTAACTTTTTAATTTCCCTATTTCAGCTTATTTTGCAGCTTCTCTCTTGTGAATTTATATCGGTTGCACTTTATTTTCCAGCTTTTTCTCAGAAATTTGTAAAACTTTTCTCTTAATTTTACAATTTTATAAATTTGCAAGATTTCAAAGATTTGCAAGAAATCAAACAAGAACAATTTAAATAGCTCAACACAACTAATATTACAAGTGGGTTCTCCATATTCAACAAAAAATGCCACTTTTAATGACAACTGCAAACCCCTCCAGGATTTCACGATGTTGCAATTCTATCAATTCCCGCAACTTCAGCAGGTCCTGCATAATTTGAATTTTGTCCAATCACTGCAACTTTACCGCAATTTTGGCCAGTTGTTGTCAACTTCCGCCAGTTTCACCAATCAAATTTGTCTCTCAGTAGCGTGCAGATGTGTACAGTACGTCATCAGTCTGACCAATCAAATGCAGCGCTGCACCGCACTCACTTCTGTGTTTACAGTGAGTATATACTGAACACATCAGCAAAAAACTGTGTGTGATTAAAAAAATCACTCACCTGTGAGTTTTCTCACATCGTTCTTTCCTCCGTCTCCCCTGGCCCGCCGGTGAATGTCTCCTCGAGTTTCCGTAATGACCGCATGTATGAAGTGCCGGGTTTGTGTTGAAAAACATCTGCCTGTCTGAAAGCACCTCCGTCTTGGAAGCGCGTGCGCCAACACACACCATAAAACCACACAAAAAACAAGTGAATCTAATATTACAGCATGTGTTGTAACAGTTTATATGTCTTTAGAGGTAAAAGTCACTACTACATCTTGTCAATGAGTTTTAAAGTTGGGACTCTCCGGTCTGGACATGAGCCAATGCATGATTCAAGCAATTCCCAAGGAGAGCCCCGCAACTTACCACAACAATAGAAAAAAAAAATCCTGTGAAATCCTGGAGGGACTCATCTTTAGTGCTTAGTAGAGCACCCCTTTTTCTGCTGTGACCTGCTGCAAACATGATGCATAGCCAGACACCAGCTTCTGGCAGCATTCTGAGGAATCTTAGCCCATTCCTTTATATTAGTTCCCTAATTGTTGTGTTATAGTTTGGACTTTTATTTGTGTGGTATGGATGGTGGCTCCACTTTCCGGTTCCGCCACCACCCACGGCTATAATAGGGCAGTGGGCAGGAGGGGCGGTCTCTTTGCCACCTCTCTGCCTGGAGATTGCAAATGCCTGTGTGCTGTGAAGTGCCTCTCAATGAACATGCGTTTAGTTCAACACCTGGCCTCGTCCTTGGCTCCTTATTACCAACATAACATTAATATTATTGGATTTGTGTGCTGCAAATGCCTTCTTCAAATCCCACCAGAGATGTTCAGTGAGGTTCAAGTCAGGTGACTGTGATGGCCACAGTATCTTCCAAGACTTCTTCTGAAATCAAACCTTGGTGGACTTACAGGTATGCTTGAAATCATTGTCCTGTTGGAAGGTTCAATGACACCCAAGCTTCAGCTTGTTCACAGACGGCATGACATTTTCTCCAAGGATTTCCTATTACATGATAGACTCCACCTTGTCTGCCACACACTGCAGGTTTTCAGTGCCAGAGGAAGCAAAGCAGCCCCAAAGCATCATTGTGCCACCGCCATACTTCACTTTAGGCATGGTGTTCTTTTCATCGTATGCATCATTCTTTCTCCTCCAGACATACACTTATCTATAGGCCTGAAACCTTCCAGTTTTTTTCATCACTCCACAGAACAGAATTCTAAAACCTCTTTGGCTTATTTATATAGTTTTGAGCAAATTGAAGCCAATTTTTCGGGCCTATGGATTAGCCATGTGTCTGGAGGATGAAGAATGAAGCATACGCTGAAAAGAACACCATGCCTAAAGTAAAGCATGGTGGCAGCTCAGTGATGCTCTGGGGCTGTTTTACTTCCTCTGCCACTGGAAACTTGCAGCGTGTGGTGGGTAAGATGGATAAAGAGAGGAGCCTAACCACTTTGGTCAAAATATCTGAGCGTATATTCTGTCCTAGAGTGATCCAGTAGCTTATGGTTGAGTTACTTTTTCACCCAGTACTTTTTACTGTTGCAGGCATCAAATTCAAAATGAGGGAATATTTGCAAAAAAACAAACAAACAAAAAGTTTATTCCATTGAATAGACTACAAAGACAAGATAATTTAATGATATAGATGCAGAAGGATTTAAAAATAATTTTATTTTGTTTGTTTACGTTTTACATAAATAAACAAAGTCCCAACTTCACCGGAATTTGTTTGTATTTACAGAATTTTTCTTTGTAAGGACAAATTTAAATGGTAATATTCTGGATAATCTGAACAAATTATTTCTTATCTGCTGGCTGCACTATTGAGATTTGGATACATTTTATTATTTTAGGATAAAAGTTTAATTTGGTCTATTTTATTAAAAATGACAGAAGTTGCAACATACATACAGTATACAGTACATCCGGAAAGTATTCACAGCACTTCACTTTTTCCACATTTTGTTATGTTACAACTTCATTCCAAAAGGGATTAAATTCATTTTTCCCTCAAAATTCTACACACCATACCCCATAATGACAATGTGAAAAAAGTTTTTTTTTTTTTAGATTTTTGCAAATTTATTAAAAGTAAAAAACTAAGAAATCACATGTACATAAGTATTCACAGCCTTTGCCATGAAGCTCAAAACTGAGCTCAGGTCCATCCCGTTTCCACTGATCATCCTTGAGATGTTTCTGCAGCTTAATTGGAGTCCACCTGTGGTAAATTCAGTTGATTGGACATAATTTGGAAAGGCACACCAGTCTATATAAGGTCCCACAGTTGACAGTGCATGTTAGAGTACAAACCAAGCATGAAGTCAAAGGAATTGTCTGTAGACCTCAGAGATAGGATTGTCTCGAGGCACAAATCTGGGGAAGGATACAGAAAAATTTCTGCTGCTTTGAAGGGCCCAATGGCCACAGTGGCCTCCATCATCCGTAAATGGAAGGAGTTCAGAACCACCAGGGCTCTTCCTAGAACTGGCCGGCCATCTCAACTGAGCAATCGGGGGAGAAGGGCCTTAGTCAGGGAGGTGACCAAGAACCTGATGGTCACTCTGTCAGAGCTTCAGCATTCCTCTGTGAAGAGAGGAGAACCTTCCAGAAGAATAACCATCTCTCCAGCAATCCACCAATCAGGCCTGTATGGTAGAGTGGCCAAACAGAAGCCACTCCTTAGTAAAAGGCACATGGCAGCCCACCTGGAGATTGCCAAAAGGCTCCTGAAGGACTCTCAGACCATGAGAAACAATTCTGGTCTGATGAGACAAAGATTGAACTCTTTGGTGTGAATGCCAGGCATCATGTTTGGAGGAAACCAGGCACTGTTCATAACCATGCCAATGTTGGTGGCAGCATCATGCTGTGGGGATGTTTTTCAGCGGCAGGAACTGGGAGACTAGTCAGAATAGAGGGAAAGATGAATGCAGCAATGTACAGAGACATCCTGGATGAAAACCTGCTCCAGAGCGCTCTTGACCTCAGACTGGGGTGACGGTTCATCTTTCAGCAGGGCAACGACCCTAAGCGCACAGCCAAGATATCAAAGGAGTGGCTTCAGGACAACTCTGTGAATGTTCTTGAGTGGCCCAGCCAGAGCCCAGACTTGAATCCAATTCAACATCTCTGGAGAGATCTGAAAATGGCTGTGCACCAACGCTTCCCATCTAACCTGATGGAACTTGAGAGGTGCTG
This sequence comes from Pholidichthys leucotaenia, assembly GCA_020510985.1. Classification (NCBI taxonomy): domain Eukaryota; kingdom Metazoa; phylum Chordata; class Actinopteri; order Cichliformes; family Pholidichthyidae; genus Pholidichthys; species Pholidichthys leucotaenia. The sequence continues at coordinate 340,951,033 of CM035841.1, forward strand.
CAAAGAGGAATGGACGAAACTGCCCAAAGATAGGTGTGCCAAGCTTGAAGCATCATATTCAAAAAGAGTCGAGGCTGAAACTGGTGCCAAAGGTGCATCAGCAAAGTATTGAGCAAAGGCTGTGAATACTTATGTACATGTGATTTCTTAGTTTTTTATTTTTAATAAAATTTGCAAAAATTAAAAAACTTTTTTCACACTGTCATTATGGGGTATTGTGTTTAGAATTTTGAGGAAAAAATGAATTTAATCCCTTTTGGAATAAGGCTGTAATGTAAGAAAATGTGGAAAAAGTTAAGTGCTGTGAATACTTTCCAGATGCACTGTACTATTTGTGAATATCACCATCAAGTCACAGAAGGGATATGTTTAACTTTTCAGTCATATCATCCCAAAGGTCATTGTGTGACTTTTTAATGTAACCAAACAGCAACAGAAAAAGAACTGAAAATTACCAGTATCTTTAGAATACAAAGCAGTATTATTTAATCCTACGTAAGTTGTAAAGTCAGTCAATACTATAAGATCATAAGAAACTGACATGTCAACTGCAAACAACAATATGAATTCATAAACTTCACAGGAGAAATAAAATTATAACAGTGATAATCAGAGATGTGACTTTTGATATTAGTCTGATATTTCATGAAGATCTGTGACAAAAATATCTTCCTCTTACTGTATCTCCTAAACTGTAGTCAGAGTTCTTCAGAAAATAATACATATTTAGTCATTCACCGTTTAGACTGATATATAACTGCTGGCAGGACAATCATGCATGATCCTCACAGAGGGAGACAACAGCACGAGCAGGGAAGCTTAGTCACAGTAAGTAATTAACTAGCTAACTGACAGTCTTAGTACATAAATACATATAAAATTTAAGCAAAATTTGACATAATTTATTAACTTTTCTAAACATACCTGATTTTTTTTTTTTTTTTTTTTGAGAGAGAGAGGATTCCGCACCCTGACGTCACATCCGGCCGCTGCTCGTCGCGCTTCCTGCCTTGCTTGAGGGAGGGGACGGTGCTGACGGCTGGGAGGACGAAAGGAGAGACAAGAAAGCCTTTGGAGCGACATAAGAGAGTGGGGAACGGCCCGGGTTTCCACCGTCCGTCGGGAAATAAGCACCCCCAGTTTTCTGTAGCTGCTGAATTTGTCACCGAATTGGTGCTAAATAAAAAAAAAATGTCCAGTCGTCAGCTTAGCGAGAGCAGGGCCATCCCGACCAAGACGGTGGTGATCAACAACACAACGCAGCTACCTCATGACTACTGTACCACCCCCGGAGGCACTTTATTCTCCACCACGCCTGGAGGTAAGACCGGGACTTCGCCTGCTTTAAGGGACATTTTTAAAAAGATGGAGGATAATTAGTTGTAGGAGGCGCTTAAATGTTCCTGTAATTGTGGCACAGGCTGCAGTGTCATCCTGCTCAAAACAAAAACAAAGCTAAGCCCTGCCCCCTCCACTCTAGCCGTTGCTTGATTGGCTGATTTACAGCGCACAGATTCTGGTGAATAATGTCAACTGTATAAAAAATGTAAACTGTTTTGTCAGCTAATAATAGAGCACAAGGAATTCACTACTAAGTTGAAGTTTGTATTAAGAGGTACGTAGTAACCAGGATACTCTGTACTCTTACTCGAGCAAGTTTTTGCAGAAAAACCTGCACTTTTACGTAAGTAAATTTGGTCGTATTCTGAGTAAATTTCGATTCCACACATATATAAAATTAGTGCCGCTTATGTTTTTTTCATCAGTTTCTCTTCTAATCAGATTTAAAATGATTATTTTTCTATTCTGACACAGTCAATTGATTTACTACTGTCTCCATATATGATTTGTTTTATATTACAGGGCACATGTGACTAGTTTATATTTTAGACTTTAACATCTAAAAGAAAAACCTTGAAAATTGCACATTTACAATTAAAAACAGTTTAAAATCTGGACTTCCGGTCTGGACGCCATGGCGACTGCAGCTTAACACTTAAGTTCTCAGACCCAATCCAGGATAACACCTTGAAAATCAAACTTAACGGATTTTTGGAGGAGTGAAAATCAAAAGACAAAATCATCATGTCTAAAGGAAAACAGAAGAAACTGAAATTCTCCAGGCCAGGACACGTATCGGCCGGAGAATCCGAACTGGAAGATCTCCGTTCAGAAGACGAGGAACTGGTGATAGCTAACAAAAGGGTTAGCCTGAAATCACTATTTGAGGAGCTACGACGATTTCGCCGAGATGTTACGGCCGAATTTCGGGAATTCAGAGAAGAATTGAAAAGGACAAACAGCAGAGTGGACCAGGCCGAGAACCGAATCTTGGAAACAGAGGATCGAATAAAAGTGCTCGAAGATTCTGTGCTAGACCTACGCAAAAGACAAGCAGCTATAGAGGCTAAGCTAACCGACCAAGAAGGAAAACAAAGAAGAGACAACATAAGAATTCATGGTCTGATAGAAGGAACCGAAAATGGTTTTAACTCAATGGCAGAATGCGTGGAATCCTTACTAAGAGAGAAATTGGATATTCCACAAACCACCGACTTGAAGATAGAAAAGGCACATCGTTCATTAGCCGCTAGGCCGGCGGCGGAAGCGCCCCCACGTTCGGTGTTGGTAAGATTTTCCAATTTCAAAATAAAACAAGAGGTTGTAAGACTGGCCTGGCAGAAAAAAGGATTTATGCACCAGGAGAGAAAAGTCTACGTGGAACACGATTACGCCCCGGAGGTCCTTAAAAAGCGCAGGGAATACAATGACGCGAAAAAGGTGTTAAGAGAGAAGAAATTGCGCTTTCAGACACCATTTCCTGCGAAGTTAAGGGTCTTCTACGGCGATGAAACGTGTCTCTATAATTCGGCGGAAGAAGCAACAGCTGACATGGCGAAAAGAGGCCTCCCGGTAACGGTATTTAAACCCCCAGCAGACCCGAGTGAGAAGATCAAAGCGCAAACATGGACAACACAAAGACCTTCAAAATCCACGGACCAGCAGCGGGAAACCCAGCACCAGAGCGTCGCGGATAAACTATCCGTTTTCAGGTTGGAATAGCGACCTTTTTTTTTTTTTTTTTTTTTTTTTTTTTTTTTTTTTTTTCTTTCTCTTGAATCAATCCGCACATCCAACCCCCCTCATACAAGGTAACAAACATTAAAGGAGATGCATATTCAGCATGTGGTAAAACATTTCATGGAACAATCATATTATTTGAAACAAATAAGTCTTTGTAATAAAAAAAAAAAAAAATTGTTAAAATAGAAATGTGACAATAATCCACATGTTCTCCTCATACTAACAAATACTGTTTTTGCGTGAATGTTTGATGTGATGGGGGTGGGAGGGTGCACACAATTTCACAGGGTTTAGGCATAAAAGGAAAAAAAAAAAAATCATTACAAGTTTGGATTGGGTTCTGAAACTCACGTTAAAAGCATGGGACTACTTTCAGTGGTAAGAGAGGGCCCTCAACACGTAACAGAGTTTGAGGAATTTCCCTCAGAGCCTTCACTCCATCAAGGCTCTTACAGGGTCTTTAAAAAGACCTCAGCTCAGGAAGTTCTTATGACTGCTTTTTGTTTTAAAGTTTTTTACACTATGTTCTTAATGTTTTTCTTGTTTTTAATGTTCTTTCAGTTTCTGAGTAGCACAAAAGAGGGCCACCACACAGTTATACTAAACAAAACAACACAATGGAGAAACAGGGTGTAACCAAAATAATTTCATATAATGTAAAAGGAATCCTGAATCCAGTTAAAAGATCCAAGATTCTAGGCAAAATGAAAAAAGACAAAGCAGGAATAATACTTTTACAAGAAACCCACCTAACAGACGTGGAACACAATAAACTCAGTAGACAAGGGTTTAAAATGATCTCTTCATCTTCATATAAATCAGGGAGGAGGAGGGGAGTAGCGACATTGATATCAACCAAAATTACATTTGAAAAAAAATCAGAACACAAAGATAAAGAAGGGAGATACAGTTTGGTAACTGGGCGGGTAGAGGGAGAAGATATCACCCTGCTGAATGTGTATGCTCCCCCAGGGGCTAACTGGAAATTTTATAAAAATGTATTCGACCTAATGATAACTAAAGCTCAAGGTTTAGTGATATGTGGTGGGGACTTCAATCTTAGACTGAATCCATACTGGGATGCTTCTGGTAATTCCCCACATCAAAATAACACCCAAAACAGGAAGACTCGGATGCTACTAAAAGAATTGGGAATCTGTGACGTGTGGAGGGAACTCAACCCCAGTGTAAAAGACTATACATTTTACTCAACTCCACATTCATCTTACTCAAGGATTGACTATTTTTTTATGTTTAATAGAGACATTGGAAGAGTAAAAACATGTAAAATAGGACTGATGGATCTCTCCGACCACAGTCCGATCTACATGGACTTAAATATCCAAAAATACACAAATAATACATTTTCTTGGAGGTTAAATTCAAATGTCCTGAAAGGACCATTGAAAGATGAATTGGAATCAGATATTCTCAGATATTTGGAAGATAACGATAATGGAGAAGTATCCCCTTTAATACTGTGGGATGCATGTAAAGCTGTAATAAGAGGAAAGATTATTGCAAAACTGGCAACCCAAAAGAAACTAAGACAAGAAAAACTATCCACATTAGAGTCAGAACTTAAGAACCTAGAAAAAGAACACAAAGGCAACACTCATTCTACTGACTCGCTCAAGATTAAGGAAATTAAAAACCAAATAAATGAGATCTACACAATAGAAATCCAGAAGAAACTTACATTTCTGAAACAAAAATACTATGAAGCAGGCAGTAAATCGGCAAAATTGCTACCCTATAAATTGAGGAAACATCAAACAGAAAGAGCAATCTACAAAATCAGAGACCCAGTATCAAAGGAAATAAAATTCAGAATTCAGGATATTCTTAAAAACTTCGAGAATTACTATAAGAACTTATACTCCCACAAAAAACATAAAAACGCATCCGAGGCATTCCTAAACACATTAAACCTTCCCCAACTTACGGAGTCACAAAATAAAACACTACTGTCAGAAATACATCCTAAAGAATTGGAAAAAGCAATTATGAAACTTAAAGCTAACAAATCCCCAGGAGCTGATGGCTATACAGCAGAGTGGTACAAAACCTTTAAACAGCAACTATCTCCTCTCCTCCTGAAAACATTTAATTATGTCCTCCACACAGGGGAAATCCCCCCCTCCTGGAGAGAAGGGGTCATTGCAGTTATACCTAAACCTGAAAAGGATAAACTAGAGTGCTCCAACTACAGACCAATCAGTGTACTAAATCAGGACTATAAGCTTTTTACCATTATCCTTGCCAAAAGGTTAGAAAATATACTGACAGACCTAATTCATTTAGACCAAACAGGTTTTATAAGACAAAGACAGACACAAGACAACATTCGACGCACTTTACACATAATTCATCATATAAAAAAATATAACTTAAATGCAGTCATATTGGGATTAGATGCTGAAAAAGCATTCGATTCGGTTGACTGGTCTTTTCTATATAGAATCTTATCCAGTTTCAATTTTCATAACAACTTCATTAGAACTATACAGGCATTATATAAAAAACCAACAGCTAAAATAAGGATTAACGGTAATTTATCATCATCTTTTGAACTGGAAAGAGGATGTCGTCAGGGCTGCCCCCTGTCTCCACTGCTCTTTGCAATCTTCATAGAACCTCTGAGCCAATGGATAAGACAAAACCAAAAAATTCAAGGTATTACACTTGGTCAGAAGGAACATAAAATAGCACTCTTTGCTGATGACATTTTAATATACCTAGGGCAGCCGGACACTTCTTTACCAGAACTAACCTCAGTTTTTTCAGAGTATGGAGATTTATCGGGGTACAAATTAAATATGCATAAAACCCAAGTTTTAACATTCAACTATGACCCAAATCATTATTCACTAAGCAAACTCAAAACTAACTGGGAGTCGGAATCTATGAAATATCTGGGGGTCAATATCCCGAAACAACTCAACAAAATTATATCACTAAACTATGATCCACTGGTGACAAAAATAAAATCTGATCTAGCAAGATGGAATATGATACCATTCTTGGGTACTGCACAAAGAATTGAAGCAGTCAAAATGAATATACTTCCACGTCTTCTATACCTTTTCCAAACAATACCGGTAGAACCTCCCAAAAAAACATGGCAGGAGCTGGACAGAAGGATCTCAAGATTCATATGGCAGGGCAAGAGACCTAGAATCAGATATAGAACCCTACAGCTAAACAAAGACAAAGGTGGGCTCGCGCTGCCAAATATCAGGGACTACTTTAAAGCCGCACAAATTAAAACTTTAGTAGAGATATGTAACCCAGTCTACACTGCACAATGGAAGGAGATCGAATGCCAAATAACAAGTGACATCCCCCTACAGGCGATAATAGGGAACAATGTCTTACCTAAGCTTTTGAATAACACTAACCCGTGGATAGAGACCCCGCTAAAAATTTGGTTTAAGATAGTCAGAGAGAATCAAACTAAAGAGCCCTATCGACTTCTGCAATGGATCGCCTATGATCAGGACTTTACTCCTAATAAAACAGACACCAGATTTAAAAAGTGGAAGGAGAAAGGGCTGATAAAATATTACGATTTTTTTAAAGGGCAAATCTTAAGAAGTTTTGAAGATTTGAAAAAACAAGGCCTAATAAATCAAGACCTTTACAGGTTCTTCCAGCTTAGACACCACATAAACAATATACTTAAAAAGGAGGTTTTGGAAAGGGCCCAGTCAGGTGTTCTGAAGGTCTTCTTAATGGCATATAAAGGGATCCCAGGGATCAGATACATTTCTAAAATATACCAAGGTCTTCAAGACTTAAAAGGAGACAACACATCTTATATAAAAGAGAGATGGGAAAAAGAGGGGAATTTCACTTTACAACTGGAAATATGGGAAAAGCTAAATAAACAGCAATGGAAAAGTACCTCATCCCTGCAGTGGAGAGAATTTGGATGGAAAAACTTGGCAAGATTTTTCAGAACACCTGCACAAAACAAATTTACCCATAAGGGATTGAACTGTTGGCGCTTGTGTGGTGAAAAGACTGCAAATCATTTTCATGTGTTTTGGTCATGCCCAGTTATCCACCAATATTGGACCAAGGTACAGACAATATTGGGGAAAATATTCAAAATTACAGTTCCCTTTTCTTTTGTAACTTTGTATTTGGGTTTACTACCGGACTCACTGGAAAGACGAGGAGAAAAATACTTATTCAATGTTTTAATATTGGCAAGCAAAAAAGCTCTAACTAAAAAATGGATGTTGAAGGACTGTCCTACACCTGAAGATTGGACTAACGTGATCCAAGACATTTACTCGATGGAAAAGTTGACATTCGCACTGAGACAGGACATGGATGTGTTCATGAACTTTTGGCAACCCTGGACCGCATATGTGTCTTCCATTAGATCTAATCTTTGACAAATACCATTTCAATAATGGTTCCACTCTTTGTTCCAATGCTACTCAGATGCTCTTTTATCTTTATTTACTTACTTTTTCTTTTTGTTTGTTTTTTACTGGTTTTTTTTTTTTGTTTGTTTCTTGTTTTTTTTCTCTTTAATTTCACTTTTTCTTTCACTTTAAAAAAAAAAAAAAAGGGGTGTTGTAAGAATTAATCTTCCAATGTTGTCAGATATCAGAAAATAAGGGAACATGTGATGAAAATGTAAACACTGCATTGCTGTAACGACCTGTATACCCTTTACAAAAACTTAAATAAAAAAAAAAAAAAAAAACAGTTTAAAATCTACAAAGAATATCAATTTGAGGAAAATGTCACGTATTTATAGTACAGGAACAAAGTTGCAAATTTATCGTAAAATGTTGCAATTTTTTCCACATAAATTTCATATTAGTGTCAGACTTTGCAGAAAAACCTCAGTTATTGGTGAGAATAATTTCATTACTCAAGTAATGTATTAGATTCTTCTGGGGTACTTGAGTACAACTTTTGGCTATTTCTAGAGTAGCCAGAAAATAGTACCAAAATAAAAAGAATTATTATCTTATAATATTAATTACTCAAATAAAAGTAAGAACAGCCAGAAAAAAACAAACATGGAAGTAAAAAGTATCTACTAAAAAAGCTACTTGAGTAGTTATGACGGTCACTATTTTGCGAGGTTTTTCCTCTTAAATTTGTTACTCTTTTCACTTATTTTCTCATACAATTATGACTTTTTCTCATGAATTAAAAAATTCTTTGTAAATTTAAATTTTTTTTCAACATACATTTGTCACTTTTATGCAAATTTGCATTTTTTTGTCTTGTAAATTTGTGGGGTTTTTTTTAATAAATGTGACTTTTTCTTCTCTATTTGAAACTTTATTCTCATACATCTGTGAGTTTTTTTCTCATACATTTTAGACTTTTTAAAAATTTGTTACTTTTTCATGAATTCCACATACCTGTACATTGGCAACATTTTGTTATAAATTTGTAATTTTTTTTCCTCATTCCTGTACAACTGAAAAAAAAAAAAAACTACACCGTACACAGGTAGGGCTGGGAATCATCACTAATCAGTTACATAAAGGAATCAGTTACAATAATGCACTTTTTATTATTTAACTTATGGTTTCACAAAGTGTAATAAGTGTTTTCTTTAGTGCAAAGGGTGTGTAGTGTCAAGTTAACACCCCAGAGTAAGTAAACAAATTCAATGCATGAAGCATGTACTGTATATCACACTGTATTTCAGTCCCTCCAGGATTTCGCTGGCTGTTGTTGTAATTGTTACAGCCCCAAAAAGACTGAATTTGTGGGAGCTTTTACAAAAAATGATAAAAGTTGCGCCATTTTTAGAGGTTTTTTTGAACTGAAAGTTGTATGAGGAAGTGCAGATTTTAAAGTAGCTGCTTTTTCCATAGTTTACAGTAATGCTATTCTATGTAACACCACAAGAAAAGCACAGGATTGCCAGACATTTCCTGTTAAACAGTGATTTATTACCTCTGCCAAGGGAGGAGGTAATGTTTTTGAAAGTGTTGGTTTGTTGGTTGGTTTGTCTGTCTGTTAGCAACATGATTCAAAAAGTTCTGAACAAATGTTGATGAGATTTTCTGGAAAGGTGTGTAATGGCGTGGGGAACAGATGATTAGATTTTGGTGGTGATGCGGGTCACGATCTGGATCCAGAAGTTTTTTTGAAAATTGTTTAATATATTAATATGGAGCTTTTCATGTACTGCCCCTTTAAGATGTGTCTACTGAGTTACATGCATCGCCACGCCATAGGCCCATGCACGTCTGGAACTTCCGGGTTGCGGACGTGCATAGTATGTGATTGACATTATTTTTTCATCTGAAGATGCCAAGATAAAGCCAAGATGGGGTGCCCTAGTGGCACAGCGAGGTATCAAAATGACGATTTCAATGCATTTCTATGGCAGTGTTAGCTAAATTTAAACAAAGAAAATGCCAAAATGGTGACCGACTGGCTCATGTAGCCATCACCATCTTATGAAAGATGGTGATAGCAATCAGAAATACAAGTTTTTTAGATTCTCATTGGTGAGCAGAGATCAATTCAATTCAATTCAACTTTTTTTATATAGTGCCATTTCACAACAACAGTCATCTCATAGCACTTTCAACTGTAGGGGGGGGGGGCCCACAGTTGCAGAAAGACCCCAGCAATCAGGCGATCCCCTGTGAGCAAGCACTTGGCGACGGTGGAGAGGAAAAACTCCCTTTTAACAGGAAGAAACCTCCAGCAGAACCAGGCTCAGGGAGGGGCAGTCATCTGCTGCGACTGGCTGGGGGGTGAGGGGACATAGAAGATGAAAAGAACAGACATGTAGAGAGCAAACAGCACGATGGGGACTCAATCTGTGGGAGAGAACAAACAGATGTTAATGACCAGCAAAAAAAAATATTTCATTGAGAGTGAAGAAAGGAATGAGGCCCAGTGCATTATTGGCGGTCCCCCGGCTGACTTAACCTATTAGCAGCATAACTAAGGGAGGGTTCAGAAACACATGATCCCTCCCTAATTGTAGGCTGTATCAAAAAGGAAGGTTTTAACCCTATTCTTAAAAACAGAGATCGAGTCTGACTCCCGAATCCAGATTGGCAGCTGGTTCCACAGGAGAGGAGCTTGATAACTGAAGGCTCTGCCTCCCATTGTACTTTTGGAGATTCTAGGTATTACAAGTAATCCTGCATTTTGGGAGCGTAATGCTCTGTTAGGATAATATGGTAGTATCAGATCTTTTAAATAAAAAGGAGCCTGATTGTTTAGAGCTTTGTAAGTAAGAAGAAGGATTTTAAACTTAATTCCAAACTCTATGGGAAGCCAATGAAGGGAAACCAATGAAGGGAATTACAGAAGGTGTATATTGTGGCCTGCCTTTTCATAATGGGACGAGAAACTTGTCGGCTCGGTAGGAATATTCATTCCAATTTGAGCTGCCAAGCAGCCTCAGAGTACAGTAAACATATCAACACTGCAGTTAAACTAGTTTAAAAATAAGACACTCACCTGCTGATAAATGGACCGAAGCTCTGTAGAGCTGAAAGGAAGTGTCGGGATTAATGAGGGCTAACGAGTGTAAACAAACAGGAGATAGGAGGTTGTTTTTCCTGTGAACTCCAGTGGATAAATTTTAACTACTGGATGGATTTTGGTGAAAATTTCACCAGAGGTAGCCCTTGGGCAAAGGATGAACCCATTAAATTTTGGTGATCATCTGAGAGTGCATACCTCCAGCAAGGACCTTGTTTGTATTTGTGCAGCAGGATTACACAAAAACTACTGGATGGATTTGGATGAAATTTTCACCAGAGGTGGTCCTTGGCGTACAGAGGAGCCCATAACATTTTGGTGATAATCCGAGAATGCATACCTCTGCCAAGGCTCTTATCGTCTCACAGTGTGCTAGCAAGAATCCTCCAAAACAATACTGCATAGACTTTGATGCAATTTTCACCAGAACTGGCTCATAGCCTACACACAAACCCATTACATTTTAGAGGTGATGCATGAGGGCTGGAAGGAGCCTTGGCGGAGGTATGCACACTCTGTGTGCTTTTCTAATTTAAAATTAAATGCTCAGTAAAATTGTCAAAAATGACCAACATTGTTTTCTTGCTGAGAACTTAAATAAAAAAGATAAATAAAAGAATTGGCCATTACAACAACTAAATTGGATTGAATGCATGTTAGAGTATGGAGAAAATTATGTCAGCACCTTCTTCAATCTTGAATTTGAAAACTAAGACCTCTGAAAAATTTGAGGTCTTCTTCTGTGCTGGAATCCACAGTGAACCACGGATGGCTCCTCCACCTCTTCCCTTTAGAACGTCTCAGTGCAGGATGGGTCTTGGAGTGGAAACTGAGGTGGAAACTGTGTTTACAGATCTTAAGGGGATATGAAAAGGAGAATATATTTCAAAGTAAAAGTAATAATCATGTTTATAAATACCCACACCACAGTTTTTTGTTGTTTATATTTTAACAACAAATTATCTTTCAATTTTTGAAAAGGGTTTCAAGTTGAGTCAAAGTCAACTTTATTGTCAATTCTGCCATATGTACAGCACATACAGAGAATTGAAATTACGTTACTCTGAAACCCATGGTGCAGCATGGTAAACACTAAGTAGAAAATGTTAATATAAAGTATAACATCTAACACCAAACATTAAACATCAAACATCAGTGCAAAGAAAACCAATCCCCAGCCAGAAGCTAACTAAAAATACTAAGCTTGTGCAAAATAACAAAATATGATAAATATTAAGACCACATGTAGTGACTTGAGGCACATATCATGGCACATAGAGGGTTAAAGTGGCATGTAGTGCAAAGAGAGCAGTCCATTGCTACATAAAGTGACTGGTGCAACCCTGAGATCAGTGTGTGTGCATGTGTTGGAGTGAACAGTTCGTGGATGATAAGAGTTCAGTTTTTGAAGCTCCTGAGATCAGTGTGTGGGAGTGAACAGTACCTGGGGATGGCAGAGTTCAGTTGTTGACTTGGGGGTGAGGGTGGGGGGCTGTGTGTGTCAGACTCCCAAGATTTGTGTGTGTTGGCGGCGGGGGGAAGAGCAGAGTTGAGCTTCCTGACAGTCTGGTGGATGAAGCTGTCCTTGAGTCTGCTGGTCCTGGCCCAGAGACTCCATAGTGTCCTCCCTCATGGCAGTAGACTGAAGAAGCTGTTTTATGGGTGGGTGGGATCACCTGCAATGCAGAGGGCTTTGCGGATAAGGCAGGTGCTGTAGATGGCCTCAAGGGAGGGGAGAGAGGCACCAACGATCTTCGCTGTACCACACAGGCCAGCTTTCCACCAAACCGGTTCCAGTGCTAGTTTGGTTCTGGTGCTGGTGCTAGTGCTTAACCAGAGTGCTCATACGAACCAGTTGTCTTTCCACCGATATGGAGCTAGTCGGGAATTATGTCAGGGCTACGTCATTACGTAGTGTGAAGCGCCCGACCCCCGCAGAACACCAGAGAAGACGGAAGGTGGCGGTATGCACCTCTCACTTGTTTGCTATCCGCCAGTAACCGAGAGAAGAAGAAGAAGTAGCAGCGCTAGCTTGTCAACATGTAGGAGTTTATTGTCTCTTTGGGAGCGCTGCTTTTATTCCAAACCTGTATTACCATCCAAAAACAGTTTAAGGACACTGGTAATCATCAGTATTTCAGTTATCAGCCGTTGTTAGATCAAGTCTGTAGCGCGAGCATTGACTACACTTTTAAACATAATATTTATGTCATTTCTGTAATAGGTGGTGTTACGGCGCATTACGAGACAGAGGTCGCTTGTTATGTCATGCCAAAAAGTGATCAGCTGTTCCAAAAAATGATTGCCAGGGGCCATATTGTTATGGGTTTATATTGGCCGGTAAATATATATATTTCAACAGATAAACAGTACTTAGTTAGGTATAACAAGATATATTTAACACTTACGATGCATTTTGAACCCAAAACAAACTTGATCTGGGATTAAAAGCAATTAAAATAATGCAGTCACAAGGCTACATGGAAAAAATGTATAGATTTACTGCATATATACATGAAGATACTGTATAAATACATATTCTATGCACCTCCAAACTACAGAGTTGTGAAAGGTATACCCTTCTGTACTTGTGTCATCTATTCTGGTTAAAGTACTGATTCAAGTTTTTATTCATGCAGGGATAACAAGAGACAGACTGTAAAGTGTTCAAAGTTCTTTCCCCAGAAATGATCTTGTCCAGAGCTGACAGAATGTCATGTGGGACGTTGTCAAAACAAGATAAACTCATCATTTTTGAAGCTGGCAACTTGGAACATTTTCCACAGAAAAAGTACATAGATTTAAAGTTTGTTGCTGCTTGTTCTTTAAAAAATGTGAAAGAAGTTGTCAAAAATATGTAAGTCCACAAATACCTGATATATTGTCCAATACCTGGAAAAATGAACTTAAGTGCAGTAATTCAGTACTTATACTTTCACTTCCCACCACTACAATGTTATAGTGATTTGCATTGTCCTAAATAACTTTATATTTCATGCATATGAAATGTAAAGTCTTTAACTTTTTAATATGACCTTCTCTCTTATGTTTTTTCTCTTATCTCTTTGTCTTATGTCCTGATTGATGGAGCCTTGAGCACTTTTATCATGTCTATAGTCAGCTTCATGTGTGCCTGTGTTTGTGCTCATGTTGAATGTAACTGTAGTTTGTAAATATGGATGTCACCTGAGTGCAAAACAAATCTACCTACGGGTACAAATAAAGGAACCTGAACCTGAATATGTTTGGTGTGAGGATAACAATGTAGAAGCAGAAAAACACTTAAGGAAAGAAAGCTTTTATTTCCAAAATGTGCAAAAACTTCAGACTGCTACATATGAAATATTATGTACACACAGCCAAAAATATCAATGCTGTGATAGTTACTTTTTTTACAGTCCCTCAAGCACAGACACAACGCGTCCCATCAGTCCAACAAGGGTGTTGGTCAGAATCAGAATAAACTTTATTGCCAAGCATGTAAAAAACACACGAGGAATTTGACTTGACATTGGTGCGCGTGCAAGCGCGACACAACGACACGGCAGCCATAATAGGCGCCTCATCAAACAGAGATAGATAAGAAAGGGAGGGGAGGGGAGGGAACGACACAATGGGGGAGGAGAGAAAAAAAAACTTCGTTATCAGAATACAGCTTATGAATATTTAAGCAGATTATGATTACAATGAAAAAAAATCTCTCAATAGCACAGAGCAGCAATCAACCACAAAAAACCAAAAGACCAAAAGTCAGAGAGGATCAGTGAATGGATGGGTGTAATTCAGTATATGAGTCAGTGTGTTCGTGTATGTTGAATGCAGGTGGGTGTTTATCAGTTACTGGAGGCAGCAAAATCTCTCCCAGCCGAGATGTTATGTCTTAGTGTCTGAAACTCGGAAGCATGTCCTTGAGGCATGGCAGATGGAAATTTCCTGAGCCAGTCACATGTCCTTGAGAGTTCAGATGCAGCCCCAGAATGTTTATGAAGAGAAGCACAATCTTCTGTTTTGTCTTAATCCAGGAGGAAAATAATCAACAGGGCATCGAATTCAAGGTCTGATAGACACAGATCACTCAGAGCATAGAATTTTTTCATCTCTTGCAATCCTGTGTTCATAATTTCCATACATAGGCTTTAAATCCATTCCTTGGAGGCACCAAAAACGACTCCAGATGTTTCCCTTCTAGAACATGGGTAAACATGTCCGGTAGGGTCCATCCCTCTACAGTGCATGCCAGATGGTAATTTCCATGTTAGTCATTGCCGTTAGTTAGTGCACTCCCCCGTCTGGTCGAATTGTTGAAGAAGCAGCTATGCCGGGACCGCTTTTGATTAGCTCTTCCAGTTAAATTTTCGATACACCAGGAAAACTCCAGAGCCAATCAGCAGAAAATCCTGTGATCCTAGCCAAACCAGATAGATGTTTTCCACATCATCAGTCGAATCATGCAGACACATGCGTTCCAATCCATGGGTCTCTCCATAGGGGCTCCCCCTGGCCCGAATTTATGTAAAATGTTGTTAATTTTATTAAAGCCGCTCACCAAATCCACTTTTTTTCGTTTGGATCAAGATTCAGCCAGAAGAACAGCGACGCAGACAAGACAGCAAGCTGGGATTCTCAGTTAGGGAGGGAAGGAGGGTAAAAGAGGGAGCAAAGGAAAAAGTGTCTGTTCTCTCTGAAGGGCAGAAGCAGAAGGTCTGCTTTGCAGCAAAGCGAAGTTCAGCTGCTCCTCCCTCCTGCTCTGCTCCTGCTGTCTCATCTGACCGTAATCAAGAAGGAGATCCATGTTTGTGTCACACTTCTGTTTCCCTGTTTTAAAGTACAAAAATAAGCAATATAAAATAACCACACACTGAAAAATACAGGAATCGTCAATCCAAGATTTAATGTGTCTATTCAACATCCATTTACTGTTAGTGGCATCACAACATTCAATTCAAGTGTATAATTGGTTTAATTCACTCCCTCCTTTGTGTGACTGGGTCATGATCCATCCAGGTGGATGCCCTCAATTTCCCCTATGGGGATCAATAAAGTACACAAAATCAAAATGATCTGAACATAAATTACCTAATCTGGTCTGATTAGAAGAGCAGGAGGAGGACAAGCTTGGAGCTGGACACCACAGGTCTGGCTGGTTCTCCCTCATCATCCAGCTGTGATAAATCTATGAAAAAAAAAGTTTTAGTTTGTGCAGTGAACAACTTAAGCCTTCCATTAAATGTGCGGACATAGAAGACAATTTTATTCAATATCAATGTTAGCAAAGCTTACATGTCTGATTATGGAATAGAAGAATAGGAATAGATGAAACTTCATTGTACTGTACAGTTGTACAGTACAATGAAACTGTAGGAGCTCCACCAGGCTAGTGCGCAATAAAAGAAGGATTAGATAAAATACGGCTACACAACACACAATTAAACACAAGTGAAATTTTTTTTTAAAATGGCCTAAGATTATGGAAATATTACCAAAATAGTAAAAAAGACAACGTTACTAGTGTCTGGTAGAAAAATCTCCCATAACATAACGCAAGGCACCCATTCATACACAGTATTCATACCACAAAAAACGTATTTTGCGCTGGATGTCTTTATAAAAAAAGTATTCTGTAAGATGCTAAGATTTCTGTTCTAGTTTCTCAAACGCGCATTTCTGTATGGCGAGGAAACGTTCGTGCTAAAAACAGTTAGCTTGTTAGCATAGCTAACCGAAAATACTATAGCCACAAGAGTGACTAAAAAAAAAAAAAATCCACACTTTGGCCGTTACATATCAATACAAGCAGTATACATCTGTCAGCAGAGACGACCTGTTCATTTCTTTATGGCGAGGAGAAGCGTTTGGTCGTAGTAAAAGTACTGTTAGCTTGTTAGCATAGCTAACCGAAAATACTATAGCCACAAGAGTGACTAAAAAAATATCCGCACTTTGGCTGTTACATATCAATACAAGCGGATATATATGTATACATATATTGGTTAACGTCTGGCATTTTAAAGACAATACA
This sequence comes from Pholidichthys leucotaenia, assembly GCA_020510985.1. Taxonomy (NCBI): domain Eukaryota; kingdom Metazoa; phylum Chordata; class Actinopteri; order Cichliformes; family Pholidichthyidae; genus Pholidichthys; species Pholidichthys leucotaenia. The sequence continues at coordinate 340,967,630 of CM035841.1, forward strand.
CTTACCAGCGTGTTTTAAGCAGTTTGTTGTCCAGACTAATCCACGGCAGTGACGATGGTCCGGCTGGCAGGCCTGTCCTCCAAAACAGTTCAGATGAGTGGCCCCCTCCAGCTGATCTTGTACTTCTGCTTATGTCCATAGAGCCAAGAAATATGTCTCCTCTTCGCTGTAAATCTGTTTGGTTTTGGAATCCGTTGCGTGCTCCGCTGTTTGGAAAGAAACATGGCGGTCAGTAATGTTTTGAAGCTGGTCAGTTAACCACGCCCATGGCCGTGGACCTAACCAACGTAAACTGGTGCTGCCGCTGGCCCAGCTAGGAGTTGGGGCCACGATAGCCCCACTTTTGGGAGCCCGGGACTGGTGCTTAAGTCGGTGGAAACCCAAAGAACTGGTGCTAATGACGCAATGGCTCCAGTTAAGCACTGGAACCGGTTTGGTGGAAAGAGGCCCACAGTGATGCAGCTGGTCAGGATGCTCTTGATGGTGCCTCTGGAGAAGGTACACATGGTGGGGGCTGGGGCTTTGGCTCTTCTCAGTTTGTGGAGGAAGTAGAGACGCTGCCGAGCTTTCTTGGCCAGTGATATAGTGTTGGTGGTCCAGGAGAGGTCCTCTGTAATGTGCACACCCAGGAACTTCGTGCTGCTAACCCTCTCCACAGCAGTACATTTGATGGTAAGGGGAACATCCTGGGTGTGCACTTTTCTGAAGTCCTCAACAATCTCCTTTGTCTTCTCCACATTCAGAGAGAGATTGTTGTCTCTGCACCACACGGCCAGGCGGCTCACCTCACTCCTGTCATTTGTCTAGTCTCCGTTGTTGATGAGACCCACCACAGTTGTGTTGTCCGCAAACTTGATGAAGAGGTTGGAGCTGTGTGTTGGTGTACAGTCATAGGTCAGCAGAGTGAAGAGGAGGGGGCTCAACACACATCCTTGGGGTGTCCCTGTGTTCAGAGTGAGGGTGCTGAATATGTTACTGCCAACCCGTGCTGCCTGCGGTCTCCCTGTCAGGAAGTCCAACAGTTAGTTATACAGTGAAGTGTTGAGCCCCAGCTGGTCTAGTTTGTGAATGAGCCGTTGGGGCGTGATTGCGTTGAATGCTGAACTAAAGTGAACAGCATTCTGACATAGGAGTCCTTTGTGTCCAGGTGTGTGAGGGTTGAGTAGAGGACAGTAGAGATGGCATCATTGGTTGAGCGATTGGACCGGTATGCAAACTGGAATGGGTCCAGGGAGGGGGGCAGGGCAGACTCAGTGTACTGCATGACCACCCGCTCAAAGCACTTCATGATGATGGGAATGAGTGCAACCGAATGGTAGTCATTGCAGCAGGAGGGAGACGACTTCTTGGGGACTGGAATGATGGTAGTGGCTTTGAAGCACGTGGGGACAACAGCCTGTCTCTGTGAGATGTTGAAGATGTCTGTGAAGACACCTGTGAGTTCCTCTGCACAGGCTTTCAGTACGTGACCAGGTATATTGTCAGGACCTGGAGCTTTGCGTGCATTGATCCTGCCAAGGGATCACCTCACGCTGTCCGGGGATAGTGTAATCACCTGGTCACCAGGAGGAGGTGGTGGTGACTTCTGTGCAGGGGTGCTGTTGAGTGCCCCGAAGCGAGCAAAGAAGTCATTCAGCTCATTCAGCAGAGAGGGGGAGCTGTTGCAGGTCTGTGATGGTTTGTACCCCCCGCCACAGACTCCAAGTGTCTCTGCTGTTGCTGAAACAGTGGGCTATCCACCTGGAGTACTGCCTCTTGGCCTCTCTGATGCCTCGGGACAGGTTGGCCCTAGCTGTCCTCAATTCATTTCCAGGGAAGATTTGTTCATTTTCAGTTTAGTTCTATTGAGTAATCAGTAAAAATGGCTCATTGTACTGCATTATTTATTAATTCTGCTATTTTCATTTTATTGTGATTGTTATTATTATCATCATCTTCAAATCTCTCAAGTGCTAGAAGCACAAAATTAAATTTGTCATTCAATACAAACGTTACTTGAAGGCAGCTGCCTCCTCATGAAACCCTGAAGTACTGACTAAAAACACATCCAACATTTTTCATTATATTCTAATTTCATTACTAAGATTGCATTTATTTATAGCACTTAACCAACAGTTAACTACTGTGTCCATAGTTTGAAAAAGAAAACACTAGGGCTGTAAATTTTTGGAAGTCACACGATTTGAATCCGATTTTTGGGGTCATGATTCGATTTGAAACTATTTTCGATTCAAATTTGGCTCTCGGTTCAGTACAAAAAATCCACTAATCTCAGAAAAAAAAGTCCACTGCACTGCAAAAGATGCTGAGGTAAGCTTGAAAGCAGAGTACAGTGTGTTGATGTTTTTTTTTTTGGGGGGGGGGGGTTATATTTTTTAAAAAATTACATCAACTGATTTGCAATAAAATACAGTTAAATAAATTAAATAAGTAGGCTTAGGTTAGTAGCTGCATTTTTATTTCTTGAAAACGTGAGTTCAAAAATAAAATTGTACACAAGTGAAATAAATTTTGAATTTTTTTCTTTTCAGCATATCACAATTGTCAACGGCTTTTACAAGGTGTGTAAGTTTGGTTGCCTTCTAGCATTCTAGAAATAGGCTATTCATTAAAAAAAACAAAAGTAAATTCAATCAGAAATACTTCGAACATCCATTTAAATAGTAGTGCTATCTGACTGTAGGCCAGTAGGGTTTAACAAGGTTTATTATCAATCACTGTCACGATGTACCGGGGTGGAGTTAAGGTTACATTTGCTGGGTTTCTTTCTTTCTTTGGTTCCAAGGTTGTCATAGCCAGGAGCGGCACTGGGGTTAAGCTACCAGTGCTCATAAAATGCTCCTTACGGTGTGCGTCTCGAAAAGCCTCTGACAACTAAGTCCAACTCCTAGCCTGCCCGTGTGGTTTAGTCTCTAAGCCTGGCGGAACTGCTTTTACTAATAGGAGAAGGGGCGAGGGCGGATGTCTGGCGCCTTAAAACCAGCTGCTTCGGGTAGATGGTGGCTCGTCAACCTGGGAAGGTAGCCCATCTAGGGGAAGGTAAACCCTGATTTCAAACCTCCGCTGCCTTGCGGCACACCCGGTCACGGGAAAGGCTTCGGGAGTCAACCCTGAGGAAAAATCCGGAGTTGGAGACCCTAAGGCAGTTCTCTGTTGTGCTCAACATCGTTCTGGCAGCTGCTGTGACGGCGCTGGTGCCAAACTATAGCAGCCCTGCTGTTCCTTTGGATTCATCAGTGACGTGGAGGGGGGGGACATGCTGCATGGGTAACATCTTGTCCTCCATATCTTCCTGCCCAGGCTTGAATCCTACCAATGCCCAACGCTGGAAGGTAGAACACCGGTGCGCATCGGCCTGTTCAGCCACAGGCGGTGCTGTTCCAGCAGAGTAGACGTTTAGGATTCTCTTCCATGGTCATCATAGACCGACGGAGGCCGACGGCTGGGTTTCTTTAAAGGAAACCAGTACTGGTCATTATAACAACATTAATCCTGCTTTAGACTTTATTGTACCTGGGGGGAAATTCTTTTTCACAGACCTGTACATTAGAATGGGTAGGTATTACTTATAAACCAAACATGTTTATTCTGTAAAATAACCCCCTCGAGTCAGTATACTGAATAATTTTATCCCATGAAAACTGCTCGGTCAAAACCAATGGGGAGCAGCCATTGCTGGCCAGAAGTGACATACACTCATAGATTCCGGCTTTACCGTGGACAAGTAAGTGTGTTCAGCAGATGCCCAGTGGTTGAGATCCGAGTTGAAAACAGCGCAAAATCTGCACAGATATATAGTGCACAAACCGTCCTTGGGAATGGCCTTCATTGACGGCATGATCCGCAGGTACCTCCGGGGACCAGCAGCTGAAGGGGACCTGATGAACAGGTAAGTTCTCAGTCAAATAACTTCAGAACATGTTGAATAAATCTTGATATACTAGACTTTTATTTCATTAAATTATAAGCGGGTAGATTTACTTGTACATGGTTGTAAAAAAATTACATAAAATTCTGATGTTAAAACTTTGTTGACTGCTATACTACAACCCACTCAATCGCACAAAGCAACGACTGTGCATCACTACCAGTGCTGAAATAGCCCATGGAGGAGACAAAGCAGAGCAGCGTCTTGAAACTCGCGCGTATTTGAGAAGGAATCATGACCAAAATTATCGGATGGAACCACTAGTATCATATGTGATCCTTTGAAATAGCTTTTGACTAAAATTCACTACAGGTACCCTTAAAGAGTTATCCTTAAAAACTAAAAAACTATGACAAAACATGCAGCAATAATAACATGCAACAATGAATCAGTAAAAAAACAAAAGAAAACAGCAAACTCAGTTAAAACCAATAAAATACATAAAACTCCCAAATACTGTAATAAAAGGGTTAAATAAAAGAATCCAGTGTTCAATATTCTCCACTTTGTGCAACCCAAATTTCTGACTGGGTAAAACCACACCAATTTCCACTAAAATTTACAAGGCAGACTAACACATCAGTATAAAACCCAAACACAACGAGCAAGGAAAAACAGGGCGTGCACACCATTGTCCCAGAGCAGCCATTTTGGAGACAGACCATTAAAATTTGTAGGACAATATCTCTCCGCACATCTATTATCTTAAAAGCCAATTTATCAAATTATCAGTTTGGCCTAACAGCCTGTCCCCTTGGTCACAAACAAATTAAAATTATAAAACAAAATAAAGTGTTGTTACAGAAATAAAAGAGGTAGGCTTACTGTAGCTGCCTTTTCACTTTTCAGAAATTGCCTAGTGAAATAATAAAAAAATGTACTTTACAAGTGACAAATGCTACTGACAGTGACTTGTCAAGAAATCTCACAACATGCAACAACTTTGGCATGAGGGTGTGTTAGATTATTGTCCAGTTGTAGCATTGTCCAAGTTCTTTCGCAGAAAAAGAAGCTGATCTATATGTTCTGGAGTAAGACTGCTACGCTGTGCTGTCACTAAATCCCCAGCTGTGGAGAACACTCTATCTGTTGCAATGCTAGTACCAGGGATGCAGAGGTAGTGTTTAGCTAATTTTGCTAGTAGAGGAAAAGCTGTCTCATGAAACCTCCGCCAGCAAAGTGAATCATCTGAAGGAGACCGTGGAGGGGCCTCCAGATACTTCATCAGCTCCTCCTCTGCCCTGGTGCATGCAGATTTAGGAAGAGTTTTGACCTCAGTAAATGTCTTGCCCAACAGAGAAACCATTGCAGATGCTCTTCTTTTAGGGGCAGGTCCTCCCTCTTGGCCCAACTCTAGCTCATCTGCATTGTCATCTGCCTCCTCTGGGCTCACATCAGGCTGCCAAATAAGAGTTAGCACTCACTAATTGTGAGCACTGTTAGAATTTATAAAAATTACATTATTTTATGAAGTTTCTCTATTGTAAGCTAAACATGCATGACAATATTTATTATGTAATGTATACTTTTAAATATGTATTGTTAAAGAATAAAATGATTACCACAAGTGCTGCGGCCTCTGCAATAATTCTGGCATGGATGTCCAGCTGTTCTTCTTAATTAAGGAAGGGCAATACTTTAAACCTGGGATCAAGTGTAGAGGCTGTGAGGAGAACATTCTTATCCTGCACACTTGATACCTCTTTTCCAAATCTTCATGGATCGCTTGTTTAATTTCCCAGGTAATTGGCATCTCAGCACCATCAAAACCTGCTACTTGTGTGTCATGAAGCAGCTGAGCATGTAGTGGAGCAATCAGTGAAAGTGTAGAAGTACAATCTTCTGACAGGATGTGGGTTGCATCTTTCATGGGCTTGAGCAAGGCTTTGGCTATTTTTTCAGCGTGAGAGACATCCATTTCACTGAATGTGCAGATGTCACTGGCATTTCCACATGTCCTCACCTGAGGAGAGAGGAGGGCTGCACAGATGGCTGATTGTTGCTCCAAAAATCTTTTTAGCATTTCCAGTGCACTATTCCATCGTGTAGCAACGTCAGTTTTTAGTTGGTGTAGTGGTAACTACAGAAGCCGCTGCTTCTCCTGTAGGACATGATTAGCGGTGGTGCTCCGGTGGAAGAATCCAGTAACTCGCGTAACCCTTCCGAGCAGCTGTGACACCAAGATTAGCTTTAGTGCTTGCTGCACAGCAATGTTAAGTGTATGCACAAAACACTTAATGTGAGTGAAGTTGTCTGGCTGGGCTGCAGCTAGCATGTTAACAGCATTATCTGTCACAATCACCAAATCCTCGACTGTTAGCTTCCATTCGTTGGCAACAGAGTGAAATATTGCGTTCAAATTGGCAGCTGTGTGGCTTTCATACATCACCCGTGTTTGTAGCACACAAGACTTGAGCTGCCAGGAATCTGTGATATAGTGAGCAGAGAATGTGACGAATGACTGTGTAGCCCTGGAAGTCCAAGCATCACAGGTAAGAGCTACTCTGGGGCTGAGGTATAACTTTCTCTGAGAAAAAATACTTGTGATGGTATGGCATTCTTTGGTTCAATTGTCTGCATCATGAATCTGAAGCCTTCATTCTCAACCATGTTGTATGGGCAAAAGTCTTTTGAATTAAAATGGGCAATGGCTTTTGTAATTTTTTTTGCCTGTTCAGAATTTGCTGGGAGTTTGCTAAAGTGGTGCAGTGTGTGTTGTTCAGCAGGAGGACTTACAACTTTTCCAACTTCTTTCAACTCCAGGTGATGACAGTTAATATAAGCTCGGTCGTTTGTGGTGTTACCAAAGTACCTGACTTTGGTTTTGCAAACCTTGCATATTATGTGTGTCATGTCTAGGGCTTTTTTCCTGGAATGTTTTAGAAGCCAAAATGTGTCCACATGCTTGTCCTCATTGAGGATAAGACTGGCTGAATTTCTTGCTGCTCCATTTTCCAACTGTTTCATCCGGCTGCTAGCTAGTAAGCTACTCTGGGGGGTTCTTCTGTAGAGAGGTTGCACGTGACGTCAGTGGTCACGTGCAACATTGTTTGTCTGCATATTGAACGGCAAATAGCGTGGGCCCTGTGTTGAAAATAATAATAATTCCACTAGCACCTACTCAGCTCGACTCAACACGGTGTTGTTTGTTATCCATTACAACTGAATACCACCTTAAGAGGGTGAGATCTTTACAGCAGGGCAGCCTGACACTCCCACATCATCATTTGTATGTGACAAGAAAAACACAAGATGAATACTGAGGTGAGCCTGGTGCTCACTGGCTTTTTGTCAGAGTAAAGGCAAAAAAGGAGAGCCAGAGAAGGCTACAGGTGGCAAGACGAAACACTCTGGAAAAGTACTGGAGAGTTTCGGAAGCCATGGAGCAGTATAAAGCCGAAGACAGAAGGATATGAACTAGATCATATGTGAGGGTAAGCTAATGATCGCTAATATTAGTTTGCTAGTCTTTAATAAGTCCCCTGTACTACATTGTAATCACAGCACGTTATTGCTATTAGGTATTAAAATGTTTATGCTCTGGACTTCCGGTCTGGACGCCATGGCGACTGCAGCTTAACACTGAAGCTCTCAGACTCAATCCAGGATAACACCTTGAAAATCAAACTTAACGGATTTTTGGAGGAGTGAAAATCAAAAGACAAAATCATCATGTCTAAAGGAAAACAGAAGAAACTGAAATTCTCCAGGCTAGGACACGTATCGGCCGGAGAATCTGAACTGGAAGATCCCCGTTCAGAAGACGAGGAGCTGGTGATAGCTAACAAAAGGGTTAGCCTGAAATCACTATTTGAGGAACTACGACGATTTCGCCGAGATGTTACGGCCGAATTTCGGGAATTCAGAGAAGAATTGAAAAGGACAAACAGCAGAGTGGACCAGGCCGAGAACCGAATCTTGGAAACAGAGGATCGAATAAAAGTGCTCGAAGATTCTGTGCTGGACCTACGCAAAAGACAAGCAGCTATAGAGGCTAAGCTAACCGACCAAGAAGGAAAACAAAGAAGAGACAACATAAGAATTCATGGTCTGATAGAAGGAACCGAAAATGGTTTTAACTCAATGGCAGAATGCGTGGAATCCTTACTAAGAGAGAAATTGGATATTCCACAAACCACCGACTTGAAGATAGAAAAGGCACATCGTTCATTAGCCGCTAGGCCGGCGGCGGAAGCGCCCCCACGTTCGGTGTTGGTAAGATTTTCCAATTTCAAAATAAAACAAGAGGTTGTAAGACTGGCCTGGCAGAAAAAAGGATTTATGCACCAGGAGAGAAAAGTCTACGTGGAACACGATTACGCCCCGGAGGTCCTTAAAAAGCGCAGGGAATACAATGACGCGAAAAAGGTGTTAAGAGAGAAGAAATTGCGCTTTCAGACACCATTTCCTGCGAAGTTAAGGGTCTTCTACGGCGATGAAACGTGTCTCTATAATTCGGCGGAAGAAGCAACAGCTGACATGGCGAGAAGAGGGCTCCCGGTAACGGTGTTTAAACCCGCAGCAGACCCGAGTGAGAAGATCAAAGCGCAAACATGGACAACACAAAGACCCTCAAAATCCACGGACCAGCAGCGGGAAACCCAGCACCAGAGCGTCGCGGATAAACTATCCGTTTTCAGGTTGGAATAGCGACCTTTTTTTTTTTTTTTTCTTTCCCTTCCTCTTGAATCAATCCGCACATCCAACCCCCCTCATACAAGGTAACAAACATTAAAGGAGATGCATATTCAGCATGTGGTAAAACATTTCATGGAACAATCATATTATTTGAAACAAATAAGTCTTTGTAATAAAAAAAAAAAAAAACTTGTTAAAATAGAAATGTGACAATAATCCACATGTTCTGCTCATACTAACAAATACTGTTTTTGCGTGAATGTTTGATGTGATGGGGGTGGGAGGGTGCACACAATTTCACAGGGTTTAGGCATAAAAGGAAAAAAAAAAAAAAAAAAATCATTACAAGTTTGGATTGGGTTCTGAAACTCACGTTAAAAGCATGGGACTACTTTCAGTGGTACGAGAGGGCCCTCAACACGTAACAGAGTTTGAGGAATTTCCCTCAGAGCCTTCACTCCATCAAGGCTCTTACAGGGTCTTTAAAAAGACCTCAGCTCAGGAAGTTCTTTTGACAGTTTTTTGTTTTAAAGTTTTTTACACTATGTTCTTAATGTTTTTCTTGTTTTTAATGTTCTTTCAGTTTCTGAGTAGCACAAAAGAGGGCCACCACACAGTTATACTAAACAAAACAACACAATGGAGAAACAGGGTGTAACCAAAATAATTTCATATAATGTAAAAGGGATCCTGAATCCAGTTAAAAGATCCAAGATTCTAGGCAAAATGAAAAAAGACAAAGCAGGAATAATACTTTTACAAGAAACCCACCTAACAGACGTGGAACACAATAAACTCAGTAGACAAGGGTTTAAAATGATCTCTTCATCTTCATATAAATCAGGGAGGAGGAGGGGAGTAGCGACATTGATATCAACCAAAATTACATTTGAAAAAAAATCAGAACACAAAGATAAAGAAGGGAGATACAGTTTGGTAACTGGGCGGCTAGAGGGAGAAGATATCACCCTGCTGAATGTGTATGCTCCCCCAGGGGCTAACTGGAAATTTTATAAAAATGTATTCGACCTAATGATAACTAAAGCTCAAGGTTTAGTGATATGTGGTGGGGACTTCAATCTTAGACTGAATCCATACTGGGATGCTTCTGGTAATTCCCCACATCAAAATAACACCCAAAACAGGAAGACTCGGATGCTACTAAAAGAAATGGGAATCTGTGATGTGTGGAGGGAACTCAACCCCAGTGTAAAAGACTATACATTTTACTCAACTCCACATTCATCTTACTCAAGGATTGACTATTTTTTTATGTTTAATAGAGACATTGGTAGAGTAAAAACATGTAAAATAGGACTGATGGATCTCTCCGACCACAGTCCGATCTACATGGACTTAAATATCCAAAAATACACAAATAATACATTTTCTTGGAGGTTAAATTCAAATGTCCTGAAAGGACCATTGAAAGATGAATTGGAGTCAGATATTCTCAGATATTTGGAAGATAACGATAATGGAGAAGTATCCCCTTTAATACTGTGGGATGCATGTAAAGCTGTAATAAGAGGAAAGATTATTGCAAAACTGGCAACCCAAAAGAAACTAAGACAAGAAAAACTATCCACATTAGAGTCAGAACTTAGGAACCTAGAAAAAGAACACAAAGGCAACACTCATTCTACTGACTCGCTCAAGATTAAGGAAATTAAAAACCAAATAAATGAGATCTACACAATAGAAATCCAGAAGAAACTTACATTTCTGAAACAAAAATACTATGAAGCAGGCAGTAAATCGGCAAAATTGCTAGCCTATAAATTGAGGAAACATCAAACAGAAAGAGCAATCTACAAAATCAGAGACCCAGTATCAAAGGAAATAAAATTCAGAATTCAGGATATTCTTAAAAACTTCGAGAATTACTATAAGAACTTATACTCCCACAAAAAACATAAAAACGCATCCGAGGCATTCCTAAACACATTAAACCTTCCCCAACTTACGGAGTCACAAAATAAAACACTACTGTCAGAAATACATCCTAAAGAATTGGAAAAAGCAATTATGAAACTTAAAGCTAACAAATCCCCAGGAGCTGATGGCTATACAGCAGAGTGGTACAAAACCTTTAAACAGCAACTATCTCCTCTCCTCCTGAAAACATTTAATTATGTCCTCCACACAGGGGAAATCCCCCCCTCCTGGAGAGAAGGGGTCATTGCAGTTATACCTAAACCTGAAAAGGATAAACTAGAGTGCTCCAACTACAGACCAATCAGTGTACTAAATCAGGACTATAAGCTTTTTACCATTATCCTTGCCAAAAGGTTAGAGAATATACTGACAGACCTAATTCATTTAGACCAAACAGGTTTTATAAGACAAAGACAGACACAAGACAACATTCGACGCACTTTACACATAATTCATCATATAAAAAAATATAACTTAAATGCAGTCATATTAGGATTAGATGCTGAAAAAGCATTCGATTCGGTTGACTGGTCTTTTCTATACAGAATCTTATCCAGTTTCAATTTTCATAACAACTTCATTAGAACTATACAGGCATTATATAAAAAACCAACAGCTAAAATAAGGATTAACGGTAATTTATCATCATCTTTTGAACTGGAAAGAGGATGTCGTCAGGGCTGCCCCCTGTCTCCACTGCTCTTTGCAATCTTCATAGAACCTCTGAGCCAATGGATAAGACAAAACCAAAAAATTCAAGGTATTACACTTGGTCAGAAGGAACATAAAATAGCACTCTTTGCTGATGACATTTTAATATACCTAGGGCAGCCGGACACTTCTTTACCAGAACTAACCTCAGTTTTTTCAGAGTATGGAGATTTATCGGGGTACAAATTAAATATGCATAAAACCCAAGTTTTAACATTCAACTATGACCCAAATCATTATTCACTAAGCAAACTCAAAATTAACTGGGAGTCGGAATCTATGAAATATCTGGGGGTCAATATCCCGAAACAACTCAACAAAATTATATCACTAAACTATGATCCACTGGTGACAAAAATAAAATCTGACCTAGCAAGATGGAATATGATACCATTCTTGGGTATTGCACAAAGAATTGAAGCAGTCAAAATGAATATACTTCCACGTCTTCTATACCTTTTCCAAACAATACCGGTAGAACCTCCCAAAAAAACATGGCAGGAGCTGGACAGAAGGATCTCAAGATTCATATGGCAGGGCAAGAGACCTAGAATCAGATATAGAACCCTACAGCTAAACAAAGACAAAGGTGGGCTCGCGCTGCCAAATATCAGGGACTACTTTAAAGCCGCACAAATTAAAACTTTAGTAGAGATATGTAACCCAGTCTACTCTGCACAATGGAAGGAGATCGAATGCCAAATAACAAGTGACATCCCCCTACAGGCGATAATAGGGAACAATGTCTTACCTAAGCTTTTGAATAACACTAACCCGTGGATAGAGACCCCGCTAAAAATTTGGTTTAAGATAGTCAGAGAGAATCAAACTAAAGAGCCCTATCGACTTCTGCAATGGATCGCCTATGATCAGGACTTTACTCCTAATAAAACAGACACCAGATTTAAAAAGTGGAAGGAGAAGGGGCTGATAAAATATTACGATTTTTTTAAAGGGCAAATCTTAAGAAGTTTTGAAGATTTGAAAAAACAAGGCCTAATAAATCAAGACCTTTACAGGTTCTTCCAGCTTAGACACCACATAAACAATATACTTAAAAAGGAGGTTTTGGAAAGGGCCCAGTCAGGTGTTCTGAAGGTCTTCTTAATGGCATATAAAGGGATCCCAGGGATCAGATACATTTCTAAAATATACCAAGGTCTTCAAGACTTAAAAGGAGACAACACATCTTATATAAAAGAGAGATGGGAAAAAGAGGGGAATTTCACTTTACATCTGGAAATATGGGAAAAGCTAAATAAACAGCAATGGAAAAGTACCTCATCCCTGCAGTGGAGAGAATTTGGATGGAAAAACTTGGCAAGATTTTTCAGAACACCTGCACAAATCAAATTTACCCATAAGGGATTGAACTGTTGGCGCTTGTGTGGTGAAAAGACTGCAAATCATTTTCATGTGTTTTGGTCATGCCCAGTTATCCACCAATATTGGACCAATGTACAGACAATATTGGGGAAAATATTCAAAATTACAGTTCCCTTTTCTTTTGTAACTTTGTATTTGGGTTTACTACCGGACTCACTGGAAAGACGAGGAGAAAAATACTTATTCAATGTTTTAATATTGGCAAGCAAAAAAGCTCTAACTAAAAAATGGATGTTGAAGGACTGTCCTACACCTGAAGATTGGACTAACGTGATCCAAGACATTTACTCGATGGAAAAGTTGACATTCGCACTGAGACAGGACATGGATGGGTTCATGAACTTTTGGCAACCCTGGACCGAATATGTGTCTTCCATTAGATCTAATCGTTGACAAATACCATTTCAATAATGGTTCTGCTCTTTGTTCCAATGCTACTCAGATGCTCTTTTATCTTTATTTACTTACTTTTTCTTTTTGTTTGTTTTTTACTGGTTTGTTTGGTTTTTTTTTTTGTTTTTTGTTTTGTTTTTTTTTCTCTTTAATTTCACTTTTTCTTTCACTTTAAAAAAAAAATAAAATAAGGGGTGTTGTAAGAATTAATCTTCCAATGTTGTCAGATATCAGAAAATAAGGGAACATGTGATGAAAATGTAAACACTGCATTGCTGTAACGACCTGTATACCCTTTACAAAAACTTAAATAAAAAAAAAAAAAAAAATGTTTATGCTCTTTGTGTGTTTCAGATGGCTCGCTTGTGGCAAAAGTGATTAAATGATTTATTCATTACTGCAGGGCTGGTCTTTTTATTTCTTGTTGAGACTTGGCAGAGAAGTGAGGAATTTACCTCCTTAATTGAACTTTGTCCACCGGATTGTACCTTCTCCTGTGCCCCGAGATTGACAGGCCGCGGTGGTGGTCTGGCCATCGTGAACTGGAGTCGCTTCGTTACACGGATAGTGAGCCATGGAACTTTTTCATTGTTTGAACTGATGATTTTAAAAATTAGCTCCTCAGACCCATTTTATTGTGTTTTAATTTACCGCCCTCCAAGAGTTTGTCTCTTTATCTGAGTTTGGTGATTTTTTAACTTCTATTATTAAATTTGAGTGGATTTTATTACTTGGAGATTTTAATTTCCATACTAACGATCCCAATGACAGTTTTCAATTCAATTCAATTCAGCTTTATTTATACTGCACCACATCACAACAAAAGCCATCTCGTGGCGCCACAGTGCAGAAAAAACCACACAGTCTCAGAAAAACCCAGCAATCAGACGATCCCCTATGAGCAAGCACTAAGCGACAGTGGAGAGGAAAAACTCCCATTTGGCAGGAAGAAACCTCTAGCAGAACCAGGCTCAGAGAGGGGCAGTCATCTGCTGTGACTGGCTGGGGGTGAGGGGATAGGGAGGATGGAGAGGACAGACATAAAGAACATAACGGTAAGATGCCAAGTACATTATTGGAGGTCAACCAGCAGTAAGGATCAGATAACAACAGAACAAAAGTGGGGTTAAGAGACACAAAATCCCTCCTTAAGCGTAAGCTATATTAAAAAGGAAGGATTTTACCCTGTTCTTAAAAACAGAGACCAAGTCTGACTCCCGGACCCAGAGTGGTAACTGATTCCAGAGAGAAGGGGCTTGGTAGCAGAAGGCTTTGCCTTCCACTGTACTTTTGGAGATTCTGGGCACCACAAGTAAGCCAGCATTTTGGGAGCATAATGCTCTGTTAGGATGGTAAGGTAATATCAGATCTTTTATATATTGGGGGGCCTGATTGTTAAGAGCTTTGAAAGTAAGAAGAAGGATTTTAAACTTGATTCTAAATTCTATGGGAAGCCAGTGAAGGGAGGACAGAACCGGGGAGATATGATCTCTTTTTCTAGAACCAGTTAAAACTCTAGCAGCAGCATTTTGAATCAGCTGAAGATTTTTTAAGGATACTTTAGGACAACCAGATAATAGCGAATTACAATAATCTAATCGAGAGCTGACAAAGGCGTGAATCAGTTTCTCAGCATCATTCAGAGACAAGATGCTCCTGATCTTGGCAATATTGCGTAGATGATAGAAGGCAGTCTTAGAAACAGTTTTAATATGTGAATTAAAGGACAAATCTTGATCAAAAATAACTCCAAGGTTCCTCACAGTACTGTTCAGAGTGAGAGGGCAGCATCTAAATTAAGGGCATAATTTGAAAAGGAATTTCTAAGATGTTTTGGGCCAACAAGAATAACTTCGGTCTTATCAGAGTTTAACAGTAAAAAATTACAAGTCATCCAAGCTTTGATGTCCTTAAGACAGGCATCTAACTTGGCTAATTGATTACAATCATCGGGCTTCATTGACAGGTATAGTTGTGTGTCGTCTGCGTAACAGTGAAAATGTATACATTGCTTTCTGATGATATTACCTAACGGGAGCATATATAGACTAAAAAGAGTAGGGCCCAACACATATCCCTGTGGAACTCTGTGACTGAGCTTAGAGTTGGAAGAAAATTCATCATTGATATGGACAAACTGAAATCTATCAGACAAATAAGATCTAAACCACTGCAACGGAGTTCCACTCAGTCCAACAAAGTGTTCTGATCTATCAAGTAGAATGGCATGATCGAGAGTGTCAAAGGCTGCACTGAGATCTAAAAGAACAAGAACAGAGACAAGTCCATTATCAGATGCAGTCAGGAGGTCGTTAGTGACCGTGACTAAGGCAGTTTCAGTGCTGTGATGAGCCCTGAACCCAGATTGAAACACCTCAAACAAACCAACTCCCTGCAAATGGTCAGATAATTGCACAGCAACAACTCTTTCCAAGATTTTTGAAATGAAAGGCAAATTAGAGATTGGTTGATAACTGGCCAAAACTCCAGAACTGAGCGTCAGTTTTTTGAGTGAGGGTTTAATTACAGCGGTTTTAAAAGCCAGTGGTACATAACCCAGAATTAAAGAAGAATTAATTATAAGAAGAATACGGCTACCAATAATTGGGAAGATAATTTTAAATAATCTGGAAGGAATAGGGTCCAAAAGGCAAGATAAGATAAGATAAGATAAGATAAGCCTTTATTAGTCCCACAACGGGGAAATTCCAGGATTGCAACAGCACAGGGATAGCAACACTCAGAGCAACAATCAGAAGGCAAGAAAAAAAACAAGCAAGCAAGAGCAAGGCTTAGATGAAGGCTTAGATGAGGAAATTATTTTATCCAACTCTAAGAGGTCGATTGGAGTAAACTTATCTAAGCAGATAGAGGGAGTTGCAGTAGTTGATGTACTTGAGTTTACGGTAGGAAGAATCAGACAGATTTCATCTCTAATAGATAAAATTTTAAGATTGAAAAAGTTCAGAAAGTCCTGACTAGAAAGCTCAGGGGAGATGTGAGGATTGACCGAGTCCTGGCTCTTTGTAAGCCTGGCTATAGTGTTGAAGAGAAACCTGAGAAACAAAAATTCTTGTTTGCTTCTATTAATGCAGAATAATAGCTTGATCTAGCTTTTCTAAGAGATTTTTTTATAGATTAAGAAATGGTTTCTCCACGCTAAGTAGAATTCATCTGAATTAGTTGAACGCCATTTCCTTTCCAATTGACGAGTTTTCTGTTTTAAGCCACGAGTTTCTGAGTTAAACCAAGGGGTAAGAAATCTCTGGTTAGACTTTTTCTTTTTTAAAGGGGCTACCAAATCTAGAGTCCGATGCAGAGAGGCAGTAACACCATCAACCATACTATCAATCACGAATGGAGCAGACTCTCCATCATTTATTTCAGTTATTTCTGTTGTGTTGACCCATGGCATAGAGGATATAATCTGCAAAAATTTAGCAACAACGTCATCAGAAAGACATCTGCTGTAGTAGTATTTTTCTCTAGGAAATAAGTGATCAGAGATAATGAAATCAAAAATTAACAGACAATGGTCAGACAGTCTCTGATAGGGTCTCCCAAGACAAACTGGTCCTGGGTGAAGGGCCAGACTAAGAACGATCCAACAGACTCTAATGATAAATTGTATATCAAGGATTCAGTGTACCCCGCCCGGTATGGGGTTACCGGGGCCCCACCCTGGAGCCAGGCCTGGGGAAGGGGCTCGAAGGCTAGCGTCTGGTGGCCGGGTTTCCACCCATGGGACCCGGTCGGGCTCAGCCCGAAGGAGTTACATGGGTCCGCCCTCCAGTGGGCTCACCACCTGCAGGAGGGATCATGGGGGTCCGGTGCTATGTGGATTAGGTGGCGGTCAAAGGCGGAGACCTTGGCGGACTGATCCCAAGCTTTCTAAACTGGCTTTTGGTACGTGGAATGTCACCTCTCTGGTGGCGAAGGAGCCTGAGCTGGTGTACGAGGTTGAGAGATACCGGCTAGATATAGTCAGCCTCACCTCAACACACAGCTCCGGTTCCGGAACCAGTCTCCTGGAGAGGGGCTGGAGCTTGGCCTTTTCTGGAGTTGCCCCGGGCGAGAGGCGACTAGCAGGGGTGGGTATTCTTGTATCGCCCCACCTTGCTGCCTCTATATTGGAGTTTTCCCCGGTGGATGAAAGGGTTGCTTCCCTGCGCCTTCGGGTTGGGAAACGGGTCCTGACCATCATTTGTGCCTATGCACCAAATGATGTTTCAGAGTACCCACCCTTTTTGGAGTCTGTGACTGGGGTGCTGGAGGGTGCTCCTCTTGGAGACTCGATTGTCCTACTGGGGGACTTCAGTGCGCACGTGGGAAACGACAGTGAAACCTGGAGGGGGGTGATTGGGAGGAACGGTCTGCCCGATCTGAACCCGAGTGGTGTTCAGTTATTGGACTTCTGTGCTAACCACAGTCTGTCCATAACGAACACCATGTTCAAGCATAAGCGTGTCCATATGTGCACCTGGCACCAGGACACCCTAGGTCGCAGGTCGATGATCGATTTTGTTATCGTATCATCAGACCTGCGACCGTATGTCTTGGACACCCGAGTAAAGAGAGGTGCAGAGCTGTCAACTGATCACTACCTGGTCGTGAGTTGGATCCGATGGCAGGGAAGGAAGCCATTCAGACCTGGTAGACCCAAACGTATAGTGAGGGTGTGCTGGGAGCGTCTGGCTGAGGCCCCTGTCCGGGAGGTCTTCAACTCCCACCTCCGGAAGAACTTCAACCACATTCCGAGGGAGTCTGGAGACATGGAGTCTGAATGGGCCATGTTCTCCACCTCTGTTGTTGAAGCGGCGGCCCAGAGCTGCGGCCGCAAGGTGGTCGGTGCATCTCGTGGTGGCAACCCCCGAACCAAGTGGTGGACACCACTGGTGAGGGGGGCCATTAAGCTGAAGAAGGAGTCCTATCAAGCTTGGTTGGCTTGTGGGACTCCTGAAGCAGCTGAGGTGTACCGGCAGGCCAAGCAGAGTGCAGCTCGGGTGGTTGCTGAAGCAAAAACCCGGGTATGGGAGGAGTTCGGTGAGGCCATGGAACAAGACTTTCAGTCGGCCTCAAAGAGATTCTGGCAAACTGTCCGGCGGCTCAGGAGGGGAAAGCAGGTCCCTGTCCACACTGTGTATGGTGCGGATGGGACACTGTTGACTTCGACTGGGGATATCGTCGGGCGGTGGAAGGAATACTTCGAGGATCTCCTCAATCCCACTGATACGCCTTCCACAGAGGAAGCAGGGTTTGGGGACGAGGGGGAAAACTATCACAGGGGCTGAGGTCGCCAAGGCGGTTAAAAATCTCCTTGGTGGCCGGGCCCCGGGGGTGGACGAGATTCGCCCTGAGTACCTCAAGGCCCTGGATGTTGTTGGGTTGTCATGGTTGACACGCCTCTGCAACATTGCATGGAGGTCGGGGGCAGTGCCTTTGGCATGGCAAACCGGGGTGGTGGTTCCTCTCTTCAAAAAAGGGGACCGGAGGGTGTGCTCCAACTTTAGAGGGATCACACTCCTCAGCCTCCCTGGGAAGGTCTATGCCAAGGTACTGGAGAGGAGAGTCCGGCCGTTGGTCGAACCTCGGATTCTGGAGGAGCAATGTGGTTTTCGTCCTGGCCGTGGCACATCGGACCAGCTCTTTACCCTCTCGAGAATTCTTGAGGGTTCGTGGGAGTTTGCCCAACCAGTTTACATGTGTTTTGTGGACTTGGAGAAGGCATTTGACTGCGTCCCTCGTGGATTTTTGTGGGGGGTGCTTCGGGAGTATGGGGTATCGGGCTTGTTGTTACGAGCTATTCGGTCTCTGTACGACCGTTGTGAGAGTTTAGTTCGTATTGCCAACACTCGGTCGGAGTCATTCCCAGTGAGAGTTGGACTGCGGCAGGGCTGCCCTTTGTCACCGATCCTGTTCATAATTTTTATGGACAGGATTTCTAGGCGCAGCCAGGGAATGGAGCGTGTCATGCTTGGTGACCACAGGATTTCATCTCTGTTGTTTGCAGATGATGTTGTCCTGTTAGCTTCATCCAGCAATGACCTACAGCTCTTGCTGGGACGGTTTGCCGCTGAGTGTGAAGCGGCTGGGATGAGAATCAGCACCTCCAAGTCCGAATCCATGGTCCTCAGCCGGAAAAAGGTGGATTGTCCTCTCCGGGTTGGGGACAGGCTCCTGCCCCAAGTGGAGGAGTTTAAGTATCTTGGGGTCTTGTTCACGAGTGAGGGGAAAATGGAGCGAGAGATCGACAGACGGATTGGAGCAGCATCTGCTGTGATGCGGACGTTGTACCGGTCTGTTGTGGTGAAGAGGGAGCTGAGTTCTAAGGCAAAGCTGTCGATTTACCAGTCAATCTACGTTCCTACTCTCACCTATGGTCACAAGCTTTGGGTAATGACCGAAAGAACGAGATCGCGGATACAAGCGGCTGAAATGAGCTTTCTCCGTAGGATTGCTGGACTCACCCTCAGAGATAGGGTGAGGAGCTCAGTCATCCGGGAGAGGCTCAGAGTAGAACCGCTGCTCCTCCACATTGAAAGGAGTCAGTTGAGGTGGTATAAGATAAGATAAGATAAGATAAGCCTTTATTAGTCCCACAATGGGGAAATTCCAGGATTGCAACAGCACAGGGATAGCAACACTCAGAGCAACAATCAGAAGGCAAGAAAAAACAAGCAAGCAAGAGCAGCTAATAAACATATGTACATATTACTATAAAATATATATATACACACACACACACACAGACACACAGTGCAGAGCATTGTAGCTGGATGGAATAAATATATGAATATATGAACACACAGTGCAGAGCATTGTAGCTAGATGGAATAAATATGTAAATATATAAACACCCACAGTATGGAGCATTGCAGCTAGGTGGAATAAATATGCAAGTATATAAACACACACAGTGCGGAGCAATGTAGCTAGATGGAATAATATGTAGATATATAAAAACACAGTGCGGAGCATTGTAGCTAGATGGAATAAATATATAGATATATAAATATAAACACACCCAGTGCAGAGCATTGTAGCTAGATGGAATAATGGTATGGGCATCTGATTAGGATGCCTCCTGGACGCCTCCCACTTGAGGTGTTTCAGGCACGTCCCACTGGGAGGAGACCCCGGGGCAGACCCAGGACTCGGTGGAGAGACTATGTCTCCCAGCTGGTCTGGGAACGCCTTGGTATCCTCTCTGAAGAGCTGGAGCAGGTGGCGGGGGAGAGGGAAGTCTGGGCTTCTCTGCTTGAACTGCTGCCTCCGCGACCCGGACCTCCGGAAAAGCGGTAGAAGATGGATGGATGGATGGATGTCAGACAGTACGGGATTATGAGGAGACACTACCAGATTTTTGATATCTACGTATACCATAAGTCAAAACAAGGTCCAATGTATGGTGGAAATAATGGGTTGAATTTTTTACTTTTTGGGAAAACCCCATTGAGTCTAAAATTGAATTGAATGCCTTATTAAGATGTCCAAAGATGTCCTTATTAAGATATCCCAGCCCAAAGATGCTGGGATAGGCTCCAGCCCCCCCGTGACCCAAAAAGGATTAAGCGGAAGAAGATGGATGGATGGATGGATTAAGACAGTCACTCTATACATCAACATGTATATTAAAGTCCCCTACAGTAATTATTCTATTGGATTTCAGCACAAAATCAGCTAAAAATTCGGCAAATTCTGATAGAAACTCTGAATAGGCCGTGGGAGGACGATAAACTATGGCAAAGAGAATTGGGTTCAAGCCAAGATTGCCAACAGGCCCCACGCTGAGGACCAAACCTTCAAAGGAATTAAAACATAATTTTTGCTTAACATTAACTTGTAATTTAGAATGGAAAATTGCAGTCACTCCACCACCACCACCAGAACCTCTGGGGTTATGACAGTTTAAATACCCACAAGGAGTTGATTCATTCAGACCAACATAATCATCTTGCCCAAGCCAGGTCTCTGTGAGAGATAGTAGATCGATCTGATGATCGATTAATAGATCATGAACCAGAAGAGACTTAGAAGATAGAGACTTAATGTTTAATAAACCACATTTAATTTTTAAATTTTGGGGAGGAACAGAGGCCAATTTATTAATTTTATTAATTTTAGGGACTTGAGGCTGGATTAGAATTTTACCAACATTTTGTTTAATCAATTTGGGAAGTTTATGCATTCTATTTTTTTTATTTTTTATTTTTTTTACTTTTTTTATTAACTTTAGAGGGAGCAGAAAAATGTTCTCTAAGGGAGGAAACGGGGGCAAAGTTGAAGGGTGGTGGATGAGGAGGAGCAGCAGAAGTGCGTGTGTTTTTCAAGTTGTGTTGTATTTGTCCTGGGTTACAATATTTAGGGCAACGGGAGACAGACTCAATCTCTGTAGGATTATAAATCAAAGGCTGATCCAAATGGTAAAGACCATCTGAATTAATGGGAACGATACAAGAAGTGAGAACAGAACCAGAAAAGGGCAGTTTGGCAAACCCAGAAGCTTCGGAGCGAGTAAACATGCCAGGTCCCAGTCACTGTACTAAAAAATACCGAATGGAATAGAATAGATTGTCTCTTAAAACACGTGCACCAAGTCTATTTGGGTGGATGCCATCAGGCCTCATAAGTGATGGGCGGTTCCAAAATAAGTTAAAATTGTCAACAAAACCAATGTTAAAAATAGGACAAGTAAAACACAGCCAAGAATTAAGACTGAGAGTTCTGCTAAAACAATTGCAGCCTTGTCTGAGAGGTGCCAAAGACCCAGAGATGAGCACACGTCTGCCACAGTTCATAAGAGTGGACAGAAGGCTCCTGAAGTCACTTTTTAAAATCTCTGATGCTTCATCTGGGATGTTATTGCATCCCACATGCACAACGACAGTTTGTATGTGAGGGAATTCATTCAGCAGGTCAGGGATAAGAGCCTCAATGTCAGAGACTCTAGCCCCGGGAAAAAATCGAGTGATGCAGTACCTGCTTCTGACATTCCTCATGATCGAGTCACCAATTACCAGCATCGTCTGGGGGAGTTTTGTCGGTGGATTCTGACGAGGAGAGTAATTGTGAAGAGGGTGATGTTGTTGTTGCGAAGGTGGGGTGATGTGCTCTCTTCTATCTGGAGCTGGTTTGTAATTTGACACACCCAGGGTGGTCTTTGTCCGGGGTTTGCGGACATGAGCCGCCGCTGAAGGAGTGGAGGGAGGACGAGGGGCGTCCACGGGCGGAGGGTCAGCGTCCAGGTGGGGAAAAACCTCCAGGGAAAGGATATCAAATCTGTTTTCCAAGGACACGGGAAGAGAAGAGGCGCGGCCCATTCTGGTCGATCGACGATGGTTGTTAGCTGGTCGAACCAAGGCCCAGGGCGCGGATGGAAGATGAGAGGGACCAACCGAAGCTTTGGGCTTAGCCCCAAGACGAAACCAGTGTTTGTTGCTGAGGTCATGGTTGTCTGCGGAGGCTGGAGCAGGAGTGGAGGTAGATGGAGACGCGTTGAGCTCACCCAAGTAAGTAGCAGTATCCGCCAGCTGCGAGACGGTAGCTGGAGCCAATGATCGCCCGAGAATGATGGTGTCAAGGTGGTCCTCGGCCTCCCGAATCTTGTAAAGGTTGGAGAGCCTCGTTTCCAGCTCAGAGACCTTACCGAGGAGCGATAAACAGTGGGTAAATGTCAGAAAAGGAGCCATGGCGTTCCAGGCGCTGAGATGGATAGCCCGCCAGCTAGCCTAAAATAGCTAAAAACAAGTTAGCTGAAAGTTAGCTAAAAACAGCTAAAAAGCTAAAAACAGGCTAGCAGGAAGCGTAGCCCGGTAAAAAGTAGCCCAGCCGGGGAATGGACCTACTTGTGCAGTTAATTTCTTGGGTATTATTGAATCATTTAATTTTGTTTTGTGTCTATCTGGTCCTACACATATCAAAGCAAATACACTTGATCTTGTTTTTACACTTGGTCTTAATGTGAACAATGTTCACACTGAGGAGCTTCATGTGTCAGACCATTTTTGTGGGTTTTTTTAATTTATCAGTTAAATCAGTCTGCTACACTGGCAAAAATACTCTTGTGTCATTGACCAATTTTCAGTTGTGAAATTTTCTGCTGCCTTTGACAGCATTGTGGTTTTATCCTCTAATGATGACACTGAGAGCTTAGTCTGCTCTTTTAACTCACATTGTTCAAGCATCTTAGATGTAGTTGCTCCCTTTAAAACCAAGACTGTCCATGCTGTTAATTTATCCCCCTGGTTATTAAATGAAGATCTCTGTTTTTTAGACGTAAATGTCGGAGGGTGGAAAGACTGTGGAAGTCCACTAAACTTGAGGTGCATCGATTGTACCTTAAGGAACTGTTAATTTAATTTAACAATATGATTAAAATGGCAAGAACTTCTTATTTTTCCAACATCATCTCCTCCAATAGTAGCAATCCAAAGATCCTCTTCAGCACAATAGACAGTATAGTTAATCCTGTCAGTTCTGCTCCCCCTGTTTATTCAATTAATGACTGTAACAAGTTTCTTTCCTTCTTTGTTGACAAGGTCACTGCTGTTAGGGCTGGTTTTACTTATTCCTCTCCCGTAATCCTTGATTGTCCCAACAGACAGGCCTTTTTAAGTGATTTTACCCCAATTTCTTTTGAGAATTTGTTAGTGTTGGTGAGATCCATGAAATCCTCCTCCTGCGCTTTAGATATTTTGCCTTCCTCAATGTTAAAAGAGGTAATTGGCTCAGTGGGTACATCTTTGGTTAATATCATTAACAGTTCACTTGAATCTGGTTGTGTACGCTCGTATTTTAAACATGCAGTTGTGCAGCCACTTTTAAAAAACCTAACCTTGATCCATCTGTTTTTAAAAACTTCAGGCCAATTTCTAAGCTTCCTTTTATTTCTAAGCTTTTAGAAAAAGTTGTTGCCAAGCAGCTCACTGACTTTCTGATTGAACACAATATTTTCGACAAATTTCAGTCAGGTTTTTGTCAGAAATACTCAACAGAGACTGCTCTTCTTAGGGTGTCGAATGATATTTTTAATGTCATCAGACTCTGGCAAATGCTCTGTTTTAGTGTTATTAGATCTTACTGCAGCATTTGATACTATTGATCACTGTATTTTGTTACAAAGGCTTAGAGATTGGGTAGGGATTTCTGGAAAAGCTCTGGATTGGTTTTCCTCCTACATTTCTGGTAGGAGTTTTTCCATGTCTGTTGGCTCTTATTCATCTGACTCTGCTCCTTTAACCTGTGGGGTGCCTCAGGGTTCTATTCTGGGTCCACTTTTATTTGCCCTATATATGCTGCCACTTGGTTCTATCATCAGCAAATTTAAAGGTGCGTTTTATCACTGCTATGCTGACGATTTACAGTTATTTTTCTCTTTTAAACCTGACCATGTTGACAATTTAAAAATTATTCATGATTGTCTGTCCACAATTAAGGACTGGATGTCTAGTAACTTTTTGCAACTTAATGCTGACAAAAATGAAGTCCTTATTGTAGCACCTGATAATCTGATTCCTAAGATGGTTAATACCATTAGTTCATTAAGCTCTAATGTACGGTCTAATCTAAAAAATCTTGGTGTCATTTTTGATCAGTCGATGAGTTTTGATCAGCATGTCAAATCTCTGACCTGGAGTTGTTTTTTCCACCTTAGGAATATATCCAAAATTAGGTCATTGGTTTCCTACAGTCAGTTAGAAATTATTATTCATGCCTTTGTTTCTTCACGTTTAGACTACTGTAATGCTCTTTTCACATGTCTTAGCAAATCCTCTTTACACTGCCTACAGTTAGTCCAGAACTCTGCTGCTAAATTACTAACTAGGTCCAGTAGATTCTGTCATATCACTCCCGTTTTGGCCTCCTTGCATTGGCTTCCTGTAAATTATAGAGTTGATTTTAAAGTTCTTGTTCTTACTTACAAAGCCACTCATGAAGAGGCGCCTTTTATATCAGTGACCTGCTCCATCTACACCATCCCAGCAGGTCTCTCAGGTCTTCTAATCAGAATCTACTGGTAGTCCCTAGCACTAGCCTCAAAACCAAAGGCGATAGAGCCTTTGCTGCTGTTGCTCCCAGACTTTGGAACTCCTTACCTTTTGAACTTAGATCTGCACCTTCCATTGTGTTTTTAAGAAGCAACTCAAGACCCACCTTTTTAGCTTGGCTTTTTAATTATGTGTTGATTGTATTTTTATGTGCTTTTACTGTCTTATGTTGTTCTTTTACTGCTTTATATGCCTGTATTATTTGCTTTGTTTTTTACCATGTTAAGCACTTTGTGACTCTGTCTGTGAAAAGTGCTCTATAAATAAACTTATTATTATTAAAAGTATCGCTTCAAACTGTCGGTCTGGATGTTCAACCAAGCCTCCCAGTGGTGGGATGTCATCCCAGCGGGAACTGGACAAGTGGACTCCTAACCAAGTGAGCACTCCCAAGTGGACCCCAGGATCCAATCTGTACATGTACAAGTACATTTTCAATCCAGTGATTTATAAAGCCGTGACGAGCAGCAGTGGTGGAAAAAAAACAGCAAAATTAAACACGAAGAAGGAGAACAACAAGACAACATGACCGATTTTTAAACACGAAGGAGGAGAACAACAAGAATTTATGTAAAACTGTTGGAAAGACTTTCCCGGTCACCAAGAAGTGTAAAAACATATCTACACACATATATATATGAAAATATGACAATTAAAAGCTGACCCGGAGGTTTTGGCTCCATTTCTGCATTCAAAAGACTTTTCTTTTACACCGCTGCTGCTCGTCACCGCTGGCTGCCCCTAGATGAAAATCCACAGAGTAGGTATGTGGGTCTATAATGTTTTGAATGAGGCTTTAGTAAATTATGAATCACTTTATAAATCACTGGATTGAAAATGCACTTGTATATGTACAGATTGGATCCTGGGGTCCACTTGGGGTGCTCACTTGGTCAGGGATCCACTTGACCTGTATCCCACCCCAGCTTCACAAACGTGCAGTGGTTGCAGAACTTCAGAATGTCTGTAGAAATGTTTAGCTTCCTGTGCAACAAATTGCTCTGATCTGTGTGAAAATCATGGAGAGACTGTTGAGACGTCATGGGATGTACTGCTCCAGCAGCACTGAGTCTGGTGGTGTTGTGCCAAAAGATGATTAGCTGCCAAAAATTGATCACCGGGTGCCATATTGTAGTTATGGAGTTATATTAGCCGTAAAAAATATATTTCAACAGGTAAACAGTACTGAGTTAAATATAATAAAATATATTTAACAATTATGATGCATTTTTAACTCAAAACAAACTTCATCTAGGATTAAAAGCAATTCAAATAATGTAGTCATAAGGTAACATGGAAAATACATGGATTTACTGGATATATACATGTAGATACTGTATACATATACAGCCGTGGACAAAATTGTTGGTACCCCTCTGTTAATGAAAGAAAAACCCACAATGGTCACAGAAATAACTTGAATCTGACAAACGTGGTAATAAATAAAAATTCTATGAAAATTAACCAATGAAAATCAGACAATGCTTTTGAATTGTGGTTCAACAGAATTATTTTAAAAAACAAACTCATGAAACAGGCCTGGACAAAAATGATGGTACCCTTAACTTAATATTTTGTTGCACAACCTTTTGAGGCAATCACTGCAATCAAACGATTTCTGTAACTGTCAGTGAGACTTCTGCACCTCTCAGCAGGTATTTTGGCCCACTCCTCATGAGCAAACTGCTCCAGTTGTCTCAGGTTTGAAGGGTGCCTTCTCCAGACGGCATGTTTCAGCTCCTTCCACAGATGTTCAGTAGGATTTAGATCAGGGCTCATAGAAGGCCACTTTAGAATAGTCCAGTGTTTCACTCTTAGCCATTCTTGGGTGTTTTTAGCTGTGTGTTTTGGGTCATTATCCTGTTGCAAGACCCATGACCTGCGACTGAGACCAAGCTGTCTGACACTGGGCAGCACATTTCTCTCTAGAATACCTTGATCGTCTTGAGATTTCATTGTACCCTGCACAGATTCAAGACACCCTGTGCCAGATGCAGCAAAGCAGCCCCAGAACATAACAGAACCTCATCCATGTTTCACAGTAGGGATAGTGTTCTTTTCTTGGTATGCTTCATTTTTGCATCTGTGAACATAGAGCTGATGTACCTTGCCAAAAAGTTGCAGTTTTGTCTCGTCTGTCCATAGAACATTCTCCCAGAAGCTTTGTGGCTTGTCAACATGCAGTTTAGCAAATTCCAGTCTGGCTTTTTTATGATTTGTTTTCAACAGTGGTGTCCTCCTTGGTCATCTCCCATGAAGTCCACTTTGGCTCAAACAACGACGGATGGTGCGATCTGACACTGATGTACCTTGACCTTGGAGTTCACCATGAATGTGTTTAGAGGTTGTTCTGGGCTCTTTTGTTACCATTCGTATTATCCGTCTCCTCCTGCGGTCACGTCTAGGGAGGTTGGCTACAGTCCTGTGGATCTTAAATTTCTGAATAATATGTGCAACTGCAGTCACAGGAACATCAAGCTGCTTGGAGATGGTCTTATAGCCTTTACCTTTAACATGCTTGTCTATAATTTTCTTTCTAATCTCCTGAGACAACTCTCTCCTTTGCTTCCTCTGGTCCATGTTTAGTGTGGTACACACCATGTCACCAAACAGCACAGCGACTACTTGTCACCCTTTAAATAGGCCGACTGACTGATTACAAGTTTGTAGACACCTGTGATGTTAATTAGAGGACACATCTTGGTTGAACATGTCCCTATGGTCACATTATTTTCAACCTTTTCTAAGGGTACCATCATTTTTGTCCAGGCCTGTTTCATGAGTTTTTTTTTTTTTAAATAATTCTGTTGAACCACAATTCAAAAGCATTGTCTGATTTTCATTGTTTAATTTTCATAGAATTTTTATTTATTACCACTTTTGTCAGATTCAAGTTATTTCTGTGACCATTGTGGGTTTTCCTTTCATTAACAGAGGGGTACCAACAATTTTGTCCACGTGTGTATATTCTATGTGTGAATAATGTACTATGTACTCCTTTTGTATTGCACTAGGAATTTTTACAGTAAATTTTTGTGCCTTTTGCAGATGTCTCCACTTTTATGTTTTATTTGTGAAGGTTACCAAGATTTAGTGACATAAATTAAATGCTAAAAGACTGGAAAAGCTGTCTAAATAATCCAGCAGTTTGAGAAATCACTTTTGGTTTGGTCTAAGTCCGTCAACAGAACTATGAACCATAACTGTGATCTGTGGGGAGTTTGCATGTTCTCCCCGTGTCTGTGTGGGCTTACTCCGGGATTTCTCCAGTTTCCTCCCACATGCCAAAAACATGCAAGTTAGGTTAATTGGCATCAAACTGGGATTCTAAATTGTCCTTAGGTATGACTGCGAGAGTGAATGGTTGTCTGTCTCTCTGTGTTGGCCCTGTGATGGACTGGCGATCTGTCCAGGGTGTACCCTGCCTCTCGCCCAAACACGCTGGGATAGGCTCCAGCCCCCCCATGACCCAAAAAGGATTAAGCCGAAGAAGATGGATGGATGGATGGAAAGTGGTTTGTGTTAAAACATGTTAAATCTCACTAAACCCTAACCCATTATTAGGAAATACAGTTGCTAATATGGCCCAGAATTCCTCCACACACTGGTATTATTACTAAAGGGTGCAGTGTCTTCTGTACTGGCACATCCAACAATACAGTCTTCAGTAAATAAAATAGTCTTTGGTTACTTTTTCTTAAAAATGAGCCATTATTTTCAACGTCACTGATAAATGGTTTGTACTGTTGACTCTTTTCCCTCCGGTGTCTTAACAGACAAATAGAAAATCATGATGCAAACACATGAGTCACTAAATTGTTTATTACAATCCGCAGCAAAATCCAGATTATTTAGAATGTGCAAAATTCAAACTTTAAACTGTACAAAAGACTTGGAATGGGTCACACGCTGGCCACCTATTGTCTCTGCAAGGTGGCCCAGCACACCAAGGAACGGTTGATTGAAGACAGCATTCTGAGCCATTTCCTCCCATCACAAGGTAGCTTTATGCTCCTGCGCTGCTCACGCTGGTTCCGGTTCAGTAAATCTTCAGCCTGCGGTGGGACTCTAGAACGAAAATACACACACAACACGCAAGTGCAACATGTAAAAAAAACCCCTACTTTTTAACCAGGATTAACACTAGTTTATTTTGTCAGATGTTGTCAACACAAGCGCAAAATACAAGCAGAGCACAGAGTTAGCATTGATGGCTAACTAGCTAGCTCATCGTCTGCATACAGGAGACAATGATGTTGTTTGTTCAAAGTGAGCTTTCCACCACTGGGATAAATAATGGCAAAGATGAATAATATCACATCACTCACCATCCTCTATCACTGTTTTCAACAATGATGATGCCGTGGTCGGGTCCACGCCACTCTGCCTTCGTCGGTTGGTGGCCGTGAATTCATTTCAGGTCGCTCCGTCCAGCTCCCTCTGGATTTCTTTAATCAGCTACCAAGCACAGAAAAGTCTGCACCTCGTCGTTGGACCATGGTGTTGATTTCTGTGTAGCCATTTATCTCGTTGATTACACTCGCTCACGCTTCCTGTTGGTGATTTGACTGTTCGTTGCCATCCAAAATGGCGCAGTAAACAAAAGACACGTGACTCTGTGTGACGTCAGTGCAACTCCTCTATATTCCTGCGTCAGCAGCGTCAAGGCGTAATTGCGTATCATGAAGTGGCAATACGTGTCACATGACAGTACCCCGGCAAGACCATAAAAGAAAAAAAAATCTTATTTAAAAAATCTATTCTTAATTTTTGTGAATCGGTTCTGGATTGTGTTAAATGAGAATCTAGATTCTTATGTGAATCGATTTTTTCCTAATACCCCTACTATTTTAACTTAGCTTTCGATTAGTTTTCTGTTTTCTCAATTTATGATTTTAAACCTACTTTATGTTGTTCTGGTCATAATTTTTTTTTTTTTGCTACCAATTAATACTTCTGAATTTATATCCGATTGTATTTAAGTGTTTTATTCTTCTAGTCATCTGAACTTCGTCGTCTTTTTACCAGCAGTTTCTTATTATCAGTGACAGTTTTATTTTTTTGATCATCCTGTCCAAGCTCCAGCGTTTCCTCATAGGGAGCCCTCCCATGGGGAATTGTGTTTCCTGGCCGCGGGGTACTGGCCTGTGATTTCCCAGCTGAGGGGATCGTGCACTGCGGCACCACACCTGCAGTGTCGACCCCTCGGATTGGACTTGGGTGGTCTCAGAGGTGGCATTCCTGTAGCTGTAGACTTCCTGCTGGTGATGGCTTCCTAGTGATGACGCTTCCACCCTTGGATCCTCGGTGCCCAGCCATAAGTCTTACACAGACAAAAGTTTTGTGTGTGTAGGGGTTAATTGTGTTTTATTTCCATGTATGAAGCACTTTGTGTTACATCTTTTTGTATGAAAAATGCTATATAAAGTTTTGATTGATACAGGTTTACTCTTCACAAAAATTTTCTATAAAATCAGAATTTAAAATGTCAAGTGCTATGTAATAAGTATTGGTGCAATACTTTAAGTATAGCAATTGCAGAAAGTCTTGAGTTTACATACGTTTTGTAACCATGTCCGTTCTGTAATTAGAAATAAGTTGTCAAATCCAATAAATATTGTTCTAGTGATGGGTAGATGAGGCGTCATGATGCGTTTCGACACATTGCAAAACTGTATTGGATACTGTGTCACTGAATACTGACACCTGCTGGACCTTAAAAATCCCTACAGGCAACCTAGTTGACAGACTCAACTGACACTGATTTGATTTCCTCGTATATACAATATACTGCTCCAAAAAAAAAAAAAAAAACCTGTCCCTCAAACTGTCCACTTATGAAGCAACACTGACAATCAATTTCACATGCTGTGTGATTTTGTTGTCAGCACAACTATGTAAAGAACAAAGTGTTTAATAAGAATATTTCATTCAAATCTAGGATGTGTAGATTTAGTGTTCCCTTTATTTTTCTGAGCAGTATATAATTTAAGTCATTGTATTATTTCATATCTTCATTTTAATTTAAAATATCATTGATATTTTTAGATAGTCAAATAATGTGAACATGCATCATAACGTGAAAAGCTAAGTGAACATGTTGTGAATGAGGATGCTTCTGGACTGGGATTTTTTTTTATACAAATTTTTTTATTTGAAGTTCAGTCTGTTACACTTTGACAACTTCTCCAGCTGTTGTCCCAGTATCTCATAGGATCCTGGGACCAGGCAATATTGCACCTCCTGGATGGCATCAGCTGTGGCACTTTCGGTCTGCCTGCCCACTTTAATGTCAAGATGTTGCCAAAGGTTATCTAAAAAAAAAAACAAAAAAAAAAAACAAATTGGCATTTTAGTACATGATTTCCAAACAATGCTGAATCACATGCCTGAAGTGGGTGCAGACAGACTGTTGTGAAGATGGTCCCGTCTAAATTGAGACTATGTGCAATGCAAATTGAGTGCCAAATTTGGAGCCGTCTAGTGGATGCAATCATGTTTGGTGCTGCGTCGGTCACAAGACACTATTGGTTATGGCCCAGTCCTCCATCATGCCCCTTTTGACTTGGGCCAATTGTGGAAAGTACTGCACTCCCAACACGGATGTACACAACTGCAGATTCTCATTAATGTAGTGACAGGTAAGAGCCAAGTATGCCTCCATGTTCACAGATGTCCACATGTCAGCGGTTATACTCACTGCCACAGCGTGCTGTACTTCTTTTCCACTTGTTCCCGTTCCTCCTCGTACTTTTTGGCCATTTGTTTGATGGTCTGAAAATTACACCAAGTCAAACCAAAAGCAAATCCATACATTTAAATTAAAGATTAAATAAATTGGATTTATCAACTACTACTTTAGATAATTTCAATACAAACCTTTCTGGTGGGCAAAACATGAGGGGTGAAGGGCCTGAACCAGTTCCCTGAACCCTTCACTATCCACAATGTGGAGGGCTGGCAGGCCTTCAGGATGAAATTCAGAGCCTCATCCAGCATCTGATTCCTGGTTAAAAATGAAGTAAATAAAATAGAAATTAATTATCAATAAAGCAAAAAAAAAAAAAAACCAAAAAAAACCCCACACACCCCTAAAAAAGTGCTGCTGTCGTTCTTTTTGCTTGTACTCCACTAGTTTAAAATCCAAGCTCAGCAAAACTGAAACAGCATTTTTCAGCTTTTATTTAAGAGGGGAAAAAAATTAACGCGGAAACAGCGTGAGTTAAAACACGCAGCCCTCCTTCACCCTGCCTTCACCAATAAAGCAACTGTGAGTTGTAGAATGGCTGTATACCAGAGTCTATCCTGGGTGTATCTGGGGCTTCATTGACATGCCTGCTGGCCCTATAATGCCTCAGCATTGAGGAGGCGCTTTTGTTTAAATATCAAAGTTCGGTCGAACAAATGCGACATTTAACCTGCAGAAAATAATGTGAATAGTAAACTAAGTCTCTTTGAAATGAATTGGAATTCAGATAGATCAAGTGGAAACTCAGGAACAGGATGAAACAAGGAAATTAAAACAAATACCTTATTTTCCGATATGAGATTAAAATGGTCCCACACAGCGGAAGCCTTTCTTTTAGCTTGCGGCTGCTCGTGCTCCATAATGGAATTTGCCGATGAACCACCGTCCGCAACACAGAGATTCTTTGGGCAGACGCATCCCGTTGACAGGCGCGCCAGTGTTTCGTCATGTGACCGATACAGGTCACGTGACTTTCTTAAAGCGATACGCACCGACAGGGTTTTGCTCTATGAGCTCGACGCATGCGCCGACGCATCGGTGTTGCCGGACCCATCACTAATTGTTACAAAAACAGGAAATAGACATTGCATTGTTTCAACCACCCTTGGATTTACTTTAAGATTTGGTAGGAGGGGAAAATAAAAACAATTCCAGATGCAAACCGCCGATTGTTTAAAATTTGACAAAAATGACCGAATAAGTAGATGGCAAGAGAACATTTTAAAGAACTAATTTTAAATTTTCTTTGTTTAAAGATGATGCTGACAATGAGTTTGTTGGGAAAGGAAGAAATACCTAATTTGTTTATATATACACTTTGTACAGAGCTTCTTAAAACTAAATGGTTTCAACTTGGAGCAAACTTTGTGACTCAGGTGTTGTTGATTAAGCTCATTGCCGTGTTGGTGGGCTGTAATCAGTCGTAAATGCCATTGGTTCCACCTGTGTTTTCTTGTCAGTCCAAAGTCCTGAAATTATAAAATGGACGTGAATTAAGGGTCACAAGGACAGCAAACACTGATGCCACCATGCCTAGTGGTAAGGATGAAGATTCACGTGTCCCCAGTAAGCAAAATAACCGAGATTTTGGAAAGGGGAAAATGAGGTCTTACTGAATTTTTTTCATGCAAACCTGAAGTCTCTTGTCTTGTGTAACTTTCTTGATGAATTATTTGTAATGCAGCCACACAGCCTCGTTCTGAAACATGGCATGAGATGGGTGGTAAATTTGCGATGCCATAATAAAGCTGTTGACTGCATGTAGACCACGTAGCTGCAATTTTGAGGCCACTTATTTAGAGGTCAGCCCTCCTGGTGTTTTAATGTTGAAGGACACCAGTGACATTTGCTCGTCCTGTTGCAGGAACCCGAATCATCTACGATCGCAAGTTTCTGCTGGAGCAGCGCAACTCCCCCCTGGCCCAGACTCCGCCGGCTCACCTGCCCATCATCCCCGGAGTGACGAGCCAAAATGTTGTGAATGAGAACAAGAAGAATGAAGCCAACAATCACATCAATAACCACGATGGGAAGACCACAAATGGTAAGAGTTAAATCAGTATTGTGCTCCATCTCAGGAGTCTTCTACTGTGGGCAGAAGCAGTTTAATCAATTCTGTCCACCCCTTCTCCCCCCCCCCCCCCCCCCAAAAAAAAAAAAAAAACTGCCTGGAGTCAGAACATATTGGTCAGAAATTCAGAGTAAAATGGCTGAGTCAGCACTGGAAACTTATCTTCAAAGTGCAGATTTTCTCTCAAACATGGATTTTTTTTTTTTTTCTTAAAAGTTTTGTGGGAACTTCTGTATTGCACAAATATTCAATTATCCAGATATTGTTTCATTATAGTTGTAAGTTTTCAAAATTTGTATTGGGCTTTTTCCCCCCCAAACTGCTTGATTTTGATGAAAGTAAATTGCAATTTACCCAAAAGAGCAAATTTAAACTGTCACAATTAACAAGAAAAAGGTAGCAACTTGATAATCAAATTTACCAGAAGTCACAATTTTGCATTAATTTACAAATATAAGAGAATCAAGAATCAAATTATCTGACAGAAACTGCAAATTTGACAAAGGGACCCGGATTAACAAGAGCTGCCAAATTAAGGAATAACTAACTTTACTATGAAAAACTGCATATTTGTAATAAAAATGGGAATTCATGGGGGGTTCTTTATGAAAAGGTGTAAGTTTACATGGCAAATGTTCCAAACTGATAAGAGCCACATTTATGAAATACTGATGCAGTCCAGAGGAAGGAGGGAGACTGTAAAGAATATTCAGATATTCACTTTCAAAACTAGTATTCAGATAGGCTTGAATTTTTGAGGAGCTGTCTTTGTCTCAAATTTTCCTTGCAAATTTAGGAGCGCTACTAACTTGAGATTTTTGTCAGAATTCCAGCTTTCATAAATTTAAGGCCTTTACACCAGGGTTGGGCAACTCCATGGAGGGCCATTCCACTGCAGGTTTTCTGTTCCACCCAGCAGTTGCTTTCTCTAATTGGCAATCCTTGGAGCTCATCAGCACAAACCCTGCTGAAGAGACGGGAGTGGAACAGAAAATCTGCAGTGGAATGGCCCTCACTGCCCATCCCTGATGCACACCAACTTTCTCCTGAAATGTATAGTTTTCTTGTATTTGCTTTTGAGACTTCCTTACGTTGCACAGGTAATTTGACTTTTCTCAGATTCGAAATTGTACTTTTCTCCCCTGACTTGTGGTTAAACACTGACAGGTTGCCAAACCCTACTCTGTCAATGGTAGCTGGAGAAGTTGGCCCTAATATACAATTACTGTTTTATCATGGTGATTCCAAATTTTTCATCCTAAACGAAATGAGAAAAATCACTCTTGGAAGTCGGAATGATTTGAGTGGTGTTGGAATAAGAAATTTTATTTTAACTGAACTTCTATCAACAGATTGCTCTTTACAGTAGTTATGCTAGTGACAGGATGTGTTTATCTGTACTGAATCCTAAATGTGACTGGCATTTTTGAAAATGTCAGATGGGGAATATTTTTTTTTTTTTTTTTTTTGCCTGGTTTCCCAATTTTGAGGTCTGTTTCAAATCTACTACTGCTGAAATGGGGGGAGGGGGGTAGCAAGCAGAAATGTGATACTCTTGGCTGACTTCTCGTAGGCCAGCTTCTCCATGGGGCAGACTTCTCCAGTGTTTCAGTTGCCCAGAGTAACCACTGTCACTGACACTAATCACAATACTTT
The DNA here is from genome assembly GCA_020510985.1 of Pholidichthys leucotaenia. Taxonomy (NCBI): domain Eukaryota; kingdom Metazoa; phylum Chordata; class Actinopteri; order Cichliformes; family Pholidichthyidae; genus Pholidichthys; species Pholidichthys leucotaenia. Next base: position 341,003,146 of record CM035841.1, read on the forward strand.
GTCCTTTTGTGTTTAAGGTGATGACGCTCAGTTTGAAATGGACATCTAACCGACTGGACGTGCACCAGCATAAGAAAATGACCTGGCATCACCTGTGCCAGTGGCTTGGCTTTTAGGGGAAAAAAAAAAACTGTTGCGAGCCCTCATGGCAGCCATCTTCTTTAGCTCTTTGTCTCACTGCTGGATGTTGTGTGTAAAAACCATGGAAATTCAGTACATCATACATGCAGGTACAGTGTGGCCAACTCTGGGAAACTAAATTTCTTTGATTAGATCTCCGTGGTTGCAGTCCACTATCCTAACAACTACACAGTATGGGAGTGGGCCTGAATTTCAGAATTGCCCAATTTGTTGATCAGTGTTCAACTTGCAGCTTTGGTGATTTTGGGATCCCAACTGAACTGCAAAACTGGTTAAATTGAGACTTAATGGTGGGGTCGGAGCTTTTAGTACTGGCCTTAGAATCAATCAAAGGCTTTGATATTCATAACCGGACCCCTCTAAACATAAAGGGTTTTTTGTTGTTTTTTTTTTTTTTTTTGGAACTGCTGAAAAGCCCCACAATGTATTATCAGGTGGACTGTTAAGTTACAAGTGATGGTATGTAAAGATGTGATTTTGTTTTGATGGGTAAATATTTCATGCCATTCTGATTTCAGCTTTCATTACCAACATGAGTGTGCATGAAGTTTTTAAACTTTTTTGCTATTCTAAATCCAAAAAGATAGTTTCCTGCTCTTTTAAAAATTAGGTTTTTATTAAAATGTTTTAGTACCGTTTGTCACGATTGTGGCCTCAGCATAAACTTGCTTTCAAATTTATCTGCCAAGAAAAATGCAACACTTTTGATCTTATGTGTTTTCAGCAGCTTTCATTCAATAACTTGGGAGTACCACATGCCAGACATATAGAGTACTTAGTAAAGCATGGAAAAGGTTTAAAAAATATCCTCCTGTAATATTTGCGCTGTGATGGGGAAAACTTGAAATGATTCAGATGTTTTATTTTTATTAAATTTCTAGTATTGCGAGTGTGTGTTGGGGTATATGCACTGTTAATCCCTGAGGTTTGTAAAGATTTCAAGGCAGTGTGAACATTTTTGCATCAGGCTTGGTGGCAGCTGTCCCTTGCTCTACAAATCTGTCCCCCCTGGTGTCTTATTCCAGTTTCAGACATTACCTTGTTCTCATCATGCCTGCCCCATGCCTTACTTTACATGAAATGCAGTAACTACTGGGTACATTTTTTCATCAATTTTTGTACTTTCCAACAGATGTTTATTTTTTTTCACCTGTAATGCTGACATGTAACATTGTACTTGGCAACTGAGCAAACGTAATACTTTTCTGCAGTTTCCAAAATGGTGGAAGTTTGAAAGTGTGACAGCGTGCATGTTCCTTTGTGGAATACTTAAGTTCAGATGGAAACTTGTTTAGCAGTACTGCATAATTGTTGACCACCTTTAATTTGTTTCCACAGTCATGGTCCCTGTCTGCTAATTGTACTCTGTCCAAGAAGTGGCTCTCACATTGGTAAATGAATAGTTTCTCAGTATGACTGGAACCACTGACTTCTATTTTTGGCTTTGTTATTTAACTGGCCATGTATATTTTTAACCCCCCTTTGCATTTGCACATGTACACCAATACATCTTTCTCTTATGGCGTAATTCAGATGTAGGTTTATTTTGGATAAATTTGGTTAGATAATGAGGGCTTAATGTTGTGTTCAAACATTTTAAAGCATAACTTACTGTAACTTTTTAATTTTAAATGATTTTATTTGAAACTCCAATGCCAGTGGACACTGTTTGCTGCAAGATGAATAAAATTTCTGTAACAGAACATCAGACTTGTGGCATTTTTCTTGTATTTGTGCAAAGTAGCTATGTGGAAATGACAGCATTCGAACGTAAACTTTTTCTATCTAGGTAATACAAAACCTAATGCTAGTATCTTGCGGAGTGGTGAATACTGACAAACACTGCGATTTTTGTTCGTCAACTTTTTCTGATGAAGGGTTGCAAAAATCAGTGTTTGCCTTAGTCATTAGCTACAATTGGTAAACATTCGCACAAATATTTACTAAAATATTTGTGAAAGAGTTGGACAGCAATGTGACTGTTTGGCAAATGTTAGCAACGTTTTGCAACTATTTGCCCCTCTTTTGCCACTGTTTGGAACCTTTTGCAACTCAAGTAAAATTGCAGTTAAATCTTGGGCCCAACCCTATAAAAATGGTGAGCAAACCCACCCCAGCATTCAGATTTCTCAAGTTCATGAACGTGCTTAAACAGTTGCTAGTCTTCACTACTAGGCAAGCCAAAAAGAACTTGAGTGACATGTGTTACGGTTTGCAAACAAGTATTTAGAGAAGATGATCCTTTATTCTAGTAATAAAACCGAGGCCTCATGAAACAATGAGCAACTTTCAGACAATTGCTTCATGAGCAACGGTGTTATGAAACATCTAATAAAGACTGCCATTTGGTGACTCAGAACTGCATTTGAGTTGAAAACCTGAAAAAGGGCAATACTCTATATAACAGATTGCACTACACTTTTATCATTTTCCTCAGACCGGCTTGTAAAAATTGTCAGTTATTTTAATTGACTTTAGTTAGATCACCCTCCATATAATCTGTCAAATAATAGACAGCTTTCAGATTTTGTAGTCATTGCTGGAAAAATTGTGTGGATGGACAATTTTCAGTGAACAAAACCTGATCTAGAGAGTATGCAGGACTTGACATTAACACTGGTCAGTGGCTGGTAAGACAGCTACACTCTACAACCACTTTGGCCATGTGCAGCCATGAAGGGGTGTCCCAATCCATAAGGGCAGTGATGTTGCGCTCGACACCGCCCACTCAACTCTGATTCGCGCAATATAAAGCGGAAATGTCATGAGCAGTTTTTTTTAATTTAACAGAACATAATACAACAAACTCTAAATGAGGATAAAGGTTAAAGTGTTACAAAATCAGAACTTTCACAAAAATATACAAACTTTCACATTCCAATTAACAAGAAAAAAGGGGTATATTAAAAGAGAGGGTAAAGAGCACAACAATTCTGAGCTGTCCAATGTCTCATGCAATTGTTTTTGCATCACGAGCAGTGCATAGAGCGCTGTTTCAGCACACTGTCACGTGACCGTAGCAAGCGAGGCCCTGTTATGTCAGTCACATCACGTGACTTTTTTTTTTTAAAGGGCATGTGGGAAATTTGAGAGGGTTCTATTGCAATTAAGTCTTTTTTTTTTTTTTTTTGCTTTGTATTGTTTGTTCCTGCCATCCAATTTTTGAAAAGACCTTGGATGGGCAAATGCAAATTTTTCCTTTTCTACCCAGGTGCAGTTCTGACACTCAGTCAGCAGATGGCACTCTATTAATGTTTCATATTTTCATGTTTCATGTTTTAAATGTTTCATGTTTCACTGTGTCGATCATGAAGCAATTGTCTCAAAGTTGTTCATTGTTTTATAAGGCCTCAGTTTCACCATCATTAATGTGTCTATGTGAAATATTTTGTGCATTTAATGTGTTGTTTAATGTTACTAAACCTAAACCTAACTTGTGTAATACTGTCCCTGACTTCTACTCAAATAGCGAATGCAATGATAACAAATCTCCTCTCAAAAAACCCTCAGTTTGAGTGGTGAATCAGACCCCTTTTAAATCCTTCACTATTGACGTATGCAGTGCCCATCCATCCATCCATCTTCTTCCGCTTAATCCTTTTCGGGCCGCCCAGCAATCTCAAATTTCTTGCCAGGTCTCAAATCATGTGATGTGACAATGAGGCCTCGTTTGCTACGGTCACGTGACTATGGCCATGTTGACACTGTGCTCAACATTCTGCCGGCGACACTTCCGTGTTATATTGCTCGAATCAGTGTCGAGTGGGTGGTGTTGAGCATAACATCACCACTTTATTAGTCCCACAACTGGGGAAACTCACAAAGCAACTGTTTGCGGAAAAATAAGATCAAGAGGAAAAACTTTACGAACTGCTTTGCAACCTTTTACGAACCCTGACAATTAAAGAATCATGTTTGGAGAGACTAGGACTACACCTATTTTGGCAGGTGTTTTGTCAAACTATAACATTCATGAGCTGTTTAACCTCTTGCACTCCGGGATACCGCGGGCGGTCACGTCTCTGCGTCCTAGTGCGTCTCAGTGCGCACTGAAAAAAAAAAAAAAAGCTGCATTTCCGTTCTTCCAGTACAGACACAGCCACGAACAGAAAGCCAAAGGAGTGTTTTGATTGGTTTAGATTTGATTGACCTCTCATTCGACTAATAAGAGCCTTGAAGTGGGTTTCTGAAACCTTGAAGAACCAATGACTGAAAACCTAGCAAGAAGGACCCGCCTACCAACGACTGCGAATACAACAAGCCAATTGAAGCAGAGAAGTTCGACAATTGAAACGCGTGCATCCCGTGCGTAAAATCTGTTTTGTCTAAGCCACTGGGTGACACACATTGAGACCAGTGTGTAACGGTATTACTACTGTTCTTATTTGTTTTGAAAAATCGTTCGCCAAAACCGCAATCACGAGTCCGTAAAAAACCACGAGTCCGTAACAAGCGGACCAGCTTCATGTTCGTCTGACAATGAGGAACAGATGTTCGCCAACGACACTGCTGTTGTGGACAGGTAAGTGTTATAAGCTAAATTATTCTTTATAACTGAAAATAGTAATAAAAATGACTTTTGACTGATCAGTAATTACAACGGTGCGTCATCGCCACATGATGGACCGTTGACAGACCATTTTTTGTGCGGTTGTTATCCTCTACATTGCAGATATTTTTTGTATAATTTTTATTGCACTGTAGGTTATTTTTTCTTGTAAAAAAAGGCCACACATTTTTTACGTGGCATGCTTCTTTGTGTGTGGGGGGCTTGTTTGTTCCATTCATTCATTCATGAATGAATAAACAACCCCCCCCCCCACACACACACACACACACAGCCCTGAGTGTCACCTTTCATTAGAGCCCAAGATGAAGCTTCTATGTTTAAGCATTCAAAAGTTATAGACGTTTTTATGGCACAGTTCAAAAACGCCTGGGAACAACCTGAGAAAAAAGCTGTGTAATATATTCATTTTTTGTGGTATTGTTACAAAATTTTGACCTGAGCTTGATAACACTTGGGTCTACATTTCTGTTGCATTTTCCAGCCAGTATCTGACAGCTGTGTGTTATTTGCAAGCATTTGTATCTAAAAAACACCCAGGCGAACTTTATTTTCTTCAGATTCAGTATGTTTAGATGACTGTTACTCAGCGGCAGGAGCACTTCGAGAGATTATGACTGTTTTGCTAAAAAATTCAAAGTGTTTTCTTTTAAATGAGACCAACCCCATGAAGATGCTGCAAAGGGTTGAAGAACAGCTTTTGATTTACTTTGGGTACGTTATTTTTAGGCGTTTTGAGGGAAATTGACCAGAGTGCAAGGGGTTAAATGGACGACCAATTATTGGAGGGAAAGAGTTGCAAATTTACATGCTTCTACACCCACCCCATAGTTGTAGGTGAACTTTGCTAATGCATACAATGAATATTAGGTGGCATACAGAAATTTCACTCCCACGTTTGACAAGGTGAACATCTAAGAATGCAAGACATTTAACTGATTATGCACTATTTTTCTTAAGTTACAACACAGGATTTTTAACTCTGAGCTGAAAATTTTCTTTTTATTTTATTTATTAACCTTTATTTATACAGGGGAGGTCCACTGAGAGGCTACTTCTTTTTCAAGGACGCCCTGTTCACATTCACACCCGGAAGCACCCAGTACAACCACAGACTGACCTGTGGCCACTGAGCAACTCCGCTGGAGCGGTTGGGGTTAAGGTCTTGTACAAGGGCACCACAGTGAGGTTAATGAGGGTGAGGCAAACACTGCTATGTCATCTGTCCCACCCAGATCTGATCTTGCCAGTCCAGCGACTGAACCAGTGACCCTCTAGTCACCAGTCCACATCCCTGATCATTTGGCCACCACTGCCCTTATACTCACCCTGCTTGTGTAGAATGACACTTTGTCAGCACGGCAAGCAACATAAAAGAGTTCCTTTTGCATGACACCAAAGGAGATGTTTATTTACACTATAATTATTTGTAGGTATTTCTGGAATATTGGAAAAGAAGAAAATACTGCATATTCTACCTTTAAATGTCAAATAATGAATTCTGTCATGATAAAACTATACACATGCAGTCTAGGATATGTCAGTATACCAACATTTTTATATAAAAAAACCACAACATTAAAAAGTATAATGATTGATATTCAGAGGCATTTCTGGCTGTAGAGACACCCCCCCCCCCCCAGAAAAATAAAATTACCTTCAATTTTTTTGTAAATTTTCTACTTTTCCTCCCTCATAAATTTGCTTCTTTTATATTTGCAAGTTTACATTCATCTTCAACCACTTAATCCTTGATTGGGTCGTAGGGGGGCTGTCGCCTATCCCAGCATCTTTGAACAAGATGCAGGGTACACCCTGGACAGATCGCCAGTCCATCGCAGGGACTGTGCAGAGAGACGGACAACCATTCACTCTCACAGTCATACCGAAGGACAATTTAGAATCCCCAGTTGATACCAATTAACCTACTGTACATGTTTTTGGTCTGTGGGAGGAAACCTGTGTACCTGGAGAAAACCCATGCAGACACGGGGAGAACATGCAAACTCCACACAGAAGGGTCACTGATGGCCAGGTGGTGGGATTGAACCCACAACCATCTTGTTGTGCTGCTGCAGTGTTAATCACCACGCCACTGGGCTGCCCTATTTTGAAGTTTAACTTGTAAAATTTTAACTTTTTTCTCATACATTTGTGACGTTTTCAAATAAATTTGTGACTGTTTTCTTGTATATTTTCAACTTTTTTCTAATATAGTTGAAACGTCTCATAAACTCAGGTTTTCTTGTACATTTGAAACTTTTTCTTTTAAATTTGCAAGTTTTTCTTGTGTTTGCTCATTTACAAGAGAAGTTACAATGTTTTTCTCAAATACTTGCAACATTTTTCTTGTACATTTTTGTGGGTTTTTTTGCTTGTAAATTGCAGTTTTTTTCATTCATTTGCAACCTTTTTTTTCTTGGAAATTTGTGACTTTAAAAAAAAATAGCTACATTAGAAAAATGGGGGTCCCCAAACACAATCGTGTATGTAACCCCCAAAAATCTAGAAACCGGCCTGCTGACATTGTACTAATGAGCATGTTTACATGTACACAAATAAACCAGTTATGATTGGATTTCTGGAATTATCTGCTTATTCAAGTGGCCATGTAAACAGAATAAGCCGATAAAGGGCATGTAACTGCTGTCATTAACTCAAATGGTTTACCCTCCAATAATCAGTTTATTCAGTGCATGTAAACTGATTATTGCCAGCATTAGACTAGTTTATTCTCAGTAATCGGTTTATTGTGACCATGTAACCAGGGTCAATGATACACATTCAATAAACTTAAACATCAAATTGACTGATAAATTATTATTATTGTCACATTGTCTACAGTGATCGCAGCTATATTGTTACCACAATATCATAGAGGATATCCATGAGTCATTACATGCCATTATGATTGATCTCTAGTGGATTAAGACGGAAAAACGGGGTAAACATCTTTTTTAACCTGAAGGACATAACAATTAAAAAAAAATGCTTTTTTTAAAAAATTGTTTTTGTGTTTTTAAAATTTTTTCAGATGAAAGTTCTTTTTCGTCAGGCAATGTAAATGCGTACCTAGTGTATTTTTTCTGCAGGCATTAACCAGGTCGTCCGCGGGTCCTTCTTTCTTTTCTACGTCCCTGAGCTAGGTCGGCATCAAGATGGTAAGTGTGCTGGTTTAATATATGAGTAAAATCCGTGAATCATCGGGGCCATCTATTTATGGATATACGTTTATTACACATCGAGTGGCTCTTTGACTCTTGTTAAGTGTTGAAATGTGAATATTGATGTTAAAAGAGCATTTTGAGAAGAAATAATAGTGGTGTCCAACCGCTAGTCTCTGAACCTCTGTAACTACCCGTTTGTACGACTGCTGCTGACTTTTAATGTATCCTGACTACGGTTTAATGTGTTCATTAACTAATTTATTGTCGGACCTAATAGCAGTGTTTCCGTACAGTAGTAAGGCGAAGAGTTTCTCCAGTGGCTAACATTAGCATACATTCCACTGTTAGAGGCCCTCATTTACTACAGCAAAAAGTTTTAATCCTGACACAAACTGTTATTATTCTACCTGTCCTTCATGTTTTAAGTCACTGTTTTGTAACGGTAAAGTAGCAAGAAATATGTGATCTAGCCCCAGTTAATGCCTCGAGAGCCATAGAAGTGTGTTTTAATTGTTTTGGAATACCCAAAACAATAGGTTTTAATGCGTCAATTTCCTGTTGGCACAAGTTTTCCTGCAATTCACTGCACAATGGCAACGTTCAATGAAGGATGCTACTTTTCAACTTTGTCATGCACAAGGATCGACAGTGTGCAGTCGTTGGAATTTTTTTTGCATACCCTGCAAACATTGCAGTTCTCTGCATCGCCATGCATCTTAAAATTTAAAAAAAAAAATGGTCCCACCTCTACTTTAACTGTAAAGTAGTTTTGACATGAAGAATAAGTGTGGGAATGCAGGTTGTCTTGGCAGTGTTAAGGCACACACTAGACTCTCTTCTGTCACCATAGTTCTGTAAAAATATACATGTACATGTTTCAAGATTACATACAATCTCCTTCTTCTCTGATTTTTTGGAAAAGTTCCTAAATTTCAGACTTTATAGATGGTTTTTGCTGTTGTCAAATGTCCAAATAACTCAAATTTATCCAGAACAATAGTTATGGGGCAACAGCACAATAAAGTCAAAAATGTGATCATTGAGGAGCTGATAAATATTTTAAAAATCAGTGATTGGCAGCAAAATGTTGTGAAACTTTTTTTAAGAGACTGCTGCCATACTGTGTTTTGTAGTAATGTCTTGTGCATTTTCCTCCTCTGCAGAATGACACTGTAACAATCAGGACCCGCAAATTCATGACGAACCGGTTGCTTCAGAGGAAGCAAATGGTGAGGGTTACACACACTTTTGTTACACTCATAGTTGATTGTTGTCATAGGTTGGCATGATCCATTTACTGTATCTCCTGCTTCTCCTCTTCCGTAGGTTGTCGATGTCCTCCATCCAGGCAAGGCCACAGTCCCGAAGACTGAAATCAGGGAGAAACTCGCCAAGATGTACAAGACCACACCTGATGTTGTGTTCGCTTTTGGCTTCAGGACTCAGTTTGGTGGTGGCAAGACAACAGGCTTTGCCATGGTTTATGACTCCCTAGATTACGCTAAGAAGAATGAGCCAAAACACAGACTGGCCAGGGTAAGTTTTGAACTCGTTAACTATACTATGTCACCATGCATATACTGTATATCCTCCATATACCATGGCATCAAGATCATACACATGGTGTCTCCCTCTTCTTCAAAGTTTTAAACTGTGTTAAATACATTTACAAATACAGGTGTATCTCAATAAATTAGAATGTCAACAAAAAGTTGATTTATTTTAGGTAATTCAATTTTTAAAAAAAATGAAACTTCTATATTATATAGTCATTACACAGAGAGTGATATATTTCAAGTGTTTGTTTATTTTAATTTTGATGATTATGGCTTACAGCCCATGAAAACCCCAAATTCAGTTTCTCAAAAAATTAAAATTTACAGTACATAAAATTAATTTAAAAAAAATAGTTTAATAGAAATGTTGGCTGACAGAAAAGTATGTCCATATACACACTCAGTACTTGGTCGGGGCTCCTTTTGGGTTAATTACTGTATCAGTGTGGCGTGGCATGGAGGTGATCAGCCTGCAGCACTGCTGAGGTGTTATGGAGGTCCAGCATGCTTTGACAGTGACCTTCAGCTTGTCTGCATTGTTGGGTCTGGTGTCTCTCATCTTCCTCTTGACAATACTCCATAGATTCTCTATGGGGTTTAGGTCAGGAGAGTTTGCTGGCCAATCAAACACAGTGATACCATGGCCATTAAACCAGGTTTTGATACTTTTGGCAGTGTGGGGGGGGGGGGATGCAAAGTCTTGCTGGAAAATGAAAACAGCTTCTCCATAAAGCTTGTCAGCAGAGGGAAGCATGAAGTGCTCTAAAATTTGCTGGTAGACGACTGTGCTGACTTTGGTCTTGATAAAACACAATGGACCAACACCAGCAGATGCCATGGTTCCTCAAATCATCACTGACTGTGGAAACTTCACACTAAGCCTCAAGCTGCTTAGATTCTGTACCTCTCCACTCTTTCTTCGGACTCTGGGACTTTATTTCCAAATGAAATGCAAAATTTACTTTTATCTGAACAGAGGTCATGTGCTGGTATTTAAATCGACAGTGTAATGTTGTTTTTGGCTGTTCTTCAAATTTTAAAATGGAAACTGTATTAAGTGTATTGAGGAACAAGCTGGACTTTGAGTGGTAAAGAGGCACAGATGGGGGGGGGGAAATCTTCAGAACAAGCTGATTAATTAGCAAAAAGTCAGTTGGTGGAAATGCTGAAGAAATAATGCACCATGTGTTTTTTTTTCCTTTAGCTCTTTTTGTAAGGTATGTGTGGACACAGATTTAGATTATTCAGGATTATATTTTAACTAAAGCTGGATTTATGCCTTCGCAGTGGGTCAATGCAGTGGCGACAGCATCAACGTAGACCCAAAGCGGTAGCAATGCAGTAACTCCCCTGCATTGCCCGATGTGGGCAGTGCTCCTCTTAAGAGCTGTGACTGGTCCGCTTTATGTCCTCTTTAACATTTCCTGGTTCTCATCTGTGCTCATTCACCATGGCTCCACTTTCAAAGCGAGTTGGATAAATAGTGGTCTGAATTCAAAAGAATATTAAGGAAGTTGGGAGATGCATAGCATTTGTATGAATTGTCATAACCCCAATAACTATAGATTGCCAAATGACGGCAGTGGCAGTGGTCGTATATACCGTTTTCGTTAACATCTTTTTATCCCCCACCGGTCGAAGTCCAAAGGTGTCGAAGAGCGATTATGTTATGGGTCAGTCCCTCCTTCTGCCCGTCCAGGTACCAGGTTTTGATATACACTGATAATGCGCATATTGCAATTTGGCTCCAATCGGATGATTTTTGCAGGAGTTGTAGCGCCTACCTTATAACCTCCTATTTCACCTCACTTCATAGACAGTAAGGATTGGTGCACACGGCATTTTCATACAGACCCGGAGAGAAACATCTACGTGCACACGACACGTCACAGAAGCAACCACATGTGCACACGGATCCACCAAAGGTGTGAAAGCTGCTGTTGTAACTAACGGATGACAAGTAGAAGTTTTACGGGGGCTTTGGATTATAACTATAAAAGCCAGATTCCATCTGTAAGAAATATTTATATTCTTTTTTTAAGCTGAAAGAATGAGGGAGTCGTAAATAAATAAATAGTGCATTGAGATGACTTTTGTGATTAGGCTCTAAAAATAAAGTTGAATTGAATTAAACAAAGAGGCTAAATAAATAAATAATCTGTGTAATTGCAGGCAATAAAAAATCTGCAGCAGCGCAAAACTGGATTTGAAACATCTGCAGCGCCACAGTGATTTGTTCATTCAACAAAGGTTGAATCCTCCTTGGTTATAATTTTGATGATTATTTTTCTATATAAGGTATTGACTATTTGTGTAAACATACCATTAAGAGCCATTTTTAACCTAATGCTAACTACAAAGACATCACGCTTAAAGTTTTAATTATGGAGCTTGTATTTCTGTGAGAAATACAGACATACAAGCTCCATATTTGTATTTCTCCATGAGAAATAAATGCTCCTTGGTGTGTGGATTGGCTGAAATCTATTGTAAATTGTGGCTCAATCATGCCGTAGGGTTTTCTGTCTGTGCACATGGATGCACAAAAACAGCGCAGAGATCACCTCTCGACTCTGGAGACTGGTTTCAAATCTCTACACTTTGACACCTTCGAATACCTGGCGTAGTATGCACGGACAGCTAAACTGTACACAAACTTCCACAGTTTGGGGTAAAAACGTTGTGTGCACGGCCTGTGTTTTGTGAAATCAACTCCTACAATTGAATCGGTGAATTCAAAAAGGGCCCAAGTCCACACTTTTTCAAAGGGGACTTGGGCCCCTTTTGAAGTCACCGATTCAATTTTTCCAGATGTTGTACCAGGGTTTGATATACCCTGATGATGCACATATTGCAATTTGACTCTCATCGGATGACCTTGAGGTCAAAGGTCAGTGATCACATTTTCCCTAAATTTTCTAAACGTAGTAACTACTGAAAGAAATGATGTAGGCTTTTCAAATCGATACAGTAGTTGTGTCTGAGTAGGGCTGTCATGATAACGGCTATTATGTAATGCTGCGCTATGGACAAGCCTACCATGGAGGATAACGAGCAGCCGCAGTACTTGCTTTATTGTGTGTGGCTAAATCTTGTTCACTTATGTGCCCCTATTGAATATCAAATAAGTTATTAAATGTTAAGTGTATTTTTATTGCCAGCAGCATGTTTGCAGGGCATAAAGCATGTTATTTGTACTACTTTTGGTGAGGTCAGATTGCTTGGGGGGGGGGGGAGTGAGAATATATCCTATATTTAATAAAATAATGGCTGGGTGGTCTCCTTCTGAGTTTATGATCCTGATGATTAAGCTCTGCTATTGCATAGTTCATTGCTTGTTTGCTGTGTGAATGTGATTTTTCGGACAGCAGCATTATCCAAAAATCGCTATGGAGAGACACGGAGACCAGAGCCACGTGGGGTCCTGCACGGAGTCTCTCCTGTTTAAATAAGCTGAATATTGCAGCTGTCTCTAACCACTTCACACACCCTGTAGTTGAAATGTTGGAATTAGCGCCACTGCTTTATGAAAATTATAGTGTTTTTTTTTTTTTGTTGTTTTTTTTTAAAATTACAGAATCATCAGTTCATGAATGTAGGAAAACCTGAGCGCCGCACAATTGTCACACATGCACATAAATTGAGAGCGGAGCTGCAGCGATTCTCAACATAGCTTCCATCATTTGCCACATAAGTTATGAACCCAGTCTAAATTACGAGACCACATGGTCTTAAAAACATTTGCAGTAATGCCGCATACTGCACTGTTGAGCTATACACCGTCACCGCAGGGGAAATTTCTCCACCGTGACAGCCTTATGTCTGAGACAAATCTTGGACGACTTACACCCTGATCTGACTATGGGTTTGGGAGAAGGTCAACGTTAGCATTCCATTTGCACTGTTACTATAAAACAAGTAAAGCTAAGGTCACCAAACCTGGTACACAGGTTCATCTTGGGATCCTGGCCTCTCACTATGGGTTTGGGGTCAAAGGTCAAGGTTAACATTCCCTATGCCTGATTACAGCGAGTAAAGCTAGGGTCACCAAACTTGGTACACAGATTTATCCTGTGACCCTGAAGTGTGACTGTGGTTTTGGGATCGCAAGGTCAGAGGTCAACATCAAAATGGCTTATAAACTGTATCTCAACAACAAAGAAAGCTAGGGTCACCAAACCTGATACACAGGTTCACGCTGATGTGGGTGCATAAATCCAGCTTAACCCTTTTTGGCTGTTTGAAATGTGGTGTTGCAAAATCCCTAATGGTAACAGGCACTAAAATTCAAGCTTTCTCATGTAGCTCATATCTGGAAAAACATGGTAAAATACAAATATCTAGGGCTGGGCAATCTGACCTTAAACCAGCATCACAGTTAATTGACCCTTTCATGTCGATTTTCATTTTTCCCCCCTCCCTTCTTACTAATTTTAAACTATTGGCATATCGACTATTGGCAAAAAGTCTGCTATCATGCATCCCTATTTACAACACACCTCTTGAGGGTTTGTGGGTCACATCACATGTGCAAGGCTAGTTAGGTTGTTAGCTGCGTTGGGAGTCCTTTATGCACCCATGATGGTGTTACCACCGTATAGTGATTATAAGTCTTTATTGAGTTCGTAAATACAGCCTTAGCTTGTCCATTCCCTCTGTAAAACAGTTGAGATGACATGGATAGATGTCAGTGGCTAACAGCGACTTGGCAATTTCCACTTCTTAGTGTTAGTATTCATGCAATGGCATCTTCAGATGAAATAAAGAGTCAATCATCACATAATATGTAGAAGGAGACCACATTTATTTTTGTTACAAGCCATCTTTCATTGTTTCACCCATGTTTTGCTGCACCTGAACAATGTGGACTGCATTGCTTCCAAAGTTAGGCATTGACACGTCTTAAAGGGGCAGTACATGAAAAGCTCTCACATACACGCACACAACAGGGTGAGGGAAAAAATCCGAAAAAAACGACAAGAGCAAGATTATGTTGGCTTTACACCCCGAATGTCTGTTCCGGTTTTATTTTGGTTAAACGTCAAGCCCTACAAATATCTCAGCTGGAGGTGAAGTTTGTCATGAAAGTCTGATGTGGTCACAATACAGTGGTGGAAACCCTTACATTTTTTTCTACAGGTGACCTACTACTTGATTCCACCTTTTGGGACATTTTGGAATGTTATAAGTATGTTAACTCTCACTTTTGATAGGAATTTCTTTGTTCTGGATTTAAGTTTTATATTAAAAGTGGCCTTAAAATGGTAATAGGAAGTGTTGGATTTAACTTCTTTATAATTCAACCTGTATACAGTTGAGACATGCAGGGCAGTTTTAAGGAAACATTTGCTTACATTTTAGAAATTTTATTTAGGCACTAACTGGTATGTAGGTGTCTGTCTACCATGTCATAAATTTGAAAAATAAATTGCACTGTAAATTGCTCAGAATTTTACATTTTTTCTCAGTTGTGAAATTGTTCAGACACAACAAACTGATAACTTTCTTAGGCTGTTCAAAGTGGAATTTTTGGCAGGAATTATATAGACATCTTTGACAATTTTCTATCAATCTGGCTCTCTGTGTTCACGTCACACTTTTAAGGAAGAAACAGTCATTCAGAGGAACTGTCAATGGTTAAAATGTGATGGTGTGACAAAAACAGTAAATTATAATTTTTTTAAAGTAATATTTGCACTAAATGGTCTAATAGTTTAAACCTTACACTTTGTTAAAGTGTGTCCTTTGTGCCTGCCTTACGCTAATGCAGCGTGTCCACCTAGGCATCTGATAACGGAACGGCTCTGTGCCTCCTCCACATCAGGATCCATTGGGAATATGAATGGGATGTACAGTGGGGCAAAAAAGTATTTAGTCAGCCACCAATTGTGCAAATTCTCCCACTTAAAAGATGAGAGAGGTTTCCAATTTTCATCATAGGTATACCTCAACTATGAGAGACAAAATGAGAAAAAAAAAATCCAGAAAATCACATTGTCTGATTTTTAAAGAATTTATTTGCAAATTATGGTGGAAAATAAGTATTTGGTCACCTACAAACAAGCAAGATTTCTGGCTGTCACAGACCTGTAACTTCTTCTTTAAGAGGCTCCTCTGTCCTCCACTCGTTACCTGTATTAATGGCACCTGTTTGAACTCGTTATCAGTATAAAAGACATCTGTCCACAACCTCAAACAGTCAGACTCCAAACTCCACTATGGCCAAGACCAAAGAGCTGGCAAAGGACACCAGAAACAAAATTGTAGACCTGCACCAGGCTGGGAAGACTGAATCTACAATAGGTAAGCAGCTTGGTGTAAAGAAATCAACTGTGGGAGCAATTATTAGAAAATGGAAGACATACAAGACCACTGATAATCTCCCTCAATCTGGGGCTCCACGCAAGATCTCACCCCGTGGGGTCAAAATGATCATGAGAACGGTGAGCAAAAACCCCAGAACCACACGGGGGGACCTAGTGAATGACCTGCAGAGAACTGGGACCAAAGTAACAAAGGCTACCATCAGTAACACACTACGCCGCCAGGGACTCAAATCCTGCAGTGCCAGACGTGTCCCCCTGCTTAAGCCAGTACATGTCCAGGCCCGTCTGAAGTTTGCTAGAGAGCATTTGGATGATCCAGAAGAGGATTGGGAGAATGTCATATGGTCAGCTGAAACCAAAATAGAACTTTTTGGTAAAAACTCAACTTGTCGTGTTTGGAGGAGAACAAATGCTGAGTTGCATCCAAAGAACACCATACCTACTGTGAAGCATGGGGGTGAAAACATCATGCTTTGGGGCTGTTTTTCTGCAAAGGGACCAGGACGACTGATCCGTGTAAAGGAAAGAATGAATGGGGTCATGTATTGTGAGATTTTGAGTGAAAACCTTCCATCAGCAAGGGCATTGAAGATGAAACGTGGCTGAGTCTTTCAGCATGACAGTGATCCCAAACACACCGCCCAGGCAACGAAGGAGTGGCTTCGTAAGAAGCATTTCAAAGTCCTGGAGTGGCCTAGCCAGTCTCCAGATCTCAACCCCATAGAAAATTTTTGGAGGGAGTTGAAAGTCCGTGTTGCCCAGTGACAGCCCCAAAACATCACTGCTCTGGAGGAGATCTGCATGGAGGAATGGGCCAAAATACCAGCAACAGTGTGTGAAAACCTTGTGAAGACTTACAGAAAACGTTTGACCTCTGTCATTGCCAACAAAGGGTATATAACAAAGTATTGAGATGAACTTTTGTTATTGACCAAATACTTATTTTCCACCATAATTTGCAAATAAATTCTTGAAAAATCAGACAAATGTGATTTTCTGGATTTTTTTTTCTCATTTTGTCTCTCATAGTTGAGGTATACCTATGATGAAAATTGGAGACCTCTCTCATCTTTTAAGTGGGAGAACTTGCACAATTGGTGGCTGACTAAATAATTTTTTGCCCCACTGTAACCAGGCGAGAGCCACAAGTCCACTACTGCATAGGCACAAACTGCACAGAGAGTATCACCGCCTGGTCAGAGAACTTGCCAGTTTTCAAGCAGTAATTTCAGCTACAAAAGTGCAGTTTAATGAGCTTTTTCTGTCCACCCCGACCTGCACATTATTGGTCGCCGCAACTCCTGGTGGGTGGGCTGTTCTAGTCTACTCACGACACAGCCGGACGTTAAACTTTTGCCTATATGTTCAAAAATAAAAAGCAAAACTTTTTTTGAAAACTGCCAAGGCGAGAAATAAATATGTGGTTGCCAGGTATGCATTTACTTTTTACTAAAAACCATTATTTTAAAGTTCAGCATGCGCTCCAGGAAGCGATCGGCTCCTCATTTGCGTATTCTGGACCTGGGTAGGGGTTCAGGAGCAGGAGGAGGAGCGAGCACCTTCACACAACGGCATGAGATTCTTGACACCATGCTACCAGAGTGCATGCGGGGCGTGCTACATAGACACTGAATGGGAAGCGTGAACATGCCACGCCTAGGTGGACACGTATCATCAGATCTCATAAGCAATTCCAGTGCTTTCTGTCTTGGAATGAGTATGAATGCAGTGTGTGAAAATTGCTTACTATTGCTGTTGGTGTTTTACAGCATGGTCTGTATGAGAAAAAGAAGACGTCAAGGAAACAGCGCAAGGAACGCAAGAACAGAATGAAGAAAGTGCGAGGCATCAAGAAAGCCACTGTTGGCGCTGCTGGCAAAAAGGTATTGTTACCTCTTCAAAATTTGAGTTTATAACATCGGTGGTTTTCTTTTAAATGCTTTTTTCTCAAAACTCTTGTTATTTATGTCATAGTTAGATTTGGTGTCTGTCATATTCATTGTTCACATTTTGTTATCTGTTAATTCATAACTCTTTCACTGTTTTATTTTTCCCAATTGTTTCACATTTCCTTTGGATACTGTAGAAGGTAAAAGAATAGGCTTATGTGCAGTGTGGAGAAAATCCAAGAGTTAAAGGTTTTGCACTTAACATCCCGCACCCCTGTATCCCTTTGGGAAAATCTTCATTACTAGTCTCTTTGGATGTACACGCTGCATCCAAAATTAAATGACTTGAGACACTAGTGATACTGACCCACCCTTCCCTTCCCCCTGTACTAATGTGTATTGCTGTAAACTAATAGTGTTGTAGTACTGCTTAGTATTAACAATCAAAAAGAGTACCCAAATAATATAATTATTTGTTGAGTTTCCTGGTGTAGATTTTAAACTTTAATGCTCTGCACACTCGTTTACTCTGCTATGGCAACATTAGCATACAGCAGCTCTTTGAATGGCAAAACTGAGCTGGTCTGCATTTATTTTACTGGCTGTTAAATCTACAGTACAGCAGGCCTGTAATAACGTTGTTGTTGTTGTTGTTTTGAGATGTGAGTCTATAAGTAGCTTTCACTGCATGTCTATTGTTTTTATTTCACAATTAAATTTTGAACATGTTTTAACTTTTTTTTTTTTTTTATTCCATCCTTTGTTGATTTTGCTCCCCATGGATTTCATTTGCAGAAATGAGGTGTCAGTTTGCAGGTATAGAAGCAGAACAAGCATGGTGTGCCACATCACATATCAGCAGATGATACGACTTTAGTTTTACCTTGCATGTCACGCCTCATTTTTCCCAGCAGTTTTCCTCTGGTGTGTTTTTCCATGTTGTTTGAAACTCTTGGTTAAGTCGTTTTCTGTCATACCACTGTCCCTGCTGTAATGGGCCTGTCTTTCCCACCTTAACTTGTACCTCTGTACATACACAAGTGCTTCACAAATCTATAGTTAATGTAAGTAGAGTGTGTGGCATGTGGGTCTGAATTTTTGTGTGCATGTGGGAGTCAGCTGATCTTAAGTCTGTCACTGTTGGGATTTTACACTAATGATTCTTACATTAAGGGCACATTCACACGGCCACTGTTTGGTCTGGACCAAAAGAACTCTGGTCCACTTCCATGGATAGTTCTGCTTGTTTGGTGCAGTCTGAACGCACATTCGAACTCTGATGCGCACCAAACAAGCGAACTCTGGTCTGCCTGAAAACGGGGGTCTCGGTTCACTTGCAAATGAACCCTGGTGCACTTTGCTTGCAGTGTGAATGCAAGTGGACTATCAAGCGGACCAAAGGGCGAAAGTGCCCCTCGGCATTTGTGTAACCATACAACACATGGTCTGAGAAGAGGAAGTGGCATTTACCGTAGTGCATTTTGGGTAGAAAATAACAAGACAACCGCACAAATCCGAGAAATACACTACCGTTCAAAAGTTTGGGGTCACTTAGAAATTTCCTTATTTTTGAAAGAAAAGCACTGTTTTTTTCAATGAAGATAACTTTAAACTAATCAGAAATACACTCTATACATTGCTAATGTGGTAAATGACTATTCTAGCTGCAAATGTCTGGTTTTTGGTGCAATATCTACATAGGTGTATAGAGGCCCATTTCCAGCAACTATCACTCCAGTGTTCTAATGGTACAATGTGTTTGCTCATTGCGTCAGAATTCTCCAGATTACCTCAACAAATTAACTGCTAGAATGCCAAAGGTCTGCAATGCTGTAATTGCTGCAAATGGAGGATTCTTTGACGAAAGCAAAGTTTGAAGGAAAAAATTATTTCAAATTCAAATCATTATTTCTAATCTTGTCAATGTCTTGACTATATTTTCTATTCATTTTACAACTCATGGTGGTAACTAAGTGTGACTTTTCATGGAAAACACAAAATTGTCTGGGTGACCCCAAACTTTTGAACGGTAGTGTACTTTTATGAGAGAAAGCTGAGGAGAAGAGTTAAAAAATGTCTCATTTATGGTGGACAAACAACCCAGCTAAAGGGAACGGATTTCCGTTTTCAGTCCTGGCCAATTGATGAGCGGGATTGTTCTTGCCAAGATTTTTTCTTCCTGGTCAGTGGTGGTTTTGGCTACAGCGCTCCAAACGAGCAGTTGTAACTGCGTGACGTCCAGGTAGTTTAGTCCGCTGCAGTGTGAATACAAACCAAACCAAACAAAGGTGTGAAAATTCTCGGCATTCCCCGCCCAGTCGAACTGAGACCCCCGGACCATCCTGGTCTGAATGCAGCCTAAAATGTTACTCTTGACTAAAATTGTGGGTTTGCTTCTTTAAAAAAAATCTTATTTTTGTCAATATGTGTTGTTCAGATATGCACTCTTTAACTCAACATAGCAAATGTCACATTTATGTGTTCTTTAATTAAAATTTCTGTGGTTCTAATTTTGATGGTCTCTCTCCACAGTGAGCCCGGACAGCCAGGGAGGAACTCCGTGCTCAAGATGTTCTTGTATATTGTCATCAAATAAAGTTTGGGAAAAAAATGGAAAAAAGACCTCGGTGGATTTTATTTATGAGCAATCACATTTTTTAATCCCTAATTTAAGATTTTTTTCACATTCCTTGAATTTTTACAAAGAAGAGCATATGGAAAATATTGATAGACACAAATAAACATTGACAGAATGAAAAGTATAAACTTGCATTTTGTGCACATATTCACAACACTGTAGTGTTGCACATTAAAGGGGTCATTGACTGCACGTTTCCCACATGTTGACAATTCCCATAGGCCTTAGAAATGTCTGTGACATACAGTTGCATTTCAGTAGCTTAGAATACCATCAAAAAGTTGATTTATTTCAGTAATTCAATTCAGAATGAGACTCATAGATGCATTACACAAAGAGTGATATACAGCAGGGAAAATAAGTGTTGTATACATCAACATTGTTTTCATTAAACACATTTCTGATGGAGCCATTGACCAAAGATTTTCACCAGATATCAGGAACAACCCAAGTAATCCATACATGCAAAGAAATCAAGGCAACTGTTCCCAAAACAAGTGGCCGAATCGGCTCTGGGGCTCGACCAACCAAAGTGCCCAGTATCTGTGCCCGGCCCCCTCTCATCCAACCTTCAGGTGTCATGATGAATGTGGCAGTTTTAGCTAATCTTGTGACCCCTACAGGCTTCACAACATCAATGTCTGTTATCCAAGTACAAAGAGTCGTCGCCCGGAGGTCTTTCTCTTTAGGGACTGAATCAAGACCTTGAATGGGGAGATGGGGGTTTCCGATAACTTCCTTAATCAATGTAGCCCATGTGGTGAGCTGCCATGGCCCTTCAAAGCCATATCTACGTGCTTCCACCTGGTGTGCCTCAGAAAGATATGCTGGAAGAGGTGTGTAGTCAGGGCGGTTCGGGTCACAGTACACCCTGAATACCTGTGGATATTGTAGAGTGCCCATGGGTGCCAACATCTGTGGTGCAGCATAAGGATTGTAGGGCCATCCCAGGCACATTGCTGTGTCTAGGTGTGTTAGGCCTACAGCAAGATTGACCCTATAAACTCCCGGATTGATTGGGTCAAACCCTAGGGCCGGCGGAGCTGAGGGACTGGGGGA
This sequence comes from Pholidichthys leucotaenia, assembly GCA_020510985.1. Taxonomy (NCBI): domain Eukaryota; kingdom Metazoa; phylum Chordata; class Actinopteri; order Cichliformes; family Pholidichthyidae; genus Pholidichthys; species Pholidichthys leucotaenia. Next base: position 341,024,489 of record CM035841.1, read on the forward strand.
AGCGCAAGGTGCAGATGGTGTTATAGATGAGCTGGATGCACTTGCTTGATCTGTGTCCTCCCCTTCTGTCTTCTTTTGTTCTCCACACACCTGCTCCTGATTTGGTGAAAATGCTTGCAACGGACTATACATCCTCCTAATTTGCCAACCTTCTGCTTTCCCTGCCATAAATAGATACCCTCGTGCCAGGTCACTCTTACAACTAAGGCAGGGATGGAGATATTGTCCGTCCCACTGGCAAGTACACCCGCTAGGTGATGCTCCGGCACTCTCTCGATAATCCCACTGCATCATGACCATTATCCTGGGCAAAGTTCCCACACGACATTGGCCGCAAACGTGGCCACCTAGGATCTGAAACGGCTTCCAGAGCATTTCCTGAAGCTCATTTTGATCAGCAGAAATCTTTTTCGGTTTCTTGTAAGCTGGGCCTTCCCATATTATCTTGCACTGAGAAGGCTGTAGGCATATCACACACACTTTTCCTGCTTGGTACCAGATTAGGGTTTCTTTTGCTGGGGTTAAATAACCTTTTTTGGCATAATGCAATAAATCTAAGGCTCTGCCTACCCAAAAGCTATACAAAGCTCTTCTCATGACGATCAAGCCCTTCACCGTTGCCAGTTCGATGAAGGGAGGTATTGTAGGGGTGTTGCTAGCCATCTTCAGCTTCTGGTTTTCTCTTAAATAGAGATTGGCTTCAACTGCTCCACTCCTTGGACCCCGTTTTCTTCCAAAAGGACAGTATTACTATCCAAAACTTGCTTGACTATGTCAGCTCGATCATACTTTGGCTTGACTGCAGCAGTTGTAGGCTGATGTGCTCTGATCCACACTCGTTGACCCACCTGAAAAGGCACCTTAGGTTGCTGTGGCCCCTTTTTATCTTAAGGGCTCCGCCCCACTTCCTGAGATGTGAAGGGGCGTTGGTTTAGCTCTTGAGAGGGGGAGGGCCTACCTGTGCGGTGTCTGTCATTCAGTTGTTGAGCCATTTCTAACAGCTTTGTACTCCATTCTCTGGAGTTTTCATTCTTCCCAATCCAACTTTTCACCAGCCCTATTGTTCTTTCCACCACCCCATTTGCCTGTGGAGTGTATGGAGGGGAATAAACCCTTATTACCCCAAACCGCTGACACCACTGATCTACCTGTGCATTGCGAAAGTGAGTGCCATTATCTGTTCTCAGTTCTTTTGGCACCCCCAAGCATTTACAGGTTTCTTCCAACATTGTCACTACACTGTTGCCATTTGCTTTTCGCACTGCTTTTGCAATCATGTAACAGACATGGAGTCGACTAAGACTAAGATGTATTTTTCACCCTTCTTGCCGTTCACCCCCATTGGCCCAGCTACATCCATGCATACTGAGCCCCATGGCACAGTGCTCTTTATTGTCAACCCATCCACCCTCTGCCCTCTCCTACCTGCGCTGTATTTCCCACATACTTCACAGTTCTTGAGGACTTGACGGATGCGATGTATAGGGACCCAGAGCTGCAATTTCACCAACTCTCTTCGTGTAGGGACTGTACCTGCGTGACCCAGTGACTCATGCACTGCAGCCACTACTCCCTGCACGGAACCTTCTGGGACCACCCTTCCCTTGGATGTATCTTCCCAGTTTTCCTGACCTACTAGGATGACTCTCCTCATCTGCACATAACGATCAACCTCATCGTTACCTTGCCAGTGAGGACCTGTCTTCTTGTGAGCCTTCTGGTGCACTACCTCCAGCTCCATATTTAATCTGGTTTCTGCAATCTTCTTCCACAAGTCTTGATGTGCCACCGGCTTTCCTTTTGCTCCTTCAAAACCATTTTCTTGCCAAATGGTTAAATCTTCTTGCAATGCTCGTGCACAGTAGTCACTGTCTGTGATTATTGTTGCCTTTTTAACCTTCCTCTTCTCCAACTCTAACAGTCCTTCCAGAACTGCTGTGACTTCTCCGGTTTGTGCTGTACCAGGCACTTTACCCGTTTTTCTCCACCTCTCTTTCTCTCCCTCTTTTAGGATAAAGCCCCAGTATGCTTTGTCATCTGGCCCTTTCCTAGACCCATCTGTGTAGAGTGTCCATTTTGGTAGTTGCTCTTTGTCTTTGTCAGGTTTTGCTGTCTTTTTAGGGGCTGGTCTTTTAGGGCCTATTTCTAAGTCAGGGTCTTGTAGCAGATCTTCCCAACGGCCCCATCTTGCATTTGTGGCTTTTGTGCTTTCCACTGTGGCTTTTGTCAGATACCTGTGCACATGACTTTGTGTGATTATCTTGATACCTTGCCCTTGAGCTAACTCTTTGAGATGACTCCAATATTTAGCTACTACAGCCAACTCTTTCTCTTCTAGGGGATATTTCTTCTCCACTGATGACAGAGTGTAGCTCCAAAGGGCCACTAGCCCACCATTTTCATTAGCCACAGTGACAATCACATCATCTTCATCACAACTTACTTCGGCCACCAAGCGGGTGGTGAGGCTTCGGGGCTCTAGGGTAACTGCATTTTGAATGGCTTTCCTCAAACCTTCCAGATGCTGTTGATCTGTTGCCGACCACTCCCATTTTTTCTTTGCATTTGGAGTCTTGTCAGTCTTCCTGAGCTTTGCATAGAGAGGCCTAGCATATTTTTGATAACCAGGAACATGATCTCTGACATAGTTACAAAGCCCTAAGATTTTTTGCATCTCATTCTCTGTTGTGGGGGGCCTGATTTTTTCCAACTTCTCTCTGTAGCCCTCTGAGAGCCCCAGTTCAGATGAAATTTGGAACCCTAGGTAGTCTACTTGGAAGTGGGCAAACTGACATTTTGGAAGATTGAGTTTTAACCCTGCTGTTGTGAGTCTGTCAATAACTGTTTGCAGCTTTTTCAGATGTTCTTCTGTGTCATCTGCAATGAACACGTCGTCAATGTAGATTGTGGCCTCTAAACCTCGCAGTATATCCATTACTGCTGCTTGAAATACATTTGGTGAATTCTTGTACCTCTGGGGGAGGCGCTGCCATACATAAGATTGGCCTTTGTGGGTGAATGCTGTTTTACCCTGTGACTCTTTTGCCAATCTCAGTGAGAAAAACCCATTTGCTAAATCGATGCAAGACTTGAATTTTCTCACCTGTGGAGTTTTCAGAGTGCCTTGTGGATTTATCAAACTTGCTTTGTTGGCTATAGTTCTTCTGTTGAGGGCTTTGAAGTTGATCACTGGCCGCCAACCTCCTCCAGCTGACTCTGGTTTTCTTACTGCTTGAATGGGACTGTTGGTTGGGGGATTTGACTCTTTTCTGATTATGCCTAAAGCATTTAATTCTCTCACTATTTTGTCCATTTCTTCAACAGCGGCAGGGTTCAGAGGATATTGTTTTACTGCGGGATGAATCCCCCCTTCTATTGTGTGGGTACATTTTGCACCCATGTCCCCGCAATCATTTTTGAAATAGGCCACATTTGCAGTTTGAAGAATTCGCTTTAGTTCTTCTTTACCTTGCTGGGAGAGGTCACTCTCCTCCACTTTTTGTTCTCTTACTGTAGGTACATTTACTGGCTTGTACCACTTTTTGTCTGTTAGATTACTCAAATACAGCAATAGATTACTGAAATCTATTTTTACTCAAATACAGCAATAGATTACTGAAATCTATTTTTACCTTGATGGATTGCAGATGCTGTATTCTTGCTCTGAGTCTTTTCTTCCGACCCTTAGGATCTTGTAGGTCCTTTAGGTCTCTGTATGAGATCAAGTTATGGGGCCCTCTCAAAAACACAATGTCATTCCATACCCTATATGGCATTTTTGTAGTCCGCCCGTCTGCGAGTATCACTGTTAATTGTCCCTCTATTTTTATGGGTTGGCAGGTCATTGACACCTCTGCTCCTGTATCTACCAAGTAGCGGACCCCATTGATGTCGGTGTAAAACATTTCTAAATCTTGGTAGACGTCGTTTAAAATGACCTGCCCCCTAGCTGCCATTACTTTTTGGCCCCCGAGAGGATCTTCTGGTGTTCCTCTCGGTGGGCTCTTTTTTGTTCTGGAGTCAGTTTTTGATACTCTTCTGGTGGCAAATAATTACTTTTCTTCTTTACTTCACCTTTAGAACTTGTAGCTGAGGGGGTCTGTGCAGATGTAGACAGTGGCTTGGGCCTTGGCCCAGGGGATTGTTGCGGCGGGGGAGTTCTTTCAGGTGGTTTGTTTTTGGGTCTTTGCTGTTGCTCACCATGTCTTCTTTTCTTCTCATAGAACTTGCTTTCCAAGTCCCAATGTGATACTTTTTCATCAAGCTGTTTCTCTGTGGTATTGGAGGGCAGAAGCTTGTGGAATGTTACCTCTCCCCTCCTGCCTTCGGTGAGCTTCCTCAGGACCATTACCCATCTTGTCGGTGGTATGTCTTTCTTGACCAAGTGCCAGACATGTGAGAGGGTGCTACCTGAATCTAGCTGTTGCCGCATCTTCACCACCATGCTGTCTTCATCATTATCATCTTCCAGCACCATTCTCAGATAATAAGTTTTGGCTGGCACTAAGTCATCTAAGGGCACCCTACTGTTAGTGACTCGGCTTAACCAGAGTTTTTTGGCCAATTCATTAGTGGTACTACCTTCCACCATCTCCCAAACACCTTTAAGGTAGTCTACCACTGCTTGATTTGTCTTTGGTGGGGGGACTAGTGTGTTTAAAATCTTGAAGTCTTTGTAGGCCCCGTCTTGCAGGTGTGATGCTGTCACAACAGTAGGATTGGTGCTTTGCAACTTTTGCTTTACCTGTTTTTTTTGCCTTTGAGGGGACTCGTCCTCCTCATCATCTGCAGAGATTTCTTCTTCTGCCAGCACTTCTTTTGAGTGTTTTCTTGCCGCTTTTTTCATTCTTCTTAGCATGACATCATGTGTTATTTCAAAGAAGGCTTTTTTAAATGGCCTGGTGAGAGCTTTTGCTTTGTCTATTTTAGCAGATGATGGCATCATTAACAAATTAGCCCACTCACCATATGTAGCTGTTACTGACAGGGTCTTGAAGGTGTTCTGATTCTGACTCCAGCTTTCTGGAACTTCAAAATCAGCTTGGTCGACTTTGGGCATGTATGTCTTGCGCTGGTCTTTTGTTGTTATGGGGCCAATGCTGAGATCACGGGCTGCTTTCTCAATGTCTACCCTTGGATCTTCTTTTTTGTCACACCTGCGGCTACTAATTCTGAGCTGTTGCATTTCCCGCAGGGGTATTTCTTCGGATAGAGCGCTTTCTGTGTCACTTTTAAGGTGGTGTTGCTCAATTTGTTCTTGTTCACTTTCCAGGGAGTCAGGTTCTTCTTCTGAATCTTCATTTTCCTGCCTCCAGTCCCTTCTGCATGTCTCACCTACATAATACCTGTTGGGACTGGCTTGAGATCCTTCAGAGTCACTCTCTGGACTGTGCTCTACCCATGCCCCCACTTTGCTTTGTTGATGTGATCTATCTGTTGCTCTTAGCTGCTCTCTACCTCTTGAAGTTGAGGGCTTTTCTTGCTTTGAACCGATGGCAGCTTTTTGAGGTGATGAGCTTCTTCGTTGACTCCCTGACCTGCCTTGCCGCTCAGCCCCCATACCTTTACCTTTAGGGGTCTGAGTTTGTTGTACCTTTTTGCTGCCAAAACTCTTTTCTTCTCTTAACTTTTTTGCGGCTTCTTCTCTGAGTCGTTGTTCTGTGTCTTGTTCTGGTGAGACTACCATGATTATTTCTCTCAGTGAGTGCCCTTTTCCCGGCCACTCCATGTACTTGTCTATTGCTGCCCTCACTGCTTTTTCTGCTTCACCCCAATGATGAGCGCCTGAGATTAACCCACGTAGTGGCAGCACTACTCTTCTTAACTGGAAGTCTGCAGCTCTGCAGAGGGCTCTAAGTATGTTTGAGCCCATGAGTGATTGATGAAGCCTAACTGCATCTCCTTTCTTGTACTCTTGCATAGGCACCAGCAGGATCATATAGTAAGAAAGATCACCCCCACTTACCACCCCTATTGTTGACTCTTCTTTTCTGAGATCATGGCGTTTTTTCTTGACCGCTTGGATTTCTTCATGCCACTTTTTACCAATTCTTCCATGCAGCTCTTTTCTGAAGGAGGCATTTCTTATCTTCAGCTCATGGTCAGTGAACACCACTAACCCATCTGCCTCCAGCAGCCAGGGTCTTGCCACTAACCTGAATGCCTTGATCTTCCCTGCTGACAGGAACAATTGGGCTTTTTCGAGGAGAGGGGGAAGTGATTTCTTCTCATCTTCGAAGATAGGGGCAACCGCTGTGTGGGGGTTCTTCTCATACCCCCCGTTTGCTTGGTTGTAGGGGGTAAGGCGGTAATCTGAAAGGGGGTAAGGTCTGTCGTAGAATCTTGATGACTGACCCCCTTCCTGTGCTTGTGTACTTTCTTTACCTCTTACCACTGTTGCTGGTGTACTAGGTGTGTCTGCTGGATACCTCACTGGACTCACAGGGCGGTAGTGCTGCCCTTTTGTGTTCTTCAAGACTGCCCTGAGTCCCTCTAGCAGCTCTTGATTAACTGCCGGCTTTTTCTTCACTGCTGTGGCTGGGGGAATTCGATTCCCCTGCCAGGCTGCTCCTAAGCTGTGTTGTTTTTCTTCTTCTTTGTTCCCCAGGTTATGCCCTGGAGTCAGATGCCTTTGCAGCTCTTCCAGCGAGGCAGCTAACTGGTCTGTTGTTCTTTCAAGCGGATCTGCTATTTCTCCCTCCTCCCCAGAATCAGCTCTAGACTCTAATTGCATTTCTTCTTCACTGTTTGAGGAGGAAGGTTGACGGTCTGACTGCTCACCTTGCTCTTCTTGTTGCTTTGTGAAGTAATTTGGATCTGACCTAGCCAGACTTGTATATTGAGTACTGTCACTGTCGCAGTCTTCTGCTGTTTGAAGAAGTTGTCGGCGCTTCTTACACTTTTCTTCATATTGCTGAAGCTCTTGTAGATTGTCAGCGTATTCATTATACCTTTTTGCCGCTGAAGTTTCTTCTTTGATGCGACTTGAAGATATTAGCATTTCCCTGGCCACCATTTTGACCAAGGGATCGAGTTCTTGACTGGAGCTGTAGAGCTTCACCACTTCAAACTGTTCTTCATCCAGCTGCCTTAGCCGCTTCACCCACCACTCCAACCACTGCCCGACCTCTTTTTTGTGGGCAGCAGCCGGAGGGCACTTCACCACTAGCAGCGGGATGTTGTGATAATTTGTTAGCAGGAGACTTTGACCTTTTCTTTTTACCTCACCACTGAGAAATTCCCCCAAACCATCAGGGGTGCTGGTGAGGCCTTGTTGGTTGTATTCTTTTTTTTTGTAACTTAAGATTTTTATTCATTTTTCATTATATATATTGCATTCAGATCACAGTCTACATTTAAAAAAAACAAAGGGGCTAGAGTAAAAAAGAAAAAGGAGAAAAAAAAAGGGGGGGGGACAAATGTTGGAGCATCAAGTTTTTAGTTTCCATCTCTTAATTCTTCTGGTTTTTCCAGCGTCTTTGGTTATTCTTTCAATATCTGTCTCGTTGTTGCACTTTGTAGTGTGTCCATTTCCGCCATTTTTTTTCCCATAGTCCTTCTTGCATTCTTTGTCGATATGTTAGTTTTTCCATCATACGTATGTCCTCAATAATGTCAGTCCATTGCTCTTGGTCAGGAAGAACTTCTGATCGCCATTTTTTTGTGATTGTTTTTGTACATGCAATCAACAAGATTTTAACTAGATATCTGTCCTCAGCCTGTATAACATTGTCTCTTTTAAGATCACATAGGTACATCAAGTTACAGTTCATTGGTATATTATATCCTAATATCCTCTGTATTGTCACATGTATAGATTTCCAGAATGATGAGATTTTGCAGCATTTCCAAAACATATGCGAGTGGTCTGCATTTTGAGCCCCACATCCCCTCCAGCATATAGATTGGGTATTTGTATACTTTCCTTGAATCTGTGGTGTAATGAAAAAGCGAATCAGGTTTTTCCATCCAAATTCCCTCCATGTTCTTGAATTTGTTGACGTGTGTTGTGTTTTCCATATTTCCTGCCAGCTTTCTTCTGTTATGTTTAAATTGAGCTCTTTCTCCCATTTCTCCTTTATATAGTTACTTGAATGATTGTTTGCCATAAGTTTCTGATATAGCTTTGAAATAATTCTTGTTTTATTTCCTGTATATGAGCTTAAAATGAATTGTATAATCTCGCTCACATCTGTTTGGAGGTTATGCCTAATCTTCTTCATATAATAGTCTCTCATATCTGAAGAATTCCGATCTTTCTAGTTTAAATTTTCTCCTGATGTTTACAAAGCTCCCGAGATCTTTTTTTCCGATATTGCCCCATGCTGTGATTCCCTTGTTCACCAGATTTTTGTATCCCCTATCTTGTTTTGCCGGTTCAAACTGACTGTCAAATGCTACCCATTTCAATAGTTTTATGTCTTCCTTTATATTATACTTTTGTACTATTTTATACCACAGTTCTAAAGTAAATTTAGTGATTGGGTCTATTTGTTTGATTTGCTTATATGCATCTTTATCTCCTATTATGCTTTGTACTGGGAGTCCCTCAATTTCCTTTTCCATTTCTTTCCATTTTGCCTCATATCCCTGGTCGCACCAACATATGATATATCTTATTTGTGCTGAGTAGTAATATTCCTTTAGACTCGGTAGGCCCATGCCTCCTTTCTCTTTTGGTAACTGGAGAGTTTTATATTTCACTCTTGGTTTTTTACCTCCCCAAACAAATCTCGATATCATCCTGTCCCACTTTGAGAATTGGGCATCTGGAATCTCTGTTGGTATAGCCTGGAAGAGGTAAAGTAATCTAGGTTGTATGCTGATTTTGACTGTCTCAATTTTTGAATTCAGATCCATATTTAAGATTGACCATCTATCAATATCTTTTTTTTATTTCTTGTTCCAACCTATCATAGTTTGCTTTATAGATTTTGCTTAGATCTTTAGGTATGTTCACTCCAAGGTATTTTATTTCTTTTTGTTTCCAGTTTAGTTTGATCTTATCAGTTATCTGGTTTAGAGGGTTATAGTGGAATGTCAGTATTTGTGTTTTTGTTATGTTTATCTTGTATCCTGATAATTTTCCAAAATTTTCTATCAAGTTCATCATTTCCATTATTGATTCATCTGGTTGTTCAAGGTAAACTATAATATCGTCTGCAAATAGCCCAATCTTGTGTTCCGCCCCCTTTATTGTTACACCTTTTAATTTCTTATTTTGTCATATCACTTGAGCCAGTGGCTCTATGAACAGAGCAAACAAGGTGGGCGATAAGCAGCATCCCTGCCTAGTTGATCTTTGTATATTTACTTTGTCTGTTAAGCTACCGTTTATCTTGATTCTTGCCACAGGTTCTTGATACAGCGTCCTTATGCATTGTACTGATTTTTTGTTAAATCCAAAGCGTTCCAGCACACTATATAGGAATTTCCAGTTAACCCTGTCAAATGCTTTTTCTGCGTCTAAACTCATTATTACTGCGCTTTTCTTTTCTTTATGTATTTGATTAATTATATGTATTGTTCTCCTGATATTGTCATGTGTTTGGCGTCCCTCTATGAAACCAGTTTGATCATCTTCTATCAATTCCGTCAAGAATGTCTTTATTCGTTTACATATAATTGTTGTATATATTTTATAATCCACATTTAATAAAGAGATTGGCCTATAGTTTCCGCATTGTTCTCTATCTTTCCCTGGCTTTAAAATGACTGAAATAATGGCTTCGTTCCATGATGGAGGTATTTTGTTGTTGTTCAACGTCCAATTAAATGACTTTAGAAGCTGTGGCGTGAGTTCTTCTATAAACAGTTTATAAAACTCAGAGGGGTATCCATCACTACCTGGTGATTTACCGTTTTTAAGTGACTTAATCACATCTCTAATCTCTTGTGTTGTTATTTCTGCTGTTAGCTTTTCATTTTGTTGATTTCCTATTGATGGCAAGTCCAATGTGCATAGAAATTTTTTAATATCTTTAGTATTTGTTTCTTCAGGTTGCGAGTATAGTTCTTGGTAGAAATTATGGAATATTTCTTCGATGTTTTCTGGGTTAACTGTGGTTTTATTTGTGGTGGGGTCTTTAATCTTATATACATTATTCATTGTTTGTTGTTTTCTTAACCGTTTTGCCAGCAGTTTTGTGGCTTTTGGTCCCGTTTCATAATATTTTTGCTTTAGATATCTATTTTTCCTTTCAATTTCATCCATTTGTGTTTCTTTTATCTTTATTTTTTCTTCTTTAATTTCTTGATATATTTTTGGGTCATTTGTGGTTTGATGTTTATGTTCTAATTCCCTTAGTCTCTCACATCTTTGTTCATATGCTTCCAGTTTAGTCTTATTTGCTTTTCCTGTTTCAACAATTAATTTACCTCTTAACACGGCTTTTAGTGCGTCCCATAGTATTGTTGGGTCCACTTCTTCATTGTCATTCTCTTGGATATATTCATTTATGTTTACTTTTATTCTTTCTTTCATTTTATCATCATTTAACAGTCCTACATTAAGTTTCCATGTTGTTTGTCGTTTTCTATTGTTTAAATTTATTTCCATGTATATAGGATTATGATCTGATATTTCTGCCCCTCCAATCCAACAATTTCTCACCCTGTGTCTGTCATCTTCATTCATAAGGAAGTAATCTATTCTAGAGTGTACTTTATGGACTGCTGAATAATGTGTATAGTCTTTTTCGAGTGGGTGCAGGTCCCTCCAAATGTCTACCATACCCATTTCTGCCAGTGAGGTTCTTATGAATTTTGTTACATGTTTTTTTGTCTTCTTAACACTTGTATCAATTTCATGATCCATGACAGCATTTAAGTCTCCTCCACAAATTAGGACTCCTTCACTGTGTGTTGCTATGAGATCAAACAGATGTTGAAAAAAACCCTTGTCACTTTCTGGTGGGGCATAGATGCTCACTAATGTGATCTGCATTCCATCTATGCTACCCTTTATTATTACATACCTGCCTTCTTTATCCTGGATTTCCTGTTCACATTCAAATTGTATTTTATTTGAGATTAGTATCATAACCCCCCTTTTAGTTCCTCCCTTAAATGAACTGTAGTAGGAGTTCTTATAGCCAAATCTCTTTAGTTTCACATGTTCTGTCTTGCTCAAATGTGTCTCTTGCATAAATATAATTTCGGCTTTTTCTTTCTTGAATTTTCTTATTATTCTTTCCCTTTTAACAGGTGAGTTCAGACCATTCACGTTTAGTGTTATTATCTTAAGATTTTTACCCATAATCATGTTTTTCCATTTTTTTAACTTGTGCTCCTAGCCCCTTTAACAACAAAAATAACACATATTTATATAAAAACACATTAAAAAATCTCGACCTCCGTACTTTGGGCCTTTCTTCTGCCCACTGGTCCCTGTTGGTGGGTGGAGGGATTGTCCTCACCGAGTGTAGGGCCCTCCCTAGACCTGTATTTACTATCCAAGAAATAGTCATTAGTCTAGAAATGTCCAACAAATACCACCTAAACCTCTCCTAGCCGTCTGTTTCTCTTTTACCTTGTCTTCTTGGCCTTCATTTCTTCTGTGTCTTTCTTAATCTTTGTTATAATCTAGGCTTTCAGTTGAAAGCCTTGTAGTCTTTCCTGGGCCCGCTGCGCCACGTCTCCCCCCGTCTTTTGCCGTTCACTCGCCTCCACTCCGGCTGTCGTGATGCGTTCAGGGCCTCCGCTGCTCCTACCGTTTCCTCCGGCACGTACACCTCAAGGCCCCGCTCCATCATGTCCTGCGCTGCCTCTCTGGCTGTGTTGTAGGTTCTTACGCCGTTCTCCCAATGAATCCTCATCTTCGTTAGCGGCGTTTGGAATCTAATTTTTTTTTCTTTCAGCGTTTTTTTAATGTTGGCATATTTCTTCCGCTGCTGCACAATTTCCGCCGGGTAGTCATGATCAAAGAATATCTGCTTGTCGCCGATTCGTATCTTTTTTTTCCACGCTCGTGTCAGGATTCTTTCCTTTACATCATATTTCAGAAAGTTTACCACAACTGACCTGGGTGTAGAGCGTGGGTTCGGGTTCTGTGCCGAGGCTCTGTGCGCTCGTTGAATCTGCAGGTCCGCTTCGCTGGGCAGTTCCAGCTCTTTTTTTAAGAACTGATCCATGAATTTCGTCATCGAGTTGCCTTCAATGCCCTCCGGGATCCCGAAGATGCGTATATTGCTCCGTCTGGACCTGCTCTCCAAGTCGGTTACTTTCTCCTGCATCCTCTGCATTTGTGCCGTCAGGGTCTGCAGCTGTTCGCTTGCCTCGCTGTTCCAATCTTCCAGCTCTGATATTCGGGCCTGCGCTTCTGTCATACACGCCCGCTGGGAGCGCAGCTCCTCCATGTTTTCTGCTAGCTTGCGCTCCATTTCTCTTCGGAGGCCCATAATTTCTTCCTTAATCTCTTTTTTCAGCTCCTCCTTAAGAGCCGCTAAATCCTGTTGTAGCTGCCGTTTGAAGTCTCTCAACTCTTTACCCAAACTGGCGATGCCAGTGTTCATGGTATCGAGTTTTGTGTCTTCCATTTTCTCTGCTGCGGTCACCTCGTTTTTTTGGGCCCCGTGTTCAGCGGTTTCTCCTGCGTTGTTGAAGAGGAATTCTTTAATTTTACTCTGCTTTTGTCCTTGTGCCCGGCTCCTTCGTGTTTTCATCCCTTAGTTTATTGATCCGCTTATGTCGAGTTGGCCATTTACCGATGATTTTTAATCCGGCTAGGGAGAGCTCTCTGTTTAAGCGTTATGTCTCTCCGCCATCTTCCCGGAAGTCGTTGGTTGTATTCTTGACTCATTTCTTGCAGGACCCTGCTGCTCCAGGTGAGCGGGTCACCCGTATGCAGCATAACCCCCACTTTGATGGGGATTCTTGGAGCCCCACTTCGTCTTCTTTCAGCTGATTCTTCGCTTACCTTTAATGTGCCCCTGTGGGGCGGTGGCCCTTGACTTGTTTCTTGATCTTCTTCGCCTTCAATCCCCCCGTAGAGCTCTGCTTGCTCAGAGCTCACAGGAGCGTTGTCTTGCAGTGTACTGAGGTCAGGGTATACCCCGACCTCTGCTGCGTTGAAACCTTCTGCCATCTTCCTTGTAGGTCGCCTTGTGTCTTCCCTTCAAAGCCTCCCCTTAGCGCATCGGGGCTCAGGGATGAGGGGAGAGACCCAGGTCACTGCACCTCCTCCCGGACCTCGTCAGGCCCGGCTGAGTCAATGCTCCTAGCCCTGTCAGCTTCTTTGACAGAACTCTGCAGCCTGTAGCACCCACGTTGCCTACCAATTTCTTGATAGGTTTTTACCTGTTATGGTGCTCCCTCGCAGGCTACCAGTGTAGCAAGACCCAGGCAGGACACCTGCCTGCCCGAGCCTCAGATCAGGATCTTTTGAACAGCACAGCAGCCGCTCTTGACTGCTGGACTCTTCTTGGCTGCTCAGGCGACTCAAACCCAACAGCTTGTGGACCCCGGTGCTCCTTCAGGGCCCACCCAGGGACGCCACCGTGTCGAAGACCCTTTGACCTTGAACCTCAGGAATTGAGGTTAGGTTCACCAGCTTGCAGTTCCTAGAGGAATTTTCCTCATAGGAAATTCTGTTACCTGTGTAGGTGTGCTTGGTGACTTGAGAGTTAACCCAGCTCTACTGTCTTCATTTATTGGAGGACCCCCACTGCCTGTACACCAGACCTCTGACTGAGTGACCTGTCCAGTCAGATACCTGGAATACACCTCCAATATTAACGACAGCCTCTCATGGTCTTACATTGCTCTTGGTAATCTGGGTAAATGTTTAAAACCAGGAAAAAATTGGTTTATAGGGGATCTGTTTTAAATACCATTAAGTAAGGAAAACCTTTTAAAGCTCAAAAATTGTCAAAAATCACCCCATGAGAATGGACGCTGAATCAATAAGCCCACAGAGTCCCATACTGTCTTTGATATGCTGTGGTATTTATTAAAAATCAGCAAAGCTCAGCCAAAACAGGATAAATTGCATTAAACAGTCCATAATAAAAATGAAAATTGAAAATCAAACCCAGAACCCTGATTGCAGAACTTTGATTCAAAAGTTGAAAAACTGTAAAAATCAGTCATTTGATCAAAAAGATTTAAAATCAAAAAGTTTCAAAATAACCCAATAAAATGTTCAGTAAATCATCAAAAAGTTCAAAAAATAAAAAAAATCAAAATATATCATTGTCCTTTAACTAAAACCTGATAAAAATACCTGATTAATTTGTTGGTTATATCTAAGAAACCTGGAGGGTGAGTTTTGGGAAAAAGGATGTGTGATTGCTGGTCTTCTTTCCTCGAAGCCCCTCTTGCCGGGAAGGAGTGGGGGGATAGGGAAGGCAGGGAAGGAACAAGACCGCCGCGGACAGATGCTTCCTCTTCAGGCTGGACAGCGGCCACCTTTGGCCGGGAAGAAGCGATGAGTTGACTCCGATGTGGTGTTCCAGCCCGGGGGAGCTTCTGCTTTCTCCCGCTGTTGCTCCGCGACGCCCGATGACTCACAGCGCCCTGGCTAAGAGCTGGGGACAGCAGCTGTAGCTTGTTCCTCTTTTTGCACAAGTGTAACACTTTAGCAGCAGATGTAAAAGTTGTTTAAAGGCTGAAGAATTGAGGCAGAAACTGGATCACTTCTCTTCTGGCGTTCCCCGTCTTCAGTCCGCTGCTCCGATTATGTTGTTGCCTCATTGTAGACCGCCGAGAAAGTGAACATTTGGGGCAAAATAGGCTTGGTTTTTATAACCTTTGCCCAAGTTCTCTGATTGGTCCCAAACTCACCCCAGACTTTCTTGGCTCCTTATGATTGGCTTAAAGTCATATTTATATAATACCATTACTTCATTTCTGCACATGTTCAGGCTAGTCAATTCTCGTAAGCCATGTGACTGATCAGGCGCTCATGACTCATGGCCTTTCCCGCTAGCCTCTCAGCATTTTCCATTACCAAAATACCTCAGTTCGCTGGACATCTGTGCCCATTTCCTCATTTCTAACACATTTCCAGTAAACAGGGTTCTTTCCAACATATCACAATCTGTTTTGCATAAAACCTTCTATTGTGCAATTAAAAGATACATATAATCATACAGTTTGATTACATTCATCATTTCAGGTGATTACATACATTACATGTACTTTAACTCAATGAGCATATTGATTTACTAATCATACAGAAAATATCACATAGCATGGCATATGCAATTTAATATGGCTTTTACATTCAGTCTCTGTGATTCTCCAGTGTTGTCTGTTGCCATCTTTTCTGAATGCTGGATTTTGGGCCTTCTGATAATTCCTCTCATTTTGCTGGTTACCTTGAGTGGATCTTTGAAGCCTGTTATGATCAGCAGCAGAATTGCCCATTTTCCTTCCATAGGGGGTATATCGGTGTGATGGGGAAGGCCGACCACCTTCTACCCTTCGGCGGTGATTAGGGTCGTGGCGTGGGGTATTCGAACACAAGTTATATTTAATAAAGTGGAATGACACAGTGAAGTATTGAACACATGGACAAAAAGAAGTGCAAAAAGGCATAGAAAGCCAAGAAACCAGCTGAAATCCATCAGAATTTAGGAAGATAGTCCATCCTCCCATCAGTGCAAATTAATTTCAGCTGGTTAAGTACTGACTGATAGCCTTTCAAAAGGTCTGTGAATATCATTGTCACACCACAAAGAACTCATGATGGGTAGAAGCAAAGAGCTCTCTAGACCTTCGCAGTCTTATTGTTGCAAAACATAATGATAGCATTGGTTACAGGTGCATTTCTAAACTGCTGAATGAGAGTGAATGGTTGTCTCTGTGTTGGCCCTGCGATGGACTGGCGATCTGTCCAGGGTGTACCCTGCCTCTCGCCCAAAAGATGCTGGGATAGGCTCCAGCCCCCCCCCCCCCCCCGCAACCCAAAAAGGATTAAGCGGAAGAAGATGGATGGATGGATGTTCCAGTGAGCACTGTTGGCGCCATCATTTGGAAGTGGAAAGAACATTTTACCATAAACTGGCCATGATCGGGACCTCGCACGATTTCTGACAGGAGTTGAAAGAATTGTCAGAAGAGTTAACCAAGAGCCAAACACTTGTGGAGGGCTCCAGAAAGACCTAGAGTTAGGTACTACTGTTTCAAAAAAGTAAGTAATGCACTCAACTGACATAGGCTCTATGCCCCCTCACCTTGCACGACTCCATTGCCAAAGAAAAAGCATGTTGAAGCTTGTTTAAAGTTTGTTGCACATTCGGGAAAGCCAGTAAAATACTGGCAGAATGTAGTCTGGTCACATGAGACCAAAATTGAACTTTTTGGATGCCACACCACACAGCATGTTTGGAGGAGAAATGGCACTGCACATCAGCCCCAAAACACCATACCAACAGTAAAGTTTGGAGGTTGGCGCATCATGGTGTGGGGGTGTTTTTCAGCACATGGTCCAGGAAGACTCCATATAATTGAAGGAAAGATGAAGAGACAAATGTACAGAGACATCCTTGATAAGAATCTGTTGTCATCTGCCAATGATGAAGCGAAGGTGGACGTTTCAGCAAGACGATCTCAAACACACAGCCAAGGAAACTCAGTTGGCTCCAGAGAAGGCAAATAAAGCTGCTAGAATAGCCCCAGTCAGTCACCTGACCCGAATCCAATTGAAAATCTATGGAACAAACTGAAGATCAGAGTTCATAAAAGACTGTGTGGAAGAATCAGCTAAAATCACTCCTGAGCAATGCCTGCACCTAGTTCATACCTGCCAACTACTCCAGTTTTGCCGTAATGGTTCCGGTTTTTAAGACCCCGTTCCGGGTTCCGGTTTTATTATTCAAAATTACGGTTTTTCACTAAAAAATTCAGTCAAAAATTTTAAATCGTAAAAAAAACACGGAAAACACGAAAGCAATTCCAAACACGCTGTCGCTCGGAATCGTATCTAAATTTAGAACAAAGGCAATCGGCACTGCTTCATGTAGGTGTATTGCGCATGTGCGAGAGGTCTGAGCCAATTTTCCATGTGCAATCGCGAGGCAATCAGGTAAGAATTCTACGTTTTCATCATGGAGTCTGCCGGAGAAAAATCACTAACGAGCGTGAAACACAAACGAAAATTACAGTCTTTTCATGAGGAATAGAGCAAAGCATTTCCGGGAGTTATTATTCGCTCAAGAAGGGTTGAAAATTACGCAAATTGCACTTTGTGTAGACAAGACTTTTTGATTGGACATGGCGGAATCAGCGATGTGAAAGACCACGTAAGAACGAAAAAACACAAGGCCAGTGCCAGTGACGCTAGCGACAAACTTGAAGAACATGTGCTGTGTAATTGCAAGCCTTGTCATGCTTGGTGTATCATGTAAACACATAAAATATCAGAGCGATTTTGCCGTCATTTACGCACGTGTCTGTTAAACAGTGCTAGTATACCCTGCTGATATTTCTAGTCTTCTAGTTACCTCCGCCAAGGAGGTTATGTGATCATCAGCGTTGGTTTGTCTGTTTCTTTGTTAGCAAGATAACTCAAAAAGTTATGGACGGATTTTCATGAAGTTTTCACAGATTGTCAGAAATGGGGTATCCTACAGATGATTAGATTTTGGTGGTGATCCGGATCACCGTCTGGATCCAGGAATTTTTTAAAGGATTCTTTTTTTTTTTTTTTTTTTTTTTTAATTTAACATTGCGAGACAGGGCCATTTGCAATATTTTATTAATGATGTTAAACACTGTATGGGGGAACTGTGGCGCTTGGCGGAGGTCTGCGCTCTCCGAGTGCTTTTCTAGTATTCATAATACACATCTGGCCTATTCAAAGTTCTATGCAGTGTTAAGATAGTCTTTTGAATGCAAATTTAATGAATGAATGAATCTTTATTTCGGATAGATTAAAAATAAAGATTAAAAAGAAACAGAATAATATAACAAAGGCGAAAAATCCAACAAGGTCAAATTAAACAAGAACTCCTCTGATTATACAGTTCAACATAAGTTATCTGAAATGGGTGATGGCTGAAGCCGCAGCTTATATTGCCCACCCATATTCCATCCAAGAATTCAAAAGAAAAACAAAACAAGAGCGATTACAATTCAGAACAAAGCTAAGACAAAACATGACAAAAAAAACTAAGTAACAACACAACACAGACTGGATATGACAATCCTTATGTGATTTTTACATGTCATCTTGTATATATGTTTGGAGTATTTCTTCCTTTAGTTTTTGTTTAAATTGTCCAAGCGTTGTACATGATTTTAATTCAGGTCCAAAATCGTTCCATAATCTGACTCCTTGCACTGAAACACAGTGTTGCTTGGTGGTAGTTCTCACTGAAGGTTTTTGAAATATACATGTTCCTCTGAAATGATATTGTTTCTCCCTTATTTGGAACAACTTTTGGATATTTGCGGGCAGTGACAGATTCTTAGCTTTAAACATTATTACTGCAGTTTTAGAGTCAATCTTTCAACTTGAGAGCTTTTAATTTAAGAAAAAGTGGGTTTGTTGGTTCCCTGTAAGCAGCTTTGTTTATTATTCTAATAGCTCTCTTCTGAAGCATAAAGACTGGATATATGTTTGTTTTATATGTATTTCCCCATACTTCAGTACAATATGTCATGTATGGGAGTATTAATGAATGATACAAAGTATATAATGTGGGTTGATTCAGCAAATATTTCGCTCTGTGTAGTATTGCAATTGATTTAGATATTTTACCTTTAATATAATTAATATGTGACTTCTATGTCAAATGCTAATATTTGTTTGACACTGCAGCCCCTGGACCCCGGCTAGCTACTAGGCTTTTCAGGTTTGAAAGTTGAAGAAATATGAGGTTGTTAGCTACATTCTAACTTGATTTAATGCTAATATTTGCTTGGCGTCGGGGGGGCTTTGCCCCCCTGAACCCCCCACCAGGACTTTGTCCTGGACCTACCGGGGCCTGTGGCCCCTGGACCCCGGCTAGCTACTAGGCTTTTCAGGTTTGAAAGTTGAAGAAATATGAGGTTGTTAGCTACATTTAACTAGATTTAATGCTAATATTTGTTTGGCAAATATTAGCATTAGCATTAGCATCGGCCCCTGGACCCCGGCTAGCTACTAGGCTTTTCAGGTTTGAAAAGTTGGCAGGTATGCTAGTTCCTTCATACAGGAGGCATCTGGAAGTTGTTATTACCAACAAAGGCTTTTCTACTAAACTTTCAAACAGCCTACATTTGGGCCTGTAAAGCCTAATTGGGCTACCTGTTTTCAGACAAGAATACTCGCTTTCTACGGTCATGCACTAGTGAACTAAAAACGAGAAGTCATTCATACCCTACAATCCCAAAGTGCAATAGTGTTTTAAGTTTCTACAGTGGTAACACCACTGTTATATCCAGTTAAATAAATGTGACTTTCCTGTGTTTAACAAAGATCAGAGTACCAGGTGAAGTACTCAGGACGTCCAACCTGAACACAGTGGGGTAAAAAAGTATTTAGTCAGCCACCAATTGTGCAAGTTCTCCCACTTAAAAGATGAGAGAGGTCTCCAATTTTCATCATTGGTATACCTCAACTATGAGAGACAAAATGAGGAAAAATAAAATCCAGAAAATCACACTGTCTGATTTTTTAAAGAATTTATTTGCAAATTATGGTGGAAAATAAGTATTTGGTCAATAACAAAAGTTCATCTCAATACTTTGTTATATACCCTTTGTTGGCAATGACAGAGGTCAAACGTTTTCTGTAAGTCTTCACAAGGTTTTCACACACTGTTGTTGGTATTTTGGCCCATTCCGCCATGCAGATCTCCTCTAGAGCAGTGATGTTTTGGGGCTGTCGCTGGGCAACACGGACTTTCAACTCCCTCCAAAGATTTTCTATGGGGTTGAGATCTGGAGACTGGCTAGGCCACTCCAGGACCTTGAAATGCTTCTTACGAAGCCACTCCTTTGTTGCCCGGGCGGTGTGTTTGGGATCATTGTCATGCTGAAAGACCCAGCCACGTTTCATCTTCAATGCCCTTGCTGATGGAAGGAGGTTTTCACTCAAAATCTCATGATACATGGCCCCATTCATTCTTTCCTTTACATGGATCAGTCGTCCTGGTCTCTTTGCAGAAAAACAGCCCCAAAGTATGATGTTTCCACCCCCATGCTTCACAGTAGGTATGGTGTTCTTTGGATGCAACTCAGCATTCTTTCTCCTCCAAACATGACAAGTTGAGTTTTTACCAAAAAGTTCTATTTTGGTTTCATCTGACCATATGACATTCTCCCAATCCTCTTCTGGATCATCCAAATGCTCTCTAGCAAACTTCAGATGGGCCTGGACATGTACTGGCTTAAGCAGGGGGACACGTCTGGCACTGCAGGATTTGAGTCCCTGGCGGCGTAGTGTGTTACTGATGGTAGCCTTTGTTACTTTGGTCCCAGCTCTCTGCAGGTCATTCACTAGGTCCCCCCATGTGGTTCTGGGATTTTTGCTCACCGTTCTCGTGATCATTTTGACCCCACGGGGTGAGATCATGCATGGAGCCCCAGATCGAGGGAGATTATCAGTGGTCTTGTATGTCTTCCATTTTCTAATAGTTGCTCCCCCAGTTGACACACCAAGCTGCTTATCTATTGCAGATTCAGTCTTCCCAGCCTGGTGCAGGTCTACAATTTTGTTTCTGGTGTCCTTTGACAGCTCTTTGGTCTTGGCCATAGTGGAGTTTGGAGTCTGACTGTTTGAGGTTGTGGACGGGTGTCTTTTATACTGATAACGAGTTCAAACAGGTGCCATTAATACAGGTAAGGAGTGGAGGACAGAGGAGCCTCTTAAAGAAGTTGTTACAGGTCTGTGAGAGCCAGAAATCTTGCTTGTTTGTTGTAGGTGACCAAATACTTATTTTCCACCATAATTTGCAAATAAATTCTTTAAAAATCAGACAATGTGACTTTCTGGATTTTTTTTCTCATTTTGTCTCTCATAGTTGAGGTATACCTATGATGAAAATTGGAGACCTCTCTCATCTTTTTAAGTGGGAGAACTTGAATAATTGGTGGCTGACTAAATACTTTTTTGCCCCACTGTATTATAGATTTGGACGTTTTAGCTCAGGCAGTGATGACTTCCATTTATAGACAGCCAAAACAAAGACAAAAAATCTCCCCAATACTGAAGCCAGGGCTCAGCAGGACAGAAACAGCACTCATCTTCCTCATGACCATTCCTCTCTTGCTCCATGCTGCTTCGGGGTCTGGTCTTGGCCTTTGGTTGCACATCATGCTTCATCTGCAGCTGAGTACTCACAAATTACTTAGAACCCCAGACTGCAAAGTTATGTTTGCATTAGTTTGTATTGTGGGGAGCGTGAAATAACGAGGCTGAATTATTTCTCAATTCAGGTTTTAATGTAGCTTTCACATCCCCAGCGATCTCTCAAGAACAGAAGAGAAAGAACTGCATCAGAACCCCCACATTTATAGATCAGCATCAAAGGAAGAATCACACATCTCTGTCAAAACCCCGCATTGACAATAACTCTCCCCCTGAGTCCTTAGTCCTCCGCCTGGCCCCAGGAGGTCAGGAAGTCCTTTCAGCTCCTTACCACGGTACCTCCGTCCTCTTGCCGTTATCCACAGGCGGTCCAGACATATTGTCCCATCCTAAGACGTGAGGTCAATCCACATATGCAATCCCAAGCATCTCACTTTATACTCATACATATGTAGGCAAAAATACATGAGCCACATAACCCCCCCCAAACGTCGAAGAATGGACAATATCTCATAGTTCACAAAATATGACAACATCAACAGCATGATTTACACAACATGATCAAATCGCACATCAGTCAGTACGCCGTCTGGGCTTCAAACGTCTTCCAAATCTGCTGTAAGCAGGCCTCGCCGTCCCTGCGGCGCCGTCCTGCAAAGAATCTGCCAACTGAGGAAGAGAATGGTTATTTGATCCCTGCGGGGGCTCCAGGACCTGTTCCCTGGGGGGTCTGCCACGTCGAGGAGCCCTCGCTACCCGTACAGACTCGTCGTTCATCACAAAAGCAGGCTTTAGTCTGTCAATACTAATTGTTTCCCTTCTGTCCCCCAAATCTAGCACAAAATGCTTATCACCCGTTGCCAGCACTCTAAATGGACCATCATATGGCGGGCGGAGGCCGCCATATGATGTGCATATGATATGCAATCCTAAGCATCTCACTTTATACTCATACATATGTAGGCAAAAATACATGAGCCACAGTATGAAAAAAAAAAAAAAAGGATTTCTGCCAGTAAATTAAGCTGTTTTTTTCAGAACTTTGATTTGGTTGTTTAGACAAATGAGTTCCTCAAATGATCACATGAGAAAAGCCAAATATTAACTTTTGGAGAAATTTGAAAGCAGCTATCAAACAAATGATTATGATAGCTGCAGTTTAATTGTGCCACACAAGATGTTTATTGCAGCTGAATTGGTGAGGATCCATCTCTATGGGTTGTGCCCATAAAGATGATTCTTGGTAACGAAACTTGCTAGTAAACTGATGAATGTGCATTTCATTTTTTTAAGAGCGAAGACACAAATTGCTTTGCAGCAATCGAACTATAGCTATCATCAATTTTGACTAGGGATGCACAATATACATCGGCACGCTGTTGGTATTGGCCCATAAAGCCTTTAAAGTTATTTACCAGCCATCTATAAAAATTTATATTTACAGACGATAGAATATTACATTAAAGAGTCTTGAGTGATGCTCTGCTGGTGATGTTCGGCTTTTCCCTCGGCGTGAGGGACTGGCATTATGTCAGGTGTGTGCATCAACTAACATGGCTGCCCCCCCTCAACCCCTTGCTGCAGCTCTGTACTTCCTCAAACCATGCTACATGTGATTGTTATTTGTGTTACTTTTTGTGGTTGATGTTGAAGTACATCAAACGTCTTCTATAGCAGAGAGGAGTTACTGCTCATCAGGAGAATATGCCAAGTTCCCATAATGGCACCGGCGTTTCCATACGACAGCATAAACAGAATTAGGGATGGGTGTATCGATACCAGCTGGTTGATATTTTGGAGTCAATGCTTTTTAAAATATCACGATACCAAAATGAATTTTTTTTTTCCAATTATAATAAAAATAATTAAGACTTAAAATGAATGCTAAATTAATTCAATTTCTTAATTTGGTAAAGATTCACAGTCATCCAGGCGGATAAGTATGCTGTATGAAAGCTCAGTCAAGTCAACTGGATTCAAGCATTTTTCACTTCTGAAATGTTACATCATTCACCCAAATTCTATGGCGATACCAAGCAGCATAATTTTGAGCCTATCCCAGCATCTTTGGGCGAGAGGCAGGGTACACCCTGGACAGATCGCCAGTCAATCGCAGGGCCAACACAGAGAGACAGACAACCATTCACTCTCACAGTCATACCTAAGGACAATTTAGAATTCCCAGTTGATGCCAATTAACCTAACTTTGTGGAGGAACAAAATAAGTTCAGGCGTGACACGGCGAGCTGAAGGTTTAAGAGTTTTATTCCTCCACCATCATGAGACACACAGTAGCGCTGTGCTGTGTGTGTGCTGTTGTGAGTGCGCAGGCATGAGGCATGTAAAGTCAGCTCTTTTATACAGACAAGAGAGAATGCATGGCACATTTATATATTGATATACATATCAGTCAATACATATCAATCGCGTGATTAACTGGTTGTCCCCCAACGGGCTCTCTGTCTGTATGCAAATTGTTCTGCTTCATGCCCTTGCTGAGTGTTATGAATGTCAATGTAGATTGTGATGGGTCACCACAGTGCTCCCTCCCAGAACACTCAGCAGGGGTTGTGACCCCCCCCCCCCCCAGTTTGGCTCCAGCTCCGGTAGAACCGTCGGAGGGCATGTCAGTCCGTGAGGGGGACAGGGGAGGGGTGGAAAGGGCAGTGTGCTCCGCTCCGAGTTCCAGCACGTTGAACGGCCGTGGTTTGTGGGCGCACGGGCCGGTGTGTTGTCGTGCGTATTGGAACAAGACGGTGATCAGTCGGCTTAGGGAGTGAGGTGCGGGAAAAGCTCTGTGCAGGAGGAGGGGGAGGGGGGGTGGGAGTAAGCGAGTGCCAGCCCGGGATGGGCCCAGGTGCCTGGGCCGCACAAAAATTGTGCGTGGATCCGTGATGGTAAGGGACTTTCCCGTTAAACGTGTCGGAGATCCACAGCGGCTTTGAAAAAAAAATAAATTATATCTCTGACTTCTCTTGTGGTTTGATCCAGCAAGGGTATGGGGAAGGCGAGCGGGCAAACTCCCCGGGGATGCGTAGCGGCTGTGATAAACTGAAGCTGTGTCAGGGTCTCGGCAGTTTGGCTTTAGGTGCGGGAAGCAGCCTTAAAGTCATTGGGGAAAGCAATCTGCTAAATTTCCCTTGTGCGCCGTGGCTGGAAACCCATACAAAGTCCGGTGTGCGGGCGGCACTTCCGCTCCAGGTGCGCGAGCAGCCCTGAAGGTTCCGAGGGTGGCGATCAGCCGTTTTTCTCTGGGATGTGCAGCGGCGGAGGACAAATGTATCAGTCTGTGGAGCTGGTTTTGTCCCTTGCGTGGCTCGCGCCTGGCGCAGTGACCACATAGCTGAAAGTTGTGCTGTCCTCGTAATCCTGCAGTGTGCGCGCGTGGCTTCTGTGCACGGAAGGTCCGTTGTCGAGAGGTGAGCCAGGGTCAGGGAGCTTGATGGAAATCAACGTAGTCGGCGCCGATGGTCTTCCCTGTTCAGGCTGTTTTTGTGCGTTGCTCGTGTCTCTGATCCTCGTGCGTCTCGCTCCCAGCGCCGCACTCTCCGTCCGGCCCTTGAGGTCGCCATCATGAAGAGAGGACAAGGCGCGCACGCTCCCGTGTGGATGCGAAGGATGTAGGCGATCCCCGGTCTCTGGAATCCACAGCGCGGTGAGAGGGAGTAGACAGTCATTCTCCCCCGTCAGGTCACCAGTGTGGAGGTAAAAGATTAGGCGAGGGACACACCATGACGCGTGCCGAGGCTTCTCGTCCAGGTCATCTCCGGGGTGTTCTCCTCGTGTTCCATTCTTCGTCAAGGGTCACCAGTGTGGAGGAACAAAATAAGTTCAGGCGTGACACGGTGAGCTGAAGGTTTAAGAGTTTTATTCCTCCATCATCATGAGACACACAGTAGCGCTGTGCGCAGTGCTGTGTGTGTGCTGTTGTGAGTGCGCAGGCATGAGGCATGTAAGTCAGCTCTTTTATACAGACAAGAGAGAATGCATGACACATTTATGTATTGATATATATATATATCAGTCAATACATATCAATTGCGTGATTAACTGGTTGTCCCCCAAGGGGCTCTCTGTCCGTATGCAAATTGTTCTGCTTCATGCCCTAGCTGAGTGTTATGAATGTCCATGTAGACTGTGGTGGGTCACCACAACTTGCATGTTTTTGGCATGTGGGAGGAAACCGGAGAAATCCCGGAGTAAATGCACACAGACACGGGGAGAACATGCAGACTCCACACAGATCCCCTGGCCAAGGATGAGTTGCTGTGCTGCCGCAGTGCTAACCACTTCTCCACCGTGCCGCCCGCCCCAGCTAGCTTTTTTTTTTTTTTTTTTAAATCTTTTTATTAAAAATTTTCCAGTATCCATCTTATTCCTGAGGGCGCTGCTGTTTAAACAATTATGGGCGCAACTTCTGGTTTCGGCTGAAGTAGTGTTAAATCAGTCAGCAAGAGTGGAGTAGTGGGGCATTTAAAATAGCGTTTTTATAAGTGTTTCAAATTTGTTTTAATGTATAGTCCACATACCTGTTATGCAGTCAAGTGGCAGATAATTTCAGCACTTGTAGTTTTTGTATTTTTGAATGTTTTTGCATAGTTCTGGTAGTTGCTGCTGATCATGGTGTGAGGCTCCTCACAAGCACAGCTAAATCTGTGGCTTCAACAGCAATGCGTAGATCATGCACTGAAAACCAAAGGATTGTTCGTGTGATCGGTGGTACAGACACAGGACAGACAACAGCACCAGCTATGTTTTCACTTGTATGAGTGTCACAGATCTGAGGTTTATATATGCCACCAGATACAAGGCTGCATAAAGTAAAATGATAATAAAAAAAAACAGTTTGCTTCCTAAGACTTAATGATTTAAGAAAGATATCAGATAGGTGGGTTTTTTTTGCACTCATTGCACTGCATTGGAACGATATGGACTGGATAGCAGCTTCAGCATGCATTAATTTTTAAATTACAAAATGTAGATCAACAAAATTTTGAACAATTGTCAGAAAAGGTCTGTACGTGCTAAGTTAAGTAACAAGCATTCATGGCATGACAGCAGCACGAACATTTTAATTTTGGGGTAAAACAAACAGCTGCAACTGTCTATTTACCCCGACATGAAAACACCCAAGCGCGGTGTTGTGGTTCTTTGTGACTCTGACTAGATTCTACATCTGCTCTGGGGTAAATTTGATTATGTTCAACATATTTTAACAAAATGCAACCGACTTTATTGCAGTGGAAACATTGATATTGTGGTGGACCACCAGGAGGTCCCACTCTCACCCAGTAAATTGGGGAAGGGGCAGGAAATGTAGATGTATGCGCCTGGGGCAGGAGATGTAAATGTAGGTGCCTTGGTGCCCAGGGTGGAGGAATGCATAAATATATGTGCTCTTGGTGCCAAGGAGGAGGAGGCAGAAGGTATAAATGTATACGCCCTGGTGCAAATAAAGTTCTGAATCAGCAGCTCTCGTGTCTCATCACATCATTCCTCCACAATACTGTATATCTCAGAGCTTTTATTTGTTTACAGTGTTAGCATCTTAGTAGCGGAGCTAACTAATGGAGCTACTGTCTGCAAGGCCACTTTTTAAGGTCATCATCTCATCCCTTGATAGTCATGGGAAGTGGTATGATTATATCACTGTTTTTAAGGTGCAAAAGGCCGTGTTCCCGCATTTCTGATGCCAAAGTCGTTTTTTAACAAGGAAAAGTGTCCCGTTTCAGTGACAACCCCACTTTTTAAACTAGTACCGGAAGTTGCACCCATAATTCATGCAAGGCATCATGGGGGCAAGGAATAAGGTGGATATAAGCATCACAAACAAGTGTCCAGCATCCACCTTATTCCTAGACCCCATGATGCCTTGCATGAATTATGGGCACAACTTCCGGTACTAGTTTAGAAAGTGGGGTTGTCACAGAAACGGGACACTTTTCCTTGTTAAAAATGACTTTGGCCCCATATTTTCTCGACCGTCCTACTTGAATGTTCAATTGAATGTCAGTGTTTCTCCATTTAAGCAGAATAGCACGCCTAGCCAAGAGGGAGGCAAAAGCCAAAGTGCAACCTTTTTCTGAAGATAGGGACACCCCTTTCTCAGCAGTCCCACACATGGCAGTCAGAGGGTTCGGCTGCAGACTGACATTTAATATCTTTGATAAGGTAGAAAAAATCTCTAACCAAAACTTTGTCAGGCTAGGATATGACCAGTACATATGAATGAGTCTGGCTTCGATGGTTTTACAGATGTGGACAAAATTGTTGGTACCCCTCTGTTAATGAAAGAAAAACCCACAATGGCCACAGAAATAACTTGAATCTGACAAAAGTGGTAATAAATAAAAATTCTATGAAAATTAACCAATGAAAATCAGACAGTGCTTTTTGAATTGTGGTTCAACGGAATTATTTTAAAAAACAAACTCATGGAACAGGCCTGGACAAAAATGATGTTACCCTTAACTTAATATTTTGTTGCACAACCTTTTGAGGCAATCACTGCAATCAAACAATTTCTGTAACTGTTAATGAGACTTCTGCACCTCTCAGCAGGTATTTTGGCCCACTCCTCATGAGCAAACTGCTCCAGTTGTCTCAGGTTTGAAGGGTGCCTTCTCCAGATGGCATGTTTCAGCTCCTTCCACAGATGTTCAATAGGATTTAGATCAGGGCTCATAGAAGGCCACTTCAGAATAGTCCAATGTTTCGCTGTTAGCCATTCTTGGGTGTTTTTAGCTGTGTGTTTTGGGTCATTATCCTGTTGCAAGACCCATGACCTGCGACTGAGACCAAGCTGTCTGACACTGGGCAGCACATTTCTCTCTAGAATACCTTGATAGTCTTGAGATTTCATTGTACCCTGCACAGATTCAAGACACCCTGCGCCAGATGCAGCAAAGCAGCCCCAGAACATAACAGAACCTCCTCCATGTTTCACAGTAGGGACAGTGTTCTTTTCTTGGTATGCTTCATTTTTGCGTCTGTGAACATAGCGCTGATGTGCCTTGCCAAAAAGTTCCAGTTTTGTCTCGTCTGTCCATAGGACATTCTCCCAGAAGCTTTGTGGCTTGTCAACATGCAGTTTGGCAAATTCCAGTCTAGCTTTTTTATGACTTGTTTTCAACAGTGGTGGCCTCCTTGGTCGTCTCCCATGAAGTCCACTTTGGCTCAAACAACGACGGATGGTGCGACCTGACACTGATGTACCTTGACTTTGGAGTTCACCATGAATGTGTTTAGAGGTCGTTCTGGGCTCTTTTGTTACCATTCGTATTATCCATCTCTTCCATTTTTCATCAAGTTTCCTCCTGCGGCCACGTCCAGGGAGGTTGGCTACAGTCCCATGGATCTTAAATTTCTGAATAATATGTGCAACTGTAGTCACAGGAGCATCAAGCTGCTTGGAGATGGTCTTATAGCCTTTATCTTTAACATGCTTGTCTATAATTTTCTTTCTAATCTCCTGAGACAACTCTCTCCTTTGCTTCCTCTGGTCCATGTTTAGCGTGGTACACACCATATCACCAAACAGCACAGCGACTACTTGTCACCCTTTAAATAGGCCGACTGACTGATTTCAAGTTTGTAGACACCTGCGATGTTAATTAGAGGACACATCTTGGTTGAACATGTCCCTATGGTCACATTATTTTCAATCTTTTCTAGGGGTACCATCATTTTTGTCCAGGCCCGTTTCATGAGTTTGTTTTTTAAAATAATTCTGTTGAACCACAATTCAAAAGCATTGTCTGATTTTCATTGGTTAATTTTCATAGAATTTTTATTTATTACCACTTCTGTCAGATTCAAGTTATTTCTGTGACCATTGTGGGTTTCTCTTTCATCAACAGAGGAGTACCAGCAACACCCCTCTGTCAAACTGAACACACGTTTATTAGGGGAGGCACTATACACTACAGGCACAACTGTCAGGCAGAAGAGGTGGCAAAGAGACCGCCCCTCCTGCCCACTGCTCTCTTATAGCCATGGGTGGTGGCGGAACCAGAAGGTGGAGCTGCCACCTGTACCTCACAAATAAGAGTCTAAACTAAACACAACATTCCTCCCCCCCTTCAAAAAAGTCCAAAGCACACATACATAATTCAGACCCACCCCAATTTAGGACCCGAATCACAAACTAAAATAAAAACAATATATCATAAGTGGCCTAACACATTCACACCAAAACAACTAAAACTAGGGGGGACGGGTGGGCTGTCGTCCCACCCCACACAGCCAGGTGGATTATTCTGCCGCAGGTATTAAATAAAAAATAGTCCATTTATAAACTAAAATAACTGCTGTGTTCCTAAAATAAAATACACAAAATAATCCCAAACTATATACACAATAACACACTATATACATGCACAATAATTAAACTATATACACACAGCTGAAGGATAAATAAGCCCGTGGGCCCCCCCGGACCGTTCTTTCATCAGTCCGCCCCTGGAAGCAGACTGCCTCCCGGGCCGCAGCAAGTTGCCTCGGCACCGGCGTGCTTCCTCTTCTTCACCATCGGATGTCTCACTCGTCCAGGCCCAGCACTCACAGTCTCTTCCTGGACACGCCACAGCTCGTTCGGGTGTTTCTATGAACTGTCCGACAGCTGGAGAGAAGCGTCCTCCCGTCTGGCCACAACACGCAGCCATCCCTGGTGCTCCTCCACTTGCCATTTGGTCCTGAACTGCCGTGATTTCACCACCCCCCAAGCCCGAATCCAGTCCACAGCTCCCAGAGGAGTTTTGTTCAGCTCGCGGTGTTT
This sequence comes from Pholidichthys leucotaenia, assembly GCA_020510985.1. Classification (NCBI taxonomy): domain Eukaryota; kingdom Metazoa; phylum Chordata; class Actinopteri; order Cichliformes; family Pholidichthyidae; genus Pholidichthys; species Pholidichthys leucotaenia. Next base: position 341,054,500 of record CM035841.1, read on the forward strand.
CTGTTTGGCACGTCGTTCTACCATGCCAGCCGGTCCTGCCCTGAACTCTTAACTTTGCCACTGCCATCACAGTTGTGACCCCATGTTCACCGCTATCAAGATGGCAAGATGGCGCCCACAGCGGTCGACATGGTGCTTCGCTGCGCTCTTTGTTTGTTTTTGTTTGTCAATTGTGTGTCTGCTTGCACTTATACCCGTGAAGAACTTTTAAATATCAGGACTTTGACCCCCACGGACCTCCTCCCAGTTTTTCTAGCCCCTGCCGCCGATCTGGTTTATTGTTTGGCTCGGAAAGTGAGACGGCGGAAGAGAGGAAGACGAGCGGGCGCTCTCGTACGACTTCGCAGGAGAGGCTCGCGAACGGCGCTGCCTGGCATATTTCTGTCCAATACCAACTCTCTCTCTAACAAGGTGGATGAACTGAGACTGCTGATGCGTTTTAAGGACCTCGCCTCCTCAGCTGTCCTCTGCTTTACTGAGACCTGGCTCCGGGAAAATATACCGGACAGCGCGCTGCGCCTCGACGGCTTCCAGCTCTTCCGTGCTGATCGTGACACAGAGCTTTCCGGCAAGACCACAGGAGGCGGAGTCTGCTTCTACATCAACTGTAGCTGGTGCTCTGATGTAACGGAAATTTCCAAACACTGTTCTCCTGCCTTGGAATTTCTTGTTATCAACTGCAAGCCTTTTTATTCCCCACGGGAGTTTGCTTCTTTTATACTGATCGCTGTGTACGCCCCTCCCGACGCGGACACGCGCGAAGCTCAGCGCGTGCTCGCGGATCACATTCAACACACAGAGCGGAGTTTTCCAGACTCGCTGATTATTGTGGCTGGCGACTTTAATCAGTGCAATCTGAGCCACGATCTCCCCCGCTACAAACAGTTTATTAAATGCCCCACCAGAGGATTAAACACACTGGATCACTGTTACACCACAGTGAAAGACGCATATCGCGCTGTCCCTCGAGCTGCGCTGGGATTATCTGATCACGTGATGGTTCACCTCATTCCCACATACAGACAGAGATTGAAGCTCACTAAACCTGTTGTGAGCACTACGAAGATACGGACCAGTGATGCTGAGGAGAAGCTGGAAACGTGCATGGAAATATCTGACTGGGGCATGCTTAAAGGAGCCACGCATGATCTGGATGAGTACACGGACACTGTGAACTCATATATCCACTTTTGTGAAGAGAACATTCTTCCATCACGCACCAGGGTGAGTTACTCTAATGACAAACCCTGGTTCACAGCTAAGCTCAGACAGATCAGGAAGGAGAAGGAAGCAGCGCTGAAAAGTGGAGACAGGGACTGCTACAGGGAGGTTAAATACCAGTTTAACAGAGAGCTGAAGAGGGCTAAATCTGTGTACTCAGAGAGACTCCAGCAGCAGTTCACTGCTAATGATTCGGCTTCCGTGTGGAGAGGACTGAGGCAGATCACCAACTATCGGCCTCAGGCTCCTAAAGGTCAGGATGACAAAGCCCTTTGTCAGAGACTGTCCCAACACTATGCCCGTTTTGACACCTCGTCATCTGTGTCCAACTCCCCCCCTCCCTCCAGCTCCACAGCCTCCACATTCCCTACTTCATTTAAGGCACCCCCCCCCCCACCTCCCCCCCTCCCCTTATCATCAGTGAGCAGGATGTGCTCAAACAGTTCTCCAGACTGAACCCGCGCAAGGCCCCCGGCCCAGACGGCGTGTCTCCCTCCACCCTGAGACTCTGTGCGAAACAGCTGGCTCCTGTATTCACAGACATTTTTAACACCTCCCTTAAGTTATGCCACGTGCCGTCCTGCCTCAAATCCTCCACCATCATCCCTGTCCCCAAGAAGCCACGGATCACTGGACTTAATGACTACAGACCTGTAGCGCTCACCTCTGTAGTCATGAAGTCCTTTGTGCGCCTGGTCCTGTCCCACCTCAAGTCCATCACCACCCCTCTCCTGGACCCGCTGCAGTTTGCCTACCGAGCCAACAGGTCTGTAGACGATGCAGTCAACCTGGCCCTCCACTCCATCCTGCAGCACCTGGACTCCCCGGGAACCTACGCCAGGATCCTGTTTGTGGACTTCAGCTCCGCATTCAACACCATCCGCCCCGCTCTGCTCCGGGACAAGCTGTCCCTGCTCAACGTGCCTGACTCCCTCTGCAGGTGGATCATCGACTTCCTGACGGACCGGAGGCAGCATGTGCGGCTGGGAAAGACTGTCTCAGACTATACTAGCATCAGCACCGGATCACCCCAGGGCTGTGTACTTTCCCCCCTACTCTTCTCCCTTTACACCAACTCCTGCACCTCCAGCCACCAGTCTGTCAAGTTGATCAAGTTTGCGGACGACACCACCCTCATCGGGCTCATCTCCAACGGCGACGAGTCCGCCTACAGGAGAGAGGTGGCCCAGCTGGCGTCCTGGTGCAGCAATAACAACCTGCAGCTGAACGCTCTGAAGACAGTGGAGATGATTGTAGACTTCAGGAAAGTCACTACTCCTCTGCCCCCCCTCACCCTCTCAGGCTCTCCCATCACCACTGCTGATTCCTTCCGCTTCCTAGGCACTACCATCACCAGGGACCTCAAATGGGAGCTGACCATCAGCTCACTCATCAAAAAAGCCCAGCAGAGGATGTTCTTCCTGCGGCAGCTGAGGAAGCTCAAGCTACCCACCAAGATGTTAGTGCAGTTCTACACAGCCATCATCGAGTCCATCCTCACCACCTCCATAACCGTGTGGTACGCAGGAGCCACTGCCAGGGACAGACTAAGGCTGCAGCGCGTCGTGCGCACTGCTGAGAAGGTGATCGGCTGCAAGCTCCGATCTCTCCAGGATCTGTACATCTCCAGGACCCGGAGGCGTGCTGGCCGGATCATAGCCGATCCCTCACACCCTGGTCATGTACTGTTTGCCCCCCTCCCCTCTGGTAGAAGACTTCGGTCCATCCAGACTAAAACCTCCCGTCACATGAACAGCTTCTTCCCCTCTGCCATTAGACTGCTGAACACTAAGTGACTCTCGTGCACCATGTACAGCAGCTCAACCAGACTCATGTCAATCATCACTGTTTTCTTCCTGCATTACCGACTGCACTATATAGTTCTCCACAGTATCTGCTGCTGGCTAATATATATTTTAACTGTTGACCAGTATCACTTAATCTTATCCTACACTTTATTACATGTATAGTTTATTTCTCTTATCTTATCATGTTTAATGTTGCAGCATTGTACCGAGACAAATTCCTAGTTTGTGTACTACATGAACAATGGCAATAAACCTGATTCTGATTCTGATTCTTATCTTCCAGCCAAAATCCGGGAACAGATGGAGCCAGCCACTCCATGCCACACGCCGTCACAGGCGTCCTGCCATGCTACCCAGTTCTCTTGTCCACGGCTATTTGGGCTCTGGCACAGGAACCCTCCTGTGGTGGCCTTGGGTGATATTGGTCTTGCTCACTCTCCAGGGTGCCAGGCAGATCCTCATCCCGCACCACGCCATCTACCACTCTCAGGGTCGGACAGTCCCACGTCTTGGCCAATTTGCACAGAGCCGTCGGTTACAACGTTCCCACCGTGGCCAGCTGTCCTCCTCCACAACCACAAAGCGGTGCCAGGTCACTCTCAATCCTGACGTGCGTGGAAAAACATCTCACAGTCATCCAATCTGGCACGGAACCCACCGCTCCTGCGTCAAACCACAACAACACTTCCATCCCGTCCAACTCCATCATACTGTATGCGTGACCGTTGGTGCTCGGAGACACAGCATGAACAACCGTGAGCGCGCAAGAGTGCTCCTTGTGCCACGGACCTCCTCGCTCGGATCTGTGGCATCCCCTGGTGACATGAAGCAAGCGGCCACACGTGCCGTAGTGCTCCGCTCTTGTTGAACAATCTCTGTCTCTGAAATGGTGCTTCATGGACACACAGCCCTCACCTTTGGGCTTTCTCGGGGCGGACCTCACATTCACAGCGCTAGCGTCGTCCTCCACGCTGACCGGGTCCACTGCATGCGCAGTCGGTGGTGATCCCAGATGTCTGTGTGATGAGCACTCACTCAGCTCCTGTGGCAGTTTATCCGCAGCTTCCAGCTGTTGAGCTAGCTCGATGGCTGTGGGCAGCGTCAGTTCGCCCGAAAACGTAAGCAGCTTCGACTCTATCACAGTGCCGTTGGTATACTCTGCCAACTGGTCGCGAATCATCCCCTTCTCCAGTAGTCCAAGCTGGCACCCACTGACCAACAGCTCCAAGTCTGTCACAAACCGCCAAATAAACTTGCCTACCCATTGGTGGTGCTGTCAAAACCAAATCCTGCAAACCATGACGTTTTCCAGGGCGTGAAAATAGCATGCCATTAGCTCAACCACTGCAGCCAAGCTATCACAGTCACTCAGTGTGCTCAGAACAGGCTGTTCCTCCATTCCAGGACTATGCACCAGCAACTCACGTGCCCACAACTTCTCCAGCCTCCCAAGGTCCAGTGCCACGATGTACGTCTGGAAAACAGCGCACCACCTCGGCCAGAAGATCGGTGGGTCGCTGGAGAGCTCCAAAAACGGCCAAATTTCAAACCCACACGCTTCCATACCTTGATTTAATCCACTTTTATCCTCGTTGCCAAATGCTATGTCTATATATAGAGCCAAGGATGAGGCCAGGTGTCAAACTGAACACACGTTTATTAGGGGAAGCATTATACAGTACAGGCACAACCGTCAGGCAGAAGAGGTGGCAAAGAGATCGCCCCTCCTGCCCACTGCCCTCTTATAGCCACAGGTGGTGGCGGAATCGGAAGGTGGAGCCGTCATCCGTACCTCACAAATAAGAGTCTAAACTATACACAACAGTTCACACCCAGTTTTCATTCTGACGTGGCTCAGGACCATCTGCTTCAGTAACACATTATCACAGATCGTGCATATTACAGTCTATAACGCAGCTTACCTTTAAATAATCTAACAGATCGGTTGAAAAAAAGCACCTCTACCTGTGTGGAGTACAGGATGAGCCTGTACTGAACGGCCCAAAATATCAGTCGTACTTAACCATCTTCTATATGTCTTTTGTTGAATCATCATATATCAAGGTCTTGCCTCATTAAATACTAGTGCATACCCGTCCATGCCCGTCAAAACCAAGTCTAAGCAACTATTTCTGCATGTCCGCTGCTGAAGGGTCTCCTCCAGTCTCAGATGACTGTGTTGTTCACAGTCATGCCTGCGACGTACTGCTGGAACCTCAGGTGTTTCATCTTCATGGCATCTTTTCTGATGTGCAGCAGTTCTCCTCACTCTATTGCTCTCCATCTCGTAGGTCTTCTTCTTCTTAATTCAGACCGCTGGTTGAGGGATAGGTGCATTGTAATTCCAGTTCATGGACTGGATCATGAAAATAGATCTGAGCACAAAGCAGCTTTCGACCCTGTTCCTGAAGAGGAGTATCCATGTAATGATAAACTTTACCTTGTATACGTATGCCTGGGTTGAAGCCAGGCATAGGGATCTCCTTAATGCCAATATTTGCCATTGCCAGCGCACTGTTGTATTGTTTTGTTTGTTTAACAACGTTATGATAAACTTTACCTTGTATACGTATGCCTGGGTTGAAGCCGGGATCTCCTTAATGCCAGTACTTGACATTGCCAATACATTGTTCCGTTCTTGGACTGTGTCCTACTGCCACCTAAACTTTATCTTGTATCCATATGCCTGGGTTGAAGCAGGGATCTCCGTAATGCCAATACTTGCCATTGGCAATGCATTGTTGTATTGTTTTGTGTCATGAATCTGGGTTTGGCTATTCCAAACCCAGTTCTGACTTATTATTTATTTGCCCTCTTTTCCATCAGGCGCGTCAGGGAGCTTTTGGCCTTCGCTTCCTGACAGCTCGGGCACGCCCCCTTCTCCTGTCAAGTGCCATCAGCTGTGCTCCGTTACTGGGTGTTCATACACATACACACACACTCCATTCATTCTCATTCACACGTGCAGACATTCACTCATGCACACCTGGGGTTCAGTACAGCCCACGCATTTCCACACTGGCGATCTCTTCCCTTGTTAAGCTTATTATTATTTAAGCGAGGATTTAGTAGGAAGAGATCGTTGCAGCATTCGCCCTCATTCGTGGCAGCGAGTTCTCCATGAGTGTGTTATCATTTCCTTCACGCATTCAGCCGGACATTTTCAGACGTTCAATCCCTGGATGTTTGCGGCTGACCCAGCTTGTCTCCCTCATCCACCAGACTACACGGGAAGCTCCGGATCACTCCAGTTCCGTAAGTCATTGCCTTTTTTCCCTGTGCCGACAGCTGGCTTTGTGGCACTAGGCTTTCTCATCGCCAGGCTGTAGAGCATCCGGGAGGCGCCCTGTATGTCTGTTGGCCATTTTCTCATCAGAACAATTCTCTGTACTTGTGGTTAAAACTGGACTTGTTATTTTCATGGGTTTTGTTAATAAAAGTGCACATTCTACTCTCGCTCTTGGGTTTCTCATTTCCTCCCTCATGCGCCGCATAATGGCGCACGGGACATCATGACAGAATGCTGCGACCATAGAAAAAACCCAGTGGAGTAGAATTGTGTTTTTCTTTTCCCTTTCACCTTCTGTACCCTTTCCTCCTCAAGTTTGGCATTATGATCTGGACGGATGAGGAACAGGGAGCCCAGGACCTGCTGGAGGAGGTGATCTTCACCTTTCACTGGTCTCAGTTTCCTGAGGACCAGGAGTGGGCACGACTCATCGTGGAGAACGTTAAGTGGCGCTATCCTAACCTCAGGGTAATTCCTAGGGTGGACGCCATCCTCTCCGCCATCCTTCCCCTTCCAAACTTGAAGGGGAAGGATGGCACCGGAGGGTGCCTCTCCACCATCGGAGCCAGCCACCCGTCAGAAGAGACGCTCCCGTCGGAGGAAGACCTCCTCTCCCCTCGGATCCCTTTCATCTCCCGGACCGGCACCCACCCAATCCTTGGACGTAATGACGGAGGAGGAGAGACTGGAGTTGCTGGTCATGGTAAACCATTGGGTTGAGGAGGAGCACCGTGAGAGAGAGGCCCAAGGACATGCTTCTCCGGCAGTGAGGGTTTCACCCCCCATGCCTACCCAATCCACGGGTTTGTCGACGGAGGAGGAGTGGTTGGCCCTGCTTGCTCAGCTAGACTGCCAGGCAAAGGAGGAGCAGAGACTGGCCTGGCTCAACTGCCGGATGGAGGAGGAGCCGGATGAGGAGCCCCCAGCGCTTGAGCTCCCCGTGGCTACTCCACCTCCCTCTCCAGAGAAGAATCAGAATCAGAATCAGAATCAGAATCAGGTTTATTGCCATTGTTCATGTAGTACACAAACTAGGAATTTGTCTCGGTACAATGCTGCAACATTAAACATGATAAGATAAGAGAAATAAACTATACATGTAATAAAGTGTAGGATAAGATTAAGTGATACTGGTCAACAGTTAAAATATATATTAGCCAGCAGCAGATACTGTGGAGAACTATATAGTGCAGTCGGTAATGCAGGAAGAAAACAGTGATGATTGACATGAGTCTGGCTGAGCTGCTGTACATGGTGCACGAGAGTCACTTAGTGTTCAGCAGTCTAATGGCAGAGGGGAAGAAGCTGTTCATGTGACGGGAGGTTTTAGTCTGGATGGACCGAAGTCTTCTACCAGAGGGGAGGGGGGCAAACAGTACGTGACCAGGGTGTGAGGGATCGGCTATGATCCGGCCAGCACGCCTCCGGGTCCTGGAGATGTACAGATCCTGGAGAGATGGGAGCTTGCAGCCGATCACCTTCTCAGCAGTGCGCACGACGCGCTGCAGCCTTAGTCTGTCCCTGGCAGTGGCTCCTGCGTACCACACGGTTATGGAGGTGGTGAGGATGGACTCGATGATGGCTGTGTAGAACTGCACTAACATCTTGGTGGGTAGCTTGAGCTTCCTCAGCTGCCGCAGGAAGAACATCCTCTGCTGGGCTTTTTTGATGAGTGAGCTGATGGTCAGCTCCCATTTGAGGTCCCTGGTGATGGTAGTGCCTAGGAAGCGGAAGGAATCAGCAGTGGTGATGGGAGAGCCTGAGAGGGTGAGGGGGGGCAGAGGAGTAGTGACTTTCCTGAAGTCTACAATCATCTCCACTGTCTTCAGAGCGTTCAGAAGATGGAGCATCTCGGCATGGCGGACTTGTGGTCCAGCACAACGCTTCACGTCCCGGACTATTTGGTTCCCAAGCCACCTGGGGGGAAGAGGAGGAGAAACTCCCACTGGAAAAGGCTTCCGGTCCTGCCGGCGCAGCAAGTGGAGGAACGCCCGGAGAGGAGGGGGGACATCCTGAAGGCTGCCGAGGACGTTCCGGGCCAGGAGGACAGGCAAGTAATTTCTCATTTAACTTTCATGTCTGATGAACAATTTTGCCTGCCTCCTGGCGAGGAGGCTCGGGGTGTGCAGTCCCCTGAGTGCTCTGTCCCAGCGGCATATAGTGCTCCTGTACTCGACCTCATCAATTCCTTTTTGTATGCCCCTACGAGCCCACAAGTTCTGGATCCAGGTCACTCAGGGGAAGAGGAACCGGAGGCCCAGGAGGGTCCAGCCCATGGGCCAGCGGAGAGGTCGTTCCCAGCCGCCACGCCAGAGGAGCCGGAGGCATGGAGGACGGTGTACAGGAGCACCACGACTGCTATCACTATCACGCCTGCTGTGGGGGCCGCCGCCGTGGAGTCACTCCCCGGACCAGATCTCCAGTCGACGGGACCCGGAACAGCGTTGGTGGGAGTCCTGGACAGTGGTAGAGCTTGAGCACAGGCAAGTAATCTCTCCTGTAGTTCATTTATCTATGACTGAGAGATCTTGTCTGGCTCTTGGGGAGGAGAGTCGGGTACAGGCCCCAGCCGCATGAGGACTCCCCTCACCGGTATCTGCCGCTGCCGGTGACCCTAACCACTCCTCCTCTCCTATCCCCTTCGACCTCCTTCCTAGGGTCGCCGGAGAGGAGCTGCTACTACTTGGGTTGCCCATGGATGACGACATGGGTCCAGGTGTTCCCGATGAGGTCGACGGAGGGGTAGCACCCGAAGGACCGGGGGAGCCCGCGTACCCTAAATCACCGGAGTCCTGGACAGCGGTGGAACCCAATTTCAAGCAAGTGTGCTCCATTATGCCAGTAATGTCGTTATTGATGTCACACTGCCCGACTCATGGCGAAGAGGGCCCGGGGCGGCTCGTTGTAGCCCTCAGGGCCACCTCGCCGGGCTCCGCTGCTGCCGGCGACCCTGACTTGGTTTCTCTTTCTCTCCCTTCGGCTTTGGAGCCCCTGGCCAGGGTTGCCAGAGAGCTGCTGGTCTTGTCAGAGGCCGCCGAGGAGCAGGGTCCAGCATCAGGTGTCGGGAGGAGCATCACCTCCCTCACTGGGGAGGCCACCGTGGGAGCAATGAAGCCCCCGATGGGGACCATCGCAGGTGCAACGGTGCTCCAGCCGGAGCCCACCGTGAGTACAGCAGAGCCCCAGCTGGGGTCTACCGTCGGTGCAGCAGAGCTCCAGCTGGGGTCCACCACCGGTGCAGCAGAGCTCCAGCCGGGGTCCACAGCTGGTACAGCAGAGCTCCAGCCGGAGGTCACCACCGGTGTAGCAGAGCTCCAGCCGGGGTCCACCACCGGTGTAGCAGAGCTCCAGACGGAGGTCACCGCCGATGTAGCAGAGCTCCAGACGGAGCCCACCACTGGTGCAGTCACATCCCAGACCAGGACCATCGTGGGTGCAGCCACGTCCCAGACCGGGACCATCACGGTTGCAGCCACGTCCCAGATTGGGACCATCGTGGGTGCAGCCACGTCCCAGACCGGGACCATCGTGAGTACTACGGTCCCCCTGCCCCAAGCCTCGAACGGCAGGGGGGCTCCTGTTCCTGAGGTTGGCCGCCGAAGTTCTTGAGTAGGTAGGTTGCCTCTCTGCCTTCCCCTCCAGTTCTGGTGGCTCCACCACGTTGGTCGGCCACCCAAAGGACTTGGTTTTCGGGCCGGACGGCATTCTGCGGGCCACCTACTGGACATTGAACTTGGGCAGGCCATCCAGTCAGTCACGCCTTGCCATGCTGGGGGCCTGGGACTTTGGCCGATCCCCTGAACTTTGGACTCCTGGGGAGGGGGGTTAGCGTCCTGGGTGGGGGCTTGTTAGGAGGGTCACTGCTTGTCATGTGATTTTTACTTGTTGTATTTTTCACCGGTTATTTCCCTCCTAACTGGTTTCCCCCACCTCCCACCCTGGGTAATTGTTTGTTGCTGGGTGGGGGGTTCCCTTAAGGGTGTGTTTTTCTTTTCTTGTCCTTTTGTTGTCGCTCCATTCATTCTCATTCACACGTGCAGACACTCACTCATGCACACCTGGGGTTCATTTGTCCAGCCCACACATTTCCACACCGGCGATCTCTTCCCTCGTTAAGTTAATTATTATTTAAGCGAGGAGTTGGTAGGAAGAGATCGTTGCAGCATTCACCCTCATTCGTGGCAGCGAGTTCTCCATGAGTGTGTTATCATTTCCTTCACGCATTCAGCCGGACATTTTCAGACATTCAATCCCTGGATGTTCGCGATTGACCCAGCTTGTCTCCCTCATCCGCCAGACTACACGGGAAGCTCCGGTTCACTCCAGTTCCGTAAGTCGTTGCCTTTTTCCCCTGTGCCGACAGCTACTCTGCGGCACTAGGCTTTCTCGTCACCGGGCTGTAGAGCATCCAGGAGGCACCCTGTATGTCTGTTGGCCATTTTCTCATCAGAACAATTCTCTGTACTTGTGGTTAAAACTGGACTTGTTATTTTCATGGGTTTTGTTAATAAAAGTGCACATTCTACTCTTGCGCTTGGGTTTCTCATTTCCTCCCTTGTGCGCTGCGTAATGGTGCACGAGGCTTCATGACAGTTTTGCTTTTAACAAAGTTTTGATGCTTCACTGAGCCTATGATGTGCCTATGATGTCTATATGACATCATATAGACACCATAGGCAAAGACACTGTGACACACACACTGATATTCTGGAATCAGTGTATACGGTGTCTATATGACGTCATATAGTCATCATGTAGACATCATAGGAACATTATCAGCGACTCTATACTATGGTGTCTATGTGACGTCATGTAGACATCATGTAGACGTCATAGGAGCATCACAGACAATCCCATGATCTTTTAGTGAGTCCTATTGTCTATATGACGGCATTGTGAGTCCTATGATGCCTGAGATCATATGAACATCATAGGACATCCTGCAGACATCTTAGGAACATCATAGGCGGTCCTATGATTGTGACACACTGACAGACACACTGACACATTTCTTGAATTTATAGAGTGATTTTGAGAAATACTCTGTTTATACATTAGGAATAAACAATCCACCTAAACTACTGCTAAAATGCCTCTGATAACTGAAGCAGAAACCTGTTTTAGTTTTATTGAGAACTACAATTCAGTGACATTTTTGCAGACATTTGCACGTTGCAGCAGTGACAGAAAGCTTAGTACTAATGCCAACAACAGGTTTGAACCACCCAGTAAAACTTGAGTCTACTCACCATTCGGACACAGCATTTCTTCCCACTGGGTCTAGGGTGTACCCTGCCTCTCGCCCAAAGATGCTGGGATAGGCTCCAGCCCCCCACCGCGACCCAAAAAGGATTAAGCGGAAGAAGATGGATGAGTTGCGGTGTGTACTGTGGCAGGACAGGATACCAACTTGCAAAGCAGCCTGTCTGTGCTTTACAGGGGTCCCAGTGACAGTGGACCAATGAGCACACACTGTGTGCAGATAGTGCTTCTGGGAGTTGTAGTTTCGTAGTCTCACATTACAGTTATATTTTAGATGCCGTCTAAGGAAACTACAACCCGCTGAGCCCTGCATGTCAGAGTCTACAAAATACCAGTAAAGTCTCCGATAACACCAGAAAAAGTCACTAGATTTGTTGCTAGTTGCTTTTGACCCCCCCAAAAAAAGTCACCAAGAGGGTTTGAAAAGTCGCCAGATTTAGCGAGAAAGTCACCGAGTTGACAACACTGACGATGCGCAAAAACAAACGTAGTATGTATGCGCAGCATCCTTATTCTGATTGTTTGCTAATGTATTAACATAACCATGCAATGAAGGGGTCAAGTTATCGTACATTAGAGGATTCTGATCATACATCGTACAGAGGGCAAAATTATTGTACAAATCCGATAATTATCATACATCTGGCAACACTGTACATGAACATGAACGAATCTACACTGTACATGCACTAGTACTTGTGGAGGTCATGTATGCATGTGTTGCGTGTGTATGCGCTAAGCGCAGCAAAGTAGTGCGGTGCATAGTGCTTTGCAGCGTTCTCTTTGCATTATGCACCACGTATTGTTATAGCATGCACGTTTACATTGTGAGCGAATCAACAAGTAAAAAGATTAATCCGCCTCAGTCAAATCTTACCAGTGCACATGATACCAGTGTACAGGAAAGCCAGCGATTAGACAGATAGATATGTGGAGAGCGTGAAATGAAGGGGCTGAATTTATTTCTCAATTCAGGTTTATTAATCATCTCACATCTCCAACCATCTCTCAAACAAGAAAAGAGAACGAACTACTCCAATCCCCCACTTTTATACCTGGGACATCAAAGAACAGAATCACATTGTCATTAAACCCCCCATCGACAATACCTCTCCCCCAGGCCTCTTCTTCCTCCACCTGACCCCAGGAGGTCAGGAAGTCCTTTCAGAGTCATTGCTAAAGGTACCTCCACCTCCTACTGTTATCCCCAGGAGGTCCAGACTTATTGTTCCTTCTAAGACATGAGGTTACAATATACATATGCAGTCTTAAGCATCTCAATCACTGTGCTATACATATGCAGTCAAAGCATCCAAAATATCCAAAATATGTGTGCCACATAACCCCCCCCCCCCCCCAAACGTCGAAGATGAAACAATACAACATAGTCCACACAACATGATTGACATAACGCACGGCTCAGGAGACACACACGCAGGCTCAGAGTGAATTTAACAGCTTTATTTAACAACAAGGATGTGTGGATGCGTGTCTGTGGTATGTGGATGTACTGATGGCGGATGTCAGCGTCAGGCACGGAGGCAGGAAACCGTACAGCCAGACAACTCTGGGGAGAGAGCACAGGGAGAAGGTGACAGGCACCAAACCAGTACAACAGGTAACAAGGGGTTTGTTGGCTTACTTGGCAGGGCAGGTGGCAGGCGTGCACAAGGGTGAGTCCAGGAGACAGCAACCTGACGATGCACCTGACAGCAGCAACGAGATGGTGATGCAGAGGCGGAGTCCGCCACCGGGGAAGATCCACCTGTGCACAGGGGAGAAACTGGAACACAAGAGGAGGTATGCTTACGCGGGTAATCTCGCTGGTAGGCAAGGGGGTTCCTCTGAAGCAAGTAGCCGAAGGGAACAGACGGCTTCAGGCCGAGGCCCAGGGCAGAGTGGCTTATATGCCACGCTGCTGACGAGGTGCAGGTGTGCGCTCAGCTGGCGCCGCTAATGAGCGGCAAGTTGTAACAGTACTCCCCCCTCTAGCAGCGCCTCCTGGCGATGGTTTATCGGGGTGCTTCCGGTGAAACTCGGTGATGAGAGAGCGATCCAACACGAACGAGGAGCGAACCCACTGTCTCCATTCTGGACCATAACCCTCCCAGTCCACCAAATACTGTAGCCCGCGACCCCGGCGTCGGGAGTCCAAGATGGTAGAGACAGTCCAAGCCGGATGGCCATCAATCATCCGAGGCACGGGCGGCGCAGTAGGAGGAGGGCAGATGGGATCAGACACCACCGGTTTCACCTTGGAGACGTGGAAGGTGGGATGGATGCGGAGGGAGGGGGGAGTAGCAACACGCACAGCCACCGGGTTGATAATCTTGGTGACGGGGTATGGACCCATGAAACGTTTAGCCAACTTCCTCCTCTCACCCTTCAGGTTCACATCTTGCGTGGATACCCAGACTGGTTGGCCTACCTGGTAGGCAGGAGCAGGTCTTCTATGCCGATCCGCCGTGGCCTTATTGCGCTCTGCCGTGCGTAAAAGCGCATTGCGCGCAGCTGTCCAGATGGAGCGGCACCGCCTGAGGTGAGCCTGAACCGTGGGGACTGCCGACTCGTTCTCCAGCGAGGGGAACAGAGGGGGGTCGTAACCCAGGGACACCTTGAAGGGGGACATCCCTGTGGCTGAGGAGCGAGCGGTGTTGTGGGCGTATTCCACCCAGGCAAGGTGTTTGCTCCATGATGCAGGCTTCGAGGCGGTGACGCAGCGGAGAGCAGCCTCCAGCTCCTGGTTGGTCCGTTCATACTGCCCATTAGATTGGGGGTGATGGCCGGAGGAGAGGCTTACCTGGGCTCCTAACGCCTTGCAAAAACCCCGCCAGATGTCCGAGGTGAATTGGGGACCCCGGTCGGAGACCACGTCAACTGGTATCCCGTGCAGCCTGACCACGTGTTGGATGAGAAGATCTGCCATCTCCAAGGCAGAGGGGAGCCCCCGTAATGGCACGAAGTGGGCGGCCTTGGAGAAGCGGTCGACGATGGTCAGGACAGTGTTGAAGTTGTTAGAGACGGGGAGACCGGTGACGAAGTCCAATGCGATGTGCGACCAGGGCCTACCAGGAATGGGCAGGGGCTGGAGCAAACCCGCAGGGGGGGAGTTGCCGGCTTTACTGGTGGCACAGATGGATGGGGCAGGCCCGGGCGTAGCGGGCAGCGTCCTTGCGCAGTCCCGGCCACCAGAAGGAGCGTTGGAGCAGGTCAATCATTCGGGAGGTCCCAGGATGGCAGGCTAGCTTGGACGTGTGAAGCCAATGGATGACCTCCCCCCGAACGGAGGATGGAACGAAGAGCCTCCCCTCCGGTCCGCCACCCGGGTCTGGCTCCGATTCCTGCGCCTTCCGGACCTTATCCTCGATCTCCCAGGTAACGGCCCCCACGATGCACGACCTGGGCAGGATGGTGTGCACAGCGCCCCCCGAGTCTTCAGGGGCGAATTGCCTAGAGAGGGCGTCAGGGAGTCCGTTCTTGGAGCCCAGCCTGAATGTGATGGTGAAATGGAATCTCGCAAAAAACAGGGACCAACGGGCCTGGCGGGCATTCAGACGCTTGGCAGTTCTTAAATATTCCAGGTTTTTGTGATCCGTTAGCACCACGAAGGGCAGGACGGCCCCCTCCAGCCAGTGACGCCACTCTTGGAGCGCGAGCTTGATGGCGAGAAGCTCCCTGTCCCCCACGTTGTAGTTGCGTTCCGCCGGGGACAAGCGCCGGGAGAAGAAGGCGCAAGGCCGTTTGACCCCATCAGCAGGTGACCGCTGAGACAACACTGCCCCCACCCCCGTATCTGAGGCGTCGACCTCCACGATGCACTGCAGAGAGGGATCGACCTGGCTGAGGACCCGGGAGGATGAAAATTCCGCCTTTAGCGCCTGGAAGGCCGCTGCGGCCTCTTCAGTCCGCTGGAACCGGGTTTTAGGGGAGGTGAGACGGGTCAGAGGGCCGACGATGGCTCCAAAGTTGGGCACAAAGCGGCGGTAGAAGTTGGCAAAGCCGACGAATTGTTGCACCTGCTTTCTAGATGTGGGAGTCGGCCAATCTACCACCGCTTTAATTTTAGCTGGGTCTGGGAGCACCTGGTCATGGGAGATGACAAACCCGAGAAATGACGTCTTCTTGGCATAGAACTCGCACTTCTCTGCCTTCACATACAACCGATTCTCCAGTAACCTCTGAAGGACCCGTCTCACATGCACCTGGTGCTCATCCCTGGACTTGGAGAAGATGAGAATATCATCCAGGTAAACGAACACAAACAGACCGATGAAGTCCCGGAGAACATCATTAATCAGGTGCTGAAAGACGGCTGGAGCGTTGGTTAACCCGAACGGCATGACCAGGTATTCAAAGTGGCCGTTCAGGGTACGGAAGGCTGTCTTCCATTCATCTCCCTCCCGGATCCGGACGAGGTGGTATGCGCTGCGGAGATCCAGCTTGGTAAACCAGGTCGCCCCCTGGAGGGAGTGGAAGGCAGTGTCCATCAGGGGCAGGGTGTAACGGTTCTTCTCCGTGATGTCATTGAGGGCACGGAAGTCGATGCATGGACGAAGAGAGCCATCCTTCTTGTCCACGAAGAAGAACCCTGCACCTAATGGAGATGATGATGGGCGAATAATACCTGCACTGAGAGATTCCTTAAGGTAGGTGTTCATAGCCTCCTTCTCCGGTGCTGACAGGCTGTAGAGACGTCCCGAGGGAAGAGGCGCCCCCTGGCGGAGATTTATGGCACAGTTGTAAGGCCTGTGTGGAGGAAGAGACATCGCCTTGGACTTACTAAAGACCGCGCCCAGGTCGTGAAACTCCGCGGGCACCAAGGAGAGGTCCGGGGGCGCGGCATCCTTGACCACGGGAGGAGAAGATGGAGAGCAGGCAGCGGATTGGAGGCAGGTGCTCATACAAAAGGTACTCCAGGCTGTCACCCTTCCGGTTTTCCAATCCAGGATGGGGTTATGGAGACGGAGCCACGGATAACCCAGGATCACCGGAGACACAGAGGATGGCAAGATGTAAAAGGAGATTTCCTCCCGGTGATTTCCAGAGACGATGACAGAGACGGGGTTTGTCCGGTGGGTCACTTTCCCCAGAGATGCACGGGAGAGATTGATGAGGGTGAGAGGAGTTTTAAGGGGCTGGCAACGGATGCCCAATCGGGTTGCCAGGCTTTGTGAAATGAAGCTGCCTTCCACGCCTGAGTCCACCAGTGCATGAGTGAGATGCCCTGTGATGTTGTGGCAGAAACGGATGGGCAGCGACAAATGAGTGAGGGGAGTTGACTGGTTAGCGTCCGCGGGGCCCCCTACAGTGACTCGCGGACCTCCCCGTTTGGCTTCTCCGGGCATCGCTCCACCGTGTGCTGGTTGTCTCCGCAATACATGCAGAGACCCAGCTCACGTCGGCGTTGTCTCTCCGCTAGAGGGAGCTTTGCCCGGCCCGTCACCATTGGCTCCGACTCCTCGGAAACCTCCGGTGGCACTAACGCCAGGGGGCGAGCTTGAGACCAGCGTGACGAGGCCCCCCGCGAGCGAGAAGGCAACTTCCGCTCTGAGGCGCGTTCGCGCAGCCGGTTGTCCAAGCTGATAGTAAGGGAAATTAGCTCCGCCAACGTTTCAGGGATGTCCCGACCAGCCAGTTCATCCCTCAGACCAGAGTTTAAACTGCGGAGGAAGATGCCGCAGAGGGCATATTCCTCCCAGCCAACCTCCTCCGCTGTAACCCGGAAGTCAATGGCGTAGTCCGCGGCCGATCGGCTCCCCTGCTGAAGGCTGAGGAGGCGATCGGTCAGGACACTCTCCATACGAGAGTGATCAAAGACTTCCAGAAAATGTTTAACGAACTGGCCATAGGTGAGGGTGGCATAACCGGGCCTCGCCATTACAGCATAAGCCCAGGTGAGTGCACGACCCTCCAGGAGGTTACCTATATAGCCAATTCGACAATGGTCTGAGGGGAAATCCCCGGGGACATGCAGAAACACCGACTCACATTGCATAATGAATCCCCGCGCTCCACCAAGCTTACCGCTAAAGCGGGCGGGGGTAGGAATGGGTGTGAGTCGGGCTGGGACACCCGGAGCTGGCTGGACGGCCGCTGAAGCAGCGGGAGCTGCACCTCCCTGACGAGCCGGGAGGAACGGCTGTCGGGGGTCCAGGCGGTCTAACCGGTCAGTTATTAGGGTTAATTGGTTGAGAATCACTTGTTGCTGATGAGCTATTAAATCCACCCGAGCCTCGAGGGTGGAAAATCGGCGTGCGAGCCCGCTGTCCGCCGAGCCGCTCTGCTGAAGCCGTACTGACATAACGCACGGCTCAGGAGACACACACGCAGGCTCAGAGTGAATTTAACAGCTTTATTTAACAACAAGGATGTGTGGATGCGTGTCTGTGGTATGTGGATGTACTGATAGCGGACGTCAGCGTCAGGCACGGAGGTAGGAAACCGTACAGCCAGACAACCCTGGGGAGAGAGCACAGGGAGAAGGTGACGGGCACCAAACCAGTACAACAGGTAACAAGGGGTTTGTTGGCTTACTTGGCAGGGCAGGTGGCAGGCGTGCACAAGGGCGAGTCCAGGAGACAGCAACCTGACGATGCACCTGACAGCAGCAACGAGATGGTGATGCAGAGGCGGAGTCCGCCGCCGGGGAAGATCCACCTGTGCACAGGGGAGAAACTGGAACACAAGAGGAGGAATGCTTACGCGGGTAATCTTGCTGGTAGGCGAGGGGGTTCCTCTGAAGCAAGTAGCCGAAGGGAACAGACGGCTTCAGGCCGAGGCCCAGGGCAGAGTGGCTTATATGCCACGCTGCTGACGAGGTGCAGGTGTGCGCTCAGCTGGCGCCGCTAATGAGTGGCAAGTTGTAACAATGATAAAACCACGACATCAGTCCATATGCTGTCTGGGCTTCAACCGCCTTCCAAACTTGCTGTAGGCGGGCTTCGCAGCTCCTGCGGCGCCATCTTGCAGTGAATCTGCTATCTGAGGATGAGAACTGTTAGTTGATCCCTGCGGGGGGTCTGGGGCATGCTCCCTGGGGTGTCTGCCGCGTCGAGGCACCCTCGCCACTCGCACAGTCTCGTCGGCCATCACAAAAGCAGGCTTTAGTCTGTCTATACTAATTGTTTCCCTCCTGTCCCCCAAATCTAGCACAAAATGCTTATCACCTGTTTCCAGCACTCTATATGGGCCATCGTAGGGTGGACGCAGGGCTGGGCGCTGAGCCTCATGCCTGACAAAAACAAACTCGGCATTTTTTAAAGATTTGGGCACAAAATCACGCGGAAAGGTGTGGTGAACGGGGCCCAGAAGCATGTCTGCTCCCGTGTCGATCAGCGACCACTGAGCAGGGGAACACCCTGGCGCCGGATTATCTGGCAGGAACTCTCCTGGCAGCCGGAGAGGTTGTGCAAAAACCAACTCCGCTGGTGAGGCTTTTAAGTCCTCTTTAGGTGCAGAACGCAACCCTAATAAAACCCATGGTAGTCTGTTTACCCAATTTGCATCTGCAAGCGACGCTCTGAGGGCTGCCTTCAATGATCTATGAAACCGCTCGCATAAACCATTAGCCTGGGGGTGGTAAGCGGTAGTGCGGTGAATTGTCACACCTAAGCTGTGGGCCATCGCTGACCAAAGCTCAGACACAAATTGAGGTCCTCTGTCGGGCGTAATATCCGACGGAACCCCGAAACGCGCTATCCAAGCCGTTAAAAACGCGCGGGCCACCTCTGCAGCTGTGGTTGATGCCAGTAGGACCACTTCCAGCCAACGCGTGGTTCGATCCACCATTGTCAAAAGGTGTGTGTACCCTTGCAACGACGGTAGGGGACCTACGAGGTCGACATGCACATGATCAAACCTCTTGGCCGGGATGTGAAACGACTCTAAGGGTACTTTTGTGTGCTTGTGTATTTTGGCCCGCTGGCAAGCCATACTGGCTCGTGTCCACTCTTTAACGTGCTTGCGCAGGCCTGGCCAAACAAACTTTTCTGCTACCATTTTCACAGATGCGCGCACCCCTGGGTGCGCCAGGGAGTGAATCGAGTCAAAAATGCAGCGGCGCCATGCGGCCGGCACTACTGGACGCAGTCGTCCAGTAGAGACATCGCAGATTAGGGGGGCATACCATTTTGCAGCCTCCTGTTCTCCAGCCTTAACCCTGTTGGTCCAGACTGGAGCGCGCATACGTCCGCATCGCTACCCTGATCCGCTGCCATGGCTGCATAGTCTATTCCCACGTGAACTGGGGCCGCGTGCGCTTCCGCGCTGTTATTTTGCTCAGCGGCTGCGGTAGTATAATCTACCTCTGCGCGGACTGGTGCGGTTATCACGCGAGAGAGGCAGTCTGCCACTACATTGAGTTTACGTGTTGAACATCAGTGGTAAGCTCCGAAATTGCGGCCAGCTGCCTCTGCTGCCGGCCCGACCATGGTTCTGAAATTTTGGCCATCGCAAAAGTGAGCAGTTTGTGGTCGACAAATGCGGTGAAACGCCGACCTTCTAGCCAGAATTGGAAGTGGCGAATGGCTAAGTGGAGTGCTAACAGCTCCCTGTCAAATGCGCTGTATTTTCGCTCGGCCTCGCGCAAGGACCTGCTGAAAAAGGCCAGCGGCTGCCAAACCCCGGCCACGTGCTGCTCCACTACCGCCCCTATGGCCACGTCTGACGCATCAGTGGTGAGCGCTATGCGGGCCGTTGGGACTGGATGAGCCAACAACGCAGAGTCTGCAAGGGCTTTTTTTACCTCCGCGAATGCGCGCTCCCGCTCCGGGGACCACTCGATTGCATTGGAGGGTTTTTGCTTTTTAAGCGCGGCATATAATGGTTGCATGAGCTGCGCTGCGCGGGGGAGGAAACGGTTATAAAAATTCACCATTCCCAAAAACTCCTGTAGTGCTTTGACCGTTTGTGGCTGGGGAAAATCTGCCACTGCGCGCACTTTGTCCAGTAGCGGAACTGCCCCCTCTGGGGAGACACGGTGCCCCAAAAAGTTGATCTGCGCCACCCCGAACTGGCACTTAGCTGGGTTGATTATTAACCCGTGCTCTCCCAACCTCCGGAAAACTTCCGTGAGGTGTTTTTCGTGTTCTACTTCGGACACGCTGGCTACCAAAATGTCGTCCAGGTAGACGAACACAAAAGGGAGATCGCGCAACACCGCATCCATCATGTGCTGGAAGGTTTGCGCGACGCCTTTAAGCCCAAATGGCATGCGTAAAAACTCAAAAAGTCCAAACGGAGTTATCACCGCTGTTTTGGGGATGTCCTCAGCGCGCACTGGGACTTGGATGATAACCGCGGACCAAGTCTATTTTAGAAAAAATGCGCGCCCCCGCCAGATGCACCGAAAAATCCTGAATATGTGGGATTGGGTAGCAGTCATGCGCTGTGGCGTTGTTTAACCTGCGGAAATCACCGCAAGGTCTCCACGAGCCGTCAGCTTTAGGGACCATATGCAGTGGGGAGGCCCATGGGCTCTTTGAACGCCGGATGATGCCCAACCTTTCCAGGTTGGCGAACTCCTCGCGCGCTATGGACAGTTTAGCTGCATCCAAGCGCCGAGCTTTCACAAAGACGGGGGGGCCAGTGGTAGTGATAAAGTGCTCCACCCCGTGTTTCGCAACTGTTGCCGAAAATGTGGGAACTGTGAGTGCTGGAAACCGAGTGAGGAGTGTGTGAAACTTACCGCCTGCTGTGGCGACGTTGGTCTGTGCTGGTGGCGGGGACACTCGAACTGCACAAGGAATGGAGTAAAAGGAGAGTGCATTAACTAGGCGTCTATTGGAAAGATCAACTAACAACCCATGTGAGCACAGAAAATCAGCACCTAACATGTAGAAACTCACCGCTGCTATAATAAAAGTCCATTCATATGTGCGGCCGTGCAAGGACAGAAGCAGAGTCCTTTCACTGAAGGTCTTAATGCTCGAGCCGTTCGCCGCTGTTGCTCCGTCACCACGGGGGCCTGCCAGCCGGTCAGCATAGGTTGGGGTGATGAAACTCACTTGGGCGCCCGCGTCCACGAGGAAGTGCCTCCCAGAGTGCGCATCCGTCAGGTAGAGCAGCTTGTTCCGTTCGCCGAGTGTCGCCGTTGCTAGCGACTCCCGGTCCTGGCATTTCCCGAGCTCTTGAACTGGCACGGCGGTACACACTTGCGCACCCTCTCTGCAAAACGACAATGGTAAAAGCAGAAGTCATCTCCTCCGCTGCGTCGGGACTTCGCTGCCGCCATTGTTGGTGGGATCGCCTCCGTCGCCTCTGGCTGCTCCCGGTCACCGCGCCGAGATCTGCCGCTGCTGCGGTGGCCGTGTGCTCCTCGCTGGAGTTGAGGATCTGCTGCGCCTCCTGGGCCAGCGCGCGGAAGTCCCGCTGGGTCACGAAATGAGAGCCTGCCAGGGTTGCCCTCGTCTGCGATGGTAAGGTTCTCAGGAAGATCTGCGTGAAGAGGAAATTGTCACTGTCTGAGCCTCTCAGCTGCAGCATGTCTTCCATCAGGTCGACAGGCGTGCGTCCTCCCAAGTCGTGCAGAGCTAGGAGCTTCCTAGCTCTCACCTCGGCTGAGGGCATGAAACGCTGGATGAGGGCAGCTTTCAACCCGCTGTATTTGTCGCCAGCGGGCGGCTGCTGCACCAGGCTCTGCACGTGTCGGGCTGTGCGGTTGTCGAGTTTGGCGATGACATGGTAGAATTTTGTGTCATCTGCTGTTATTCCCCCGAGTGCGAACTGGGCTTCGGCCAGGAGGAACCAGGAGTCTGGGTTGTCCTGCCAGAACTCTGGAAGATTGACTGAGACCGTGCTTGCTCCAGCGGTCCCTGGCGAGTCTGGCTCGGTGGAACTGTCTCTGGTCATTGTACGTCTTCAGGTCACCAATGTGGAGAGCGTGAAATGAAAGGGCTGAATTTATTTCTCAATTCAGGTTTATTAATCATCTCACATCTCCAACCATCTCTCAAACAAGAAAAGAGAACGAACTACTCCAATCCCCCACTTTTATACCTGGGACATCAAAGAACAGAATCACATTGTCATTAAACCCCCCATCGACAATACCTCTCCCCCAGGCCTCTTCTTCCTCCACCTGACCCCAGGAGGTCAGGAAGTCCTTTCAGAGTCATTGCTAAAGGTACCTCCACCTCCTACTGTTATCCCCAGGAGGTCCAGACTTATTGTTCCTTCTAAGACGTGAGGTTACAAAATACATATGCAGTCTTAAGCATCTCACTGTGCTATACATATGCAGTCAAAGCATCCAAAATATGTGTGCCACAGATAGATAGATATGTGGACAAAATTGTTGGTACCCTGTTAATGAAAGAAAAACCCACAATGGTCACAGAAATAACTTGAATCTGACAAAAGTGGTAATAAATAAAAAATCTATGAAAATTAACCAATGAAAATCAGACAATGCTTTTGAATTGTGGTTCAACAGAATTATTTTAAAAAACAAACTCATGAAACAGGCCTGGACAAAAATGATGGTACCTGTGGGGAGCCTTGAATAACGAAACTGAATTGCATTTAATTCAAGTTTATTTCAAGCAATCATTCCCACAGTCTGCTCTCATTCTTGAGCAGCGAACAAAGAGGAGGAAACACACCAAAGTCCTCACCTTTAAACATTCTCACATAAAGGAATCTCCCTCGCAGGGGAGGTCACACATCTCCATCATAATCCCTTTATTCACATTCATAATCCCTTTATTTACATTACTCCCCCCTCTCTCCTCTCGAGCCTCAGAGGTCAGGAAGTCTTCTGTCCACACCTATGTCTTCTCTCGTTGTCCTCCGCAGGGGGCTCAGACTCTGCGTCGCAGGGGTCTCAGACTCTGCGTCTCCTTCATCGTGAGGTTAAATCACATATGCATATGTCCAACATATACATGCACAACTAGTTACATCACATATGCATATGTCCAACATGTACATGCACAACTACACAGCCACATAACCCCCCCCAAACGATGAAGAACGGACTATTCCCTAAAATTCAATAACATCTTACTGACTACTGTATAATCAACATCAACATTCAGTCTGTGCGCCACCTGGGCTTCAACCGTCTGCCGAATCTGCTGTGAGTTGGCCCCGCCTTGCCTGCGGTGCCTTTCTGCTCCGGCTCTGTTGACTGAGGGAGAGAGTGATTATTTGCCCCCTGCGGGGGCCTGCCTCATCAAGGCGCCACTGTGACCGGTACAGACCCGTCCTTCATGACAAAAGCAGGTTTTAGTCTGTCAATACTGACTGTCTCTTTTCTGTCTCCAAAATCTAGCACAAATTGCTTATCACCTGCCTCCAGCACTCGAAATGGCCCTTTGTAAGGTGGTTTGAGTGTTGCTTTTAGGGCTTCGCGCCTGACAAAAACGAACTCGGCATTTTTCAAAGCCTTGGGGACGAAAACTCGTGGAAAAGCGTGATGAACCAGACCCGGAAGCGTGTCTGCTCCCGTGCCAACTAACGGTCCCAGAGCCGGGAGAGGTGGGGGCTCCGGGTGCTCTGGTAAAAACTCGCCTGGCAGCCTAAGAGGTTGTGCGAATACCAGCTCTGCTGGGGAGGCATCTAAGTCTTCTTTGGGCGCAGAACGCAACCCTAATAAAACCCATGGTAGTTTATTTACCCAATCTGCATCCGTGAGCGACGCTCTGAGTGCTGCCTTCAAAGACCTATGAAAACGCTCGCATAAACCATTAGCCTGAGGGTGGTAAGCCGTAGTGCGGTGAATTTTGGCTCCCAAGCCGTTGGCCATCGCTGACCACAGCTCAGAGACGAATTGAGGTCCTCTATCGGACGTGATGTCCAACGGAACCCCGAAGCGCGCCACCCAAGCCGTTAAAAAAACGCGAGCCACCTCCACGGCCGTGGTCGTCGCAAGCGGGACCACTTCCGGCCAACGTGTGGTTCGGTCCACCATTGTCAAAAGATGCGTGAACCCCTGTGATGCCGGTAGGGGGCCCACGAGGTCGACGTACACGTGGTCGAACCTTCTGGCTGGAATGCGAAACGGTTCTAACGGGGCTCTTGTGTGCTTGTGAATTTTGGCCCGTTGACAGGAAATGCAGGCTTTTGCCCATTCCTTCACGTGCTTGCGCAGGCATGGCCAAACAAACTTTTCCGCTACCATTTTCACCGACGCGCGCACCCCCGGGTGCGCCAGTGAGTGGACCGAGTCAAAAACACGGCGGCGCCACGCGGCCGGAACCACCGGACGCGGGCACCCCGTCGACACGTCGCAGATCAGGGGGGGCATACCGGTTTGTAAACACTTGCTCTCCAGCCTTAACCCTGTTGGTCCAGACTGGAGCGTGCGCACGTCTGCGTCCACCCCCTGGTCCGCTGCCATGGCTGTGTAATCTATACCCACGTGTACCGGCGCTGCGCGAGCGGCGCGGTCACGGTGGCCCGTTCTGCCTCTGCGCGTGGTGAAGTCGTGACCGCGCGCGAGAGACAATCTGCTACTACATTGAATTTGCCCGCAACGTGCCTAATGTCAGTGGTAAATTCCGAGATCGCGGCCAGCTGCCTCTGCTGCCTGCCTGACCACGGGTCTGAAATTTTGGCCATGGCGTATGTGAGCGGCTTGTGGTCCACATAAGCGGTGAAGCACCGTCCTTCCAGCCAGAACTGGAAATGACGAATAGCCAAATGCAGCGCCAACAGTTCTCTGTCGAACGTGCTGTATTTTCGCTCAGCCGCGCTTAAGGATTTGCTAAAGAAAGCCAACGGCTGCCAAACCCCGGCGAACTGTTGCTCAATAACGGCCCCTATGGCTAAATCTGAAGCGTCTGTCGTCAGCGCGATACGCGCTGCCGGGTCTGGGTGGGCCAGGAGCGCAGCGTCAGCCAAGGCTTTTTTAACCTCTGTGAATGCGCGCTCCAGCTCCGGGGACCATTCGACCGCCTGGGTTGGTTTTTGCTTTTTGAGCGCGGCATATAACGGTTGCATGATTTGAGCTGCGTGGGGCAGGAATCGGTTATAAAAATTCACCATCCCCAAGAATTCCTGCAGTGATTTGACCGTTTGTGGCCGGGGAAAATCCGCTACCGCGCGTACTTTATCTGGTAACGGAACCGCTCCCTCTGGGGAGACGCGGTGACCCAAAAAATCGATCTGCTCGACGCCGAACTGGCACTTGGTTGGGTTAATTATTAAGCCGTGCTCTCCCAGCCTCCTAAAAACTGCTGTGAGGTGCTTTTCGTGTTCGTCCTCTGAAGTACTCGCGACCAAAATGTCGTCAAGGTACACAAACACGAAAGGGAGATCGCGTAACACGGCATCCATCATCCGCTGAAACGTTTGCGCCGCTCCTTTGAGATCAAACGGCATGCGTAAAAATTCGAAAAGTCCGAACGGGGTTATTACCGCTGTTTTAGGAATGTCCTCCGGTTGGACTGGGACTTGGTGTTAGCCGCGAACCAGATCAATCTTTGAAAAAATGCGCGCCCCCGCCAGGTGCACCGAAAAATCCTGAATGTGCGGGATGGGATAACGATCGTGCGCCGTAGCATTGTTTAGCCTGCAGTAATCGCCACACGGTCTCCAGGAGCCATCGGCTTTCGGTACCATGTGCAGCGGCGAAGCCCACGGGCTTTTTGACCTACGAACGATGCCCAGCCTCTCTAGGCTGGCGAACTCCTCGCGCGCAATGGCGAGCTTAACTGCATCCAAGCGCCGAGCTTTTGCAAACACGGGAGGACCAGATGTAGGGATAAAATGTTTCACCCCGTGTTTCGCGACTGTCGCTGAAAAAGTGGGCACAGTGAGCGCTGGAAATTGGGTGAGGAGTGTGTGAAACTTACCACCTGCTGTAGTGATGTGGGTCTGTACTGGTGGCGGGGACACTCGAGCTGCACAGGGGAGAGAGTAAAAAGAGAGTGCATTTACCAGCCGTCTATCAGCAAGATCAACTAACAGATTGTGTGAGCACAAAAAATCCGCGCCCAACATGTTGAAACTCACCGCCGCTATCACAAAAGTCCATTCATATGTGCGGCCATGTAAGCATAAAGGCAAGGTCCTTTTCCCGTAGGTGTTGATGCTCGAGCCATTTGCCGCCGTAGCTCCGCTACCGCGGGGTCCAGCCACCCGGTCCGCGTATGTTGGGGTGATGAAGCTCACTTGGGCTCCGGTTTCTATGAGGAACTCTCGTCCGGAGCTCGTATCCGTGATGTAGAGCAGCTTGTTGCCTTCTCCGAGAGTCGAAGCTGCTAGCGACCCCCGGTCTTGCCGTTTCCCGAACTCTTGAAGTTGCAGGGCGGCACACACCTGCGTGCCCTATCAGCGAACCTCCGATGGTAAAAGCAGAGATCCTCTCCTCCGCTGTGTTGGGGCTGCGCCTCTGCCACCGGACCATTGGCTCCACCTCGTCGCGGCTGTGCTGCCGCCGTCGTCGGCCAGCCTGGGTCTGCCGCCTCTGGCTCCCCGCTGTCTTGGGTCGCCGCTGCGGTTGCTTGCCCGCCGCAGGCGTCCAGAATCCCATCTGCTTCCTGGGCCAGCTCCCGGAACTCCTCCAGGGTGTGACACTTCTTGCCGGCCAACGTGCTTCTCGCATGCGTCGGGAGGTTGGAGAGGAAGATGAACTGGAAAAGGAAATCATCGTTGTCCGACCCTCTCAGCTGTATCATATCCTCCATCAGGGCGCTCAGCCTGTGTCCTCCTTGGTCTAGCAAAGACAGGATCCTCCTCGCCCTCACTTTGGCCGAGGGGGTGAAAAAGTTAATGAGGGTGGATTTCAGCTTGTCGTACCTGCCGGTCGCGGGTGGCTGCTCCACCAAGCTCTGCACACACCGAGCTGTGCTGTTATCCAGTTTAGCGATGACATGGTGGAACTTAGTGTCATCCACCGTTACTCCTGCGAGCGCGAACTGCGACTCCGCTTGCAGGAACCACGACCGTGGGTTATCCTGCCAAAAATCAGGCAGCTTGACGACCACTGCACTCGCCAGAACTGAACTCTGTGAGTCCGGGACCCTGAGACCTTCTCCGGTCATTCTCAACGTCGTCGGTCACCAATTGTGGGGAGCCTTGAATAACGAAACTGAATTGCATTTAATTCAAGTTTATTTCAAGCAATCATTCCCACAGTCTGCTCTCATTCTTGAGCAGCGAACAAAGAGGAGGAAACATACCAAAGTCCTCACCTTTAAACATTCTCACAAAGGAATCTCCCTCGCAGGGGAGGTCACACATCTCCATCATAATCCCTTTATTCACATTCATAATCCCTTTATTTACATTACTCCCCCCTCTCTCCTCTCGAGCCTCAGAGGTCAGGAAGTCTTCTGTCCACACCTATGTCTTCTCTCGCTGTCCTCCGCAGGGGGCTCAGACTCTGCGTCGCAGGGGTCTCAGACTCTGCGTCTCCTTCATCGTGAGGTTAAATCACATATGCATATGTCCAACATATACATGCACAACTAGTTAAATCACATATGCATATGTCCAACATGTACATGCACAACTACACAGCCATAGTACCCCTAGAAAAGATTGAAAATAATGTGACCATAGGGACATGTTCAACCAAGATGTGTCCTCTAATTAACATCACAGGTGTCTACAAACTTGTAATCAGTCAGTCGGCCTATTTAAAGGGTGACAAGTAGTCACTGTGCTGTTTGGTGACATGGTGTGTACTGTGGTGCACATATGTAGTTTCACGGGCTCACATGTATATAACTGTTCATATGCTCTCATATATATTCCTGAGTGCTTATTTTGGTTTCACGTCTGAAGAGGAACAAAAGGTCTGGACCTCCTAGGGAGAAGAGGAGGATGAGAGAGTTGGCCTTTTGATATGCAAAGAGATGGACATGAATGATTTCCTGACCACCCAGGTTTGGGTGGAAGAGAGAGGAACTGCAGGGGGGATGCATTGTGTTTGGGATTTAAAGCAGACGGACAGTGACATATTTTTATTGAACCAATCAACTGATTGTATGAAAATATTCTATTCTGTCTATTCCCGTGATTTAATATGTGTCACCAGCTTCCATAAATGACCTTATTTGTTCATAGCCCAGCCTTCACTTAGTGAGGCTGCAGTACCGCCATCTCTCGATAGGTGCGGGCATTAGTGACGTCACCACAGCAATACAAAGAAAATGGCAGAACGAGAGCAAAGTGATTCGGACAGCGATTATTTTCTCGAGTTTGACGACCTCAATATAAATGATGACATTGAAAATGAAGAATCGGATGATGAAGTAGTTTTGGGTGGTGCTGAGGGGGGTATTCAGCCTTATTTGTGGAAAAGAAGTGAGAGTTATGTTGCCTGCCTGTGCAGTGAGCCTCATCAGAGAAACATTCCCATCTGATCACTACAAGGGATTTTGCCTACCAAGATTAGATTTGTGAACAATGATATTTAAATAAAGTTTTGTAAAATCATATATTGAGTTTATTAATGTTCATGTCAATGTTATAATTCTCATAGTTCAGCATTCATCAAAGTCGCATGTCATATACATTTGAATAATTTGAACACACTAAATTCTTCTCAATTTGAAAAGAAATATTACATACTATACCACCTTCGTATGAATGTTTGAAAACACAGCAGAAATATACAAAGAAATACAAAAATCAATGGAGTATCACTACAGATTAAGACAATAACTAGTTTCCAGATATAGCAATTATTATATTCCAATAAATAACATTTCACAGTTATAATGGGCACCATTTTATGGTAGAAAATTGGGGTTCCATTTTTAAAAGCACATTTCTCTTACAATCTTAGGCTTATATTTATTTTTCTTAGCAAATATGTTGCTTCCCTAAAAATTGAAAGCTGAACTGTCATTGGTAATTTCTTCTACTTTTACATGTTTGATTTTGAAAATCATCCATTGCTTGGAATTCATTTAAAATGTTTAGTAAACATTTGCTGTGAATACTAAAAATACAAAACTTACCCTGTTTACTTCTCGTTTTCTGACAGCTGATCGCATCGGTAGATCACCCTTGCTTTTCACGCCACTGTCACTGACACTTGTCTCAGAGTCAGACTTGGGAATCGAGGAATATATAGTTGGAATAGCCGTTTTCTTTATCACCAATCTTTTTGCAAATTTCATTTCAAATTGCATCTTATTCTCGAAATCGCTGTCAACGAAATGTCTACTGCACATGTAGGGCGCTAACGAGGTGCAGGTGTGCGCGCAGCTGAGGCAGATGCCTGAGAGCGGCGAGCCGTGACACCTGCAAAATATATGTGGACAAGAAAGACTGACAAACCTGGGTACTATTTCACTGGAGTCTGCCTTAATACAGAAGCTGAAGCAATAGGGAACACTGTATGTCTCTGTAATTGAGAACTTTGCTTCTAAAAAACACAGGAGGATGGACTTCCAGTATAAGTAACCGGTGAGTTAAACTGTCTTTCTTCAGCATGTTTTTTCCCCCCTAACCGTTCTTATGATCATGAAAATATTTGGTAATTCCGAGAAATATCCGTAATCGCCGATTTTAAAACGTAAACATCAAGTGTTGCATGAAGCAAAACACAGCAGGACCATCGCACCCGTAGACAACACAACGCCAAACCATATTAATTTGATTCCTGAAATCCTAATCTTCATCCATCCATCCATCCATCTTCTACCGCTTAGTCCTTTCGGGTCGCGGGGGGGCTGGAGCCTATCCCAGCATCTTTTGGGCGAGAGGCAGGGTACACCCTGGACAGATCGCCAGTCCATCACAGGGCCAACACAGAGAGACAGACAACCATTCACTCTCACATCCATACCTAAGGACAATTTAGAATCCCCAGTTTTTGATGCCAATTAACCTAACTTGCATGTTTTTGGCATGTGGGAGGAAACCGGAGTGCCCGGAGTAAACCCACGCAGACACGGGGAGAACATGCAAACTCCACACAGAAGGGTCACCGATGGTCTGGGGGTGGGATCGAACCCACGATGGTCAAGGGTGGAATCGATCCCATGACCTTCTTGCTGTGCTGCCACTGTGCTAACCACTGCGCCACCGTGCTGCCCATCCTAATCTTCATAAATAATCTATTTGTAATCCACAAGTATTCCGAGAAATATCCGTAATCGCCGATTTTAAGACGTAAACATCAAGTGTTGCATGAAGCAAAACACAGCACTGGCCGCCGACCGTGTGCGTGTGTTTGCCGGTGGTGACGTCACACAGTCAGTGGCCATCTTAGCCGCTGATCACTTGGCTGGGTCAGACAGCTCTCCACAACAGCGTACTTCAAGAGCGCATTGTCACCTTATGCGACATACAGTATGTTGACACCAAAATATGTGCGGTTCGACTTAGCTCGTCTCAGACAACAATTTGAGATATGAATTAGCGATATTGAATTTTCGTCTGTCCGTCTGCTTTAAAGACAATGGGATTTTTGTACTTTGATGTCAGGGGTATAAGACTGGCAGATGTTGGGGGTTTTTCCTTCTTCTGCTTTTGAATGTTGGAGAGTGTGTTGAGAATAAAATGGAACCTGAGAAATAACTCTGCCTCATCCTTTTCACACTATCTCCACACAGGTGACCTTAAGACGTATTATGGCCGGAGACGATTCTCCTGCACTGGACTCATCAGGAGCCAGCCAAGCTAATGCAGCTACCACAGTCCAGCTTCCGGACTTCTGGCAGAACAGTCTGCGCTCCTGGTTTAACGCAGTCGAGGCACAGTTCCATCTTCGGAAGGTTTCGGCAGACGCCACGAAGTTCTACCATGTAGTTGCAAAGCTGGACAACTACACAGCCCAGCGTGTAGAGAGCCTGATCAACCACCCGCCAGACGACGACAAGTACGGCACTTTGAAGGCTGCTCTCATCCATTTTTTCACCCCCTCGCTGGGAGAGCGAGCAGAGAAGCTCCTGGCGTTGACTGAGTGTGAGGTCGACAGACCTGCAGACCTGATGGCGAAGATGCTGAGTTTGAGAGACGCAGAAGATGATGGCTTTATTTTTGCCCACCTTTTCCTCAGGACACTACCGCCAGCGGTGAGAGTTACCCTGGCCAGTTCACAGCTGCTGGCCCACCGAGACTACCACGAGCTGGGCCAGGAGGCGCAGTGACTCGCCGACGCCCATAGACGACACACGGCCACGACCGCAGCAGCGGAGCTGGGCGCAACATCCGGAGATGGCAGGGGGCCAGAGGCTGCAGCACCAGACTCACCGACGACGGCAGCAACGGGGGCCAGGAGGTGCGGAGCAGACGACGTCCTTTGCTTTTACCATCGCCGTTTCGCCAAGAGGGCACGCAAGTGCATTCTACCCTGCCAATTCAAGCGCTCGGGAAACGCCAAGACCAGGAGTCGGTAGCAGCTGTGGCTCTCGGTGAGGAGAACAAGCTGCTCTACTTGAGGGACGTGCGATCGGGGAGGCACTTCCTCGTGGACACAGGCTCCCAGCTGAGTTTCATCACACCTTCCTACGCTGACCGGCTGGCGTCTCCCAGTGGTGTCAGCAGCGAACGGCTCGGCGATTAAGACCTTCGGGGAGAAGACCCTGTCTCTGTCGTTACACGGCCGCACATTTGAGTGGACTTTCGTCATAGCGGCAGTCAATTTCAACATGTTAGGTGCTGATTTTTTGTGCTCACATGGTTTGTTGGTCGATCTTGCTAACAGACACCTGGTTAATGCACTCTCTTTTTCTTCTATTCCCTGTACAGCGCGAGTGGCCCCGCCAACAGCACAAGCAAACGTCACAGCTGCAGGTGGTAAGTTCCACACACTCCTCACTCAGTTTCCAGCACTCACGGTGCCAACGTTTTCGGCGACCGTGGCTAAACACGGGGTGGAGCATTTTATTACTACCACCGGACCGCCCGTTTTTGCAAAAGCTCGGCGCTTGGATTCAGCTAAACTGGCCATAGCGCGCGAGGAGTTTGCCAACCTGGAAAAATTGGGCATCATCTGACGTTCAAAGAGCCCTTGGGCTTCACTGCTTCACATGGTCCCTAAAACTGATGGCTCGTGGCGGCCGTGCGGTGATTTTCGCAGGCTGAACAATGCTACAGCACACGACCGCTACCCAATCCCACATATCCAGGATTTTTCAGTTCATTTGGCGGGGACGCGCATTTTTTCTAAGATAGACCTGGTACGCGGTTGTGACGATGGGATGTCACTACCGTATGTCTGATTATATTGTGATTGTGTTGTATCTGTATTGTTGTATGATTAAGATGCACATAATGATTTATGATTTGTCTTGGTTAATTCGAATACCCCTGGGAGATAATTAGCATGATTAAGATTCTGGTAAAATAGTTAAAAGACTTATTGCACATACCTTTGCCAACATGCTTCCTGTGGGTGTCCAGGCAAAAGACTCCATTAGGAGTTTGAAGGCCTTATATAGGACACCTGCAGGAAGGGAATATGTCTGGTAAGTTAGGGGGTGGTTTAATATTTGTAAATAGGGGTTAAGGTATTTATTTATGGAATTATTTATATGACTATTTATTGTGTTATTTATATATTTATATTGTCTATGTCTGGGGAAATTATTTATGTATTTTTATATATTACTGGGTATGTGTAAATGATGGAGGATTTGTTGTTTTACCTGGGATTGTGGTAGGGGCTAATCAGCCCTAATTATCTGTTAGTATAAAACAGGTGTGATGATTGTGACCTAGAGTTCAGTTTCGAATAAGGATAATTGAGAGAGCAGCTGATCACAATCTTGAGATCATCAGATGCAAGGAGATGATCAGATCAGGATGAATTGTTGATCAGTAATATTGAAGTGAAGCTTGAGAACCGTGTCGGATGTCTGGAACAATTTACCAGTAAGTTTATTGAAAATAAATTGGAATAATTGAAGAAGGATTTGCCTCACCATGCTTTGTCACATTCACAGCTGTTATCATCAGGTCCCAGTCCGCGCTGAGGACATACCCAAAACAGCGGTAATAACTCCTTTCGGGCTTTTTGAGTTTTTGCGCATGCCGTTTGGGCTTAAAGGCGCAGCGCAGACTTTCCAACGCATGATGGACGCGGTGTTGCGCGATCTCCCTTTCGTGTTCGTCTACCTGGACGATATTTTGGTAGCCAGTGCGTCCGAAGACGAACACGAACACCACCTCACGGCAGTTTTCCGGAGGTTGGCGGAGCACGGGCTAATAATCAACCCAGCGAAGTGTCAGTTCGGGGTGGCGCAGATTGATTTTTTTGGGGCATTGCGTCTCTCCCGAAGGAGGAGTTCCTCTGCCTGACAAGGTGCGCGCGGTGGCAAATTTTCCCCAGCCACAAACGGTCAAAGCGTTACAGGAGTTTTTGGGAATGGTGAATTTTTATAACCGTTTCCTCCCCCGCGCGGTGCAGCTCATGCAACCATTGTATGCTGCGCTTAAAAAACAAAAACCCGCAAGTAAAATCGAATGGTCTCCCGAGCGGGAGCGCGCATTCTCTGAAGTCAAAACAGCCTTGGCAAACGCTGCGTTGTTAGCGCATCCAGTCCTAACGGCCCGCATGGCACTCACTACTGACGCGTCAGATGTGGCCATAGGGGCGGTTGTGGAACAGTATGTGGCTGGAGCCTGGCAGCCGCTCGCGTTTTCTCAGCAAGACTTTGCGCGATAGTGAGCGAAAATACAGCGCATTCAACAGGGAGTTGTTAGCTCTCCATTTGGCTATTCGTCACTTCCAGTTTTGGCTGGAGGGACGCCGTTTCACCGCGTTCGTTGACCACAAGCCGCTGACTTTTGCGATGGCCAAGATTTCGGAACCTTGGTCGGGCCGGCAGCAGAGACAGCTGGACGCAATTTCGGAGTTCACTACCGATATCCAGCATGTAGCGGGTAAACTTAACATAATGGCAGACTGCCTCTCGCGTGCCGTGGCTGCTCCAGCCCGCGTAGAGGTAGATTTCGCAGCTGTTGCCGCGGACCAGGGTAGTGGCGCAGAAGTGCGCGTGGCCCCAGTCCGCGTAGGGATAGATTACGCAGCCATGGCTGTGGAGCAGGGCGGTGACGCGGACGTGCGCGCGCTCCAGTCTGGGCCAACAGGGTTAAGGCTGGAGGACAGGGTGCTGCAAGACGGTATGCCCCCCCTTATCTGCGATGTTTCCACCAGGCGACCCCGTCCGGTGGTTCCGGCCTCGTGGCGCCGCTGCGTTTTTGACTTGATCCATTCGCTGGCGCACCCGGGGGTGCGCGCTTCGGTCAAAATGGTAGGGGAGAAATTTGTATGGCCGGGCCTGCGCAAGCAAGTTAGAGAGTGGGCGGCAGCCTGCATGTCCTGTCAGCGGGCCAAAGTGCATAGACACACGAGAGCTCCTTTGGAGCCGTTTCATATTCCAGCTAAAAGGTTTGATCATGTCCATGTGGACCTCGTAGGCCCCCTACCTCCCTCGCAAGGGTGCACACATCTTCTGACAATGGTTGACCGCACCACGCGCTAGCCAGAAGTGGTTCCCTTGTCATCAACCACAGCCGAGGAGGTGGCGCGCGCTTTTTTAACTGCATGGGTAGCGCGTTTTGGAGTTCCGTCGGATATTACGTCTGACAGAGGCCCACAATTTGTTTCCGAACTTTGGTCAGTGATGGCCCGCAGCCTGGGGGCAACGATCCACCGCACGACTGCGTATCACCCGCAGGCTAACGGGTTATGCGAACGTTTTCACAGGTCGCTGAAGACGGCTCTCAGAGCGTCGCTTATGGATGCAAATTGGGTTGACAAACTACCATGGGTTCTATTGGGGTAGCGTTCTGCACCTAAAGAGGATTTAGACGCCTCCCCAGTGGAGCTAGTATTCGCACAGCCACTTTGGCTGCCTGGAGAATTTCTCCCTGACAATCCAGCGCCAGAGTTCTCCTCGGCTCAGCAGTTGCAGAATAGCAATGGCCCGAGTGTCCTACCAGGCCCCGTTCACTACAGTTTTCCGCGTGTTTTTGTGCCTAAAGCTTTAAAAAATGCGGAGTTTGTTTTTGTCAGACATGATGCCCACCGCACAGCTCTGCGACCGCCTTACGATGGACCATTTAGAGTGCTAGAAACAGGTGATAAGCATTTTTTGCTAGATTTGGGGGGCAGAAAGGAGATGATTGGCATAGACAGACTCAAACCTGCTTTTGTGATGGCTGACGAAACTGTGCAGTTGGCGAGGGCCCCGCGACGGGGTAGACCCCCTAGGGAGCATTCCCCAGTACACCCACAGAGATTGACTAACAGTTTTAATCCCCAGACAGCAGCTCCGCAGCAGGAGGACGCCGCGGAAGAGGTTAAGCCCGCCTGCAGCAGATACGGCAGACGGTTGAGACCAAGACAGCATGTGGACTGATGTGTGGCGATTTTATTATGACATGCAATCTGTGTTAGTTTGTTCCATCTTAGACGTTTGGGGGGGGGGGGGTTTATATGTGGTGCACATATGTAGTTTCACGGGCTCACATGTATATGACTGTTGATATGCTCTCATGTATATTCCTGCGTGCTTATTTTGGTTTCACGTCTGAAGAGGAACAAAAGGTCTGGACCTCCTAGGGAGAAGAGGAGGATGAGAGAGTTGGCCTTTTGATATGCAAAGAGATGGACATGAATGATTTCCTGACCACCCAGGTTTGGGTGGAAGAGAGAGGAACTGCAGGGGGGATGCATTGTGTTTGGGATTTAAAGACAATGGGATTTTTGTACTTTGATGACAGGGGTATAAGACTGGCAGATGTTGGGGGTTTTTCCTTCTTCTGCTTTTGAATGTTGGAGAGTGTGTTGAGAATAAAATGGAACCTGAGAAATAACTCTGCCTTATCCTTTCCACACTATCTCCACATGTACCACACTAAACATGGACCAGAGGAAGCAAAGGAGAGAGTTGTCTCAGGAGATTAGAAAGAAAATTATAGACAAGCATGTTAAAGGTAAAGGCTATAAGACCATCTCCAAGCAGCCTGATGTTCCTGTGACTACAGCTGCACATATTATTCAGAAATTTAAGATCCACGGGACTGTAGCCAACCTCCCTAGACGTGGCCACGGGAGGAGACGGATAATATGAATGGTAACGAAAGAGCCCAGAACAACCTCTAAACACATTCATGGTGAACTCCAAGGTCAAGGTACATCAGCGTCAGATCGCACCATCCATCGTTGTTTGAGCCAAAGTGGACTTCATGGGAGACGACCAAGGAGGACACCACTGTTGATAACAAATCATAAAAAAGCCAGACTAGGATTTGCCAAACTGCATGTTGACAAGCCACAAAGCTTCTGGGAGAATGTCCTATGGGCAGACGAGACAAAACTGTAACTTTTTGGCAAGGCACATCAGCTCTATGTTCACAGACGCAAAAATGAAGCATACCAAGAAAAGAACACTGTGAAACATGGAGGAGGTTCTGTTATGTTCTGGGGCTGCTTTGCTGCATCTGGCACAGGGTGTCTTGAATCTGTGCAGGGTACAATGAAATCTCAAGACTATCAAGGTATTCTAGAGAGAAATGTGCTGCCCAGTGTCAGACAGCTTGGTCTCAGTCGCAGGTCATGGGTCTTGCAACAGGATAATGACCCAAAACACAGCTAAAAACACCCAAGAATGGCTAAGAGCGAAACATTGGACTATTCTAAAGTGGCCTTCTATGAGCCCTGATCTAAATCCTATTGAACATCTGTGGGAGGAGCTGAAACATGCCATCTGGAGAAGGCACCCTTCAAACCTGAGACAACTGGAGCAGTTTGCTCATGAGGAGTGGGCCAAAATACCTGCTGAGAGGTGCAGAAGTCTCATTAACAATTACAGAAATCGTTTGATTGCAGTGATTGCTGTTCCGGCCCCGGATTATGAGCTGCATTTTGGTGTGCAATAACTGATGTTTGACACATCTTTAATGTCCTTGCTTTTGACTTTAATTGCATCAAACACCGTAAAGACTGAAACATATCAAACACAAGAAACATTATTTTAGCTGTGGACACAAAATTCTAGTATTACAGAAATTAAATCATACTGCATACACACAAATGTAAACATTTATGATCTCAAATTGATAGATTTCTTAGGTTTACTGAGTTGTTGCAAGAAAGCTACCAGCAAAAATTATGCAGCATTTACTGTAAACAAATACAACAGATTATCAAATCCACATTTAAAATTGTATGGCTTGTGCACATCAGATTTTCATATTAGAAACACACACAAAAAGTTTCTATTCTTTGAACATGTGCATATTCAAACAACCATCATTAACTTCAACAGAGTTAAACATTTCACTGACCACTTTGCCGTGTCGCAGCCTTCCGAGGGCAGAAATTCCTTGCAGGCTCTCACATTTGTCTGCAATTAATAGCCCGGAATAAATACCTTGTAAATTGGTATTTCAGCTAATTTAAAGTCAAGATGTCAATTCAAAAACATAACAATAAAATTGACTAGAACTAGGCATCCAGTAAATAAGGACTGCCAGATTTGCACTTCTATGAACTACCAAAGCCATGCAGGCCGGAAGTTGTAGCAGTGATCGACCAGAACAATACTGCATTTACTTCAAGTCAAAAATACATCCCTATTCACAAAATGAGGCTTCAAAAATTACTTTTTCACAACTATTACAGTTTTTCGCACATGCATGGAGACTAGGTGAAATGTTACATAGGCAATGGATTACCACTGTCAGTCACATGGTCCAGTCACACTTCAACAAACTTCAAAAATATCATCATCTCTCAAACAATCCACAAAATACCGGGTAGATAATTGGATATGAGGGATTATTTCATCATTATGACAGTTTCACCCTACCTGGGCTGAGGTAAACCGCTGGATGGCTTGGATTTCGTTCTTAGCCAGCCATGCTGAATGTGTCCATTGCTGTATGCTGCTGCACAGGAAGTCTCAAATCGTCTACTTCCTGTTGTGAATAATCTTATACCTCATGCATTTTTGATGGCAAATTATTTCAATAATTTTTAAATCTCAAAGGACAAATTTCCAAACCTAGGTTTTTAAAAGAAAATATGGAGGGAATAAAATAAAAAAAAAAAAAAGGTAGGGAATTCACAAGGGATTCCCCAGAGGTCAAAGGTCATTTCCGGGTTGGGGGTTCCCCCAGACACAAAGTAAACAACTTTTGCCTGGCACACAGAGCCAGGCTGTGAATATATATACCTGCCAAAACAAATCTTTGGGAGGCATTGCTGTACAACCAGAGGTCAAATACTAGAAAGGATGTCACTGTTGACATATATAGCGGGGAAATTGCAACAGTCACAAGAATTGCCATGTTTCTCACATGGATCAAACAAACACAGCTGCTGCCGTTACAATTGCCTCAAAAGGTTGTGCAACAAAATATTAAGTTAAGGGTACCATCATTTTTGTCCAGGCCTGTTTCATGAGTTTGTTTTTTAAAATAATTCTGTTGAACCACAATTCACAAGCATTGTCTGATTTTCATTGGTTAATTTTCATAGAATTTTTATTTATTACCACTTTTGTCAGATTCAAGTTATTTCCGTGACCATTGTAGGTTTTTCTTTCATTAACAGAGGGGTACCAACAATTTTGTCCACGGCTGTAGATA
This sequence comes from Pholidichthys leucotaenia, assembly GCA_020510985.1. Classification (NCBI taxonomy): domain Eukaryota; kingdom Metazoa; phylum Chordata; class Actinopteri; order Cichliformes; family Pholidichthyidae; genus Pholidichthys; species Pholidichthys leucotaenia. The sequence goes on from CM035841.1 coordinate 341,093,584, forward strand.
GATAGACTTTACTGATCCCAAACTGGGAAATTACAGTGATCCCAAACTGATCAAAGTAGCAACAAGAGTGTAACTTTGGGGGGTTAAGATCTCTGCCCATTTAAGTATTTTTTTAAAGCAAAAAACAAAAAAAAGCATATGTGTCCTAGTGTGGAGGAAGAGTGCAAAGTCATTGATTAAAGGACAATGCTAATCAACCTCTTTATTTTGACATTCTAATATTAATAACAGTAGTAAAAAGAATTTCAGTCATTTACCAAACATACATGTATCTTCAGTCTTGCAATGGTCCATTTATGCTACTGTGAAGCAGCAGACCTACTTAATACCTATTATGTTTTAAGTATTTCAGCACTGGCAGGAATCAAGCAAGCAAGTTTTGACTATTGCTACCTGGTCCCGGTGTGCCTCCTGTGTCACCTCTCTCTCTCTAATCATCAGTGCTGTATCTCTCTTGGTCCCTCTTTGTTCATCCTCTTTGTTGCCTTCCTCGCCTTGAAGATCAAGGCGAGGAAGGCGTCGGGACCGGACGGCATCAGCGCAAAGCTCCTCAAGTCCTGTGCAGACCAGCTGTGTGGGATTGTGACGTATATCTTCAACATGAGCCTGAAACTGGGGAGGGTACCACAGCTGTGGAAAACATCTTGTGTGGTACCTGTACCAAAAACTTCCCACCCCAAAGACCTAAACAGCTTCAGACCGGTGGCCTTGACGTCCCACTTGATGAAGACCCTGGAGAGACTGCTCCTTGCTCATCTCCGCCCCCTGGTGGAACCAGCGATGGATCCACTCCAGTTCGCCTACCAGCATGGCATTGGGGTGGAGGATGCGGTGATCTTCCTCCTTCACCGTTCTCTGTCCCACCTGGAGAAGCCCGGGAATATGGTGAGGATCATGTTCTTTGACTTCTCCAGTGCTTTCAACACCATCCAACCGATGATCCTGAAGGACAAGCTGCTGCGCGCAGGGGTGGACCAGCACCTGTCATCATGGATCCTGGACTACCTCACGAACCGGCCTCAGTTTGTGAGAACCCGGGACTGTGTTTCCGACACGATCATCAGTAGCACGGGGGCCCCCCAGGGAACGGTGCTGGCTCCCTTCCTGTTCACTCTTTATACTGCGGACTTCTCACACAACACAACACATTGCCATCTACAGAAGTTCTCTGAAGACTCTGCGATCGTTGGTCTCATCTCCAGCGGAGATGAAGCTGAGTACAGAGGGCTTATCCAGGACTTTGTGGACTGGTGCCATCGGAACTGCCTCCAGATCAACGCGAGGAAAACTAAGGAGCTGGTGGTGGACTGCCGCAGGCATGGGCAGCCCCTCACAGCACCAGTAAATATACAGGGAACAGACATCGAGATGGTGACATCCTACAAGTACCTGGGTATTCATCTGAACAATAAACTAGACTGGTCACACAATACTGACGCACTCTACAAGAAGGGACAGCGCAGGCTGTTCCTGCTGAGGAGACTCAGGTCTTTTGGTGTACAAGGGGCGCTGCTGAAGTCATTCTATGACACGGTGGTGGCATCAGCCATCACTTTTGGAGTGGTCTGCTGGGGCAGTGGCATTACTGCAGCCGATAGGAAGAGACTGAACAAACTGATTAAGAAAGCTAGCTCTGTCCTGGGGCAACGCCTTGATCCGATGGAGGAGATAGGAGAGAGAAGGACGGTGGCTAAACTGTCATCTCTGCTGGAGTCCGAGTTCCACCCTATGCAGGACATACTGGATGCACTGAGGAGCTCATTTAGCAGCAGACTACATCATCCCAGGTGCACAACCGAGAGGTTTCGTAGGTCCTTCCTACCAACGGCTGTCAGGCTGTACAACCTAAGCAGGGCTGCTCGCAGAGATAGCAAAAAGACGTAACAAACTAATAGTTTTTTTTGAATGCAAAAGATGCAATAGACTTACACAATGGTCCTCTCCGGCATACAACTAGGAACATACCGGTCGCTATGGAGGGTGAGAATATGTATGGGCACATAATCATACCATGTAGGATAACTAAATAGACGGTTATGCTGTTTCATCCCACCTAGCAACAATGCTCTGCACTGTGTGTGTTTATATATTTACATATTTATTCCATCTAGCTACAATGCTCTGCACTGGGTGTGTTTATATTTATATATCTATATATTTATTCCATCTAGCTACAATGCTCAGCACTGGGTGTGTTTATATTTATATATCTATATATTTATTCCATCTAGCTACAATGCTCCGCACTGTGTTTTTATATATCTACATATTATTCCATCTAGCTACATTGCTCCGCACTGTGTGTGTTTATATACTTGCATATTTATTCCACCTAGCTGCAATGCTCCGTACTGTGGGTGTTTATATATTTACATATTTATTCCATCTAGCTACAATGCTCTGCACTGTGTGTTCATATATTCATATATTTATTCCATCCAGCTACAATGCTCTGCACTGTGTGTCTGTGTGTGTGTGTGTGTGTGTATATATATATTTTATAGTAATATGTACATATGTATATTAGCTGCTCTTGCTTGCTTGTTTTTTTTTTTTCTTGCCTTCTGATTGTTGCTCTGAGTGTTGCTATCCCTGTGCTGTTGCAATCCTGGAATTTCCCCGTTGTGGGACTAATAAAGGCTTATCTTATCTTATCTTATCTTATCTTATCTTATCCTGCTGCTGCCACATTCATGCTCCTAATATAAAATAAGTGGTTATTGTTCAAGAGGTACTTCACTGATAGTTTTGGAGGATTTATTTCATGCTAGATTTTCCCACACCAAAAAACTTGGAAAGATATAAAAAAAAAAAAAGTTCCCATCCTTCCCTCTTAGCAGCATCAACTGAGGTTAATGTAGCCGCTGAATGTGAATCTGGCTTAATCGGGTCACCTGTGATTAACCACCATTATTCTTAACTAATTTTATTTTGTTATTAATCAATTGTGATGATTAACACATTTATTCTGACAGGACTAAGGTTTATTCATTAATATATCATATCACCACTTCACTCTGTGGTGTATTTCTCACCAAGCAGATGAACTAAGGACAGGTTTCTGATTTAGTCAGCTAGAAGGGTAACAGTTATCCAGCCTACACAGACAATATGAACACAGCACACCACACCTTGTCATTAACACAACATAAAAACCAAATTTGCTTGAGAGAAAAAAGCTGATCCTTTCTCAGAAATTATCAAAATCGTCAAAACAACTCGGCGAAGCAGGCCCCCTATCTAATTCCAAAGCAAAATTGGTCAAAAGACATGGAGAAGTGGACTAGCATCACCTATCCAGACATCTTTAATTTATCACTGTACAGTACCAGTGCTTACACTCTTAACCAATTAAGATCCTACAAAGGTCTAGAAGCTTACAACCAGTTTGTGCGGCTGGGTCTGAGACATGGCAGTGTGTGAAATCAACAACCTTTGTGTGCCTGTAGCCAAGGTAAACAAAATATTTGATTTTGGGGGGTGAAAAAGTAGAAAACTAGAATAGCACTCAGAGAGTGCATACCTCCACCAAGGCTCCTTCCATCCCTCATGTATCACCTCCAAAATGTAATGGGTTTGTGTCTAGGCCTAAAGCCACTTCTGGTGAAAACTGCATCAAAGTCTGTCCATTGGTTTTGGAGTATTGTTGCTAACACTCTGTGAGAAGAAAAGAGCCTTGGCGGAGGTATGCATTCTCATATCATCACCAAAATACAATGGGTTCGTCTCTAGCCCAAGAACCACCTCTGGTGAAAATTTAATCCAAATCCATCGAGGAGTTTTTGTGTAATTCTACTCCACAAATATGCCCTTGGTAGAGGTATGCACTCTCAGATCATCACCAAAATCTAATCATCTGTTCCGTGCTATTACACACGATTCCTGAAAATTTTATCAAAATCCGTTCATAACTTTTTGAGTAATATTGCTAACATGACAAACAGACAAACCAGTGCAGGTAAAAACATAACCTTGGTGAAGGTAAAAATCAGACTGTTCACTTTGTGGGGGCACGGAGTGGGGTTCTCCACTCAGAGTCGGAAAGCCGGGTGGTGGGGGTGGAACAGAGGACTGGAGGAGGAAGTGGCACTGGGGGGTCTCAGATGTAACAGAAAGAACTAGCCACACCCCGGGAAGTCAGGAGACACCGGAGTTTGCTAGAGTATGAGAGGGAGTGAGAAGCAGGGTCCATGTTCTGTAATGTTAATGTGCCAGACAGGCTTTGTGCACTGTGTGTATTATCTTTGGCTCCCTGGGTCTCATGGGGCAGAAATAAAGTGGTATAAAAGGAGGCACCCAGAGACCCCGGGCAGAGTTTTTTCTGTGTGAATAAAGTTTGTGTGTTATCTACCTCGCTGCCTCGTCTACTTTCATCTTCCGCATTGGTGATCCTAAGACATGCAATGGAGAACGAGCCGAGCACCACCCCGGAGACAACCTAGAGGGAGAACACCAGCGCAGCATGCGCTGTCACAGTCAAGCTCCCAGACTTCTGGCTTCACAATCCGACCGCTTGGTCCCTACATGTTGAAGCCCAATTTGCACTCTGCAGGATCACAACGGATGACACTAAATATTACCATGTGGTCGATGCATTGGATGTGCGCGCCACGCAGCAAGTAACAAGCCTGCTCCAGGAGCTGCCGGCCCAGGGGAAATGCGAAGCGCGCAAGCAGATGCTACTCCAGCGTTATACCCTGTCGGACAGTGAGAGAGCAGAGAGACTCCTAATGTGCTCAGAGTTAGGTGACAGATCAGCTGTGGAGCTGATGGAGAGCATGTTAGCATTGATGGGGAAGAACGACAAATCCTTCCTGTTTGCCCACCTTTTCCTCAGGAGCATACCTGCTACAGCGAGGGCGATCCTGGCCAACTCGCCGCTGCTGGTAACCAAGGACTACTGCTCTCTGGCGCAGGAAGCGGACCACATCATTCTAGCAACCAGAGCTCTCAGCGTGCATGCAATGACACCGGCATCCATGAAGGACTCCAGCGAGGTTGAGGAGCCACTGGTAGTGGCTGGGACGGATGCCAAGAGACACAGGAATGAGACACTTTGTTTCTGTCACTGCCGTTTCGGTTTGAATGCCCAACGCTGTCTGCCGCCGTGCCAATTCAAGAAGCCGGGAAACGATATGGCCAGCAGTCAGTAACAGCTGCGACCACAGGCAACAGGAACAAGCTACTTTTCATCACAGACACACATTTGGGGAGCGGTTTCTTGGTGGACTACGGCTCCCAGAAGAGCCTCATCCTGCTGGTCAGTGCAGACAGGTCGGCAGGAGGCAGCGGTCCCGAGCTCACGGCCACCAATGGATCCAATATCAGGACGTTTGGCGAATGGACACTGATGGTATGCTTACACGGACGCAATTACCAGTGGGATATGGAGTGGGTGCATGTGCACGCAGCAACTGGCAGTGGATGAAAAGTTTGCTGTCTTTTAGTCTCTGTTTTTATGTACTTTAATGTGTTTTAACATAATTCTATGTGCCGTTTTTGTCCTTGAATGTATGTGGACTATATAATGAATAGCTGTTTGGTTCCATCAGTATGGATTTTCTTCTTGTTATTGCACTGTGGCTCCTTTCTTAACAGTTTTTTGCCTGGGAAGTCAGTGCTGTCATGCCGGTAAGAATGCAATATTCCAGAGACATGTCACTGCAGCTAAACATGGATAATCCAGCATCTGTGACTGAGTTTGTGCGGAAACTGCTGGACTATTTTAAAAGACTTTCATGGACACAGCAATGAAAAGAGAGGCAAGAGGAGGAAACGCGGAAAGTGTGGAGGCGTAAGATTAAACCTGAGGAGACGTCAGCTTAACCGCATTCCTCTTCCTTCCATTATTATGGGGAACATACGATCCCTGAGAAATAAAGTGGATGAAATTCAAGGAAATGTCCGATATCAGAAGGATTTCAAGAACTGCTGTGTTATGGCTTACACGGAGATGTGGCTTATGGATCATGACCGGGACCCGGACCTGTGTATTGACAGCTTTGGAGCCCCACTTCGCTTGGATCGGCAGGAAGAGGTAACAGGGAAAAGTCAGGGAGGCGGAGTATGTTTGTATATTAATAAACAGTACTGTACATCTGTCACGGTCAGAGAGTGGCAGATGTGGAACTTCTGTCTGTATTGCTTGCCCCTTTTATCTGCCCCGCAAGTTCCCCCAACTTTTCATAACCACTGTGTACATTCACCCAAGGGTGGATGCTGTCTCTGCCTCCAGCACCGTTTGTGATGTAATACAGTGGTTGCAGTCGATTTCCCCAGAGGCTCCAGATTTTATCCTTGGGGATTTTAACCATGAGTCTTTAATGAGGACACTTAAAAACTTTTATCAGTGTCTAATTCAGACACAGAGCTGGCTAATGCTCTTAATTGTTTTTATGGTCATTTTGATTCCTTTGATTTTAGCATAGAAACCCAAGATTTGAAACAGAAACTCAAAGACAATCAGCACTTTAATATTGGGTTACAGGATGTTAAAAGGGCATTCTGTGCTGTAAAAGTGAACAAAAGTCAGGGCCCTGATAATAGATGTGGGTGCTTGGTAAAGTCCTGTGCACATGAACTGAGTCCTGTGTTTCACTACATTTTTAATAGGTCCTTACAGACACAACATGTGCCTAAGATCTGGAAAGATGCTGTGGCTGTCCCTGTTCCAAAATCCATCTGTCCTAAAACGGTAAATGATTTTAGACCAGTTGCCCTGACTTCAATTTTAATGAAAATTTTTTGAAAAACTGGTCAGATTTGAGGTCCTAAAGCAGACTGAGCATGCATTGGATCCTTTGCAGTTTGCCTACAGGCCTCACAGAGGAGTGGAGGATGCCACTGTCACTCTGCTTAACATGCTTTTTAAACATCTGGATTTCAATGGGACACACGCCAGGCTTTTATTTGTAGACTTTTCTACTGCTTTTTAAAAAATTTTTTTTATTAATTTTAAACTTTATACGAAGAAAAAGCAAAATTCACAAAACAATACAGGACCGGTCAAACATATTCACAGCAGCTTAAAGACAAAGAAAGAGCCACCAAGCAAACATTTTTTGTACATAGGCTTTTTGTTTACACGTCCACCTGCAGTCCACTTGAGTACAAACCACCATTCAATCCCAATGCTTCCAACGGCTTCATCCATTTTTGTAGATAGACTCTAGCTTTCCCATCAATATAATATCCTGTGGCACACATATATGCACATATGTATATGATTGTATGATTCATACGTATACCACCTTAGGCTTCACATCTGAGACGGAACAAAGGACTGAGCCGTTCTGGAGATAACACGAGGGTATGAAAGTTTAGTCTTTGGCATGCAAAGAGATAGCCTTGGGGGATTTCTCCCAGCGGCCAGAGACTGGGAGGTGGAGTGAGTTAAGATCGGGGGGAAGTTACATTGTGACTGGGATTAAGTACCATGTGACTGTATGTTTGATGTCCTGGGTATAAAAGGGACAGATGTGGGGAGATTCACTCTCTTTTCTGTGTTTGGAAGATGTTGGAGAATGTGAATAAAACCGACTTGAGAAATAAACTCAGCCTCGTCCTTCACCATTCTCCACACTGGTGACCCTTAGACGTATTATGAGCTGAAGCAATTCTCCCGAGCCAGACTCGTCAGGAGCCAGCCAAATGGATGCAGCCACAATTCAGCTACCGGACTTCTGGCAGAACAATCCGCGCTCCTGGTGTAGCACGGTCGAGGCGCAGTTCAACCTCCGGAGGATTTCGGTAGACGCCACAAAGTTCTACCATGTGGTTGCAAAGCTGGACAACCACACAGCCCAGCGAGTGGAGAGCCTGATCAACCACCCACCGGTCAGCGACAAGTACAGCACATTGAAGGCTGCACTCATCCGTTACTTCACCCCCTTGGTGGAGGAGCGAGCAGAAGGGCTCCTGGCACTGACTGAATTTGAGAGCGACAGACCTGCAGACCTGATGGGGAAGATGTTGAGGCTGAGAGACTCCGAGGATGATAACTTCATCTTCACCCACCTTTTCCTCAGGACCCTACCGTCAGCGGTGAGAGTGACCCTGGCCAGTTCACCACTGTTGGCCCGGCGAGACTACCACGAGCTGGGCCAGGAGGCGCAACGAATCGTCAACGCCAATAAACAGTGCGCGGCTACGGCCGCGGCAGCGGAGCTAGGCACAACGTCCGGAGATGGCAGGGGGCCAGAGGCTGCAGCACCAGACTCACCGACGACGGCGGCGGCAGGGGCCAGGAAACACGGAGCAGATGACGTCCTTTGCTTCTACCATCGCCGTTTCGCAGAGAGGGCATGCAAGTGCATTCCACCGTGCCATTTCAAGCGCTCGGGAAAACACCAAGACCGGGGGTCGGTAGCAGCTGCGGCCCTCAGAGAGGAGAATAAGCTGCTCTACCTGAAGGATGCACGCTCGGGGAGGCATTTCCTCGTGGACACAGGCTCCCAGCTGAGTTTCATCACACCTTCCTACGCTGATCGGCTGGCGCCTTCCAGTGGCCCCAGGGTGTCAGCAGCGAACGGCTCGGCGATTAAGACCTTCGGTGAGAGGACTCTGCTTCTGTCTTTACACGGCCGTGCATTCGAGTGGACTTTCATCATAGCGGCAGTCAATTTCAACATGTTAGGGGCTGATTTTTTGTGCTCACATGGTTTGTTAGTTGATCTTGCTAACAGACGCCTGGTTAATGCACTCTCTTTTTATTCTATTCCCTGTACAGCTCGAGTGGCCCCACCAACAGCACAAGCCATCGTCACAGCTGCAGGTGGTAAGTTCCACACACTCCTCACTCAGTTCCCAGCACTCACGGTTCCAACATTTTCGTCGACCGTGGCTAAACACGGGGTGGAACATTTTATTACTACCACCGGCCCACACGTTTTTGCAAAAGCTAGGCGCTTGGATTGAGCTAAACTGACCATAGCACGCGAGGAGTTCGCCAACCTGGAAAGGTTGGGCATCATCAGGCGTTCGAAGAGCCCATGGGCTTCACTGCTTCACATGGTCCCAAAAGCTGATGGCTCGTGGCGACCTTGTGGTGATTTTTGCAGGTTGAACAACGCTACAGCGCACGACCGCTACCCGATCCCGCACATCCAAGATTTTTCAGTTCATTTGGCGGGGGCGCGCATTTTTTCTAAAATAGACTTGGTACACGGTTACCACCAGGTCCCAGTGCGCGCTGAGGACATACCCAAAACAGCGGTAATAACTCCTTTCGGGCTTTTTGAGTTTTTGCGCATGCTGTTTGGGCTTAAAGGCACGGCGCAGACGTTCCAACGCATGATGGATGCGGTTCTGCGCAACCTCCCCTTCGTGTTCGTCTACCTGGATGACATATTGGTAGCCAGCGATCTCAGAGTTTACTACCGATATCCAGCATGTAGCGGGTAAACTTAATGTAGTGGCAGACTGCCTCTCGCGCGCCGTGGCAGCTCCAGCCCACGCAGGGGTAGATTTTGCAGCCATGGCCGCGGATCAGGTTAGCAACGCGGAAGTGCGCATGGCCCCAGTCCGCGTAGGGATAGATTATGCAGCCATGGCCGCGGATCAGGTTAGCGACGCGGACGTGCGTGCGCTCCAGTCTGGACCAACAGGGTTAAGGCTGGAGAACAGGGTGCTGCAAGACGGTATGCCCCCCCAATCTGCGATGTCTCCACTGGGCGACCGCGTCCTGTGGTACCGGCCGCGTTTCGCCGCCGCGTTTTTGACTCGATTCATTCCCTGGCGCACCCGGGAGTGCGCGCATCGGTCAAAATGGTGGGAGAGAAATTTGTATGGCCAAGCCTGTGCAAGCAAGTTACAGAGTGGGCAGCAGCCCGCACGGCCTGCCAACGAGCCAAGGTGCACAGGCACACAAGAGCTCCTTTGGAGCCGTTTCACATCCCGGCTAAGAGGTTTGATCATGTTCATATGGCCCTCGTAGGCCCCCTCCCGCTGTCACAGGGGTGCACACACCTTCTGACAATGGTTGACCGCACCACGCGCTGGCCGGAAGTGGTCCCACTGTCATCAACCACAGCCGAGGAGGTGGCGCGCACGTTTTTAACAGCATGGGTAGCGCGTTTTGGAATTCCGTCGGTAGTGATGTTCGATACCACTGATTTCCTTTCCGATCCGATACTGAGTAAAATCAGGCTGGCATCAGTGATACCGATACCGATATTTTTTGCGACTACACCTAATATGTCTTTTAAATCTAAAAAAACGCATGACGCACTTACCCAGGCGGAAGAAAAAGTAGTCCCACCAACCGCGTGTCACTTAGACAACACCTCAATAGTTTAGTTACTTTTCACCGTGTTTCTGTTAAGGATATATATATGTATACTCGCTGCTCTTGTTTTTCTCTTGCCTTCTGATTATTGCTCTGAGTGTTGCTATCCCTGTGCTGTTGCAATCCTGGAATTTCCCCATTGTGGGACTAATAAAGGCTTATCTTATCTTATCTTATCTTATCTTATACCTTACCTCAAATGACTTAAGTATCAAAAGTATCGATATTTTGATTTGAGTATCGATTTTAGAGCATAAAGATCCGGTATCGGAGGTATCGATATTTCAGGATCGATCCGCACATCACTATCTGTCGGACATTACGTCCGACAGAGGCCCGCAATTTGTCTCCGAACTTTGGTCAGCAATGGCCCGCAGCCTGGGGGTGACGATTCACCGCACAACCGCGTATAATCCGCAGGCTAACGGGTTATGCAAATGTTTCCACAGGTCATTGAAGGCAGCTCTCAGGGCGTCGCTTACGGATACAAATTGGGTGGACAGGCTACCATGGGTTTTATTGGGGTTGCGTTCTGCACCTAAAGAGGATTTAGAAGCCTCCCCAGCTGAGCTAGTTTTCGCACAGCCACTTCGGCTGCCCGGGGAATTTCTCCCAGATAATCCGGCGCCAGAGTGCTCCCCAGCTCTGCGGTTACAGAGTAGCACGGGCCTGAGCACGCTACCTGGCCCCGTTCACCACAGTTTTCCGCGTGTTTTTGTGCCTAAGGCTTTAAAAAATGCAGAGTTTGTTTTTGTCAGACATGATGCCCATCGCCCACCTTTACACCCACCTTATGATGGACCATATAGGATGCTGGAAACAGGGGATAAGCATTTTTTGCTAGATTTGGGGGGGGCAGAAAAGAAATGATTGGCATAAACAGGCTCAAACCTGCTTTTGTGGTAGCTGACGAAACTGTGCAGTTGGCTAAGGCTCCTCGGCGCGGCAGACCCCCTAGAGAGCATTCCCCAGAACACCCACAGAGATTGACTAACAGTTCTAATCCTTCAGGCAGCAGCTCCACAGCAGGAAGACGCCGCGGGGGTGGTAAAGCTCGCTTACAGCAGATATGGGAGGCGACTGAGGCCCAAGCGACATTTGGACTGATGTGTAGTAATTTTACCATGACTTGCAAACTGTTATTACGTTTGTTCCGTCTTAGACGTTTGGGGGGGGGGCTCATGTGGCACACATATATGCACATATGTATATGATTGTATGATTCATACGTATACCACCTTAGGCTTCACATCTGAGACGGAACAAAGGACTGAGCCGTTCTGGAGATAACACGAGGGTGTGAAAGTTTAGTCTTTGGCATGCAAAGAGATAGCCTTGGGGGATTTCTCCCAGCGGCCAGAGACTGGGAGGTGGAGTGAGTTAAGATCGGGGGGAAGTTACATTGTGACTGGGATTAAGTACCATGTGACTGTATGTTTGATGTCCTGGGTATAAAAGGGACAGATGTGGGGAGGTTCACTCTCTTTGTGAATAAAACCGACTTGAGAAATAAACTCAGCCTCGTCCTTCACCATTCTCCACAATCCCAGTCTTATTAAAGTCAGGGTTTCCAGGATCAGCAACTTCCATATAGCAATAAAGGGAGGTTCATCTCCGACCTACTTCACCATAATGACTTTCCTAGCCAACATTAGAAGTGTTTGAATAACATCCTCATATTGCATCAAAGAGTCAGGAATATTTCCAAGTAAACATAGCAGAGGACTGATTGCTACTTGTTTACCTACTGCTTTACTAATGTTTGTGCATACTGCCCTCCAGAATGTCTGAATGATATTACATTCCCACAGACAATGAAATCTTGTGCCAACTTGACTTTTACATTTAGGACAATTTAATGAAATTCCTGTTTTATATTTACTATAAATATATGGCGAAATATAAACATTGTGTAATATACTGTATATGGCTGTGTTGTGAGACATGTATATGTTGGACACTGCATATGTGATTTAACCACGATGAAGGAGAGCCAGCCCCCTGCGGTGCGGAGCCACAGAGCCTGGACCCCCTGCGGAGGACAGGGGACAGAAGACTTCCTGACCACTGAGGCTCGGGAAGAGAGAAGGGGGAGTTATGTAAATAAAAGGCTAATGAATGTGAATAAAGAGATTTTGAGAGAGATGTGTGATTTCCCCCGCGAGGGAAATGGTTTGATGTCAGAATGTTAAAATGAGAGAACTTTGGTGTGTTCACTCTCTTTGTTCGCTGCTCAGGAATGAGAGCAGACTGTGGAATGATTACTTGAATAAATTGGAATGAAAGACAATTCGGTTTCGTTATTCAAGACTCCCCCCATTGGTGACTGACGACGTTGAGAATGAATGAAGAAATTCTCAGGGTCCCGGACTCACAGCGCTCAGAGCTGGCGAGCGCAGTGGCCGTTAAGCTGCCTGATTTCTGGCAGGATAACCCACGGTCGTGGTTTCTGCAAGCAGAGTCGCAGTTCGCGCTCGCAGGAGTAACGGTGGATGACACTAAGTTCCACCATGTCATCGCTAAACTGGACAACAGCACAGCTCGGTGCGTGCAAAGCTTGGTGGAGCAGCCACCCGCGACCGACAGGTACGGCAAGCTGAAATCCACCCTCATCAAGTTTTTCACCCCCTCGGCTGAAGTGAGGGCGAGGAGGATCCTGTCTTTGCTAGACCAAGGTGGACACAGGCCGAGCGCCTGATGGAGGAGATGATACAGCTGAGAGGGTTGGACAACGATGATTTCATTTTTCAGTTCATCTTCCTCTCCAACCTCCCGGCGCATGCGAGAAGCACGCTGGCCGGCAAAAAGTGTCACACCCTGGAGGAGTTCCGGGAGCTGGCCCAGGAGGCAGATGGGATCCTGGACGCCTGCGGCGGGCAAGCAACCACAGCAGCGACCCGAGACAGCGGGGAGCCAGAGGCGGCAGAACCAGACTGGCCGACGACGGCGGCAACACGGCCGCGACGAGGGGGAGCCAATAGCCCGGCGGCAGAGGCGCAGGCACGACACAGCGGAGGAGAAGATCTCTGCTTTTACCATCGGAGGTTCGCAGAGAAGGCACGCAGGTGTGTGCCGCCCTGCATCTTCAGGAGTTCGGGAAACGGCAAGACCGGGGGTCGCTAGCAGCTTCGACCCTCGGAGAACGCAACAAGCTGCTCTACATCACGGATGCGCGCTCCGGACGAGAGTTCCTCATCGACACCGGAGCACAAGTGAGCTTCATCACCCCAACATACGCGGACCGGGTGGCTGGACCCCACGGTAGCGGAGCTACAGCGGCAAATGGCTCGAACATCAACACCTACAGGAGAAGGACCTTGCCTTTATGCTTACATGGCCGCACATATGAATGGACTTTTGTGATAGCGGCGGTGAGTTTCAACATGTTGGGCGCGGATTTTTGTGTTCACACAATCTGTTAGTTGATCTTGCTAATAGACGGCTGGTAAATGCACTCTCTTTTTACTCTCTCCCCTGTTCAGCTCGAGTGTCCCCGCCACCAGTACAGACCCACGTCGCTACAGCAGGTGGTAAGTTTCACACACATCCTCACCCAATTTCCAGCGCTCACTGTGCCCACTTTTTCAGCGACGGTCGCGAAGCACGGGGTGAAACACTTTATCCCCACTTCTGGTCCTCCCGTGTTTGCAAAAGCTCGGCGCTTGGATGCAGTTAAGCTCGCCATTGCGCGCGAGGAGTTCGCCAGCCTGGAGAGGCTGGGCATCGTTCGTAGGTCGAAGAGCCCGTGGGCTTCGCCGCTGCACATGGTACCGAAAGCCGATGGCTCCTGGAGACCGTGCGGGGATTACCGCAGGCTAAACAACGCTACGGCGCACGATTGTTATCCCATCCCGCACATTCAGGATTTTTCGGTGCACCTGGCGGGGGGCGCGCATTTTTTCAAAGATTGATCTAGTTCGCGGCTATCACCAAGTCCCGGTCCAACCGGAGGACATTCCTAAAACAGCGGTAATAACCCCGTTCGGACTTTTCGAATTTTTACGCATGCCGTTTGGTCTCAAAGGGGCGGCGCAAACATTTCAGCGGATGATGGATGCCGTGTTACGCGATCTCCCTTTCGTGTTTGTGTACCTCGACGACATTTTGGTCGCGAGTACTTCAGAGGACGAACACGAAACGCACCTCACAGCAGTTTTTAGGAGGCTGGGAGAGCACGGCTTAATAGTTAACCCAGCCAAGTGCCAGTTCGGCGTCGAGCGGATCGATTTTTTGGGTCACCGCGTCTCCCCGGAGGGAGCGGTTCCGTTACCAGAGAAAGTACGCGCGGTAGCGGATTTTCCCCGTCCACAAACGGTCAAATCACTACAGGAATTCTTGGGGATGGTGAATTTTTATAACCGATTCCTGCCCCACGCAGCTCAAATCATGCAACCGTTATATGCCGCGCTCAAAAAACAAAAACCGACCCAGGCGGTCGAATGGTCCTCGGAGCGGGAGCGCGCGTTCACAGAGGTTAAAAAAGCCTTGGCTGACGCTGCGCTCCTGGCCCACCCAGACCCTGCAGCACGTATCGCGCTGACGACAGACACTTCAGATTTAGCCATAGGGGCCGTTATTGAGCAACAGGTAGCCGGAGTTTGGCAGCCTTTGGCTTTCTTTAGCAAATCTTTAAGCGTGGCTGAACGAATATACAGCGCGTTTGACAGAGAACTGTTGGCGCTGCATTTGGCTATTCGTCATTTCCAGTTCTGGCTGGAAGGACGGTGCTTCACCGCTTATGTGGACCACAAGCCGCTCACATACGCCATGGCCAAAATTTCAGACCCGTGGTCCGGCAGGCAGCAGAGGCAGCTGGCCGCAATCTCGGAATTTACCACTGACATTAGGCACGTCGCTGGCAAATTCAATGTAGTAGCGGATTGTCTCTCACGCGCGTTCACGACCCCAACACGCGCAGAGGCAGAACGGGCCACCGTGACCGCGCCGCAGGAGAGCGGCACGGTGGCGCGCGCAGCCCCGGTGCACATGGGTATAGATTACGCAGCCATGGCAGCGGACCAGGGGGCGGACGCAGACGTGCGCGCGCTCCAGTCTGGACCAACAGGGTTGAGGCTGGAGAGCAAGTGTTTACAAACCGGTATGCCCCCCCTGATCTGCGACATGTCGACGGGGCGCCCGCGTCCGGTGGTTCCGGCCACGTGGCGCCGCCGTGTTTTTGACTCGGTCCACTCACTGGCGCACCCGGGGGTGCGCGCGTCGGTGAAACTAGTGGCGGAAAAGTTTGTTTGGCCGTGCCTGCGCAAGCACGTGAAGGAATGGGCAAAAACCTGCATTTCCTGTCAACGGGCCAAAATTCACAGGCACACAAGAGCCCCGTTAGAACCGTTCCTGCATTCCGGCCAGAAGGTTCGACCATGTGCACGTCGACCTTGTGGGCCCCCTACCGGCATCACAGGGGTTCACGTATCTTTTGACAATGGTGGACCGCACCACACGTTGGCCGGAAGTGGTCCCACTTGCGACGACCACGGCCGCGGAGGTGGCTCGCGTTTTTTTAAACGGCTTGGGTGGCGCGTTTTCGGGGTTCCGTCGGACATTACGTCCGATAGAGGACCGCAATTCATCTCTGAGCTGTGGTCAGCGATGGCCAACGGCTTAGGAGCCCAAATTCACCGCACTACGGCTTACCACCCTCAGGCCAATGGTTTATGCGAGCGTTTTCATAGGTCTTTGAAGGCAGCACTCAGAGCGTCGCTCACGGATGCAGATTGGGTGAATAAACTTCCATGGGTTTTATTAGGGTTGCGTTCTGCGCCTAAAGAGGACTTAGACGCCTCCCCAGCGGAGCTGATATTCGCACAAACTCTGAGGCTGCCGGGCGAGTTTTTACCAGAGCACCCAGAGCCCCCCACCTCTCTCGGCTCTGGGACCGTTAGTCGGCACGGGGGCAGACACGCTCCCGGGTCCGGTTCATCACGCTTTTCCACGAGTTTTCGTCCCCAAGGCTTTGAAAAATGCCGATTTCGTTTTTGTCAGGCGCGAAGCCCTAAAAGCAACGCTCAAACCACCTTACGAAGGGCCATTTCGAGTGCTGGAGGCAGGTGATAAGCAATTTGTGCTAGATTTTGGAGACAGAAAAGAGACAGTCAGTATTGACAGACTAAAACCTGCTTTTGTCATGAAGGACGTGTCTGTACCGGTCGCGGTGGCGCCTCGACGAGGCAGGCCCCCGCAGGGGGCAATTAATCACTCTCTCCCTCAGTCAACAGACCCGAAGCAGAAACGCACCGCAGGCAAGGCGGGGCCAACGCACAGCAGATTCGGCAGACGGCTGAAGCCCAAGCGGCGCACAGACTGAATGTTGGTGTTGATTATTCAGTAGTGAGTAAGGTGCTATTTAATTTTAGGAATTAGTCTGTTCTTCATCGTTTGGGGGGGGGGTTATATGGCTGTGTTGTGAGACATGTATATGTTGGACACTGCATATGTGATTTAACCACGATGAAGGAGAGCCAGCCCCCTGCGGTGCGGAGCCACAGAGCCTGGACCCCCTGCGGAGGACAGGGGACAGAAGACTTCCTGACCACTGAGGCTCGGGAAGAGAGAAGGGGGAGTTATGTAAATAAAAGGCTAATGAATGTGAATAAAGAGATTTTGAGAGAGATGTGTGATTTCCCCCGCGAGGGAAATGGTTTGATGTCAGAATGTTAAAATGAGAGAACTTTGGTGTGTTCACTCTCTTTGTTCGCTGCTCAGGAATGAGAGCAGACTGTGGAATGATTACTTGAATAAATTGGAATGAAAGACAATTCGGTTTCGTTATTCAAGACTCCCCACACTGTAGTTCTTTAAATCTGTTACATACTGAAAATCTGGAAGGCAGCAACATTTTATCCCAGACATCATTTCCTATGCCACATTTGAGTAGAGTACACCAGGATTTTCTTAACCATGCAAGTTTATTTCTCCTCTCGGCGCCACACCAGTCGGCTGCCTTTTGCAACAGCGGCTCGATTCCGAGTTTTTTTTCCCTTCCTCTCTCTTTTGATCACTTTTTTTTTCACCCCACTTATATCACGGACACACAGATCGTCCCAAATGTCTCCTGAGCCGGTGGACGGAGTCACTGTTTATAGCAGGATACGATACAACAGGGAAGAGCTGCTAGCATTTAACCGCCACCCGGTCCCACTGGAAAAAACTCGACATACCGAGAGAACTGAGGCGAAAACGCCGCGGCTGCCGGGCTGGAGTAAGGCGGAGGACAAAAAATATAAGGTACAGACCCTCCCTTCCATCTGTTGTCATGGGAAATGTACGGTCGATACTGGGAAAGTTAGATGAGCTAGCGGCTATCTCCCGTTATGATAGCACTTACCGGGAGTGCTCTCTCCTTTTGTTTACTGAGACGTGGCTAACTGAACTAGCAGCAGATGCTAACATTGAGCTGGAGGGTTTTCACATGATACGAGCTGACCGAACACCAGAGAGTGGCAAAACTAGGGGCGGTGGAGTGATAATGTATGTTAACAACAACTGGTGTAGACCGGGACATATCACTGTTAAACAACGACACTGCAGCAAAGACATTGAGTTGCTAGCTGTTAGCATGAGGCCTACATATCTCCCGAGAGAACACTCACACGTGATCTGCATTGTTGTTTATGCAAATCCGACGGCGAACGCTGGGACAGCGCGTGACGTCATCCATTCAGTAACCAGCAGGCTGCAGACAGAACACCCAGATGCTCTCTCCTCATCTCAGGCGATTTCAACCACGTTTCACTGTCTCCCATTCTGCCCACTTTCACCCAGTATGTCACATGCCACACTAGAGACAATAAAACACTGGATTTGTTCTACGCAAACACTAAGGAGGCGTACACCTCATCACACTCCCCCCACTTGGGAGATCGGATCACAACTTGGTTCATCTGCTGACCGGTGTACAAACCCCTAGTGCACAGACAAACCTCCGGCCATGCACACTGTGGAGTTATGGTCTGAGGAGACAATGGACACTCTAAAGGACTGTTTTGAAGCCACTGCCTGGAAGCAGCTCTGCGATCCACATGGTGAGGACATCAATGGCCTCATTCACACCTTCACGGGCTACCTCAGCTTCTGTGTGGACAAATCCGTTCCACCAAGACCATACGGCGTCACTCAAACAACAAACCCTGGATCAACCCTGAGATAAAAACACTTCTGAGAGAGAAGAAGAGGATCTTCAGGTCGGGGAACAGGGAGATGCTGAAGTCCGTACAGAGGGAGCTGAGGAGAAAGATCAGAGAAGGCAAGGACAGCTTCAGGAAGAAGATGGAGGACAAGCTGCAACAGAGCGACATCAGCGGGGTCTGGAGAAACCTCAAAACCATCTCGGGGCTCCAGAATACCTCCCCCCAGGCCACGGGGGCAGGGAGTGGGCGAACAACCTGAATCTGTTTTTCAATAGATTTGACCAACCGCCCTCCCCCCCTGTCTGCACAACAACCACTGCTGCCTCTAAGAAATGAAGTCCTGCTACCCACTCCCCACTCCACCGACACCCCCCCCACTCCCAACACACAGCCCCCCATCCTGACCCTGACCAAGACCCAGGTGAGGACGGAGCTGAGGAAGATCAAGGCGAGGAAGGCGTCGGGACCGGACGGCATCAGCGCAAAGCTCCTCAAGTCCTGTGCAGACCAGCTGTGTGGGATTGTGACGTATATCTTCAACATGAGCCTGAAACTGGGGAGGGTACCACAGCTGTGGAAAACATCTTGTGTGGTACCTGTACCAAAAACTTCCCACCCCAAAGACCTGAACAGCTTCAGACCGGTGGCCTTGACGTCCCACTTGATGAAGACCCTGGAGAGACTGCTCCTTGCTCATCTCCGCCCCCTGGTGGAACCAGCGATGGATCCACTCCAGTTCGCCTACCAGCATGGCATTGGGGTGGAGGATGCGGTGATCTTCCTCCTTCACCGTTCTCTGTCCCACCTGGAGAAGCCCGGGAATATGGTGAGGATCATGTTCTTTGACTTCTCCAGTGCTTTCAACACCATCCAACCAATGATCCTGAAGGACAAGCTGCTGCGCGCAGGGGTGGACCAGCACCTGTCATCATGGATCCTGGACTACCTCACGAACCGGCCTCAGTTTGTGAGAACCCGGGACTGTGTTTCCGACACGATCATCAGTAGCACGGGGGCCCCCCCAGGGAACGGTGCTGGCTCCCTTCCTGTTCACTCTTTATACTGCGGACTTCTCACACAACACAACACATTGCCATCTACAGAAGTTCTCTGATGACTCTGCGATTGTTGGTCTCATCTCCAGCGGAGATGAAGCTGAGTACAGAGGGCTTATCCAGGACTTTGTGGACTGGTGCCATCGGAACTGCCTCCAGATCAACGCGAGGAAAACTAAGGAGCTGGTGGTGGACTGCCGCAGGCATGGGCAGCCCCTCACAGCACCAGTAAATATACAGGGAACAGACATCGAGATGGTGACATCCTACAAGTACCTGGGTATTCATCTGAACAATAAACTAGACTGGTCACACAATACTGATGCACTCTACAAGAAGGGACAGCGCAGGCTGTTCCTGCTGAGGAGACTCAGGTCTTTTGGTGTACAAGGGGCGCTGCTGAAGTCATTCTATGACACGGTGGTGGCATCAGCCATCACTTTTGGAGTGGTCTGCTGGGGCAGTGGCATTACTGCAGCCGATAGGAAGAGACTGAACAAACTGATTAAGAAAGCTAGCTCTATCTGGGGCAACGCCTTGATCCGATGGAGGAGATAGGAGAGAGAAGGACGGTGGCTAAACTGTCATCTCTGCTGGAGTCCGAGTTCCACCCTATGCAGGACATACTGGATGCACTGAGGAGCTCATTTAGCAGCAGACTACATCATCCCAGGTGCACAACCGAGAGGTTTCGTAGGTCCTTCCTACCAACGGCTGTCAGACTGTACAACCTAAGCAGGGCTGCTCGCAGAGATAGCAAAAAGACGTAACAAACTAATAGTTTTTTTTTTTTTTTTGAATGCAAAAGATGCAATAGACTTACACAATGGTCCTCTCCGGCATACAACTAGGAACATACCGGTCGCTATGGAGGGTGAGAATATGTATGGGCACATAATCATACCATGTAGGATAACTAAATAGACGGTTATGCTGTTTCATCCCACCTAGCAACAATGCTCTGCACTGTGTGTGTTTATATATTTACATATTTATTCCATCTAGCTACAATGCTCTGCACTGGGTGTGTTTATATTTATATATCTATATATTTATTCCATCTAGCTACAATGCTCAGCACTGGGTGTGTTTATATTTATATATCTATATATTTATTCCATCTAGCTACAATGCTCCGCACTGTGTTTTTATATATCTACATATTATTCCATCTAGCTACATTGCTCCGCACTGTGTGTGTTTATATACTTGCATATTTATTCCACCTAGCTGCAATGCTCCGTACTGTGGGTGTTTATATATTTACATATTTATTCCATCTAGCTACAATGCTCTGCACTGTGTGTTCATATATTCATATATTTATTCCATCCAGCTACAATGCTCTGCACTGTGTGTGTGTGTGTGTGTGTGTGTGTGTGTATATATATATTTTATAGTAATATGTACATATGTATATTAGCTGCTCTTGCTTGCTTGTTTTTTTTCTTGCCTTCTGATTGTTGCTCTGAGTGTTGCTATCCCTGTGCTGTTGCAATCCTGGAATTTCCCCGTTGTGGGACTAATAAAGGCTTATCTTATCTTATCTTATCTAAACTCAAACTATATATTTCAGAGTAAAATTTTGATATGAAGTGTTTGTGCTCTCTCTTATTAAGAAAAAACTTTTCCAGTTGGTGAGAATCACCTATAAAGTCTAAAGAATTAGCTTTCTTATATATGAAATGTCTAATTTGTAAATATTTATAGAAATCCTTATTTTCAAGATGATATTGAATTTTCAAAGAATCAAATGTTTTAAATCTTCCATTTTCAAAAAGATTGTAAAGTCTCTTTATACCTCCTCTTTGCCAGCTTGTAAAATTTAATCCTGCACTTTGTAGTGAGAGTTCTGGATTATCCAATGTTATGAGGGTATTAAGTGAGTTACTTTTAAATATTTTCCTCATTTTTTTTCCATGCCCATAATACATTTCCTATCAGAAAATTATCCTTAACAATACATGGTAACTCATTTACACATCTTTTCAGCAAATTCACAGGGGAAAAAGGTTTACACATTACTAACTCCATCTCAAACCAGAGACATTGACGTGAATGTTCATTAACCCAGGAGGAGAGAATTCTTGCCTGAATTGCCAAAATATAGTTTTGTACATTTGGTAAACCCCATCCTCCCGATCATTTGGCAATTGTAGTCTCTCCAATTTAACCTTAGGCCTCCTGCCTGCCCAAATATAGTCTGATAAAGCTTTAGTAATCATTTTAATATCCTCTGATTTTAATTTCATAAATAGCATAAATATAGGATATATTATTTTTGGGAGAACTGTCATCTTGATAAGATTAATTCTGCCTAAAAATGATATTCTTTACTACTGCTTTTTTTTCCACAATATTTTTTATTGAACCTTTTTTTTTTTTTTACAAACAGAACACAAACAATCAAACACTAACACTAAAGTAATTTAAAAAAAAAACATCAACAACCACTAACAAGAACAGGTCTTCAACAATGCTCCTCTGTTTAGTCTAGGCAATCCATTACATAAGTATACATATTATACATTCACCAGTTTGGAATTTACAAGATCCACACACATCATTCACCTTCTTCTTCAAAAGTCATGTTTAAATTCTTTACATAATCAATGAAAGGTCTCCATATATTCTCAAACACAATTTCCTTTGATTTCAGTATGTATGTTATTCTTTCTAGTGGAAGGTTTGTTAACATCTGTCTTAACCACTGAGTCACATCTGGTCTATAAGTCTTTTTCCACAATAGTGCAATACATTTTTTGGCATTAAGCAAACTGAGGTCTATGAATGCTCTTTCACTTTTATTAAAGTTATGCTTTTCTGGATGCAGACCCAACAAAAACAATTTAGGATTCAATATGATTTGTTTGGAAATTATTTTTTCAATTGTTACCCTCACCTCTTCCCAAAACATTCTAATTTTTCTACATTCCCATAAACAATGAAATAAGGTTCCTTTACTTTCCATACATTTTGTGCACGTATCTGGTATGTTTTTGTTATATCTATTTAACTCCACCAGTGTAACATACATCCGCATTAACCATTTAAAATGTATCAATTTAAGACGTACATTTATTGATTTGGTTTGAGCTTCTGTACAAGCCAATTCCCATTGTTCCTCTGAAATTTCAGTTTGCAGGTCTTCTTTCCAATAATTCAATCTTTTCTGTGAGTTTTCACTTGAGCATAGTGTCAATGAGTTATAAAACTCTGAAATAATACCCTTTCTCTTACTATCTTTCGTCAAAATTTTTTCCAAGGATGAATAAATAGGTCGGGTGAGAGCATTATTTTGATTTGATCGAATAAAGTTCCTAAGCTGAAGGTATTTAAAAAAATGTGTTCTATTAAGATTAAATTTGATCCTCAGTTCTTCAAAAGACATTATGTTATCTGAACATGACAGATATAAGTCTTGAATCTTTTGAATCCCTTTTAAATTCCATACTTTAAATACAGCATCCGCTCTCCCTGGTTTAAAATATTGATTACCCCATATTGGGCTAAATTGTGACAATAAGTGTGGTTCTTTTAAATATTTTTTGGTTTCACACCATATTTTGATCATATGCTTTACAAATGGATTTTTAACTTGTTTCTGTAATTTTTTTGCCGAGTCTGAGTATATGAATAAGGGAAGAGGTAAAGGTAAATTGTATGATTCCATTTCAGTCCAATGAGGGAGATCATTTGATGAAAAATAATATGTCATAGACCTCAGTTGTGCTGACCAGTAATACAACATAAAGTTAGGACATTTCAGACCTCCACGATCAAATGGTAAATATAGTAAGGACAGACGTAATCTAGCCTTCCTATTGTTCCATATAAATTCCACTAACTTTTTTTTAATTCTTGAGAATAGATCTGAAGGTGGTGGTAAAGGAATGTATTGAAATAAATAAAGTATTTTGGGTAAGATATTACTTTTAAGTATATTGATTCTCCCAATCATCGACATTGGTAGTGACATCCATCTCTGAAGTAACTCATTAATGTCTGTCATTAAGGCTTCATAGTTGGCACTGGCGACTAATTCTAGCTTAGGCACAATTTGAATTCCTAAATATTTAAACTGATTTACAACATTGAATTGATTTACCTCAGGAGCTGGGTGATTTCTCTGGGTCTCATTTAGCATTAATATTGAAGATTTAGTTTTATTTATTTTATATCCTGATATTTCCCCAAAATTCTTTATTAAATTCAACAAAGTCGGAACTGATTTTTTAAGATTCGACATAAACAAAATTATGTCATCGGCATACAGGGAGACTTTATGTTCTGTTGGTCCTACTTTAATTCCATATATTTGTGGATGTAAACATACTGCCATCACTAAAGGTTCAATTGCCATAGTAAACAGTAAAGGTGAAAGTGGACAGCCTTGTCGACATCCTCTATTGATATTTATTGATTTTGAAATATTGCTGTTTGTTAGGATTTCTGCTGTAGCATTATTGTATATTATCTGAACCCATTTTATGAAATTATTTCCAAGTCCAAACCTTTGTAAGACTTCAAAAAGAAAGGGCCATTCGACCCTATCAAAGGCCTTTTTGGCGTCCAATGATAGGAGAGCTGCATCCGGTGCTTCTTTATTAGAATAGATAATATTAAATAGTCTTCTTACATTATGGAAGCCTTGTCTTCCCTTTATAAAGCCATTCTGATCTCGGTTAATAATATTTGGTAATATTTCTTGTAGTCGTCTTGCTAAAATTTTACAGATTATCTTAAGGTCAGCATTTAATAGGCTTATTGGTCTCATATTTTCACATTTATTAGAGGGTTTACCTGGTTTTGGCAACAGTATAATTAAGGCATTATTCATGTATGGTGGTAAATTACTATTTTGAAATGCTTCTAAAACCATTTCCAAAAATGGTTTTATTAATTTATTCTTAAATTTTTTATAGAGGTCAACTGGAAGAGCATCTGGTCCTACACTTTCTCCTGATTTCATATTATCAATGGCTAGCCCAACTTCTTCTTGACTAATTTTAGACTCCAGTATCTCCCTGTTTTCATTTGGAATACACGGTATAGATAATCCGTCCAAAAACCCATTTAGTTTTGTTAAGTCAGTTTCATTTTTTGTATCATATAATTTTTCATAGTAATCTCTAAAGGCACTATTAATTTCTAAAGGATCTACAACTGCCTGTCCGTTACTTATAATACTGGTAATTGGTGTTTTAAATTCTAATTGTTTAATCTGCCATGCTAATAATTTTCCTGATTTTTCACCTTGTTCATAAAAAGATTGCTTCAATCTTAGAAGACTCGAGGCAGCTCTATTCGCTGATTTTTTTTTTGTCATATTCAGCTCTCAGAATCAGTAATTCGTTCTCTAACTTTGGGTCACTTCCTGCATACACTTTTTCTTGAAGAATTTTTATTTTATGTTCCAATTGGACTCTCTCCTCTCGGGTCTTCTTAGATTTTGAACCTGTATAACTAATAATATGCCCCCTAATAAAAGCTTTGAAAGCCTCCCACTTTATACATGCTGATGTTTGTGTAGTATTGATACCAAAGAACTCATCTATCTGTTTTTCTATGTACTTAACAAATTCCTCATCCTGAAGCCATTTATGCTGAAATTGCCACCTTCCTGGTTCCTTTGTCAATTTCTTATCTACATATATTAGACAGCAGGGTGCATGATCAGAGATCACAATATTATCATAAAAGCAGTTTTGAATCTTGGACCTTAATTCTGTGGAGATCAAAAAATAGTCAATACGTGAGAATGTCTTGTAGGTATTAGAATAACAAGAGTAGGCTTTAACTTGTGGTTTCATTTCTCTCCATATATCTAGCAATCTCAATTCTTTCATAAAATGATTAATGATCATCCTGCATCCATTGTGCGTACAGTCCAGTCCTGTTGATCTATCTATACCGGGATTCAATGTACAATTAAAATCCCCTGCTATTATATGTTGCCCTGTAAGTGATGATAAAATAAGAAATAAATTAGTAAAGAACTTTTGATCATCTATATTGCGACCGTATAAATTCACCAGATTTATATTTTCTAATAACAAAGATCCTTGAACGATTAGATATCTTCCAAATTTGTCTCCAATTACATTTTTCACTTGAAATGGGACTGATTTATGTATGAGAGTCATAACTCCCCTGGCTCGGGATGAAAATGATGAGGTGAATACACTTCCTTGCCATCTTCTCCTAATTCTTTTTACATCCTCCTCTATTAGATGAGTTTCTTGTAAAAACACAATTTTTGAACCTATGTCTTTTATTTTATTCATAACTTGTTTAAGTTTTTTTAAATTTTGTAGACCTCCGCAATTCCATGAAGTTAAATTAAGATTAACGCTTTGGTCTATGATCAATAAGGAGTTTGAGATTACCTTGCAATGTAAACATGCTCACACAGAGAAGCAAAAACATGAGTGGTTGAACATTCATCCTACAAACTACACACAAACAAATTCCCCCTTCCCACATTCGTGGTAATCCCCCCAAAATCAAAAAAAGATTCCATCTCCCGCTATAGCCATCGACCGCTCCACACCCACGAGGACCAGCCAAAGCCACTCCTTCTTCATCCTCCCAATCACCCTAACTCTACTGCTTTTAATGACGTAACATTAACTCTCTTCTGTAGTTTTCCAACTTAGCTCCAAAATTTTATAGCAACTTTGTCCATCATAGGTTTTTTTTTTAATATATAATACAATCTATATTTTGTAAACTTGCTATATGCTTCAGATCAGTCAGATGCCTGTGCAAATGCTTAAATATTCTACCTTATATTTTGTTCATGCTTAGCTCCCACCAGTCTCTTCTTGGATCTGCTTGATGAGCTCCTGCGCCTCCTGAGGGGTTTTGAAGGTGTAGGTTCTGCCCTTATATGTGACCAGCAATCTTGCAGGATGAATCACTCCATGACGAATCCCAAGGTTGCGCAGCTCTTTACGGGTGGGGTCAAACTGTTTCCTTAATTGTTGGATTCCTGTGGCCACATCTGGGTAGAACCACACCTGTTGATCCTGGTATTTAATTTCTCCTTTGGCTCACGCCGCATTTGAGATCGTCATCCTGTCTCTGTAGCTGAGGAACTTCATAATCAGCGTCCTCGGTGGTGCCTTATTATCTCTCGGTGGGCCGATTCGGTGGGCACTCTCTAAGACGACCGATGACTGCAGCTCCGCGTTGTTCAGCGCTTCTGGAATCCACTTTTCCAAAAAGGAACATGGGTCCTGACCCTCCGTTTCCTCCGGGAGACCCACCAGCCTCAGGTTGTTCCGTCTCGACCGGGATTCTAAGTCCAGGACATTATCTTCCAGACGTTTATTTTTTAATTCCATAGTGCGCACCTTTAATTGTAGGCTGGTGACGTCATCCTCAGCACTGGAAATTCGGAGCTCCACCTGCGATACTCGTTCCATACAGTCGCTTAATTCCTTTCTCATTCCTTCTATCGCTGCTTTAATCCCATCAAATTTAGTGGAAAAGTCTGCTCTCATTGAACTAATGGCAGTGAGCACCGCACCTGTGCCGTCGCCAGCAGTCACCGCTCCACCGCTAGCTTGCTCCGCCATATCTGGAGATTTTTCTGCTTCGTCACGAACGTCAAAGTCCGTTAACTTGGACTGTTTCGGCGGTTCAGTTTTTCGTCCACCTGATTTCCCAGCCTTAGGCTTTACTGGCATATCCTCGCCCAAACGCTGGGATAGGTTTTGTTCCAAATGAGAGAGTTATTTGCCGACTTTTTATTTTTAAGAGCAGAGTAGAGTGAAACGCGTCTTCCTACGTGGCCGCCATAACCGGAAGTCCCTTTACTACTGCTTTTAATACAATCCAACCTCACATTTTAGTTGAAAGGCTCCTACAACAATTTGATTTGAGTAATAATCTGGTGGGTTGGATTCTGGATTTTTTAACCAACAGGACACAGAGAGTAAGGGTCAACGGTACATTGTCTGACTAAAAGGGTTCTTCTACTGGCTGTCCTCAGGGGTGTGTGTTGTCACCACTACTCTTCATCCTGTACACAAACATGTGTCAGAGCAGACATGACAACAGACACATTATAAAGTATTCTGATAATTCAGTTATTGTTAGTCTCTTTCAGGATGGTGAGAGCGGCCCAGTAGTTGATAATTTTGTTCACTGGTGTGAGGATTCCTACCTGCAGCTGAATATGACAAAAACTAAAGATATGATTATTGACTTTAGGAGGAAAACTCCCAGGCACAAAGTCACTGTACTAAAAGGCCAGACCACTGAATGTGTGCAATCTTACAAATATCTTGGGATGATCACTGATAGTAATTTAAACTTTGAAGAGAACTGTGAAAGGGTGTGCAAAAAGGGTCAGCAACATTTGCACTGTTTAAAGAAACTTGCACACTTTCATATTGACCGAATCATAATGACAGTGTTTTATTGGGCTTTTGTTGAATCTGTTTTATCCTTTTTTTTTAGTGTCATGGTTTGGTCAGATAAAACTGAAACAGAGGAAAAATCCTTAGACCAAGTAGTTAGATGGTCCAGTCGTTTGCTTGGTGAGTCACAGCTGAGCCTGACATCCTTGTACAACAGACAGGTACAGAGAATTGCTACCTCCATTTTAAACGACGACTTCCACCCTGTGCACTGTCATTTTCAGCTTCTTCCCTCCAGACGGAGGTTTGTTGTCACAAAATGTAAAACCCAGCGCTACAAAAACAGCTTTGTTCCTGCTGCTGTCAAAGAGTTGAACAAGATGTATCAATATTTTGCACATAATTTATTTATCTATTTATGAATTTTACTTTATATTTATTTATTTTTGTAGGTTTTTTTATTTGGGTTTTAAATCTTTTATTGGGTTTTAGACTTTTATTGAGTTTTTGATCGCTTTGATTTAGCTTGTAACTTTTTTACTATGACACTTCTCTCTTATCTCTTTTTTTTGTGTCTTATGTCCTGATTGGTGGAGCCTTGAGCACTTTTATCGTGTCTATAGTCAGCTTCATGTGTGCCTGTGATTGTGTTCATGTTGAATGTAATTGTGTTTTGTAAATATGTGTTTAAAAGGATGTCACCTGGTGTCATGGCTGTGAGCGCTCGCCCCCTCCTTCCCGTTGTTTCCCTCCTCAGGTCATTAACACACCTGAGTGAGGAGATGCACCTGCTGCCTTTCATCAGCCAGCATTTATAAGGAGCATCTCTTCGGTGTGCTGATGCTGGCTCGTCTGGGTATACTGCCTTTGCAGAGTGCAATAGTAGCAAGCGTTATTTTCGTAAGGTGTAGTTTCTGTACTCACCTGTCTCTCTTCTCCCTTCCAGGTTGCTGCCACCGTGCGGGTGTGTCTCTGGGGACTGCGTGCACTCACTGCCCCATCATCACCACTCAGCTGCCACCATTCTCCACCCGGTCAGACACCACCGACTCCACCTACTTTACCCTGCTGGTTTGTCTCTTCCTGAGTTCGGGATTCTGCTGGTTTTCCCTGTATCCCACATAAGTGGCATTTTGGCTCGCCCATTTTCCCCAGTCTCATTCCTCCACTCACAGCTCTCGTTCTCTCTCCACAGACTGTTTCCTCTGGTGAGTGACTTTTTCCATAGGCTGTGCTTCTCTTTGATATTCAATAAACTTCTCAAACGTGTGTTTGTGTTTTGATTGTCCCTCTGTTGCTGCATCATGCACATGAGCTGTCTGTAATTGGTAATCATGACAGAACGAGCCAGCCTTGATTACAGCTCAGCAGGTGCAACAGCGTCAGGACAATCTGCTCTGGATCGCTTAGAAGTGACCGAGCAACAGGTGGCCATGTTAACCCAGCAGCTGCAGACTATCTCACAGCAATTGGTGACGGTCACCCAGCATTTGGCCAGTTTGGCTCCGCCGGTTCCTCCTCCTCTGCCTGCTCCTGTCATTCAACCTCCTGTGCGCCGTACCACCTCCGTTCCCACACCTGCCCCGTACGCGGGGGAGGTGGGGAAGTGTAAGGAGTTCCTTCTTCATGTACGGATGTATTTTGAGCAGGTTGGGGGGGAAGTACCTGTCGGACACCACTAAGATTCAGTTTATGATCCTGCTACTGCGGGACCGGGCCCTCAGTTGGGCTCGGTCGGTGGCTGACAGACCAGAAGGGTCTGCTTACACGTTTGAGCAATTTGTGGTTGCTTTCACTCCTGCCTCTGACCATACCAAGAGTCAAGGGAACATTATGAGCCGCCTTTTGTCACTCTGCCAGGGCACTCGGTTGGCGGCCGAGTACTCGGTGGAGTTCCGGGTCGAAGCGGTGGAATCGGGGTGGAATGACGTTGCTCTACGCAGCGCGTTCCTCTTTGGCTTAAACGCACACCTCCGCGACGACCTGGCAGTCTATGCTGTTCCCGACACTCTGGGTGGTCTTATAGATCAGGCCGTGGGTTTGGCTGAATGCACGAAGGAGCAACAGTCCTCCTCTCGCCTGCCCATTGCGCGGGTGCCCTCTGCAGCAACTGGCACAGGTGGTGCTGGCTCTCCTCTCAAGCCGATGGAGCTCAGTTGGTTCCAGTTGACCGACAAAGAACGTCGGCGGGGAAGGAGGGCGGGCGCGTGCATGTATTGTGGTTCTATGAAGCACAATCAGGACGAGTGCCACCTGCGGCCAAAAAGACGTAGCCTGTCAGTAACCACGGGGGGTCTGGCGGGCAGGTCTTAAGTTACCCCCCCCGGCAATTTCTCTATTTCGGCCCTCGTGCAATTGCCAGGGTTCGAGAGGAGGACTATGGCGCTTGTGGATTCAGGAACAGAGGGAAATTTTATCTGGTCCCAGCTCGTACGGGACATGGGTATTTCCACTCAAAAATTGCTCAAGCATTTAACTATCACCACCATATCTAGTCACAAAGTTGCGGTAGTCTCCGAATGCATGGCGCCAATCGCCATCCTTCTTTCCTGGAACCATCGGGAAGAAATGTCGTTCCTGATACTCCCAAATTCGTCTTCCCTGATGGTCCTGGGTTATCCGTGGCTCCGGAGGCACAACCCCATTATAAACTGGGGGCAAAACTCTATAACCTCCTGGAGCCCGTTCTGTTTGGCTCATTGTTTGCGTTCAGCTGAGTGTTCGCAGTCTCTCCCCATCTCCTCCCCTCTGGCTGAGCCACCAGATCTCAGCCTCGTTCCCCGGGCTTATCGTGATTTAGGAGAGGTTTTCAGCAAGTCGAGAGGGCTGTTGCTTCCGCCTCATCGCTCTTACGACTGTGCTGTGGACCTCATCCCGGGAGCGAGGCTGCCATCTAGCCAGCTCTACAACATTTCTGGCCCGGAGAGGGAGGCGACAGAGAGACACATAAAGGACTTGCTGAATGCCGGACTCATTCGGCCCTCCTCGGCTCCACTCGGAGCTGGATTCTTCTTTGTTGGTAAGAAGGATGGCTCATTGCGCCCATGTATCGACTACCGGGAGCTGAATGCTATTACCATTAAGGACAAATATCCTCTGCCCTTAATCAATTCCGCGTTCGAGCTCCTTCAGCACTCACGGGTATTCACCAAATTAGACCTACGTAACGCATACCATCTCATCCGCATTCACAAAGGGGATGAATGGAAGATGGCATTTAGGACACATCAGGGGCAGTTTGAATATCTGGTCATGCCATTTGGGCTTACCAACTCCCCCGCCGTCTTCCAGCGGCTCATTAATGATGTTCTTTACGATATGCTCTGTCAGTTCGTGTTTGTCTATTTGGATGATATTCTCATTTTCTCCTGCTCGCCAGAGGAACATGAGGTCCATGTGAGAGCCATTTTACAGTGGCTCTTGGAGAACTAGCTCTACGTTAAGGCCGAGAAGTATGAGTTCTCCACCACTTCTACCACCTTCTTGGGCTTCATAGCGGCTGAAGGGAGACTGATTGCCGACCCGGCCAAGGTGAAGGCAGTGCTAAATTGGCTAACTCCCCACTCCCGTAGGGAGCTTCAGCGCTTCCTCAGGTTCGGAAACTTTTATCGCAGGTTCGTCCGGAACTATAGTGGGATTGCACTGCCTCTTACGCAGCTGACTTCCGTTAACGTCGCCTTCCGGTGGACAGAGGCAGCTGAACAGGCCTTTACTAAATTAAAGGGCCTATTCAAGGAAACACCCATCTTGGCTCAGGTCGACATGCAGCTCCAATTCGTCCTTGAGGTGGATGCTTCTGATTCAGGGGTAGGCACTGTCCTCTCACAGCGCTCGCCCTCCGATCAGAAGCTCCACCGGCGCGCGTTTTTTTTCTCGGCGGCTCACGTCGGCCGAGAGAAATTACAATGTAGGGTACAGAGAGCTTCTCACCATTAAGTTGGCATTGGAGGAGTGGAGACAAGGGCTAGAGGGGGCTAGTCACCCCGTGGTCCTGTGGACCGATTACAAGAACTTAGAGTACTTGCGGT
Source organism: Pholidichthys leucotaenia (assembly GCA_020510985.1). NCBI lineage: Eukaryota > Metazoa > Chordata > Actinopteri > Cichliformes > Pholidichthyidae > Pholidichthys > Pholidichthys leucotaenia. Next base: position 341,125,462 of record CM035841.1, read on the forward strand.
CGGCCTGCCAACTTAATGCCAGGCAGGCTCGTTGGGCCTTATTCTTCCAAAGTTTCAACTTCACCATCACTTACTGGCCTAGCTTCCGGAATACCAAACCGGACGCGCTATCGCGCCAGTTTGATTCCAAACAGGTAGCGTCCCCATCCCATCCTCAGCCTATTCTCCCTCCATCATGCGTCCTTGGAGCCCTTACCTGGGATATTGAGTGGAGAGCCCATCAGGCCCAGTCCTGGGAGCCCGTACCAGTGGGGTGCCCCTGGAACCACCTGTATGTCCCTCCAGGCCTCCGCAGCAACATAATCTCGTGGGGTCACACCAGCCGCTTTGCCTGCCTTCCTGGGATCACCCGCACTTCCAAACTGATTCGGCGGGTGTTCTGGCGGTCCATGCTGCGGCAGGACGTGCAGGAGTATGTGTGGGTCTGCCAAATTTGTGTTCGGGGCAAGTCCGACACCTCCCCTCCTGCTGGACTCCTCCACCCTGTGACCACTCCTGGTCGTCCTTGGTCCCACATTGCCGTGGATTTCATAACCGGACTTCCTCTCTCTCATGGGAAGTTGGTCATCTTAGCTATCGTTGACCGCTTCTTCGAAAGCTGTTCATCTGATTGCCCTTCCTAAACTCCCCTCAGCCATGGAGACTGCGGACCTTCTTACCACCTACGTCATCCGTCTCCATGGCATCCCTCTTGACATCATGTCTGACTGGGGTTCCCAATTTATGTCCCAGGTTTGGAGGGCCTTCTGCCAGATGCTCAGGACTACCGTCAGCCTTTCCTCGGGTCATCATCCTCAGTCTCACAGGCAGATCGAGCACGCCAACCAGTCCTTGGGGGCCACCCTGTGGTGTGTAGCAGCTGAAAATCCCTCTTCATGGAGCATGCATCTGACTTGGGTGGAGTACTCTCTGAATTCTGCCGTCTCTGCAGCCACGTGGCTCACCCCCTTTGAAGCCTCATTTGGGTACACCCCACCTTTGCTACCCATGGCCGAGAGGGAGGTCGCGGTGCCATCCGTGGGGTCCCATGCTTGACACTGCAGATGGATCTGGAGGGCTACTCATGTCACACTCACTGGCTCCTCTGAGTGCAACCGCCTGATGGCTGACAGGAAGCGGGTCCCTGCTCCTAAGAACACTGTTGGCCAGCAGGTCTGGCTGGCGGCGGACCAGATTCCGCTGAAGACAGATTCGAAGAAGCTCTCCCCCCACTTCCTGGGACCCTTCACCATCTCCGAGGTGATTAATGATGTCACGGTCCATCTGAAACTTCCACGGACCCTGCGGGTGAACCCGACTTTCCACGTCTCCCATATCAAGCACCTCTTGGTCAGCCCCCTCTGTCGCCCCCCCCCCCCCCCCGAAGCTGCCTCCTCCTCCCCAGATGATTGATGGCCACGCTGCCTACATAGTGCAGCGCATCTTGGATGTGGCCGGGGTCTCCAAAACTTGGTCCATTGGAAGGGTTACGGTCCGGAGGAACGTTCTTGGGTCCCCAGATCACATGTCCTTGACAAGGGGATGCTCTGGGCCTACCATCAAGCCCATTCCGACAAGGCCAAGGGACCGCCGGGAGGCGTTCCTTTGGGGGGAGGGGCACTGTCATGGCCATGAGAGCTGGCCCCCTCCTTCCCGTTGTTTCCCTCCTCAGATCATCAACACACGTGGGTGAGGAGACGCACCAGCTGCCTTTCATCAGCCAGCGTTTATAAGGAGCATCTCTTCAGTGTGCTGATGCTGGCTCATCTGGGTATACTGCCTTAGCAGAGTGCAATAGTAGCAAGCGTTATTTTCGTAAGGTGTAGTTTCTGTACTCACCTGTCTCTCTTCTTCCTTCCAGGTTGCTGCCACCGTGCGGGTGCATCTCCGGGGACTGCGTGCTTTCACTGCTCCATCATCACCGCTCAGCTGCAACCATTCTCCATCCGGTCAGACACCACCGACTCCACCTACCTCACCCTGCTGGTTCGTCTCTTCCCGAGTTCGGGGTTCTGCCGGTTCTCCCTGTATCCCATGTAAGTGGCAATTTGGCTCGCCCATTTTCCCCAATCTCATTCCTCCACTCACAGCTCTCGTTTTCTCTCCACAGGCTGTTTTCTCTGGCGAGTGACTTTTTCCATAGGCTGTGCTTCTCTTTGATATTTAATAAACTTCTCAAACGTGTGTTTGTGTTTTGATTGTTCCTCTGTTGCTGCATCATGCACGTGAGCTGTCTATAATTGGTAATCATGACACCTGATTGCAAAACAAATCTACCTGTGGGTACAAATAAAGTAACCTGAACCCGAACCTGATTTTGTGGTAGCTGCATGTTCTGCCCCCATTTTAGGCGTAGATTTTTTATGTACTTATGGGTTGTTAGTCGATGTTGCCAACAGACGTTTAGTGGATGCTATCTCTTTTTCCTCCTTGCCCTGCACAGCTTGGGGAGTTGGGCCAACAACACTGGTGAACGTTTTACCTCCAGGCGGTAAGTACCAGCATTTAGTACGGTGGGAGGCAGAGCCTTCTGCTACCAAGCTCCTTTTCTCTGGAACCAGTTACCACTCTGGGTCCCGGAGTCAGACTCGGTCTCTGTTTTTAAGAACAGGGTAAAATCCTTCTTTTTTAATATAGCTTTCGTTTAAGGAGGGTTTTTGTGTCTTTTAACCCCACTCTTGTTCTATTGTTATGTGATCCATACTAACTAACTAACTAACTAACCTGCACTTATATAGCGCTTTTCTAGTCACAAAGACCACTCAAAGCGCTTTCATTAATACTAACCCTCTATTCTAAGGGCCTATAGGAAACAGATATCTAGGGACAATTTAGAACAGCCAATTAACCTAACATGCATGTTTTTGGCATGTGGGAGGAAACCGGAGAAATCCCGGAGTAAACCCACGCAACACGGGGAGAACATGCAAACTCTACTGCTGGTTGACCTCCAATATTGTACTTGGCATCTTACTGCTATGTTCTTTATGTCTGTCCTTTCCATCCTCCCTATCCCCTCATCCCAGCCAGTCGCAGCAGACGACTGACCCTCCCTGAGCCTGGTTCTGCTAGAGGTTTCTTCCTTTCAAATGGGAGTTTTTCCTCTCCACTGTTGCTTAGTGCTTGCTCATAGGGGATCGTCTGATTGCTGGGTCTTTCTGTGACTGTGTGTTTTTTTTTTCTGCACTGTGGCGCCACGAGACGGCTTTTGTTGTGATGTGGTGCGTTATAAATAAAGCTGAATTGAATTGAATTGAATTTACTTTCATAGTTCCCAGCACTCACGGTCCCGACTTTTTCAGCTACAGCAATCAAACACAGGGTCGAACATTTCACAACAACAAAAGGCCTGCCGGTGTTTGCGTGCCCTTGGCACCTGGATGTGGTTAAGCTGGCCAGCGCGCACGAGGAGTTTGCTAACTTAGAGCAACTGGGTATCACTGGGAACTCCCAACAGCCTGTGGGCATCCCCGCTACACATGGTGCCCAAGGCCGATGGGTCGTGGCGACTTTGCGGCGATTTCTGGCACTTGAACAATGCCACAGAACACAATCGGTGTCCCATCCCGCACATCCAGGATTTTTCTGTGCATCTGGCCGGGATGTGTGTTTTTTCGAATGTGGATCTGGTCCGCGGTTACCACCAGGTCCCAGTGCGCGCGGAGGATGTTCCCACAACAGTGATAATAACTCCTTTTGGCCTTTTGAGTTTTTATGCATGCCGTTTGGGTTAAAGGGTGCGGCACAAACCTTCCAAAGAATGATGGGCGCGATGCTCAATGACCTGCGTTTCATTTTTGTCTACTTGGATGACATTTTGGTGGCTAGCACGTTCGAGGAGGAGCACCTCGCCCATCTCAAAATAGTTTTCCAGAGGTTGGAAGCGAACAGGCTTATCGTTAACCTGGCGAAGTGCCAGTTCGGTGTGCCAGTGATTGATTTTTTGTGTCACCGCATTTCGCCGGAGGGTGCCATTCCGCTGCCTGATAAGGTGTGTGCCGTGTCAGATTTTCCGTGTCCGCAGACTGTGAGGGCCCTACAGGAATTTTTTGGCAAGGTCAGCCAGACTCCGGGCACCTCTGAATGGCTTAACAAAAACAAAATGAAGACTTTGGAGTGGCCTTGTCAAAGTCCTGACCTGAATCCAATTGAGATGCTGTGGCATGACCTTAAAAAGGCGGTTCATGCTCAAAAACCCTCCAATGTGGTTGAATTACAAGAATTCTGTGAAGATGAGTGGGCCAAAATTCCTTCACAGCGCTGTAAAAGACTCACTGCCAGTTTCTGCAAACGCTTGATTGCAGTTGTTGCTGCTAAGGGTGGCCAAAGCAGTTATTAGGTTTAGGGGCAATCACTTTTTCACACAGGACCATGTAGGTTTTGATTTTTTTCCCCTTAATAATAAACACCTTCATTTAAAAACTGCATTTTGTGTTCACTTGTGTTATCTTTGTCTAATATTTAAATTTGTTTGATGATCTGAAATATTTAAGTGTGACAAACATACAAAAAAAAATGAGAAATCAGGAGAGAGGCAAACACTTTTTCACACCACTTTATACTCTCTTATCATGCATGTTTATTCATATCTTGTCCAGAAATTATTGACAGAGCCCTCAATTAATTTCTCCTGTTTGTTTTTCTCTGTTTTTTTTTTATTTATTTGTGTTTTTTTTTTAGATGTGATCTAATTTGACATAGCATTGGCTAAAGGTTAACTTCAGCACAATTACCTGTCCAGGTGCTTCAGATGAAGTTAGACATCGTTGTCTTGGTGTCTAATTGTTATCCTCATTGTTGACAATAAGCAGTTGATTTGATTTTGATTTGTCTCCACGTCTGGGGTTCCGCCAGCACCCATCTCCATGTCTGAGGTTCTGCCAGCACCCGGCTTCACGCCTGAGGTTCCACCAGCACCTATCTTCAGATCTGGGGTTCCGTCAATTCACGTTGCCATGTCTGGCCCTCCAGTGCCAGCTCCACGTCACTCCCTAGCTTCAGTGCCCGCTACATCGTCTGATGTCACGTCGGCTGTCATGTCTGCTTCTGTGGTTACATCATCGGGGGCTGTCATCACTTCAGCAGTGAAGTCGCCTGGGTCCTTGTCAGCAGTGCAGCAAGAGCTAAGGCAAGTCCTCTTCTTCGTTTTTTTAACTTCTGTACTAGAGAGGTCTTGCCTTGCTCTTGGCGGAGGGGCTCAGTGGCAGCAGCCATTTGCTTCTGGGCTCTTTCTGCCGGGCTCCACTGCTGCTGTTTGTGATAACCCAGTTTTCTTCTGTCCCTCCATGTTTGAGGTGGCTACGTGGGGGGCAGAGTTCCAGGGGGTTCCCGAGGTGCAAGCTCCTGCGACCCACAAGGAGCAAGCTCCAGCTTCTGATCTCCACAAGGCGCATGCTCCGGCCCCTGATCTCCACAAGGAGCATGCCCTTGATCTCCACGAGGAGCAGGCTCCTGATCTCCACAAGGGGCACGCTCCTGATCTCCATGAGGGGCACGCTCCAGTTCCTGCAATCCATGAGGAGCACACACCAACTCCTGTGATCCGCAAGGTGCACCCTCCAGCATCATGTGTTTCTGAGGCCAGTGTGCCTCCATCGCCTTTTCCTGAAGTCTGGAGGCCCCTGGGCTTGGGTAGGCTCCCTGACCCACCTCGTTCTCTGGTCCGGTGGCCTTGAGACTCTGGTAAACCACCCGATCTGCCTTGTGCTGTGGGGGTCTTGGACTCTGTTTGGCCCCCACAAATTGTTTTTCGTGTTGGACTCTGTGGGGAGTGAAAGATTGTTTCGGCCCGCTGCACCAACCACCTACCCTGGGAAGGTTTTTTGTTGGTGTTGTTTTGGGGTGTCTGGAATCCACCCCTTAAAGAGAGGATTATGTTATGATCGGGGCATGGTCTGGAGACCATGCTCATGCTTTGTGTTATTGTGACATCTTTGTGTCTTCCCTTGTTATTATTTGCATATATTGTCTTCTGTGATTAGTTCTTGGTTATTATTATTATTATTATTATTATTATTATCATCGTCATAGTTATGTTTGGTTTTCATTTTCATGGTTATGTTGTCATGTCTTACTCCTGTCTTGATTTTTTGGTTGGGCTTTTATGTTGACAGTGCCTTTTGTTATTTTCTGGTCTGTTAAGTGTTCACAGCTGCCTTGGGGTTTTTGATTACTGATTGTCCAGGGGTGTCATTGATTTGCTGCACTGCGCCCTGTCTTCGGGGCGGCGATCTACTGTGTTCCCCTGTGTTCTTGCCATGCACATTTGTGACTGTGATTATCTAGGTTTTTTGCCATGCCATGCTTGCTACGTTTTTGCCACGTCTTGAGGATTTAGTTTTTGAGTTTTTCCTGCCACTGTGTTAAATGTGGTTCCTCATTAAAACATCACAATCTACAGTTCTGCATCTGAGTCCTGTCTCAACTTTTGCGCCATAGAGAGGTGGGATAGCACTTGTACACACCCTCTATCTCAGTTTTGACAGGTGCCACGCCCCCTTGACCTGACCTGATCTGACCCTGACCCCGCCCCCCCTAACCCCGCGTAATTAGGCTGTCAATCAAAAGTGTTTTGAAAACATGACCCGTGACCTCACGTAATTAGGTTGTCAATCAATAGTGTTTTGAAAACATGACCTTTGGTCCGAAAACTTCTCGTCAAACTGACAGATTGTGATTTTAACCTGTTGTCCATATGTGGTTTAGGGTTAGGATGGGGTTAATGATGGCAGAACTTCTCGTCTGAAGTGACAGCTTTGTAGTCTTTCAATTTACAAAAAACACATCAGAGTGTCTGTAAAAGGATTTAAACAACACCATTCTCTCAGTCAAAACAGATGAGCTCCACAAATGTTGAATGGGGCAGACTGGAAGCTATTGTGTTACTCATCCACATTCCAAAGGCTGTACACACGCACACTAAATGTCCTTGTGGAGCAAAGTGTCATGCAGTGGCCCTCGCGAGCCACCATAAGACGCCACACAGTCACCAGAGAGTTGTGTTAAAGTCTTTATTTACGGTGAAAGTCACAATAATACAGGCCGCTGAGGCTATGACACCAACAAGTCTACACACAGGGAGGCGTAAGGCTAATAAGCTCACTCACGGGTCCACAGGATGAGACAGTCACACCACAGACAGGCGATGTAGTATTAATCCATAATGTATGATCGCTCCGACGATCAGCGATGGACACTGCTGCAAGGATGCAGCCGCTAGCGTCGGTTTAAGAAGCTGGCCGCTAACGACCGCAAATGCAGAACAGCTGTTCAGGTCTTGACAGCTGAGCGGAAGCCTCCCCGAGCGCTGTCACAATAAGAGCTCAGAGAGCCGGAATAACAACGCCGCTGTCAAGACCTGACAGGAATAGCCCGAGCACAAATAACATTAGCGCTCGGGTCATAACAGTACCCCTCCCTCAAAGGCGGGCTCCGAACAGCTTGTAACACCTAGCCCCCCCTCCCCACCACCCACAGGGCGAGTGAATGGAGGAACAGGCAAGGAGGGAGCGAAACAAATACCAACTAACTAACTACTAACTAACCTGCACTTATATAGCGCTTTTCTAGTCACAAAGACCACTCAAAGCGCTTTCATTAATACTAACCCTCTATTCTAAGGGCCTATAGGAAACAGATATCTAGGGACAATTTAGAACAGCCAATTAACCTAACATGCATGTTTTTGGCATGTGGGAGGAAACCAGAGAAATCCCGGAGTAAACCCACGCAACACGGGGAGAACATGCAAACTCCACACAGATCACTGTTGGTCGGGGGCTGGGATCGAACCCACGATCCCCACAATCCCCCGGCCAAGGGTAAACTGTGCTGCCGCAGTGCTAACCACTGCGCCACCGTGCAGCCGACGGTGCACGGTGGCGTGCACAACAGCAGCCAACAGCAGCCAACAAGGCCCCCCCCCCCAAAAAAAACACATCCCCTGATATACCCATTACATTCCCACAGTAACAATGAAACAATTAGGGCAAGAGTTACAATACATAGGGCACAAACCATACAGAGCATAATTTACCCGACACAGAAGGTTTTCCCACAGTGACCACAGACAAACTGTTTAACTCCAGAGTACATGACTTCATGAGGTCATAAGGAACTCATCTGAACGAAAGTCCTTCCACGCAGTTTACACAAACTTCAAAATGCTATAACGGGTCAGTGTATGCTTCCAAGTTACCCAAGTGCATGAAAGCTCTGCCACATTCTACACAAAAGTACTGTTTAACCCCCCCCCAAAAAAACCCCATCATCCCCGAACACCAGAGTGCCTATGAAACACCACAAAATACATGCTATAACCCCTCAGGTAGGAGAGGGGGAAAAAAACAAAAAACATGCTACATCAAACATACATGAGGCAATTTAATCGTTCCGGATGACCTTACACCGTATGATCCAAACAGAGGATGACAGGTGGAGACCAAACGCCCCAGGCATAGTTCCGGTGGCCTCCCTGCGTCCGATGGCCCACGGGTAGTCACGGGGAACAGTACGTGGTCGGGCGGCCTGCCCCAGTTCCAGGCCCTGAGAGTCAAATCCTCCGGCGACCGAACCAGGCCACCCAGTAACAACCACAGTTTATCGGGTGGCCGACCCAAGGTGCCGAACCAGCGAAGCAGTTCCTCGGGTGGCCGACCCGCATCCCTCAGCCACCAGAACTGTGGAGGAATAGCGTGCGGCGACCTCCCTGACAGCAAAATTACATGGGAGCGCCAGCCTGCAAGAAAAAAACCTCCAACGGCTCCCAGCGCTGATGACCCCAGCTGGTGGCTCCTGAGAGGGGAATAATTGTGATGACGAGCCCAAATCACATCAGGCGGCGAAGGGTCTGCAGCTCCTCCACCGACCTTGACCCACACCGATGCGGCCGTTGTAGCTCCGCCTGCGTCGAACCCCGATTGGGTCACCGCTGCACCTGTGTTGGACCCCGACCGGGTCTTGCCAGACCCCGATTGGGTCATAGCTGCACCTGCGTCGGACCCTCGCTGGGTCACAGCTGCCCCCGCTTCGGACCCCCACTGGGCCTCATCGGACCCCGACTGGGACGGCACCGCATCGGCGACGACCTCCACCCCCGAACTTGGGACCTCCTGCACCGTAACCTCGACAGATTCCAAGCCGGCGACACTGTGAAGAGGCTCAGAGGAACAGAGAGGACCGGGATCAGTATCTCCGGCAGCGCCAGAGCCCAGCGAGACGAGTTCGGGCGCAGCAGACGGCTGCCCCTCGCTCGCCTCCCTACGAGGCAGGCAAAAATGCTCTAACACACCACAAAGAAAAACAAAGAAGAGCACTTGCCTGCACTCGGGCTCTGGAGCCGTCCAGGACTCCGTCGATCCAGGTTCGGGTAGAAGCTCGTCGTCGGGCTCCCACTCAGCTACATCGGGCTCTGCAGCTGGCATGATGGTCTCTGCAGCTGGATCCTCTCGCGCTGATGTCCACACCGATAACCCGCACGGCGTGGCGGCAGGGGACCCTCGACCCGCTGGCTCGGGCTGCTTCTCCGTGGAGACCTGGGGACGCTTCCTCGTCAGCTCAGGCTCCACACCGCAGTCCGCTCTTCTCCTCTGTCCAAAACGTGGCTGCGGGGCCGGGATTATTCCCAGAGCCGCAGGCCTCCTCCTCGCTTGACGACGTAGACCTAACGCCGAGGACTGCTCAGCGGAGGAAAACACAGAGGCAGCAGGTTCAGAACAGATGACTACAGCTGGTGGTGGGAGCTCGGGGGGCTGCAAACCCCGAACTCCACCCCCAGGAGTCAGACAAGACAGATCACTATTATAAGTTGGGGAGTGAACATGAACTTGCCTGACTCCTGAAGGGAGGGTGGTGCCAGCTGTAGGGGGCATTGCTCCTTCCCTCGCTCACTGGATGGTAAGAGAGGACCCATGGGCGGGGCTCGCCGAAGCAGGGCTCTTGTCACACACAGCAGCTGGAGAAGGTGTTGAGGACGAGGGAGCGACAGCCGAAGCAGGCGGGGCACAACATGCTGACCGGACAGCAGGGGAAGATGGCCCGGGAAGAGAGGCTGCAGAAATTCCCTCCTGACATGACGCCAAAGAGACAGCTGACTGGTTGACTGGGTCATTCCGGCAGCCCGGAACTGGATCCGGAACAGGAGCTTGCTGAGGATGCCCTTGGCCGCGGCGCCGACGTCTACGACGGCCCCCAGATGGTGCAAACTCCTGGAGTGGATCGAGGACAGGAATGGGATCCCAAGGCGAGGAGCGGGAACGCCTCCTCCTCTGCTTCTTGCCGTAGTCCTCCTCCACCATACGGAGTATCTCACGTTGCGCAGCAATATCAGCCCTCCTCGCGTCGACTTCTGGGTGGTCGGCGTAGCGGGGAGAAAGATGATTGAGTACATCCTCAGCGCAGTCCAGGTACCAGAGTACGTCATGGTTGTAGTCCAGGAGGGAAGCAGAGATTGGCGTCTCATCCACGTATTCCAGGATGTCCGCCAGTTCGTGGCTCGAACTCCGAGCGCGGCCCCTCCGCGACGGCATTCCTCCAGGACACCGTACTCAGACAGGAAAAAGTGATGTCCTAATGACACTAACTCACTGGTGAAAGGCGTCTCGGGTTGGCGTCACCGTAAACGCCGTTTTGTGGCAGCAGTGTACTGTCATGCGGTGGCCCTCGCGAGCCACCATAAGACGCCACACGTCACCAGACAGTTGTGTTAAAGTCTTTATTTACGGTGAAAGTCACAATAATACAGGCCGCTGAGGCTATGACACCAACAAGTCTACACACAGGGAGGCGTAAGGCTAATAAGCTCACTCACGGGTCCACAGGATGAGACGGTCACACCACAGACAGGCAATGTAGTATTAATCCATAATGCACGATCGCTCTGACGATCAGCGACGGACACTGCTGCAAGGATGCAGCCGCTAGCGTCGGTTTAAGAAGCCGGCCGCTAATGACCGCAAATGCAGAACAGCTGTTCAGGTCTTGACAGCTGAGCGGAAGCCTCCCCGAAAGCTGTCACAATAAGAGCTCGGAGAGCCGGAATAACAACGCCGCTGTCAAGACCTGACAGGAATAGCCCAAGCACAAATAACATTAGCGCTCGGGTCATAACACAAAGGCTGTATACACACTGCAGGATTGAAGGCAGACGTTTGTGTGACAATACCACAAATTAGACTCTCACAAAAACTGCAACATCATCTTCTGCACATTTAGATCAGGGTTTTAGGTGCACACTGACCTGAGCAAACAGGTCTATTTGATCTTAACACGAATGCACGCACCCACTTTATTCAGGTGTCTCTCACAGTGTGTCAGCTTGCAGAAGTCAAAAACACAGATACACAAACACACGGTAGTTTCAAGTTGATTTTAACATTTGCTGTGTCAGTGTAGAGTTTCAGAGCACATCAGTGAGAGTGTCTCTAAAACGTTTTTAAAAGCACAGACACACAAACACACATGCACACATGCAAAGGAAGGGATTTACAGCAGAGATTCTACTCCGGGTTTCATCCACATTCAGAATACTTGCTTTCTACAGACATGGCCTCCACAGATTACAGAAAAAGTAGTCCAGACTCACGCAGGATTGACAGACGTGGAGACTGGTTTTAAGAGCAGGAGAGATAGCAGAAGATAAAACAGACACATTTACTGCTGCTGCTGCTGTTGTACGTATAAGCAGAGGAAGCTTGCTCATGGCGATTAATTCACACGACTCTTAGTGTTGCAATAGTTTACTTGTTAGGCTGAGTGACTTTAGATAGAAGGTGCTTATACAAATTCCACTTCTTAAACACATATTTTGCATTTCTGAGTGACTGTAGGATGTTTGCTGAGTCAGTAGGAGAAAAGGAGCAAATTTGTCTAGGAAAAAAGTGCCAGAGGGGTGGTGTGAAGCTTTCCTAATCAGGTGCCACCGTGAAACCAAACACCGGCGATAATCCCCATCCCCAACTCTTCCCTCACATACATGCACACATGCGCATGCGCGCACACACACACACACACACACACACCAATTTTTTTACGCTGAGGTTCATTCACACTTCAAAGTTTTTTTTCAACAGGGAGTCTCCCCCCAGTGTAACATACGACTTTAAAAAACTTTCATCTGTATGCTTGTGGCGATTAGAGTTTATTTTTTGCTGATACTATGAAATTTAACATTTCTCCTATAAAAGCATTTCATATTTTGTGTTTACATTTTTAAATGACCATACAACAGCCCTCTAAGGTTTGCCTGTGTGAAACAATTCTGTAAAACATCCCACAACTCATACGTGATATTTACCAACAGTTATATTATTTTTATTCAATCAAACCTTTTATCATCTGCTGTGATCTGAATTTTTTTTTATAACTTTAAGGCAGAGTTTTTTTTCAACCACTCATGATAACTTTAAACCAGAATTTGGAGAGGGTTTTGTGTGAATCAACAAATATCTTATCAACCTTTTTGTTGTGCTTATAACTCACTGTATGAATATTTGTTGTATTTGAGTTGTATTTGTTGTATTTGAGTTGAGGCCTTCCTGTGGTAACGTATCGTCACTTCCTGTGTTGCTGGCTGTCTGTGGTTTGCTGTCCTCATTTTCCCGAGGATTTTGCCTTTAATTGTGTTTTAATCACTTTTTCCCATCTACCGTTAGCTCTCACTTCTGTTTATCAAGCCTCTTGCACATGTGTGTGCACTCAGTGTCATCTAATCACCCTCTTTAGCCTTCTGTTCACCTTTCATTGGTGTTTGTATTAGCTTCGGGTTAGCCACTAGCTATGGCTACTAGCTCTCCTTCCCCTCCTCCTCTGGTGTGCTCTGTTTTTCAGATGTTTAGCTACACCTCTGCCTGTTTTAGTGATAACGGTGAATGTAATAAATGTTGTCTTTTTGAGGTGCTCGAGGTGAGGTTGTCTGATTTGGAATCCCAGCTCAGCTGTATTGAAACACCGTCTGCACCAGTTAATCTTGACGGACGTCCCTTAGCTGCAGCGGAGCTCGCTAGCTTAGGGCGGCCTGCTAGCGGTCCTCCAGTCCTCCTCAGCAGCAAGGAGACTGGGTGGGTGACGGTGAGAAGGAAGCCTAGCCGCAAAGCCCCAGTTAACCACCAACCTGTTCATGTTTCTAATCGCTTTTCCCCTCTCAGCGACACACCCGCTGAGGAAAAAACTCTGATCATTGGTGACTCTGTAGTCAGAAACGTGAACCTAGAGACTCCAGCGACCATAGTCAAATGCATTCCTGGGGCCAGAGCAGGCGACATCAAGTCAAATTTGAAAATGCTGGCTAAAAGTAACTGTAAATACTCCACAATTGTTATCCATGCCGGCATTAATGACGTCTGTCTCCAGCAGTCGGAAGTCTCAAAACTTAACGTGGAATCGGTGTGTGACTTTGCAAAAACAATGTCTGCCTCTGTAGTATTCTCTGGGCCCCTCCCCAATCTGACCAGTGATGACATGTTTAGCTGCTTGTCATCCTTCAACCGCTGGCTGTCTGTGTGGTGTCCTGCAAACGATGTGGGCTACAATGACAATTGGAGCTCATTTTGGGGAAAACCTGGTCTTATTAGACAAGACGGCATCCATCCCACTTTGGATGGTGTGTCTCATTTATCTAACAATCTGGCATCATTTTTATCCAAATTTCCAAAACATTGACAACTTAGAGTTGGGACCAGGAAGCAGAGTCGCAGTCTTACACGCCTCTCTGCAGCTCCTCTTCATCCGCCGCCCCTCAACTTAGCCCCTGTCTTCCCCATCAGAGAATCACTGTCTGCTTCCTCCAAAGTAAATAAAAATATAATGTATAAGCATCCCAAAGTGATTAAACAAAAAGTTGGTAAAACTCAAATTACACATGAAGCCTCTAAATTGAATGATTTGGCCTCTGTTCCTCCTTATAATTTAAAAATTAAATGCGGTTTGTTAAATATTAGGTCTCTAACTCCCAAGTCTCTGCTAGTCCATGATCTGTTAATTGATCATCTGATTGATTTAATATCCCTTACAGAGACTTGGTTAGGGCAAGAAGATTATTTTGGTTTCAATGAATCAACTTCCTCTGGTTATTTAAACTGTCAAAATCCCAGAAATTCTGGTCGTGGAGGAGGAGTAGCAACAATTTACCATTCCAAATTACTAGTTAATGTAAAGCAAAAAACATGTTATAATTCCTTTGAGGGCCTGGTCCTCAGTATTGGGCATTTTAGCAATTTTAGGCTAAACCCAATTTTATTTGCCATAGTGTATCGTCCTCCATCAACCTACTCAGAGTTTTTATCCAAATTTGCCGAATTCTTAGCTGATTTAGTGCTGAAATCAGATAGAATAATTATAGTAGGAGACTTTAATATACATGTAGATGTAGATAGTGATTGCCTTAATTTGGCATTTAATTCAATATTAGACTCGATGGGGTTTTCTCAGAAAGTAGGAAATTCTACCTATTATCTCCACCATACGTTGGACCTTGTTCTGACATATGGCATAGAAATAGAAAATCTTGTAGTGTCTCCTCATAACCCTGTACTGTCAGACCATTGTCTGTTAACCTTTGATTTTACTGTTTCTGACTATTTGGCTCCTAAGGAAAAATATTACTACAGTAGATGCCTCTCAGATGATGTTGTTACCAAATTTATGCAGATTGTTTCCTCTATGCCATGTGTCAACACAACGGAAATAAGCTATAGACAGCTTGCTCCTTCTGTAATTGATAGCATGGTAGATAGTGTTACAGCTTCTCTGCATCAGACTCTAGACATGATGGCCCCTTTAAAAAAGAAAAGTCTAATCAGAGATTTCTAACTCCTTGGTTCAACACAGAAACTCATAGCTTAAAACAGAAGACTCGTCAAGTAGAAAGAAAATGGCGCTCCACTAATTTAGATGAAATCTATTTAGCTTGGAGAAATCAGAATCAGAATCAGAATCAGATTTATTGCCATTGTTCATGTAGTACACAAACTAGGAATTTGTCTCGGTGCAATGCTGCAACATTAAACATGGAGTTTAATGATAAAGATAAAAACTATGCAAAAACTATGCATGCAATAAAATGTAGAATATGAGTAATACTAATCTATGCAATTTTAAATATTAACAAGCACCAGATACTGTGGAGTTCCACATAGTGCAGTTGGTAGTGCAAAAAGAAAACAGTGATAACTGTCATGAGACCGGTTGAGCTGCTGTACATAGTGCACGAGAGTCTAATAAGTCACTTAGTGTTCAGCAGTCTGATGGCAGAGGGGAAGAAGCTGTTCATGTAGCGGGAGGTTTTAGTCTGAATGGACCGAAGTCTTCTACCTGAGGGGAGGGGGGCAAACAGTACGTGTCCAGGGTGTGAAGGGTCGGCTATGATCCGTCCTGCACGCCTCCGGGTCCTGGAGATGTACAGGTCCTGGAGGGATGGGAGCTTGCAGCCGATCACCTTCTCAGCAGCGCGCACGACGCGCTGCAGTCTTAGTCTGTCCCTGGCGGTGGCTCCTGCGTACCACACGGTTATGGAGGTGGTGAGGATGGACTCGATGATGGCCGTGTAGAACTGCACCAACATCTTAAGATAAGATAAGATAAGATAAGATAAGCCTTTATTAGTCCCACAACGGGGAAATTCCAGGATTGCAACAGCACAGGGATAGCAACACTCAGAGCAACAATCAGAAGGCAAGAAAAAAACAAGCAAGCAAGAGCAGCTAATATACATATGTACGTATTACTATAAAATATATATATATACACACACACACAGACACACAGTGCAGAGCATTGTAGCTGGATGGAATAAATATATGAATATATGAACACACAGTGCAGAGCATTGTAGCTAGATGGAATAAATATGTAAATATATAAACACCCACAGTACGGAGCATTGCAGCTAGGTGGAATAAATATGCAAGTATATAAACACACACAGTGCGGAGCAATGTAGCTAGATGGAATAATATGTAGATATATAAAAACACAGTGCGGAGCATTGTAGCTAGATGGAATAAATATGTAAATATATAAACACACCCAGTGCTGAGCATTGTAGCTAGATGGAATAAATATGTAAATATATAAACACACACAGTGCAGAGCATTGTTGCTAGATGGAATGAAACAGCATAACCGTCTACTTAGTTATCCTACATGGTATGATTATGTACCCATACATATTCTCACCCTCCATAGCGACCGGTATGTTCCTAGTTGTATGCCGGAGGGGACCATTGTGTAAGTCTATTGCATCTTTTGCATTCAAAAAACTATTAGTTTGTTACGTCTTTTTGCTATCTCTGCGAGCAGCCCTGCTTAGGTTGTACAGTCTGACAGCCGTTGGTAGGAAGGACCTACGAAACCTCTCGGTTGTGCACCTGGGATGATGTAGTCTGCTGCTAAATGAGCTCCTCAGTGCATTCAGTATGTCCTGCATAGGGTGGAACTCGGACTCCAGCAGAGATGACAGTTTAGCCACCGTCCTTCTCTCTCCTATCTCCTCCATCGGATCAAAGCGCTGCCCCAGGACAGAGCTAGCTTTCTTAATCAGTTTGTTCAGTCTCTTCCTATCGGCTGCAGTAATGCCACTGCCCCAGCAGACCACTCCAAAAGTGATGGCTGATGCCACCACCGTGTCATAGAATGACTTCAGCAGCGCCCCTTGTACACCAAAAGACTTGGTGGGTAGCTTGAGCTTCCTCAGCTGCCGCAGGAAGAACATCCTCTGCTGGGCCTTTTTGATGAGGGAGCTGATGGTCGGCTCCCACTTGAGGTCCCGGGTGATGGTGGTGCCCAGGAAGCGGAAGGAATCTGCAGTGGTGATGGGAGAGTCTGTGAGGGTAAGGGGGGGCAGAGGGGTTGTGACTTTTCTGAAGTCCACGATCATCAAATCATCTTTTAATTTATAAAAAATCTCTGAGAAAAGCTAGAACGAGTTATTATTCTGCATTAATAGAAGAGAACAAGAATAATCCCAGGTTTCTTTTCAGCACTGTAGCCAGGCTGACAAAGAGTCAGGACTCTGTCAATCCTAGCATTCCCTTGCTTACTAGTCAGGACTTTATGAACTTTTTCAATAATAAAATTTCATCTATCAGAGATAAAATCAGTCAGATTCTTCCCACCGTTAACTTAAATACAGTAACTACTACAACTCCTTCAAATGACATCTGTTTGGATCAGTTTTACTCCAACTGACCTTTTAGAAATTAGACAAAATAGTTTCCTCATCCAAGCCTTCAGCTTGTCTTTTAGACCCTATTCCTACCAGGTTATTTAAAGAAGTCTTCCCATTTATTGGTAGCTTTATTCTTCATATAATCAATTCTTCATTAACTTTAGATCATGTACTGCAGGCTTTTAAAACTGCTGTAATTAAACCCTTACTCAAAAAGCCAACGCTGGATCCAGGAGTTTTAACTAACTATAGACCAATCTCTAATCTGCCTTTCATTTCAAAAATCTTAGAAAGAGTTGCTGCCACGCAATTATTTGACCACTTGCAGGGAAATGGTTTATTTGAAGAGTTTCAATCTGGGTTTAGAATCCATCATAGTACTGAAACAGCCTTAGTGAAGGTCACTAATGACCTCCTGATCGCATCTGATAATGGACTTGTTTCTGTACTTGTCCTTTTAGACCTTAGTGCAGCTTTTGATACGACTGATCATAATATTCTACTTGATAGATTAGGACACTATGTTGGACTTAATGGAACTTTGTTGCAGTGGTTTAGATCTTATTTATCTGATAGGTTCCAGTTTGTTCATGTCAATAATAAGTTTTCTTTCAACTCAAAGCTCAGTCACGGAGTTCCACAGGGGTCTGTGCTAGGCCCTACTCTTTTTAGTTTATATATGCTTCTGTTAGGCAACATTATTAGGAAGCACTGTATACATTTTCATTGTTATGCAGATAACACACAATTATACCTGTCAATGAAGCCAGATGATAGTAATCAATTAACCAAGTTAGAAGCCTGTCTTAAAGAAATCAAAGCTTGGATGACTTGTAATTTCCTGCTATTAAATTCAGATAAGACTGAAGTCATTCTTGTTGGTCCAAAAAACCTTAGAAATACCTTTCCAAATCAAACTTTTAGTTTGGATGCAGTTACTCCTTCTCTTAATAGCTCTGTGAGGAACCTTGGAGTTATTTTTGATCAAGATCTGTTTTTCAATTCACATATTAAATTCATTTCTAAGACTGCCTTCTGGGTGGCACGGTGGAAGAGTGGTTAGCACTGTGGCAGCACAGCAACTCACCCTTGGCCGGGGGATCCTGGGTTCGATCCCAGCCCCTGACCAACAGTGATCTGTGTGGAGTTTGTTTGTTCTCCCCGTGTCTGCGTGGGTTTACTCTGGGATTTCTCTGGTTTCCTCCCACATGCCAAAAACATGCAAGTTAGGTTAATTGGCATCAAAAACTGGGGATTCTAAATTGTCCTTAGGTATGAATGTGAGAGTGAATGGTTGTCTGTCTCTCTGTGTTGGCCATGCGATGGACTGGCGATCTGTCCAGGGTGTACCCTGCCTCTCGCCCAAAGATGCTGGGATAGGCTCCAGCCCCCCCCCGCGACCCGAAAAGGATTAAGCGGAAGAAGATGAATGAATGAAAGACTGCCTTCTATCATTTGCGTAATATTGCCAAGATTAGGAGCATCTTGTCTCAGAGTGATGCTGAGAAACTGATCCACGCTTTTGTTAGCTCTAGATTAGATAATTGTAACTCTTTATTATCAGGTTGTCCTAAAACATCTCTAAAAAGTCTTCAGTTGATCCAAAATGCTGCTGCAAGAGTTTTAACAGGTACTAGAAAGAGAATCATATCTCTCCGGTTCTGGCCTCCCTTCATTGGCTTTCCATAGAGTTTAGAATTAAGTTTAAAATCCTTCTTCCCACTTTCAAAGCCGTAAACAATCAGGCCCCTTTTTATTTAAAAGATCTGATACTACCGTATTATCCTAACAGAGCACTACGCTCCCAAAATGCTGGATTACTTGTAATACCTAGAATCTCCAAAAGTACAATGGGGGCAGAGCCTTCAGTTATCAAGCTCCTCTCTTGTGGAACCAGCTGCCAATCTGGATTCGGGAGTCAGATTGATCTCAGTTTTTAAGAATAGGGTTAAAACCTTCCGTTTTGATATAGCCTACAATTAGGGAGGGATCATGTGTTTCTGAACCCTCCCTTAGTTATGCTGCTATTAGGTTTAGACAGCGGGGGGACCTCCAATAATTGCAGTGGGCTTCACTCCTTTCTTCACTCTCAATGAAATATATATATATTTTTTTGCTGGTCATTAACATCTGTTTGTTCTCTCCCATAGACTGAGTCCCCATCATGCTGTTTGCTCTCTACATGTCTGTTCTTTTCATCTTCTCTATCCCCTCACCCCCCAGCCAGTCGCAGCAGATGACTGCCCCTCCTTGAGCTTGATTCTGCTGGAGGTTTCTTCCTGTTAAAAGGAAGTTTTTCCTCTCCACCGTTGCCAAGCGCTTGCTCATAGGGGATCGCCTGATTGCTGGGGTCTTTCTGAAATTGTGGGGGTTTCTCCTACAGTTGAAAGTGCTATGAGATGACTCTTGTTGTGAAATGGTGCTATATAAATAAAGTTGAATTGAATTGATTTGAATTGAATTGTTTAAAATCTCCCCCTCATGGATCGTCACCTTATCGTGGTGGGGGGGTTTGCGTGCCCCAGTGATCCCAGGAGCTATGTTGTCCGGGGCAATTTGCCTCTGATAGGGTCTCCCAAGACAAACTGGTCCTGGGTGAAGGGCCAGACGAAGAACGATCCAACAGACTCTCATGATAAATTGTATATCAAGGATTCAGTGTACCCCGCCCGGTATGGGGTTACCGGGGCCCCACCCTGGAGCCAGGCCTGGGGGAGGGGCTCGAAGGCTAGCGTCTGGTGGCCGGGTTTCCACCCATGGGACCCGGCCGGGCTCAGCCCGAAGGAGTTACATGGGTCCGCCCTCCAGTAGGTTCACCACCTGCAGGAGGGATCATGGAAGTCCGGTGCTATGTGGATTAGGTGGCAGTCAAAGGCGGAGACCTTG
This sequence comes from Pholidichthys leucotaenia, assembly GCA_020510985.1. Taxonomy (NCBI): domain Eukaryota; kingdom Metazoa; phylum Chordata; class Actinopteri; order Cichliformes; family Pholidichthyidae; genus Pholidichthys; species Pholidichthys leucotaenia. The sequence continues at coordinate 341,145,488 of CM035841.1, forward strand.
GCGGACTGATCCCAAGCTTTCTAAACTGGCTTTTGGTACGTGGAATGTCACCTCTCTGGTGGGGAAGGAGCCTGAGCTGGTGTACGAGATTGAGCGATACCGGCTAGATATAGTTGGCCTCACCTCAACACACAGCTCCGGTTCCGGAACCAGTCTCCTGGAGAGGGGCTGGAGCTTGGCCTTTTCTGGAGTTGCCCCGGGCGAGAGGCGACGAGCAGGGGTAGGTATTCTTGTATCGCCCCACCTTGCTGCCTCTATATTGGAGTTTTCCCCGGTGGACGAAAGGGTTGCTTCCCTGCGCCTTCGGGTTGGGAAACGGGTCCTGACCATCATTTGTGCCTATGCACCAAATGATGTTTCAGAGTACCCACCCTTTTTGGAGTCTGTGACTGGGGTGCTGGAGGGTGCTCCTCCTGGAGACTCCATTGTCCTACTGGGGGACTTCAATGCGCACGTGGGCAACGACAGTGAAACCTGGAGGGGGGTGATTGGGAGGAACGGCCTGCCCGATCTGAACCCGAGTGGTGTTCAGTTATTGGACTTCTGTGCTAACCACAGTCTGTCTATAACGAACACCATGTTCAAGCATAAGGGTGTCCATATGTGCACCTGGCACCAGGACACCCTAGGCCGCAGGTCGATGATCGATTTTGTTATCGTATCATCAGACCTGCGACCGTATGTCTTGGACACCCGAGTAAAGAGAGGTGCAGAGCTGTCAACTGATCACCACCTGGTGGTGAGTTGGATCCGATGGCAGGGGAGGAAGCCATTCAGACCTGGTAGACCCAAACGTATAGTGAGGGTGTGCTGGGAGCGTCTGGCTGAGGCCCCTGTCCGGGAGGTCTTCAACTCCCACCTCCGGAAGAACTTCAACCACATTCCGAGGGAGTCTGGAGACATGGAGTCTGAATGGGCCATGTTCTCCACCTCTGTTGTTGAAGCGGCAGCCCAGAGCTGCGGCCGCAAGGTGGTCGGTGCATCTCGTGGTGGCAACCCCCGAACCAAGTGGTGGACACCAGTGGTGAGGGGGGCCATTAAGCTGAAGAAGGAGTCCTATCAAGCTTGGTTGACTTGTGGGACTCCCGAAGCAGCTGAGGTGTACCGGCAGGCCAAGCGGAGTGCAGCTCGGGTGGTTGCTGAAGCAAAAACCCGGGTATGGGAGGAGTTCGGTGAGGCCATGGAACAAGACTTTCGGTCGGCTTCAAAGAGATTCTGGCAAACTGTTCGGCGGCTCAGGAGGGGAAAGCAGCTCCCCGTCCACACTGTGTATGGTGCGGATGGGACACTGTTGACTTCAACTGGGGATATCGTCGGGCGGTGGAAGGAATACTTCGAGGATCTCCTCAATCCCACTGATACGCCTTCCACAGAGGAAGCAGGGTTTGGGGACGAGGGGGATGACTCGCCTATCACAGGGGCTGAGGTCGCCAAGGTGGTTAAAAATCTCCTTGGTGGCCGGGCCCCGGGGGTGGACGAGATTCGCCCCGAGTACCTCAAGGCCCTGGATGTTGTTGGGTTGTCATGGTTGACACGCCTCTGCAACATTGCGTGGAGGTCGGGGGCAGTGCCTTTGGCATGGCAAACCGGGGTGGTGGTTCCTCTCTTCAAAAAAGGGGACCGGAGGGTGTGCTCCAACTTTAGAGGGATCACACTCCTCAGCCTCCCTGGGAAGGTCTATGCCAAGGTATTGGAGAGGAGAGTCCGGCCGTTGGTCGAACCTCGGATTCAGGAGGAGCAATGTGGTTTTCGTCCTGGCCGTGGCACATTGGACCAGCTCTTTACCCTCTCGAGAATTCTTGAGGGTTCGTGGGAGTTTGCCCAACCAGTTTACATGTGTTTTGTGGACTTGGAGAAGGCATTTGACCGCGTCCCTCGTGGATTTTTGTGGGGGGTGCTTCGGGAGTATGGGGTATCGGGCTTGTTGTTACGAGCTATTCGGTCTCTGTACGACCGTTGTGAGAGTTTAGTTCGCATTGCCAACACTCGGTCGGAGTCATTCCCAGTGAGAGTTGGACTCCGCCAGGGCTGCCCTTTGTCACCGGTCCTGTTCATAATTTTTATGGACAGGATTTCTAGGCGCAGCCAGGGAATGGAGGGTGTCATGCTTGGTGACCACAGGATCTCATCTCTGTTGTTTGCAGATGATGTTGTCCTGTTGGCTTCATCCAGCAATGACCTACAGCTCTTGCTGGGACGGTTTGCCGCTGAGTGTGAAGCGGCTGGGATGAGAATCAGCACCTCCAAGTCCGAGTCCATGGTCCTCAGCCGGAAAAAGGTGGATTGTCCTCTCCGGGTTGGGGACAGGCTCCTGCCCCAAGTGGAGGAGTTTAAGTATCTTGGGGTCTTGTTCACGAGTGAGGGGAAAATGGAGCGAGAGATCGACAGACGGATTGGAGCAGCATCTGCAGTGATGCGGACGTTGTACCGGTCTGTTGTGGTGAAGAGGGAGCTTAGTTCTAAGGCAAAGCTGTCGATTTACCAGTCAATCTACGTTCCTACTCTCACCTATGGTCACGAGCTTTGGGTAATGACCGAAAGAACGAGATCGCGGATACAAGCGGCTGAAATGAGCTTTCTCCGTAGGATTGCTGGACTCACCCTCAGAGATAGGGTGAGGAGCTCAGTCATCCGGGAGAGGCTCAGAGTAGAACCGCTGCTCCTCCACATTGAAAGGAGTCAGTTGAGGTGGTATGGGCATCTGATTAGGATGCCTCCTGGACGCCTCCCACTTGAGGTGTTTCAGGCACGTCCCACTGGGAGGAGACCCCGGGGCAGACCCAGGACTCGGTGGAGAGACTATGTCTCCCAGCTAGTCTGGGAACGCCTTGGTATCCCCTCTGAAGAGCTGGAGCAGGTGGCTGGGGAGAGGGAAGTCTGGGCTTCTCTGCTTGAACTGCTGCCTCCGCGACCCGGACCTCCGGAAAAGCGGTAGAAGATGGATGGATGGATGGATGGATGTTTAAAATCTGAACAGAGGTCCAAGGCTAAATCATGGGAGGAAAAAATAAGCCTTTGAATCATTAAATATAGTTTTGATGGCTATCCCAGAGATTTTCTTGTAATGAAATGATGCAAGTGGATAATTTTACAAAGCTGACCATTTCAGGACTTTTTACGGAGTATACAGTGGGGGAAATAATTATTTGATCCCCTGCTGAATGTGTAAGTTTACCCCCTTACAAAGAAATAAACAGTCCATAATTTGTAATAGTAGGTTTATTTTTAACAGAGATAGAGACAGAAGATCAACAAAAAAAAAAAAATCCAGAAAAAAGTATCAAATAAGGGTTATAAATTAATTTGCATTTGATCAAGGGAAATAAGTATTTGACCCCCAAAATGTGACTTAGTAATTGGTGGAGAAACCCTTGTTGGCAAGCACAGAGGTCAGATGTTTCTTGTAGCTGGTCACCAGGTTTGCTCACATCTCAGGAGGGATTTTGGTGCACTCCTCTTTACGGATACTCTCCAAATGGCCTCACCTAAAAGTCCGTCCGGACGCATAAGTAGCTGTTTTTGGCTAGCTGCGGGCTACCCATCTCAGCGCCTGGAACGCCATGGCTCCTTCTCCGTCATGTTCCCGCTGTTTATCGCTCCTCGAGAAGGTCTCTGAGCTGGAAACGAGGCTCTCCAATCTTTACAAGTTTCGGGAGGCTGAAGACCATATCGACACCATCATTCTCGGGCGATCATCGGCTCCGGCCACTGCCTCGCAGCTGGCGGAAACTGCTACTTATTTGGGTGAGCTGAGCGCGTCTCCACCTACCTCCACACCTGCTCCAGCCTCCACAAACGTCCATGACCTCAGCAACAATCACTGGTTTCGTCTCGGGGCTAAACCAAAAGCTTCGCTTGGTCCCTCTCATCCTCCATCTTCGCCCTGGACCTTGGTTCAACCAGCTAATGGCCATCGTCGATCGACCGGAACGGGCCGCGCCTCTTCTCTTCCGCTGTCCTTGGATAACAGATTTGATATCCTTTCCTTGGAGGATTTTCCCCACCTGGATGCTGGCCGCCCGCCCGTGGATGCCCCTCATCTTCCCTCCCCTCCTTCAGCGGCGGCTCATGTCCGCAAACCCCGGATAAAGACCACCCAGGGTGTGTCAAACTACACACCTGCTCCAGACAGAAGAAAAGAGCGCATCTCCCCGCCTTCGCAACAACATCATCCTCTTCAGAATTTCTCTCCACATCAGAATCCACCGACAAACCGCCCCCAGACGACACTGGTAATTAGTGTCTCGATCGTGAGGAACGTCAGAAGCAGGTACTGTGTGACTCGATTTTTTCCCGGGGCTAGAGTCTCTGACATTGAGGCTCTTATCCCTAACCTGCTGAATGAATTCCCTCACGTTCAAACTGTCGTTGTGCATGTGGGATGCAATAACATCCCAGATGAAGCATCTGAGATTTTAAAAAGTGACTTCAGGAGCCTTCTGTCCACTCTTATGAACTGTGGCAGATGTGCGCTCATCTCTGGGCCTCTGGCACCTCTCAGACGAGGCTGTAATCGTTTTAGCAGAACTCTCAGCCTTAATTCTTGGCTGTGTTTTACTTGTCCTATTTTTAACATTGGTTTTGTTGACAATTTTAACTTATTTTGGAACTGCCCATCACTTATGAGGCCTGATGGCATCCAGCCAAATAGACTTGGTGCACGTGTTTTAACAGACAATCTTCTCTATTTTATTCGATGTTTTCTGGTACAGTGACTGAAATTTGGTGTGTTTACTCACTCTGACGTTTCTGGGTTTGCCAATCTGCCCTTTTTTGGTCCTGTTCCCACATACTGTATTGATCCCGTTAACTCGGGTGGTCTCTACCGTTTGGATCAGCCTTTGATTTATAATCCTTCAGAGACTGAGTCTGTCTCCTGTTGCCCTAAATATTGTAACCCAGGACTATTACAACACAACCTGAAAAACACTCGCACTCCTGCAGCTCCTCCTCATCCTCCACCCTTCAACTTTGCCCCCGTCTCCTCCCTTAGAGAACCTTTTTCTGCTCCCTCTAAAGTTAATAAAAAAGTTAAAAAAAAAATAGAATGCATAAACTTCCCAGATTGATTAAACAAAATGTTGGGAAAATTCTAATCCAGCCTCAAGTCTCTAAAATTAATAAAATTAATAATTTGGCCTCTCTTCCCCCCCAAAGTTTAAAAATTAAATGTGGCTTATTAAACATTAGGTCTCTACCTTCTAAGTCTCTTCTGGTCCATGATCTATTAATCGATCACCAGATCGATCTACTATCCCTCACAGAGACCTGGCTTGGGCTTGATGATTATGTTGGTCTGAATGAATCAACTCCCTCTGGGTATTTAAACTGTCATAACCCCAGAGGTTCTGGTCGTGGTGGTGGAGTGGCGGCAATTTTCCATCCTAAATTGCTGGTTAATGTTAAGCAGAAATTATGTTTTAATTCCTTTGAGGATCGTGGGTTCGATCCCAGCCCCCGACCAACAGTGATCTGTGTGGAGTTTGCATGTTCTCCCCGTGTTGCGTGGGTTTACTCCGGGATTTCTCCGGTTTCCTCCCACATGCCAAAGACATGCATGTTAGGTTAATTGGCTGTTCTAAATTGTCCCTAGATATCCTATAGGCCCTTAGAATAGAGGGTTAGTATTAATGAAAGCGCTTTGAGTGGTCTTTGTGACTAGAAAAGCGCTATATAAGTGCAGGTTAGTTAGTTAGTTAGTTAGTTGAAGGTTTGGTCCTCAGTGTGGGGCCTGTTGGCAATCTTGGCTTGACCCCAGTTCTCTTTGCCATCGTTTATCGTCCTCCCACGGCCTATTCAGAGTTTCTATCGGAATTTGCCGAATTTTTAGCTGATTTGGTGCTGAAAGCCGATAGAATAATTATTGTAGGGGACTTTAATATACAGTACATGTTGATGTTGAGAGTGACTGTCTTAATAAGGCTTTCAATTCAATTTTAGACTCAATGGGGGTTTTCCCAAAAAGTAAAAAATTCTACCCATTATTTCCACCATACATTGGACCTTGTTTTGACATATGGTATAGATATCAAAAATCTGGTTGTGTCTCCTCATAATCCTGTACTGTCAGACCATTGTCTGTTAATTTTTGATTTCATTATCTCTGATCACTTATTTCCTAAAGAAAAATACTACTACAGCAGACGTCTTTCTGATGACCTTGTTGCTAAATTTTTGCAGATTGTCTCCTCTATGCCATGGGTCAACACAACAGAAACACCTGAAATAAGTGATGGAGAGTCTGCTCCATTCGTGATTGATAGCATGGTTGATGGTGTTACTGCCTCTCTGCATCGGACTCTTGATTTGGTAGCCCCTTTAAAAAAGAAAAAGTCTAACCAGAGATTTCTTACTCCTTGGTTTAACTCAGAAACTCATGGCTTGAAACAGAAGGCTCGTCAATTGGAAAGAAAATGGCGTTCAACTAATTCAGATGAATTCTACTTGACGTGGAGAAATCATCTCTTAATGTATAAAAAATCTCTTAGAAAAGCTAGATCAAGCTATTATTCTGCATTAATAGAAGCAAACAAGAATAACCCCAGGTTTCTCTTCAACACTGTAGCCAGGCTTACAAAGAACCATGACTTGGTCAATCCTCGCATCCCCCCTGAGCTTTCTAGTCAGGACTTTCTGAATTATTTCAATCTTAAAATTTTATCTATTAGAGATGAAATTAGTCAGATTCTTCCTACCGTAAACTCTAGCACATTAACTACTGCAGCTCCCTCAATTGATATCTGCTTGGATAGATTTACTCCAATCGACCTCTTGGAGTTGGATAGGGTAGTTTCCTCTTCTAAGCCTTCGTCTTGCCTTCTGGACCCTATTCCTTCCAGGTTATTTAAAATTATTTTCCCAATTATTAGTAGCCGTATTCTTCTTATCATTAATTCTTCTTTAACTCTGGGTTATGTTCCACTGGCTTTTAAAACTGCTGTAATTAAACCTTTACTTAAAAAAACGACGCTCGATCCTGGAGTTTTGGCCAATTATCGACCAATCTCCAATTTGCCTTTCATTTCAAAAATCCTGGAAAGAGTTGTTGCTGTGCAATTATCTGACCATTTGCAGGGAGTTGGTTTGTTTGAGGTGTTCCAATCTGGGTTCAGAGCTCATCACAGCACTGAAACTGCCTTAGTGAAGGTCTCTAATGACCTCCTGACTGCATCTGATAATGGACTTGTCTCTGTTCTTGTTCTTTTAGATCTCAGTGCAGCCTTTGACACTATCGATCATGCCATTCTACTTGATAGATTGGAACACTTTGTTGGACTCAGTGGTACTCCGTTGCAGTGGTTTAGATCTTATTTGTCTGATAGATTTCAGTTTGTCCATGTCAATGATGGATTTTCTTCCAGCTCTGAGCTCACTCACGGAGTTCCACAGGGATCTGTGTTGGGCCCTACTCTTTTTAGTCTATATATGCTCCCGCTGGGCAATATCATCAGAAAGCACTGTATACATTTTCATTGTTACACTGATGACACACAACTATACCTGTCAATGAAGCCCGATGATTGTGATCAGTTGGCCAAGCTAGATGCCTGTCTTAAGGACATCAAAGCTTGGATGACTTGTAATTTTTTACTATTGAACTCTGATAAGACTGAAGTCATTGTTGCTGGCCCAAAACATCTTAGAAATTCCTTTTCAGATTATGTCCTTAATTTAGATGCTGCCACTCTCACTCTGAACAGTTGTGTGAGGAACCTTGGAGTGATTTTTGACCAGGATTTGTCCTTTAATTCACATATTAAAACTGTTATTGTCATGCGGTGACCCTCGCAGATCACCATAAGACGCCAAGAGTCCACTAGTGAGTTTTGCGATGATGGTGATTTATTAAAAACACAAGACAACACAACACTGTGAGCCGCTCGGGGCAAAAACACACATAAAGCAATACAAGGGCTCGTAGGGCTAACCCCAGCCACTACGAGCTAAACTATGACATGACATGAAAAGCACGAACCTGACATGAAGGCCTAACAAGGTTTAGACCACCTGACGATGTCTGACGAGGATAGTTGACAATGTCTGACAAGGTTTTGACAATACTCCTGCGATTTAACTGCCGCTAGTGCCCGCCTTATAAAGGCGAACACTAACGAGCAGTAATGACAAGCAGCTGACCAACCTTGACAGGCGGAAGCCCCACCGAGCGCCTTCACAATAAGAGCCCGGTGAGGCCAGAATACCACCCACAACTGTCAAGGCCGGCAGCGAGTTGTGCTTAGCCTGAGCGCGGACAGAACCCAGCGCTCGGGTCGTAACAGTACCCTCCCTCCGAGGGCGGGCTCAGAACGCCCAAGGACCACCCTGCCCCCCCACCCCCCAGGGTGGGTGGCTGGGGGTAGGTGCGGAGGGAGATAGACCAAACCCAGAAACAAACAGTGACAAGGACAACTACATACAAGACCATGACAAAATACCGAATATTCAAATCAGATAAAATACTCAGAGGAAAATAAGGCAACAATAGAACATAACACAATTTGCCAAGGATCCCCAAATAAGTTACAGAAAACAGGACAGCACGAGAAAATTACATCTTGGCCCACATGTTACACAAGGAAATGACTTCCCACCCATGTGAATACTCAAATAACCAAACACAAAAAGCAGAGCACTTACTGGCTCATACGCGACTACACACAATGCAAACTAGGGCAACTGCAAGACATAACCATAACACAAAGTACACAGGACAGCAAGGAAAAAAAAACAGAACAATCACTGCGACGGATCAACACCAGAAAAACGACCACTACCCCCCCGACAGTTTATGCCGATCGGCGGAGACCAAGCGCCACAGGAACAGTTCAGGTGGTCTCCCCGCGTCCAACAGCCAGCGGGTGGTCATAGGAGGCGGAACATGACCAGGCAGCTTACCACAGTCCAACGCCGAGCATGTCCGCTCCTCTGGTGGTCGAACCAGGTCGCCCAGCGAAACACATAACACGTCGGGTGGCCAACCCGAGGCGCTGAATCGGCGAAGCAGTTCCTCAGGCAGCCGACCCGTGTCCCTCAGCCACCAGTCCCGGGGAAAAACAGCCCGCGGCGGCCTCCCTGACGAGGAAAAAACTCGGGAGAGCCGGGGTGAGTGAACAGGAACCCCCACGGCCCCCGGCGATGATGCACATGGGCGGTGACTCAGTAGAGGGGAAAGATGGCAAGGATGAGCCCGTAATCCGTCCGACGACGAAAGGTCTGCAGCTCCTCCCCCGTCCGCGGACCACGCTGGCGCTGCACCTCCGCTGGACCCCGATTGGGTCCCAGCTGCACCCACGTCGGGCCCCGATTGGGCCAGAACCGCACCTGCGGTGGACCCCGATTGGGCCTCCAGTGCACCCACGTTGGACCCCGATTGGGCCAGAACCGCACCTGCGGTGGACCCCAATTGGGCCTCTGACGCACCCACGTCGGACCCCGATTGGGCCAAAGCAGCTCCTGCGATGGACCCCAATTGGGCCTCTGATGCACCTTCGTCGGACCCTGATTGGGCCACAGCAGCCTCCACGACGGACCCCGACTGGGTCGGTGCAGCTCCGCTGACGGTCTCCACCCCCAAACCTGGGACCTCCAACCCAGTGACTCCGACTGGTTCCACGCCGGCGACACTGCAACGAGGCTCACAAACAGGAAGAAAACCGGGATTAGAATCACCAGTAGCAACAGAACCCAGCAAGACGAGCTCGGGCGCAGCAGACGGCCGCTCCTCACTCGCCTCCCCGAGAGGCAGGCAAAAATGCTCCAAAACAGGGGACAGAGACACAAGGGGCAGCACTTGCCTGCCTGCACTCGGGTTCTGTTGCCACCCAGGACTTCGACGATCCAGGTTCAGGGCGGCGACTCTCGTCAGCAGGCTCCAACTCAGCTGCGTCAGGCTCCGCAGCTGGCAAGATGTCATCTGCAGCCAGAGGTTCCTCCCGCGCTGCTGTCCACGCCGATGACCCGATAGGCGTGGGGGCAGGGGACCCTCGACCCACTGGCTCGGACCGCTCCGGCGAGGAGACCCGGGGACGCTTCATCGTCGGCTCAGACTCCGGGCCGCAGTCCGCTCTTCTCCTCCGTCCACGACGTGGCTGCAGGCCCAGATCCAGGCTTTCCAGTACTGCAGGCCCCCTCTTCATCAGATGACGTTGGCCTGGCGTCGTGGACCACTCAACCGGGGGGGACACAGAGGCAGCAGGTTTAGTTATTATCACTACAGCAGGTGGAGGGAGCTCGGGGGGCTGCGAACTCCGAACACCGCCCCCAGGAGTCAGACAAGACTGGCTACAATTATGGTGTAATAAATTAACTTGCACTTGCCTTTCCTCCGGAGGGAAGATGGTTCCTGCTGTAGGGGACATTGTTCCTCCTTCTCCCCGCTGGATGGTGACAGAGGGCCCCCTGGAAGGACGAGGTGGAGCCGCTCTCAGAGGTTCGCTGACGGGCTCCGCCGGCAGCGGGTCCAGCCGGGGATTCTGCCGAGGTTCTCCTTGGCCGTGGCACCGACGTCAAAGGTAGCGGCGAGGAGCGTCCCGTCGACGTACTCCAGCGCGCTCGCTAATTCTTTGCCCAGGTGCCGACCGCGGCCTCTGGATGACGGCATTCTCCCAGCAAATGACACTCAGACAGGGAAGAACAATAGTCCATTTAAGGCAAAAACTCACGGTGAAAAAGGCGTCTCGGTGTGGCGTCTCCATTTAGACGTCCTGGCAGGAGTATACTGTCATGCGGTGACCCTCGCGGATCACCATAAGACGCCAAGAGTCCACTAGTGAGTTTTGCGATGAAGTGATTTATTAAAAACACAAGACAAGACAACACTGTGAGCCGCTCGGGGCAAAAACACACATAAAGCAATATAAGGGCTCGTAGGGCTAACCCCCAGCCACTACGAACTAAACTATGGCATGACATGAAAAACACGAACCTGACATGAAGGCCTAACAAGGTTTAGACCACCTGACGATGTCTGACGAAGATAGTTGACAATGTCTGACAAGGTTTTGACAATACTCCTGCGATTTAACTGCCGCTAGTGCCCGCCTTATAAAGGCGAACACTAACGAGCAGTAATGACAAGCAGCTGACCAACCTTGACAGGAGGAAGCCCCACCGAGCGCCTTCACAATAAGAGCCCGGTGAAGCCAGAATACCACCCACAACTGTCAAGGCCGGCAGCGAGTTGTGCTTAGCCTGAGCGTGGACAGAACCCAGCGCTCGGGTCGTAACAGTTTCTAGGACCGCCTTATATCATTTGCGCAATATTGCTAAGATCAGGAGCATCTTGTCTCTGGGTGATGCTGAGAAACTGATTCACGCCTTTGTCAGTTCGCGATTAGATTATTGTAATTCGCTATTATCTGGTTGTCCTAGAGTATCTTTAAAAAGTCTTCAATTGATTCAAAATGCTGCTGCTAGAGTTTTAACTGGTTCTAGAAAAAGAGATCATATTTCCCCGGTTCTGTCCTCCCTCCATTGGCTTCCCATTGAATTCAGAATCAAGTTTAAAATCCTTCTTCTTACTTTCAAAGCTCTTAACAATCTGGCCCCCCAGTATATAAAAAATCTGATATTACCTTACCATCCTAACAGAGCATTACGCTCCCAAAATGCTGGCTTACTTGTGGTGCCCAGAATCTCCAAAAGTACGGCGGGAGGCAGAGCCTTCTGCTACCAAGCCCCTTCTCTCTGGAACCAGTTACCACTCTGGGTCCGGGAGTCAGACTCGGTCTCTGTCTTTAAGAACAGGGTAAAATCATTCCTTTTTAATATAGCTTTCGTTTAAGGAGGGTATTTGTGTCTTTTAACCCCACTCTTGTTCTATTGTTATCTGATCCATACTGCTGGTTGATCTCCAATATTGTACTTGGCATCTTACTGCTATGTTCTTTATGTCTGTCCTTTCCATCCTCCCTATCCCCTCATCCCCAGCCAGTCGCAGCAGACGACTGACCCTCCCTGAGCCTGGTTCTGCTAGAGGTTTCTTCCTTCCAAATGGGAGTTTTTCCTCTCCACTGTCACCTAGTGCTTGCTCATAGGGGATTGTCTGATTGCTGGGTCTTTCTGTGACTGTGTGATTTTTTTTTATCTACACTGTGGTGCCACGAGACGGCTTTTGTTGTGATGTGGCGCATTATAAATAAAGCTGAATTGAACTGAATTGAATTCAAATCCTGAGATTTGAAAATTATTCAACAGCGCACATAGAATCTGTGTATTTTAAGTCGTTAAAATACATAGACAGAAGTACTTTTTGGAAGAGCCAAGATGTTGATCCGTTAAAGCGTTCATTTTTAGTTGTTTAAAGCTTATACTAGTTAAACCGATATTTTCAGAATTCAGTTTGTTTTTCTCTGAGCCAGAATGCGTCGGTGACACAATTCTTCAAGCAGAAGGATCCTTAACCGCTTTATAGACAACCTCAGGCCTTAAGTCCCCAGTCTGAGAAATTGTTGAACCCGAGGTAGAGACAAAGTTGGTTGTGCAATATTTATTTCTGAAAGGGAAAAAACAATAAACTATAAACCCGATGCCCAATCTAAAAGCTAAATTTACCACATCTTGTTGTTTTCTTTAAAAAAAACAAAACAAAACAAAAAAACAAAGTACTTAACCCTATGAGTGTGTATGTTGCCGAACTGCGACATAACCCCTAGTGGTCAAGAGTGGTAAATATTTTTTGTCAATAAAATAGTTCAGATTTCCAAGGCTATAACTTGAAAGTGGTAAGAGATAATGGCTTATTGTCAATTAGAAAGCTGTAAAATATGATCCAAAGTTTCAGATAGGAATAAATTTATGCATCTAATTTGCATAATGTCGTGGCACCTCTTTAAATTCCATAACTCAGTCAAAACTGGACTTTGGACGTATTTACACAAAAAATGGTTCAGTCTTTTGACACCGTTTTTTGTACAGAGGTATTATCTTCACAGTATATGAACAAGAAATCAGTACATTTAAAAAAACCACCAGAAATTTCTCACTTACTTTTGACAAAGGGGGGCTGGCTGGCTGGGTGGTGAGGCCGCTGCGTTTTCACCCATCATGGTCCATATTTTGCGTTCTGCCGGTAATTTAAAATCTCTTCCACATCTACAAAGTCTTATGATTATCCCACATAAATTTCACTAGTATCCCGTGGCTATTTTCTGTGTACATAGCAGAAAAAGTGATGATGACGATCGTGGCCATATTAGCTTTCTGGGCCAACTGCTACAAACAGGAAAAGGAAATGAGGAGTTCTTCTTCTTTGGTGTATTACGTGTCATCCACTGAGTCCTCCAACGGATGTCTGCCACCCTTTGAAACTGGGAAATCAGTACAATCAGTACAAATTCCCAATGCAGGCGATCGTGTCAGAGTGAGAAGGCAGGCACAGTGCCGTGCTCTGCCACTAGGGGCACACAAATTCTCACACTCAAAGGGCTAAGGTTCATGCAGATGCATTTTCTTCTGTACACTTGAAGTTTTGGCTGCATATGCCCGTCAGTAAAATACTGTGAAGTTGTTGTTTTGTATCAAAAACCGTTTGGGTGGGGTTTTTTTTGTTGGTTTTTTTTTTGTGTGAGAATGAAGGTTGTTTCAAAATATTAACCAGAAGTTACTCTGGAGCTTGGTGGTTGACCAAAAAAATTTGCGCTGTCTGTACGGACAACTTAATTGAACTGCGTGCTGTGATAGACATAAGTTGCAAGTTTTGCTTCTGCACAAAATCAAAAAAGAAATCTACATTGCGACGCTTAGTCCTTTGTGAAATGTGGTGTTGTCAGAGAAAAAATATTGTTTGGATCATCGGGAAAAACTGAATGAAGTGTTAAATTATCAGAAAAAACAACAACTTTTAAATAGCACAAAACTGTTTGAATAACTGACTGACGCTGAAAAATGCAAGCGGCCTTCTGACCCAGGAGACACGGTTTTGGTGCTTCTGCTGAGGGAGCTGAAGCTTTGAATTGCCAAGCAACAGCCTCAAAACTTTCAGGATTTGGAGAGTATCCGTAAAGAGGAGTGGACCAGAATCCCTCCTGAGATGAGAGCAAACCTGGTGACCAGCTACAAGAAATGTCTGACCTCTGTGCTTGCCAACAAGGGTTTCTCCACCAAGTACTTAAGTCACGTTTTGGGGGGTCAAATACTTATTTCCCTTGATCGAATGCAAATTAATTTACTGTATAACCCTTTTTTGATACTTTTTTTTAAATTTTTTTGTTGATCTTCTATCTCTGTTAAAAATAAACCTACTATAACAAATTATGGACTGTTCATTTCTTTGTAAGGGGGTAAACTTACACATTCAGCAGGGGATCAAATAATTATTTCCCCCACTGTATACTCTGTAAAAAGTCCTGAAATGGTCAACTTTGTAAAATTATCCACTTGTGTCATTTCATTACAAGAAAATCTCTGGGATAGCCATCAAAACTATATTTAATGATTCAAAGGCTTAGTTTTTCCTCCCATGATTTAGCCTTGGACCTCTGTTCAGATTTTAAACAAATATCCATACAGTGAGTTAATAGCACAAAAAAGGGTTGACAAGATATTTGTTGAGTCACACAAAACCCTCTCCAAATTCTGTTTTTAAAGTTGTCATGAGTGGTTGAAAAAAAAAAACTCTGCCTTAAAGTTATAAAACTTTTCTTCAGATCACAGCAGATGATAAAAGGTTTGATTGAATGAAAATAGTTTAACTGTTGGTAAATATCACGTGCGAGTTGTGGGATGTTTTACAGAATTATTTTACACAGATAATCCTTAGAAGGCTGTTGTATGGTCATTTAAAAATGTAAACACAAAATATGAAGTGCTTTTATAGGAGAAATGTTAAATTTCCTAGTATCAGCACAAAATAAACTTTAATCGTCACAAGCATACAGATGAAAGTTTTTTTTTTTTTTTTATTTAAGTTTTTGTAAAGGGTATACAGGTCGTTACAGCAATGCAGTGTTTACATTTTCATCACATGTTCCCTTATTTTCTGATATCTGACAACATTGGAAGATTAATTCTTACAACACCCCTTTTTTTTTTTTTAAAGTGAAAGAAAAAGTGAAATTAAAGAGAAAAAAAAACAAAAAACAAATAAAAAAAACCAAACAAACCAGTAAAATACAAACAAAAAGAAAAAGTAAGTAAATAAAGATAAAAGAGCATCTGAGTAGCATTGGAACAAATAGCGGAACCATTATTGAAATGGTATTTGTCAAAGATTAGATCTAATGGAAGACACATATGCGGTCCAGGGTTGTCAAAAGTTCATGAACCCATCCATGTCCTGTCTCAGTGCGAATGTCAACTTTTCCATCGAGTAAATGTCTTGGATCACGTTAGTCCAATCTTCAGGTGTAGGACAGTCCTTCAACATCCATTTTTTAGTTAGAGCTTTTTTGCTTGCCAATATTAAAACATTGAATAAGTATTTTTCTCCTCGTCTTTCCAGTGAGTCCGGTAGTAAACCCAAATACAAAGTTACAAAAGAAAAGGGAACTGTAATTTTGAATATTTTCCCCAATATTGTCTGTACCTTGGTCCAATATTGGTGGATAACTGGGCATGACCAAAACACATGAAAATGATTTGCAGTCTTTTCACCACACAAGCGCCAACAGTTCAATCCCTTATGGGTAAATTTGTTTTGTGCAGGTGTTCTGAAAAATCTTGCCAAGTTTTTCCATCCAAATTCTCTCCACTGCAGGGATGAGGTACTTTTCCATTGCTGTTTATTTAGCTTTTCCCATATTTCCAGTTGTAAAGTGAAATTCCCCTCTTTTTCCCATCTCTCTTTTATATAAGATGTGTTGTCTCCTTTTAAGTCTTGAAGACCTTGGTATATTTTAGAAATGTATCTGATCCCTGGGATCCCTTTATATGCCATTAAGAAGACCTTCAGAACACCTGACTGGGCCCTTTCCAAAACCTCCTTTTTAAGTATATTGTTTATGTGGTGTCTAAGCTGGAAGAACCTGTAAAGGTCTTGATTTATTAGGCCTTGTTTTTTCAAATCTTCAAAACTTCTTAAGATTTGCCCTTTAAAAAAATCGTAATATTTTATCAGCCCTTTCTCCTTCCACTTTTTAAATCTGGTGTCTGTTTTATTAGGAGTAAAGTCCTGATCATAGGCGATCCATTGCAGAAGTCGATAGGGCTCTTTAGTTTGATTCTCTCTGACTATCTTAAACCAAATTTTTAGCGGGGTCTCTATCCACGGGTTAGTGTTATTCAAAAGCTTAGGTAAGGCATTGTTCCCTATTATCGCCTGTAGGGGGATGTCACTTGTTATTTGGCATTCGATCTCCTTCCATTGTGCAGTGTAGACTGGGTTACATATCTCTACTAAAGTTTTAATTTGTGCGGCTTTAAAGTAGTCCCTGATATTTGGCAGCGCGAGCCCACCTTTGTCTTTGTTTAGCTGTAGGGTTCTATATCTGATTCTAGGTCTCTTGCCCTGCCATATGAATCTTGAGATCCTTCTGTCCAGCTCCTGCCATGTTTTTTTGGGAGGTTCTACCGGTATTGTTTGGAAAAGGTATAGAAGACGTGGAAGTATATTCATTTTGACTGCTTCAATTCTTTGTGCAGTACCCAAGAATGGTATCATATTCCATCTTGCTAGGTCAGATTTTATTTTTGTCACCAGTGGATCATAGTTTAGTGATATAATTTTGTTGAATTGTTTCGGGATATTGACCCCCAGATATTTCATAGATTCCGACTCCCAGTTAGTTTTGAGTTTGCTTAGTGAATAATGATTTGGGTCATAGTTGAATGTTAAAACTTGGGTTTTATGCATATTTAATTTGTACCCCGATAAATCTCCATACTCTGAAAAAACTGAGGTTAGTTCTGGTAAAGAAGTGTCCGGCTGCCCTAGGTATATTAAAATGTCATCAGCAAAGAGTGCTATTTTATGTTCCTTCTGACCAAGTGTAATACCTTGAATTTTTTGGTTTTGTCTTATCCATTGGCTCAGAGGTTCTATGAAGATTGAAAAGAGCAGTGGAGACAGGGGGCAGCCCTGACGACATCCTCTTTCCAGTTCAAAAGATGATGATAAATTACCGTTAATCCTTATTTTAGCTGTTGGTTTTTTATATAATGCCTGTATAGTTCTAATGAAGTTGTTATGAAAATTGAAACTGGATAAGATTCTATATAGAAAAGACCAGTCAACCGAATCGAATGCTTTTTCAGCATCTAATCCCAATATGACTGCATTTAAGTTATATTTTTTTATATGATGAATTATGTGTAAAGTGCGTCGAATGTTGTCTTGTGTCTGTCTTTGTCTTATAAAACCTGTTTGGTCTAAATGAATTAGGTCTGTCAGTATATTTTCTAACCTTTTGGCAAGGATAATGGTAAAAAGCTTATAGTCCTGATTTAGTACACTGATTGGTCTGTAGTTGGAGCACTCTAGTTTATCCTTTTCAGGTTTAGGTATAACTGCAATGACCCCTTCTCTCCAGGAGGGGGGGATTTCCCCTGTGTGGAGGACATAATTAAATGTTTTCAGGAGGAGAGGAGATAGTTGCTGTTTAAAGGTTTTGTACCACTCTGCTGTATAGCCATCAGCTCCTGGGGATTTGTTAGCTTTAAGTTTCATAATTGCTTTTTCCAATTCTTTAGGATGTATTTCTGACAGTAGTGTTTTATTTTGTGACTCCGTAAGTTGGGGAAGGTTTAATGTGTTTAGGAATGCCTCGGATGCGTTTTTATGTTTTTTGTGGGAGTATAAGTTCTTATAGTAATTCTCGAAGTTTTTAAGAATATCCTGAATTCTGAATTTTATTTCCTTTGATACTGGGTCTCTGATTTTGTAGATTGCTCTTTCTGTTTGATGTTTCCTCAATTTATAGGCTAGCAATTTTGCCGATTTACTGCCTGCTTCATAGTATTTTTGTTTCAGAAATGTAAGTTTCTTCTGGATTTCTATTGTGTAGATCTCATTTATTTGGTTTTTAATTTCCTTAATCTTGAGCGAGTCAGTAGAATGAGTGTTGCCTTTGTGTTCTTTTTCTAGGTTCCTAAGTTCTGACTCTAATGTGGATAGTTTTTCTTGTCTTAGTTTCTTTTGGGTTGCCAGTTTTGCAATAATCTTTCCTCTTATTACAGCTTTACATGCATCCCACAGTATTAAAGGGGATACTTCTCCATTATCGTTATCTTCCAAATATCTGAGAATATCTGATTCCAATTCATCTTTCAGTGGTCCTTTCAGGACATTTGAATTTAACCTCCAAGAAAATGTATTATTTGTGTATTTTTGGATATTTAAGTCCATGTAGATCGGACTGTGGTCGGAGAGATCCATCAGTCCTATTTTACATGTTTTTACTCTTCCAATGTCTCTATTAAACATAAAAAAATAGTCAATCCTTGAGTAAGATGAATGTGGAGTTGAGTAAAATGTATAGTCTTTTACACTGGGGTTGAGTTCCCTCCACACGTCACAGATTCCCAATTCTTTTAGTAGCATCCGAGTCTTCCTGTTTTGGGTGTTATTTTGATGTGGGGAATTACCAGAAGCATCCCAGTATGGATTCAGTCTAAGATTGAAGTCCCCACCACATATCACTAAACCTTGAGCTTTAGTTATCATTAGGTCGAATACATTTTTATAAAATTTCCAGTTAGTCCCTGGGGGAGCATACACATTCAGCAGGGTGATATCTTCTCCCTCTAGCCGCCCAGTTACCAAACTGTATCTCCCTTCTTTATCTTTGTGTTCTGATTTTTTTTCAAATGTAATTTTGGTTGATATCAATGTCGCTACTCCCCTCCTCCTCCCTGATTTATATGAAGATGAAGAGATCATTTTTAAACCCTTGTCTACTGAGTTTATTGTGTTCCACGTCTGTTAGGTGGGTTTCTTGTAAAAGTATTATTCCTGCTTTGTCTTTTTTCATTTTGCCTAGAATCTTGGATCTTTTAACTGGATTCAGGATTCCTTTTACATTATATGAAATTATTTTGGTTACACTCTGTTTCTCCATTGTGTTGTTTTGTTTAGTATAACTGTGTGGTGGCCCTCTTTTGTGCTACTCAGAAACTGAAAGAACATTAAAAACAAGAAAAACATTAAGAACATAGTGTAAAAAACTTTAAAACAAAAAGCTGTCATAAGAACTTCCTGAGCTGAGGTCTTTTTAAAGACCCTGTAAGAGCCTTGATGGAGTGAAGGCTCTGAGGGAAATTCCTCAAACTCTGTTACGTGTTGAGGGCCCTCTCTTACCACTGAAAGTAGTCCCATGCTTTTAACGTGAGTTTCAGAACCCAATCCAAACTTGTAATGATTTTTTTTTTTTCCTTTTATGCCTAAACCCTATGAAATTGTGTGCACCCTCCCACCCCCATCACATCAAACATTCACGCAAAAACAGTATTTGTTAGTATGAGGAGAACATGTGGATTATTGTCACATTTCTATTTTAACAAGTTTTTTTTTTTTTTTTTTTTTATTACAAAGACTTATTTGTTTCAAATAATATGATTGTTCCATGAAATGTTTTACCACATGCTGAATATGCATCTCCTTTAATGTTTGTTACCTTGTATGAGGGGGGTTGGATGTGCGGATTGATTCAAGAGAAAAGAAAAAAAAAAAAAAAAAAAAAGGTCGCTATTCCAACCTGAAAACGGATAGTTTATCCGCGACGCTCTGGTGCTGGGTTTCCTGCTGCTGGTCCGTGGATTTTGAGGGTCTTTGTGTTGTCCATGTTTGCGCTTTGATCTTCTCACTCGGGTCTGCTGCGGGTTTAAATACCGTTACCGGGAGCCCTCTTTTCGCCATGTCAGCTGTTGCTTCTTCCGCCGAATTATAGAGACACGTTTCATCGCCGTAGAAGACCCTTAACTTCGCAGGAAATGATGTCTGAAAGCGCAATTTCTTCTCTCTTAACACCTTTTTCGCGTCATTGTATTCCCTGCGCTTTTTAAGGACCTCCGGAGCGTAATCGTGTTCCACGTAGACTTTTCTCTCCTGGTGCATAAATCCTTTTTTCTGCCAGGCCAGTCTTACAACCTCTTGTTTTATTTTGAAATTGGAAATCTTACCAACACCGAACGTGGGGGCGCTTCCGCCGCCGGCCTAGCGGCTAATGAACGATGTGCCTTTTCTATCTTCAAGTCGGTGGTTTGTGGAATATCCAATTTCTCTCTTAGTAAGGATTCCACGCATTCTGCCATTGAGTTAAAACCATTTTCGGTTCCTTCTATCAGACCATGAATTCTTATGTTGTCTCTCCTTTGTTTTCCTTCTTGGTCGGTTAGCTTAGCCTCTATAGCTGCTTGTCTTTTGCGTAGGTCTAGCACAGAATCTTCGAGTACTTTTATTCGATCCTCTGTTTCCAAGATTCGGTTCTCGGCCTGGTCCACTCTGCTGTTTGTCCTTTTCAATTCTTCTCTGAATTCCCGAAATTCGGCCGTAACATCTCGGCGAAATCGTCGTAGCTCCTCAAATAGTGATTTCAGGCTAACCCTTTTGTTAGCTATCACCAGTTCCTCGTCTTCTGAACGGAGATCTTCCAGTTCAGATTCTCCGGCCGATACGTGTCCTGGCCTGGAGAATTTCAGTTTCTTCTGTTTTCCTTTAGACATGATGATTTTGTCTTTTGATTTTCACTCCTCCAAAAATCCGTTAAGTTTGATTTTCAAGGTGTTATCCTGGATTGGGTCTGAGAGCTTCAGTGTTAAGCTGCAGTCGCCATGGCGTCCAGACCGGAAGTCAGATGAAAGTTTTTTTTAAAGTCGTATGTTACACTGGGGGGAGACCCCCTGTTGAAAAAACTTTGAAGTGTGGATGAACCACAGCGTAAAAACATTGGTGTGTGTGTGTGTAAAAAATATTTACCACTCTTCACCACTAGGGGTTATGTCGCAGTTCTGCACCATACACACTCAGACAGTTAATTTATTTTCTTACTAACTAATGTTACTGCGCAGCATTAGCCACATGATTTCTTGAGTCCCTGAAGTAGCTGTAATTATGTATGTAGAAACTTATGTCAGATTTTTGACTATCCAAGTAATAAACCATAACATTTTTTCACCCTCTGTACGGACTTCCTCCATCATGAGGTGAATAAGCACAGATGGGTGTTTGGATAATGCCATCATGATGCAGCAGAGAAGAGCTCCACCAAACAGTGACTGGAGAGCGGGTCAACAGCTTCTGAAGCCATCACTGATATGATGGACCAGTGGGAGTTAAGGACAGAACATCAATATCTGACCTTTAGGTGAGTATGATGCAAAGTTTTACATGTAAAGTCACAAAAAGGACTATTAATATGACTGTGTTCTCATAGATCATTAAAAACCACATTCTGATGATGTCAGCAGAAGCTTCTCCTCCACCTCACCTGTGTATGAGGCGTAGACTCCATTAGCAGCTCAGGAAGACAACCACCAGAGGGACCATCCAACGAGGAAGACAGTTGGCAGCACACCAATGTAAGTTTTGTCTTATCAAAACATTTTACACACAGTGCTGTGCCAAATCCTTTATTTTGAATTTTTAAATGTGTTTGTTGGGGAGATTTTTTTAAACTGTTTTGGAGATATTAAGGGGTGTTTTTTTTTAAAAATATTTAATGAGTAACCTGGTCAAACCAGTCATATTTATGGGTTGTTTTGCCAAAAGTAGATGCAACAATGTTTGTTGCTTTCTTTTTTAAATAACTTTTCAAGACAACAGTCAAAATTTGGCAGCTAAAATGTCTTGGACTTTTCATTTATATTAAAACCACAACCTGCCTGTGCACTTGGTGTTCCAAGAATGTGCAACTAGCAAAAATGCTGTTCCTCTTTTTTAATCAATTCCAGTCTTGCAGCAGGAATGAATATACAACACAACCATTCATCCATCTTCTACGGCTTTTCTGGGGGTCCAGGTTGTGGAGACAGCAGTCTAATAAGAGAAGCCCAGACTTCCCTCTCCCCAGTCACCTCCTCCAGGTCTTGAGAGAGGACACCAAGACGTTCCCAGACCAGCTTGGAGACATAGTCTCTCTAACGTGTCCTGGGTCTGCCGCGGGCTCTCCTCCCACAACACACACATAAAAAGTAATTCCATTTCTGTACCTTCTCTTTCCTTCACCTACAGTATATTGTAATTCACATTATGTAGACCAAGAAAAACTGCAACACTGCTGTAGTCCTAAAGGTGCCTTCACACCAAACACGAACAGGCAAATTTTTTGTGCAGCACGATTACATTATAACTCAATGTAAACACATGAATAGACATGACTTTACCATCTGAGTGAGATGCAGACAGGCAAAGTTGCCTTTATAACTTCTGCACCAGTGTTCAACCTACTGTGGAAATCCCCAAAATAACGTCATGCTTAGGTTTACATTATCCGATGGGGGGCTCACCTGAAAAAGTTGTCCCTATCTCCAAAACTTCACAAGATGATGGGTGTTTTCATTGCTAGCTTGCTAGCCTTGTTAGCACGTCCGTGGCAGGAATCTGTGGGTAAATAACTTCGGCATCCTGATTCAGCTGAAGAGCTCCCAGTCCCTCTGTCTCCAGGTGAGTGTCAGTCTCATTTTCAAACTAGTTTACTCTCCAATGTTGATACTTTTACTCTGGTGATGGTAGAATCTCAAAGCTAGTGCTATCTCTTGGACGTGAATGTGCAAATGCGCAATTTTGCGTGTGCTTGCCTCTTTCCATTGACTTTGTATGCATTCGCACCACCCATTCGGTGTGAAAGCACCTTAAAACTGTTTAGTAGTTCACATGTCATCATGTTTTAATGCTGTTAATCTGTGATTGTGGAGGAAGGAAGCAGACGAGGCAGCGAGCTTGGATGACACACAAACTTTATTCCTCCTCCAACATCAAGTACAGTACAACTCTCACTGGGTCTCTGAGCACCTTCTTTTTATAACCTTTAATTTGATGCCTTGAGACCCAGGGAGTCCGACAACAATACATTCAGCGGAACAAAGACATGCGTGGCACATTAGCATCACAAAATGCCAGTACCGCTTGTCACACCCTCTCTTCCTTAAGCGGTTCTGGCATCTCCTGAACTCTGACTCCTGAACTCTGCCAGCGGTTCTGGCATCTCTGAACTCTGGTACCACTTCCTCCTTCAGTCCATTATTCCCTCTTCCCCTAGGCTCCCGACTCTAGGTGGAGAATCTCCCACACCGTGCCCCCCCACCCCAAACACCCAGAAGGGGCACTAGCCAAAGACAGGGGGGTTAGTGCGGATCCCCAGGGAGTTGCAGTGGCTGAGAAATAAATGAGTTCTGCCGGGGAGGCTGTCAGATCCTCCTTGGGTGCAGAGCACAACCCTAAAAGAGCCCAGGGCAGGCGGTTGAATCAATTTGCATCTGTGAGCGAAGCTCTGAGCGCTGCCTTAAGTGACCTATGAAAAAGCTTGCATAACCTGTTAGCCTGGGGGTTGTATGCGGTAGTGTGGTGAATTTTGACCCCCAGGCTCTGGGCCATCGCGGACCAGAGTTCCGAAATGAATTGTGGACCCCTGTCGAAAGTTATGTCCGATCGGGATCCGAACTGTGCAACCCAAGCCGACAAAAAAGCGTGATCCACTTCCACAGATATAGTGGAAGCCAGCAGGACCACTTAAGGCCAACGCGTGGTGCGGTCCACGATTGTCAAAAGGTGCATGAAACCTTGCGATGGCGGGAGGGGTCCCACCAAATCCACGGGGACGTGGTCGAACCTCCTGGCTGGGATTTGGAACGGTTCGAGGGGGGCTCTGGTGTGCTTGTGCACTTTGGCCCGCTGGCACATGACGCACGTTGCAGCCCACTCTTTTACGTCCTTGTGCAAGCGTGGCCAGACAAATTTTGCCCCCACCAGTTTAACCAAAGCACACACACCTGGATGTGAAAGGGAATGGACTGATTCAAAAATGCAGCGGCACCAGGAGCTCAGAACCACCGGGTGCAGGCGACCTGTAGAGATGTTGCAGAACAAAGGAGGGCACCCTTCTCGCACCACCCTGCTCTCCAGCTTTAACCCAGTAGGTGCAGACTGGAGCGCGCTAATGTCCGCGTCCCCGGCTTGCTCCGCGGCCACGGCAGGGAAATCTATTCCCATGTAGACCGGGGAGACTAACACACGTGACAGGCAATCGGCCACGATGTTGAGCTTACCGGCAATGTGTTGAATGTCGGTCGTAAACTCTGAGATTGCGGCCAAATACCGTTGCTGCCGGGTGACCACGGTTCCAAGACCTTGGACATTGCATACGTCAGTGGCTTATGGTCAATGAATGCGGTGAACTCGTGCCCCTCTAGCCAAAACTGGAAATGGCACGTCACCAGGTGGAGAGCTAACAGTTCGCTGTCTAACGTGCTGTATTTGCGTTCGTTGTCGTGCAAAGTTTGACTAAAAAATGCAAGCAGTTGCCATGAATCAGAGACATACTGCTCCATCATTGCCCCATGGCAACATCAGATGCGTCCGTGGTGAGCACTGTCTGCGCAGACAAGTCAGGGTAGGCTAGCAAAACAACATTAGTGAGCGCTGTCTTGGCGTCTGCGAAAGCCTGGACTCGCTTGGGGGTCCAGTCGATGTTATCCGTGGGCTTCTTTTTCTTAAGCGCAGCGTACAACGGCTGCATCAGCTGGGCTGCTCGGGGGAGGAAACGATTCTAAAAGTTGACCATTCCCAAAAACTCCTGTAGTGCCCTCACAGTCTGCGGACACGGAAAGTCCGACACAGTGCACACCTTATCCGGTAGTGGAATTGCGCCCTCCGGTGAAATGTGGTGGCCCAAAAAATCAATCACTGGCACCCCAAACTAGCACTTTGCCGGGTTAACTATAAGCCCGTGCGCTTCCAACCTCTGGAAAGCCATCTTGAGATGGGTGAGGTGCTCCTCCTCAGACGCGCTAGCCACCAGAATGTCGTCCAAGTAGACAAAAACGAAGGACAAGTCACGGTGCACTGCGTCCATCTTTCTATGAAAGGTTTGCGCCGTGCCCTTTAATCCGAACGGCATGCGTAAAAACTTGGAAAAGGCCAAAAGGAGTTATTACTGCTGTCTTAGGAATGTCTTCCTCGCACACCGGGACCTGGTGGTAACCGCGGACCAGATCCACTTTTGAAAAAAACACCCGTCCTAGCCAGGTGCATGGAAAAATCCTGGATATGCAGGATGAGATACTGATCGTGTTCCGTGGCATTGTTCAAGTGCCGGAAATTTCCACATGGTCACCACGACCCATCGGCCTTAGGCACCATGTGTAGTGGGGATGCCCACAGGCTGTTGGAGCACCTGACGATGCCCAGCTGCTCCAAGTTGGCAAACTCCTTGTGCGCGCTGGCCAGTTTAGCCGTGTCCAGGCGCCGAGGATGCACAAACACTGGTGGGCCTTTTGTGGTTATAAAATGCTTGACCCCGTGTTTGGTTATTGTAAAAAGTCGGGACCGTGAGTGCTGGGAATTATGCAAGTAAATGCTGGTACTTATCCCCTGGAGCTATAACAATAACCAGTGTTGTTGACCCAGCTCCCCGAGCTGTTCAAGGAAGGGAGGTGAAAGAAGCAGTGTCCACTAAACGTCTGTTGGTCACATCGACTGATAACCCATAAGCACATAAAAAATCTGCGCCTAAAATGGGGGCAGAACATGCAGCTACCACAAAATCCCACTGGAAATTGTGTCTGTGCAAGCATATTGTCAGTGTCCGTTCGCCAAACATCATGATAGTGGATCCGTTAGCGGCCGTGAGCTCGGGACCGCTGTCTCCTGCCGACCTGTCTGCACTGACCAGCAGGATGAGGCTCTTCTGAGAGCCGAAGTCCACTAAAAACCGTCTCCCTGAACGTGTGTCCATGATATAAAGCAGCTTGTTCCTGTCGCCAGCGGTTGCAGCCGCTACTGACTGCTGGTCATGCCGTCTTCCCGGCTGCTTGAACTGGCATGACGGCAGGCAGTGTTGGGCATTCGAGCCGAAGCGGCGATGATAGAAACAGATTGCTTCGTTCCTGTGTCTCTTGGTGTCCATCCTGGCTACCAACCACGGCTCCTCAACCTCGCTGGAGTTCCTCATGGATGCCGGGGCCGCAGCATGCACACTGAGAGCTCTGGTTGCTAAAATGATGCGGTCTGCTTCCTGCGCCAGGGCGGGGTAGTACTTAGTCACCAGCCACGGCAAGTTGGCCAGGATCGCCCTCGCTGTGGCAGGTAGATTCCTGAGGAACAGTTGGGCGAACAGAAAATATTTGTTGTTCTTCCCCCTCAGCACCAGCATGCTCTCCATGAGCTCCACGGCTGACCTGTCACCTAACTCTGAGCGTGTTAGGAGTCTCTCTGCCCTCTCACTGTCAGACAGGGTATAGCGCTGGAGTAGCATCTGCTGGAGCGCTTCATATTTCCCTTGGGCCAGCGGCTCCTGGAGCAGACTCGTCACCTGTTGCGTGGCGCGCGCATCCAGCACAGTGACCACATAGTAATATTTTGTGTCGTCTGTTGTTATCCGGCGGAGTACAAACTGGGCTTCTTTATGCAGGAACCACGCGGTCAAGTTGTGAAGCCAGAAGTCTGGGAGCTTGACTGAGACAGAACATGCTGCGCTGGTGCTCTCCCTCCAGGTAGTCTCTGGTGCGGTGTTTGACTTGTTTTCCATGGCACGTCTTGGGTCACCAATGTGGAGGAAGGAAGCAGACGAGGCAGCGAGTTTGGATGATACACAAACTTTATTTCTCCTCCAGCATCAAGTACAATACAACTCTCACTGGGTCCCTGAGCACCTTCTTTTTATAACCTTTAATTTGATGCCTTGAGACCCAGGGAGCCCGACAACAATACATTCAGTGGAACAAAGACTTGCATGACACATTAACATCATATAATGCCAGTACCGCTTCTCACACCCTCTCTTCCTCCAGCGGTTCTGGCATCTCCTGAACTCCCTGGTGGCTGATAGTCCTTTCTGTCCCGTCTGAGACCCCCCTGATACCACTTCCTCCTTCAGTCCATTATTCCCTCTTCCCCCAGGCTCCCGACTCTGGGTGGAGAATCCCCCACACCGTGCCACCACATGATAACACTTTCTTAGAGATTGTCCTTTTTTACATCAACAAATTGTACCTGACTATAGTAAATAAAGTCAACACTGACTATGGGGACAACAAAAGCTTTCCAGAGTGTCCTAATCCTGATTTAATTAATTTCTCTATTGCTGTCCCAGATCTGCCCCATGGACCCTGCATATGGACTGTTTATTTTTTAATAAATATTTTCCCCCAAATAAATTCCTGTTTGTTACATGTTGACTCACTTGATTTGAGGTTGATTTTCTTTTACATTCTACTCATGTACCTCCAAAAGCTGAATATTGTGGTGAATTAATTTTTAGAAATAATTCAAATCTAAAAAGTAAAACTTTTATATTTTTCAATAATCCCATATAAATCTAGCTGCTTTTAGATTTGTTTTGTTTGAAATTTGGATGAATATGTCTGAGCTATTTGATATAGATCTGAATGGTGATGTGCTAATTTTTGGAGATGCAGTACTGTTTTTTTACAAAATATTATTTGAAAAAAGATTATTATTCCACCATAAATTATTTCTAACTTCACTAAGGATTATTGATTACAATGTTATGTATATATCTAATACATACAGTATATTTTAGGTTCTTGATTATCACTACATTATACAAAGGTTGAAAATACTTTAGTTTTGCAGAGGTGAGTGTGGTGTAGTGAGTGTGGTGTCTGTGTGCTGCTGTACCCGCCCCTGGTGTGACGTCAGGCGGGCATGGCCCTTGTATATAAATAGTTCTGTTCCCATAATAAAGTGTTGATTTGCTGCATGACAGAAGAGCCTCCAGTCCCTCATTCCTCACACATAACATTTGGCGATGAGGAGAAAATTTATGGAAGTGTACGGGCTACCTCCACCACTATCACTGTTTCTAGAGTACACGGGAGAGCCGGTGATCCTGTGGCCACAGTGGAGGGACATGTTCGAGGATTACATCGGAGCACTGGGCTTAAGTAGACTTGACGGGAGATGACTGCGAGTACTTCTAGCCCACCATCTCGGCGTGGAAAGCTGAAGAATTCTCTGTACGTTGGGTGAAACGGAATACTATGAAGATGCTGTCGAGCGGCTGGCCGAGTACTTCGATGAGCAAATGAGAACCACAAAGCTGTGGGTAATGGAGCTGCTGGCGCCTGGAACGGTTAAGCTAGTTAGCTTGGAGAAGCTAACGGCTCATTTGGTGTCTAGCTTCGCGCCAAAACCAAGCTACGAACTACCAGCTAGACTTCGAGGTAGGACCAGGGCCACGAGTGGAGGAGTCCCCGGTCACTGAAGACGGCAGGCCAGTCAAGGAGCTCAGCACGGTACAGGACCATAGCTCTGTTGAGTTGGATGGCGCGGTGTGCAATGACAGCGGAGAGGGAGAGCAGCAGGAGTCATCTCTGCAGCTGGAGGTTAGGCAGCGAGTGAGCGGGACCATGGAGGCTGAGAGCCCCGGGGACGAACAGCGACAGCCGGGCATGGAGACGATGCAGCGGAGTGCCTGGAACGAGGGTACCGATAGCAGCAACGAAACGCTCGAGTTGGGGAGTGACGCCGACGAGAGTGACGCTGAGGGTCCCGAGGGAGAGCAGCGGCGGCCGGACACGGAGGCAGCATAGCGGAGCGCCCTGGATGAGACTGCTGGGTGTTACGGCAAGGTGCCCGAGGCCGCAAGCAGTGCCAACGAGCAGGCTTCGGGTCTCCCCGGAGTTTGGCCACAGGGGCCAGAGTGTTCTGGGCAACGATGGCAGCTGCAGTGGTGTTGAAAGCGGTCGAAAGCGGACCGACAACCACAGAGAAATGGTGTGCCGGACAGCAGCATGGAGGGTCCTGAGGAATGAGACAGTGATGAAGAGTGACATTTTTGCAGGAGAGGTTGTTTTTGATCCCGGAGGAAGACGGTGGCCAGGAGCATTCATGCCATGGGGTTTCCCGGGACCGCCGAGCCGGTCTTATCTTCAGTGGCCAGGGGCATGCATGATTTGTGGCTGCCCTGGTCCCCCGGGCCGGTGTTACTGCTGGCTGCTGGTGGACATAGGTGTGACTTAAATACCCTTAATGTAAATATGTATACATATACTCAGCTGGTGTGCATGTGAGTATGTATGATTTGGGATTATTTTACTCATTTTGTGTATATTTTGAAAAGAAAAAGAAAAACACTGGTTTTAGTTGTTTTGTGTGAATGTGATCATTCTCCTACAGTTAATGATTCCTTGTTTCTTAGTGCATGATTTGGGTCCTAAATTGGGGAGGGTCTCGATTGTTTGTGTGGTTTGCATTTTTGTAAGGGGGAGGGAAATTGTGGTGTAGTGAGTGTGGTGTGTGTGTGTGCTGCTGTACCCGCCCCTGGTGTGACATCAGCGGGGCACGGCCCTTGTATATATATATATATATATAGTTCTGTTCCCATAATAAAGTGTTGATTTGCTGCATGACAGAAGAGCCTCCAGTCCCTCATTCCTTATACATAACAGTGAGGTTGTGGTGATCCACCACAATCTACATGGACATTCAATCTTCACACTCAGCCAGCCTGCACTAAGCAGACGACAATTTGCATACGGACAGAGAGCCTCTAGGAGACAATCAGAACAATGGACTACTGTTATACATCCCCGGATTAAGGAGAGGAAGTCCGGGCGCCAGTTGGTCACGCGATTAATAAGTATTGACTGATATGTATATCAATATGCAAATATGCCATGCATTCTCTCTGTTGGTATAACATGTATAAAAGAGCTTGATATACATGCCACACACACAGCACACAGCACACACAGACACACAGCACAACACAGCACACAGCGCTACAGTGTGTCTCATGATGATGGAGGAAATAAAACTCTGAAGCCTTCCAGCTCGTCGCATCTTGCCTGAACTTATTTGTTCCTCTACACTGGTGACCCTTGATGAAGAATGGAACACGAGGCAAACACCCCGGAGATCACCCGGACGGGAAGCCCCAGCATGCGTCATGGTGCGCCCCTCGCCTGATCTTTTACGTCCACGCTGGTGACCTGACGAGGGAGAATGACCGTCTGCTTCCTCCCACCGTGCTGTGGATCCCAGAGGACCAGAGAATGCCTGCAACCTCTTCATCCTCACCGGAGCGCAGCGCTGGGACCAAAATGCACCATGAATGACACGAGCGAATGAAGGAAGCAGACTGAACGGGGACAATCATCGACGCCGACTGCGTTGATTTCCACTAAGCTCCCCGACTCTGACTATACTCCGGACAGCGGACCTCCCGCGCATAGAAGCCCAGCATCGCACACCGCAGGATTACGAGGACAGCGCAACTGCCAGTTATGTGGTCACGGCGCCAAGTGCGCACCATGCACAGAGACGAACCGGCTCCACAGACTGATACATTGTCCTCCGCCGCTGCACATGCCTGAGAAAAATGGCTGATCGCCACCCTCGGAACCTTTAGGGCTGCCCTCGCACCGAAAGCAGCTGTGCAGCCCGCACACAGGATTTTGTATGGGTTTCTCAGCCACGGCACACAAGGGGAATTTAGCTGATTGCTTTCCCCGATGACTTTGGGGCTGCTCCCACACCTAAAGCCAAACCGCCTCACACCCTCACACAGCTGCAGTTGTTTCACAGCCGCTACGCATCCTTGGGGAATTTGGCCGCGCGCCTTCCCCACATCCTCGCTGGATCGAGCCGTGAGAGGAGTCAGATAAAATGTATTTTCACAGCCGCTGTGGCTCTCCGCCAGGTTTAACGGGGAAGTCCCTCACCATCGCGGATCCACACGCAATTTCTGCGCGGCTCAGACACCTTTGACGTCCCGGGCCAGCACTCGCTTACTCCCACTCCCCTCCCCCTCCTCCTGCACAGCGGTTTTCCCGCACCTCACTCCCTAAAGCCGGCTGATCGCCGTCTTGTTCCATTACGCATGAAACACACCGGCCCGTGTGCCCACAATCCACGGCTGTTCAACGTGCTGGAACTCGGAGTGGAGCACACTGCCCTTTCCACCCATCCCCCATCCCCCTCACGGACTGACATGCCCTCCGACAGTTCTACCGGAGCTGGAGCCAAACGATGGGGAAGGGGAGGGTCACAACCCCTGCTGAGTGTTCTGGGGGGGGAACCCTGTGGTGACCCACCACAATCTACATGGACATTCAATCTTCACACTCAGCCAGCCTGCACTAAGCAGATGACAATTTGCATACGGACAGAGAGCCCCTGGGAGACAATCAGAACAATGGACTATTGTTATACATCCCCGGATTAAGGAGAGGAAGTCCGGGCGCCAGTTGGTCACGCGATTGATATGTATTGACTGATATGTATATCAATATGCAAATGTGCCATGCATTCTCTCTGTTGGTATAACATGTATAAAAGAGCTTGCCATACATGCCACACACACAGCACACAGCACACACAGACACACAGCACAACACAGTGCACAGCGCTACAGTGTGTCTCATGATGATGGAGGAAATAAAACTCTGAAACCTTCCAGCTCGTCGCATCTCACCTGAACTTATTTGTTCCTCCACAAGGTAAACCATTACTTTGTGAATCTGTCACACTGAATCAACAATGGATTTCATCTTATACAAGTAACTGAAAGGGCACAAATGAATTCAGGCATCCAACGTTTCACAACATTTATTTATATATTTTAAAACGTTAAAAACAAAACACATTTACAACCTAAAATGAACTGGAACTGACATAAATAACTGCTGGAGCTTAATAGCAGCAACTGTTTTTTTTTTTAAAGCATCCATCCATCCATCTATTTTCTACCGCTTTTCCGGAGGTATGGGTCGTGGAGGCAGCAGCTCAAACAGAGAAGCCCAAACTTCCCTCTCCCAGGCCAGCTGGGAGACGTAGTCTCCCCAGCATGTCCTGGGTCTGCCCCAGGGTCTCCTCCCCATTGGACATGCCCAAAGCACCTCAAGCGGGAGGCGTCCAGGAGGCATCCTGATCAGATGCCCAAACCACCTCAGCTGGCTCCTTTCGATGTGGAGAAGCAGCGATTCTACTCTGATCCTCTCCCAGATGACTGAGCTCCTCACCCCATCTCTAAGGGTGAGTCCAGCAATCCTACGGAAAAAGTTCATCTCAGCCTCTTGTATCGCAATCTTATTCTTTCGGTCATTATCCAAAGCTCATGACCATAGGTGAGGGTAGGAACGTAGATTGACCAGTAAATCGACAGCTTAGCCAACATTAAAAAAACGCTGAAAGAAAAAAAAAAATTAGATTCCAAACGCCGCTAACGAAGATGAGGATTCATTGGGAGAACGGCGTAAGAACCTACAACACAGCCAGAGAGGCAGCGCAGGACATGATGGAGCGGGGCCTTGAGGTGTACGTGCCGGAGGAAACGGTAGGAGCAGCGGAGGCCCTGAACGCATCACGACAGACGGAGTGGAGGCGAGTGAACGGCAAAAGACGGGGGGAGACGTGGAGCAGCGGGCCCAGGAAAGACTACAAGGCTTTCAACTGAAAGCCTAGATTATAACAAAGATTAAGAAAGACACAGAAGAAATGAAGGCCAAGAAGACAAGGTAAAAGAGAAACAGACGGCTAGGAGAGGTTTAAGTGATATTTGTTGGACATTTCTAGACTAATGACTATTTCTTGGATAGTAAATACAGGTCTAGGGAGGGCCCTACACTCGGTGAGGACAATCCCTCCACCCACCAACAGGGACCATTGGGCAGAAGAAAGGCCCAAAGTACGGAGGTCGAGATTTTTTAATGTGTTTTTATATAAATATGTGTTATTTTTGTTGTTAAAGGGGCTAGGAGCACAAGTTAAAAAAATGGAAAAACATGATTATGGGTAAAAATCTTAAGATAATAACACTAAACGTGAATGGTCTGAACTCACCTGTTAAAAGGGAAAGAATAATAAGAAAATTCAAGAAAGAAAAAGCCGAAATTATATTTATGCAAGAGACACATTTGAGCAAGACAGAACATGTGAAACTAAAGAGATTTGGCTATAAGAACTCCTACTACAGTTCATTTAAGGGAGGAACTAAAAGGGGGGTTATGATACTAATCTCAAATAAAATACAATTTGAATGTGAACAGGAAATCCAGGATAAAGAAGGCAGGTATGTAATAATAAAGGGTAGCATAGATGGAATGCAGATCACATTAGTGAGCATCTATGCCCCACCAGAAAGTGACAAGAGTTTTTTTCAACATCTGTTTGATCTCATAGCAACACACAGTGAAGGAGTCCTAATTTGTGGAGGAGACTTAAATGCTGTCATGGATCATGAAATTGATACAACAAGTGTTAAGAAGACAAAAAAACATGTAACAAAATTCATAAGAACCTCACTGGCAGAAATGGGTATGGTAGACATTTGGAGGGACCTGCACCCACTCGAAAAAGACTATACACATTATTCAGCAGTCCATAAAGTACACTCTAGAATAGATTACTTCCTTATGAATGAAGATGACAGACACAGGGTGAGAAATTGTTGGATTGGAGGGGCAGAAATATCAGATCATAATCCTATATACATGGAAATAAATTTAAACAATAGAAAACGACAAACAACATGGAAACTTAATGTAGGACTGTTAAATGATGATAAAATGAAAGAAAGAATAAAAGTAAACATAAATGAATATATCCAAGAGAATGACAATGAAGAAGTGGACCCAACAATACTATGGGACGCACTAAAAGCCGTGTTAAGAGGTAAATTAATTGTTGAAACAGGAAAAGCAAATAAGACTAAACTGGAAGCATATGAACAAAGATGTGAGAGACTAAGGGAATTAGAACATAAACATCAAAGCACAAATGACCCAAAAATATATCAAGAAATTAAAGAAGAAAAAATAAAGATAAAAGAAACACAAATGGATGAAATTGAAAGGAAAAATAGATATCTAAAGCAAAAATATTATGAAACGGGACCAAAAGCCACAAAACTGCTGGCAAAACGGTTAAGAAAACAACAAACAATGAATAATGTATATAAGATTAAAGACCCCACCACAAATAAAACCACAGTTAACCCAGAAAACATCGAAGAAATATTCCATAATTTCTACCAAGAACTATACTCGCAACCTGAAGAAACAAATACTAAAGATATTAAAAAATTTCTATGCACATTGGACTTGCCATCAATAGGAAATCAACAAAATGAAAAGCTAACAGCAGAAATAACAACACAAGAGATTAGAGATGTGATTAAGTCACTTAAAAACGGTAAATCACCAGGTAGTGATGGATACCCGTCTGAGTTTTATAAACTGTTTATAGAAGAACTCACGCCACAGCTTCTAAAGTCATTTAATTGGACGTTGAACAACAACAAAATACCTCCATCATGGAACGAAGCCATTATTTCAGTCATTTTAAAGCCAGGGAAAGATAGAGAACAATGCGGAAACTATAGGCCAATCTCTTTATTAAATGTGGATTATAAAATATATACAACAATTATATGTAAACGAATAAAGACATTCTTGACGGAATTGATAGAAGATGATCAAACTGGTTTCATAGAGGGACGCCAAACACATGACAATATCAGGAGAACAATACATATAATTAATCAAATACATAAAGAAAAGAAAAGCGCAGTAATAATGAGTTTAGACGCAGAAAAAGCATTTGACAGGGTTAACTGGAAATTCCTATATAGTGTGCTGGAACGCTTTGGATTTAACGAAAAATCAGTACAATGCATAAGGACGCTGTATCAAGAACCTGTGG
Source organism: Pholidichthys leucotaenia (assembly GCA_020510985.1). Lineage (NCBI taxonomy): Eukaryota > Metazoa > Chordata > Actinopteri > Cichliformes > Pholidichthyidae > Pholidichthys > Pholidichthys leucotaenia. The sequence continues at coordinate 341,180,241 of CM035841.1, forward strand.
CAAGAATCAAGATAAACGGTAGCTTAACAGACAAAGTAAATATACAAAGATCAACTAGGCAGGGATGCTGCTTATCGCCCACCTTGTTTGCTCTGTTCATAGAGCCACTGGCTCAAGCGATATGACAAAATAAGAAATTAAAAGGTGTAACAATAAAGGGGGCGGAACACAAGATTGGGCTATTTGCAGACGATATTATAGTTTACCTTGAACAACCAGATGAATCAATAATGGAAATAATGAACTTGATAGAAAATTTTGGAAAATTATCAGGATACAAGATAAACATAACAAAAACACAAATACTGACATTCCACTATAACCCTCTAAACCAGATAACTGATAAGATCAAACTAAACTGGAAACAAAAAGAAATAAAATACCTTGGAGTGAACATACCTAAAGATCTAAGCAAAATCTATAAAGCAAACTATGATAGGTTGGAACAAGAAATAAAAAAAGATATTGATAGATGGTCAATCTTAAATATGGATCTGAATTCAAAAATTGAGACAGTCAAAATCAGCATACAACCTAGATTACTTTACCTCTTCCAGGCTATACCAACAGAGATTCCAGATGCCCAATTCTCAAAGTGGGACAGGATGATATCGAGATTTGTTTGGGGAGGTAAAAAACCAAGAGTGAAATATAAAACTCTCCAGTTACCAAAAGAGAAAGGAGGCATGGGCCTACCGAGTCTAAAGGAATATTACTACTCAGCACAAATAAGATATATCATATGTTGGTGCGACGAGGGATATGAGGCAAAATGGAAAGAAATGGAAAAGGAAATTGAGGGACTCCCAGTACAAAGCATAATAGGAGATAAAGATGCATATAAGCAAATCAAACAAATAGACCCAATCACTAAATTTACTTTAGAACTGTGGTATAAAATAGTACAAAAGTATAATATAAAGGAAGACATAAAACTATTGAAATGGGTAGCATTTGACAGTCAGTTTGAACCGGCAAAACAAGATAGGGGATACAAAAATCTGGTGAACAAGGGAATCACAGCATGGGGCAATATCGGAAAAAAAGATCTCGGGAGCTTTGTAAACATCAGGAGAAAATTTAAACTAGAAAGATCGGAATTCTTCAGATATCTGCAGATGAGAGACTATTATATGAAGAAGATTAGGCATAACCTCCAAACAGATGTGAGCGAGATTATACAATTCATTTTAAGCTCATATACAGGAAATAAAACAAGAATTATTTCAAAGCTATATCAGAAACTTATGGCAAACAATCATTCAAGTAACTATATAAAGGAGAAATGGGAGAAAGAGCTCAATTTAAACATAACAGAAGAAAGCTGGCAGGAAATATGGAAAACACAACACACGTCAACAAATTCAAGAACATGGAGGGAATTTGGATGGAAAAACCTGATTCGCTTTTTCATTACACCACAGATTCAAGGAAAGTATACAAATACCCAATCTATATGCTGGAGGGGATGTGGGGCTCAAAATGCAGACCACTCGCATATGTTTTGGAAATGCTGCAAAATCTCATCATTCTGGAAATCTATACATGTGACAATACAGAGGATATTAGGATATAATATACCAATGAACTGTAACTTGATGTACCTATGTGATCTTAAAAGAGACAATGTTATACAGGCTGAGGACAGATATCTAGTTAAAATCTTGTTGATTGCATGTAAAAAAACAATCACAAAAAAATGGCGATCAGAAGTTCTTCCTGACCAAGAGCAATGGACTGACATTATTGAGGACATACGTATGATGGAAAAACTAACATATCGACAAAGAATGCAAGAAGGACTATGGGAAAAAAAAATGGCGGAAATGGACACACTACAAAGTGCAACAATGAGACAGATATTGAAAGAATAACCAAAGACGCTGGAAAAACCAGAAGAATTAAGAGATGGAAACTAAAAACTTGATGCTCCAACATTTGTCCCCCCCCCCCTTTTTTTTTTTTTTTTCTCCTTTTTCTTTTTTACTCTAGCCCCTTTGTTTTTTTTAAATGTAGACTGTGATCTGAATGCAATATATATAATGAAAAATGAATAAAAATCTTAAGTTACAAAAAAAAAAAAATCGACAGCTTAGCTTTAGAGCTCAACTCCCTCTTCACCACAACAGACCGGTACAATGGCTGCATCACTGCAGAGGCTGCTCTGATCAGTCTGTCAATCTTGCACTCCATTTTCCCCTCACTTGTGAATGAGACCCCTAGATACTTAAACTCCTCCACTTGGGGCTCGCTACCTTATTGTGGTGGGGGGTTTGCGTGTCCTAGTGATCCTAGGGGCTATGTTGTCTGGGGCAATTTGCTTCTGGTAGGGTCTCCCAAGACAAACTGATCCTGGGTGAAGAATGATCCAACAGACTCCCATGATGAACAAAAATTCAAGGATTCAGTGTACCCCGCCCAGTATTGGGTTACCAGGGCCCCACTCTGGAGCCAGGCCTGGGGGAAGGGCTCGATGGCTAGCGCCTGGTGGCCGGGTTTCTTCTTATGGGACACGGCCGGGCTCAGCCAAAAGGACTTACATGGGTCCGCCCTCCAATGGGCTCACCATCTGCAGGAGGGACCATGGGGGTCCGGTGCGATGCGGATCAGGTGGCAGGCAAAGGCAGAGACCTTTGTGGTCTAATTCCCAGCTTTCAAAACTGGCTTTTTTTTGCATGCGTAGCTAAAACGGATGAACATAAACAGACCATAAAAGTGTGATTCAGCATATTTACAAAAACTACACAACAACTAACAGCAGTCAAACTCCTTACAATCTGAACTAAAGTTTTGTCATAATTACGTTGTCAAAATTAAAGAGCTATCTGGCCGGTTTGATCACTGCTGTGCTACATTAGCATTACTGTCAATAAGACTATACAATATAGTTATTTGAAAAATGTTTACCAGAGAGGATTACGTTAAATTCACGATTCTATACAACAAGAGTCCTTGCTTGACACGCTGTCTGGCTCATAATAATCAAAGGTCTGAGATTTAGCAGTCTGCAGTATATTGATGTTAGCCTCCAGGAAGTGCTGTTTATCTCTCTACCTGGCAACCGGTACAAGATTATAGTGAGTCAACAGTGAATGGAACTGGCCAGGTGTCATGAATCCGGGTTGGAGGCCAACCCGATTCTGACTCATGGTTATGCTTTGACCTAGTTTCCTCCTGACAGCTCGGGCACGCCCCCTCCTCCTGTCAAGCTCCGTCAGCTGTACTCACTGGGTCACACACACACACACACACACACACACACACACACACACACACACACACACACACACACATGCTCCATTCACTCTCATTCACATGCACTCTCACACACCTGTTCCCAATCAGTTCTGCTCACGCGTTCACACCGGCAATCTCTTTCCTCATTAACGTTTGGAGTATTTGTTGGCGACCGCCGAGGAAGGGGACTGTCGGGACATTCCCCTTCATATGCGGCAGCATGTTCCTCTGTGTATGTTCATTCACGCCCAGCGCTTTACCCAGCCGGACACTTCAAGACGATCCATACCTTGGTGTTACGACTGGTCCACTCCTCTGTCTCTGCCTCCTGACTGCACGATGCGCCCCGAATTGGCTCCAGCCCTGTAAGTATGTCTTAGCCTTTTCTCCCATGCTAGCAGACCTGCAGCATTAGGCTGCTTGCCTTTCCTGTTTTATGTGTAACGCAGCCCTGCAGCACCAGGCTTTATATTCACCAGGCTGTTGAGCATTTCGGCAGGCGCCCTGTATGTTTTGTGGCCAATACTGTCATTACACCCTACCATATATTGTGTGGTAGACTGAACTGCATTGGTGATTAATGAACTGGTTGTTTGGTGAACTTTAATAAACACGGCACTTTCTACTCCTGCGACTGGGTTTCCATTCTCTCCCTGGTGCGCCGTGTAATGGCGCACAGGGGTTCATAACACCAGGAGATCAAAATGTTAGCTCTTGCACTTTTAATGCCAGACATAAAAGGGTTGTGCCTTTTTATGCAGTGTATGTAAACTTCTGGTTTCAGCTGTATATACATAAGTGGATGCTGCTCTTTGTCCTCTGTTTTAGCAGTCAGGGTTGTAAAATGCATCACATTTTAGGTCAGAACAAAGGCAGGAAGCTGCAGGAATCTTAGCCTTGGTATGCAAGGCTTGAGACTGTGGGGGGTTCAATTAAAGGATTAAGGAAGGGATGCATTGGAGACAGTGGAAGTGATATCATGGAGAGAAATGCATTGTGACTGTCTTTATAATGCAAGGTGGTCTGTGTGACATGTGATCTGTGAAGTGTGAAGTTCCTGATATTTAAGGAAGAGAGTTTACTGTGTCATGCTCTTTCTCTGCTTTGAGATGATGGTGTTGTGAATAAAACTGACTTTGAGAGAGAACTCTGCCTCGTCATTTTCACATCACCACACTGGTGACCCGAGACGTATAATGCAAGAAGAAAATTCCCCCGGGCCAGCCACGTCAGGAGACCCCAGCCAAGCGAATGCCGCTACAGTCCAGCTACCGGACTTCTGGCAGAACAATCTGCGTTCCTGGTTCAACGCGGTTGAGGCGCAGTTCAACCTCCGGGGGATATCGGTAGATGCCACGAAATTCTACCACGTAGTCGCAAAGCTGGACAACAATACGGCCCAGCATGTGGAGAGCCTGATCGACCAGCCGCCGGATAGCGACAAATACGGCACGTTGAAGGCTGCACTCATCCAGCAATTCACCCCCTCGGCGGAGGAGCGAGCAGAGAGGCTCCTGGCGCTGACGGAGGGGGAAAACAACATGCCCGCGAGCCTGATGGAGAAATTGTTGAGGTTGAAAGACTCTGACGACGATCACTTCATTTTCACCCACCTCTTCCTCAGAACTCTACTGTCAGCAGCGAGAGAGACCCTGGTCAGTTCGCCACTGTTGGCCCTACGGGACTACCGCGCGCTGGGCCAAGAGGCGCAGCGGATTGTCAACGCCACCAAACGGCGCGCAGCCACGGCCGCTGCAGCGGAACTCGGCGCGATGACTGGAGACGACAGGGGGCCAGAGGCAGCGGTGCCAGACTCACCGACGGCGGCGGCGGCAGGGGCCAGGGAACGTGGACCAGACGTCCTTTGTTTCTACCATCGCCGCTTCGCAGAGAGGGCACGCAAGTGTGTACCGCCATGCCAGTTCGGGCGTTCGGGAAACGGCAAGACCTGGGGTCGGTAGCAGCCGTGGCCCTCGGGGAAGAGAACAAGCTGCTCTACTTGTCGGACACACGCTCGGGGAGGCATTTCCTCGTCGACACAGGCTCCCAGTTGAGTTTCATCACACCTTCCTACGCGGACAGACTGGCTGGTTCCGGAGGTCCCCGGGTGACGGCAGCGAATGGCTCGGAGATTAAGACCTTTGGTGAGAAGACTCTGCTCCTGTCTCTACACGATCGTACATTTGAGTGGACTTTTGTTGTAGCAACAGTAAATTTCAATATGTTGGGGGCTGATTTTTTGTGCTCACATGGTTTGTTGGTTGATCTCGCTAACAGGCGCCTGGTTAATGCACTTTCTTTTGATTCTATCCCCTGTACAGCGCGAATGGCCCCGCCAACAGCACAAGCCAACGTCACAGCAGCAGGCAGTAAGTTCCACACACTGCTCACTCAGTTCCCAGCACTCACGGTCCCCACATTTTCGGCAACAGTCGCTAAGCACGGGGTGGAGCATTTTATTACCACTACCGGACCGCCCGTTTTTGCAAAAGCTCGGCGCTTGGACGCAGTTAAACTGGCCATAGCGCGCAAGGAGTTCGCCAACCTGGAGAGGTTGGGCATTATCCGATGTTCAAACAGTCCGTGGGCTTCCCCCCTACACATGGTCCCGAAAGCTGACGGATCATGGCGCCCTTGCGGGGATTTCCGCAGGTTAAACAACGCTACAGCGCACGACCGCTACCCAATCCCACATATCCAAGATTTTTCCGTTCATTTGGCAGGGGCGCGCATTTTTTCTAAAATAGACTTGGTCCGCGGTTACCACCAAGTCCCAGTGCGCGCTGAAGACATACCCAAAACAGCGGTAATAACTCCGTTTGGCCTATTCGAGTTTTTACGCATGCCATTCGGACTTAAAGGGGCTGCTCAGACGTTCTAACGCATGATGGACGCGGTGCTTCGCGATCTCCCTTTCGTGTTCGTCTACCTGGACGATATTTTAGTAGCCAGCGCGTCCGAAGACGAACACGAAAAACACCTGGCCACAGTTTTCCGAAGGTTGGGAGATCACGGGTTAATAATCAACCCAGCGAAGTGTCAGTTCGGGGTGGCGCAGATTGATTTTTTGGGACACCGCGTCTCCCCCGAAGGAGCAGTTCCGCTGCCTGACAAGGTGCGCGCGGTGGCAGATTTTCCCCGGCCGCAGACGGTCAGGGCGTTGCAGGAGTTTTTGGGAATGGTGAATTTTATAACCATTTTCTCCCCCGCGCGGCGCAACTCATGCAGCTGTTGTATGCCGCGCTGAAAAAAAAGAAACCCGCGGATAAGATCGAGTGGCCCCCGGAGCGGGACCAAGCGTTCTCGGAGGTGAAAGCAGCCTTGGCAAAGGCTGCGTTGTTGGCACACCCAGACCCAACGGCCCGCATAACGCTCACCACTGATGCATCAGAGGTGGCCATAGGGGCAGTCGTGGAGCAACATGTAGCCGGGGTTTGGTAGCCCCTCGCATTTTTCAGCAGGACCTTGCGCGATAGCGAACGTAAATACAGCACGTTCGACAGGGAGCTGCTCGCTCTCCATTTGGCCATCCGCCACTTTCAGTTCTGGCTGGAAGGACGCGCTTTCACCGCGTTCGTTGACCACAAACCGCTAACATTCGCGATGGCCAAGGTTTCTGAACCGTGGTCAGGCCGGCAGCAGAGACAGCTGGCCGCGATATCAGAGTTTACCACCGATATTCAGCACGTGGCGGGCAAACTCAATGTAGTGGCAGATTGCCTCTCACGCGCCGTGGCGGCCCCAGTCAGCGTAGGGGTAGATTATGCAGCCATGGCCGCGGAGCAGGTTAATGACGCGGACGTGCGCATGCTCCAGTCTGGACCAACAGGGTTAAGGCTGGAGAGCAGGGTGCTGCAAGACGGTATGCCCCCCCTAATCTGCGATGTCTCCATTGGACGGCCGCGTCCAGTAGTACCGGCCGCGTGGCACCGCCGCGTCTTTGACTCGGTTCATTCTTTGGCGCACCCTGGAGTGCGCGCGTCGGTCAAAATGGTGGGAGAGAAATTTGTGTGGCCGAGCCTCTGCAAACAAGTCAAAGAGTGGGCAGCAGCCTGCACGGCGTGTCAACGAGCCAAAGTACACAGGCACACGAGGGCTCCTTTGGAACCGTTTCACATTCCGGCCAAGAGGTTCGATCACATTCATGTGGACCTCGTGGGCCCCCTCCCACCGTCACAGGGGTGTACACACCTTCTGACAATGGTGGACCGCACCACGCGCTGGCCTGAAGTGGTCCCGCTGGCATCAACCACAGCCGAGGAGGCGGCACGTGCATTTTTAACAGCTTGGGTGGCGCGCTTCGGAGTTCCGTCGGACATTACGTCCGACAGAGGCCCTCAATTTGTGTCCGAGCTTTGGTTGACAATGGCCCGCAGCCTGGGTGTCACAATTCACAGCACAACCATGTACAATCCGCAGGCTAACGGGTTATGCGAACGTTTTCATAGGTCATTGAAAGCGGCTCTCAGAGCGTCACTGACGGATACAAATTGGGTTGACAAGTTACCGTGGGTGTTATTGGGGTTGCGTTCTGCATTAGGTGCAAAGGAGAGGATCTAGAAGCCTCCCCAGCGGAGCTCGTGTTTGCGCAGCCACTCCGGCTGCCTGGGGAGTTTCTCCCAGATAACCCTGTGTCAAACGCCTCCCCGTCTCAGCTGTTGCGGAGTAACATAGAATCAAGCACGCTGCCCGGCCCCATGCACCACAGTTTTCCGCGCGTTTTTGTGCCTAAAACTTTGAAGAACGCAGAGTTTGTTTTTGTTAGACACGATGCGCATCAAACACTGCTGCGACCGCCTTATGACGGACCATTCAGAGTGCTAGAAACAGGGGACAAGCAGTTTTTGATAGATTTGGGGGGTAGGAAGGAGAGAATTGGCATAAACAGACTCAAACCCGCTTTTGTGGTGGCAGATGAGCAGGTGCTGTTGGCGAAGGCTCCGCAGCGAGGTAGACCACCGCGGGGGGCTTCACAGAGTAATGTTTCCCCAGAACACCCACAGGTGCTGACAAAAGGTTTCCACACCCAGACGGCAAACCCCCAGGACAGCCCTGCAGAGACGTTGAATCCCAGCTACAGCAGATACGGCAGGAGGCCGAAGCCTATACAGCATGTGGACTGATGTGTATTGATACTATCACGGCATGCATATGGTTATTCTCTTGTTGTTCTGTTTGTCTAAAATGTTGGGGGGGCTTTGTGTGGTGGACACACATGGGACCTGTTTTGTGGCTCACATTTTAGGTCAGGACAAAGGCAGGAAGCTGCAGGAATCTTAGCCTTGGTATGCAAGGCTTGAGACTGTGGGGGGTTCAATTAAAGCACAGGTGTCAAACTCATTCCATGGAGGGCCAAGACCCTGCAGGTTTTACCTCCACCCAGTGTCTTCAACAGGTGATTTCTCTGAATTTCGTCCTACTGATTGCTGATCAGTGAAAACACCTGCTGAAGAGACTGGGTGGAAGTAAAACCTGCAGGGTCTTGGCCCTCCATGGAATGAGTTTGACACCCCTGAATCAAAGGATTAAGGAAGGGATGCATTGGAGACAGTGGAAGTGATATCATGGAGAGAAATGCATTGTGACTGTCTTTATAATGCAAGGTGGTCTGTGTGACATGTGATCTGTGAAGTGTGAAGTTCCTGATATTTAAGGACGAGAGTTTACTGTGTCGTGCTCTTTCTCTGCTTTGAGATGATGGTGTTGTGAATAAAACTGACTTTGAGAGAGAACTCTGCCTCGTCATTTTCACCTGACATTTTAGATTATTATTGTCACTTTTTTAGTATTGGCACTGAGTAGCTTTCGTATTTACAAGAAGAGACACAGTGTGAGACAATATGTGTTTGGGTGTTGCTTTTCGTGTCCAGCACCACACAAAGCAGGATGTTTTTGATAATTTTTTTTTCGGAGGGGGCTGTCACATAAAAAAAGGAGTGGAGGATCCCACCATGCACGTTAATGCAGGGTAAACTGAGATGCACAAACAAGCATAGAGCTTGCACTGTGCACGTATGTGCAAACTGAACCAATGTTTCTTCCACAGCTTTTGTTCCAGGATGGGCTACTCTTGCCTCAACTGCAGCCGGAGACGGTCAGCTGCTGTAGACTTCAGGGTGAGTGAATGAAATACAGTACCAAGAAACTTTTCACTTTCAGCTGCTCTAATATTTGTGTAATTGTGGTGCACACAGTTGTCTACTGCAGCTTCAAAATTAATGTAATCTGTCCAGTCACTGTGCTGTGATGTGGTGAGGTGACGGTTACACCTACTTCATCGCACGCTCATCCACGTTGTCCCATTCATATGTCAGCTGAGGTGAGGTGGGCAATGACTGATGTTTCATGCAGAGTCAATTAGCCCAGGTCAAGTAGCCCGGGTGACAGAGGCAAAGCCCGATCTTACTGGGTTTGCCTGGATTGCTGGGGTAGTTTGAAACTGGCTTTTCCTTTTGTATTGTAAGAATAAATGTCATTCAGTGTGTTTGATTCTACTGTGTCTATCCGTGTGAAATGCAAAGTGTACAGAGCGACAGTACTGGCTACTCTATTGTACGGTGCTGAAACTTGGACTGTCTACAGAGTGCAGGTGAAGAAACTCCACGCGTACATGATGAGACACCTTTGAGCCATAATGAACATCTCATAGAAAGACAAGATAACCAACATAGAAGTGTTGAAACAAGCTGGACTACCATCAGTGGAGGACATGCTAATACAGATGAACCTGAGATGGCTTGGACATGTTGAGAGGATGGCCCACCAGCGTCTCCCTCAGCAGTTAATCTACTCACAGTTATGCAAGGGCAAACACAATCATTTCAAGACACTGTAAAAAGAAACTTGAAGAAGCTGGACATAGACAGGAGTACCTGGCAGCGGAAGGCTAAGGACAGAGCTGTGTGGAGGAATCTGATCAGACCTAAATGAAACAGCCATTGTCGCCCACGACAGACTGCTATGATGATGATGATGATGATGATGATGATGAGTGTTTGATTCTACTGTAGTAACTCAAAAAATCCACATGAGGGCTCCCTTTGTTTAAGAAAAAAATAGCTATGACGGTTTGAAGCTCATCACCTGTTGACTGATACATTCAAGACTTAATCAATTTTAGAAATGTTTAATACAGTTGATGTGCAAGCTTCTCATAAAGAAGCATTTGCAACAGTATGCATTACTCTCTACTGTGGCCTTTATGGACAATTGACACCAAAATACTCCAAGACAATTAACAAAGTGGAAATGACAATGAATATAGTTTTCCTTTTGTTTCTCCTAATATCTCTTATTTTATATTTCTGAATTTTCTCATACAGTATAATGATGCAAGAGGAATGCTTATAAGAAGCTAGAGCAGGAACGCATAAACATCACAGCGGATTGAATACAGGCTTTATTTGTAATGAATAATGGAGCAAAACAAAGAAAATACAACCTGACAGGCACTAATGCACTTCTAAAAATGATAACTTGTCCTCCCCTTAAGAGCATTATCTGAAGTGCTGCCACTACTTTGCCTGATTTGATAGAGCACATACATGTTAGGGACGCCACTGAAGCTCTTTGTTCTACATAATCTATATATCTCTGTTCAACCTTGCAATATGACATATTTTCATGTCTCTAAAGTCTCTAAGCATTAAATGTAGGCCAGACACTTCTCCACCAGTCTGTACCACCGGGAGAAAGAAAAAAAGGGTGAGCATTAGCTTGAAGGCACATCCATTGACACATTTTGTGCAGAGTGCTCTTGTTTCCCAGTAGGAAGGCCTATATTTATATTTATACTTACATATACCCAGCAAACCCTGAGGCCTTTTCTTCGATTTATACCATGTCATTTAAGATCAAAAATTTTTTGAGTTAAACACAACCAATTTGAGTTGTTGCATTAACAGGAGGTTTTCAGCTGAGGAATGGGGTTAAGATGGAGAATTAGGGCCGCCTCAGAGCTTTTTAAAAAGCTGGGCTGGGGAACAGATTTATGATGAAAAAATGGCAAATTTGGTAGGAAAAATAGATTTATGAGGGGAAAAAAGTGAAAAATTAATGAGAAAATGTGACAAATTTATGAGAAAAACCTGGTAAATTAATAAGAAAATAGTCAAATTTATTAGGGGGAAAAGACAGTGAATTTGGGTGGCAGTGGCTCAGGAGGTAGACCAGCTCATCCGATAACTGGATGGTTGGTGGTTCGAATCCAGCCCTCCCCAGATATCCTGCCATTGTGTCCCAGGGCAAGACACTTTACCTACCTTGCCTCCAATGTTCATAACACTGGGTGTGAATGTGTATAAATGTTTGGTAGTGGTCGGAGAGGCCGCTGGCGTGGATTGGCAGCCACGTTTCCGTCAGCCTGCCCCAGGGCAGCTGTGGCTACAGTAGTAGCTTGCCACTACCATTGTCTGTCTGGAATGAATTAATAATGTATCTATTTGTAAAGCATCTTTGAGTGTGTATGATAAAGTGCTATATAAATCTGTTGCATTATTAATTTACAAGAAAAAAGTAACAAATTTATGAGGACAAAAACATGCTGCAAGGTAAAATCACCATTATTTGTGTTTAATCCATTAGTAAAAGACAATGTAATTAGATGATCTCATTATTTGCTCTAAAAATCAGTTTCTTTTCTAGTTAATTTAGAAGGTTTTTCCATACACATTTTTTAAGCTCATTCCAGTGAAGACAAAATGAGCTGATGCAATGGCAATACACCCATCATCTGTCCACAGTTTGCAATAATTGCTACTCCACCCAGACACCTGCCCATTACCAACCTCATACACAGTGATCCTCAGGTGGGTCTGCCCCTAGGGTGTCGTCAAGGTCAACAATCAAAAGTACATGTACTTTTAGCTTTCACATGGCTTTGGTTATATTAGTGGTTCTCAAATAGTGGGGCGCATGCCAGGGAGGGCACGTGTGACCCCGGAGAGCATGCACGTTCATCGCCGTCCCAGAACAAAGCATAATTGCACACCCGCTACAGTAGATGGCAGTAGCGCTTTCATGCCTACATGTAAACTCTAATAACGCCACAGAGGAAGAGATACATAGTGAATCAACAGAGAGAAGAAACCATAGCGAAATTCCTGATGGGAATGAAAAGAAAAGATTGCGGCGGCATGAAATAAAGCGGCGTTGTTGGAGGTTTTAAGTAGAGTTTATTATATCATACCGCCGTCACGGGATCCCCTCTCCAGCCCAAGTGTGTGCAGGCTGGATGGGGATCCTCTGGCTCTCAGAGAAGAAGACACAGAGTGCGTGTCTGCAGCAGAGGTTGAAGTGTGAGTGAGAGGAGGTGTTACAGAACCTGTGCAGTATTTATACCCAACTCAAACAATACATCAAGGCAGTGTCACAGCAGTTGGTCTGATCAAAGGGACTGCAGAACAGGCATGAGATATTTGCACATTTGTGAGACACAGACAGGATGCATGAACACAATGCATGGGTGGCACATTAACCTCACAGCAGTGAAATGCATAAATGGCTGATTAGATCACCGCATGCAGCGGAAAAAACCAGAAGTAGCGAGCTGTCTGTCCTTAGTCTGTTTGTGGGGGTTTTCCCAAACCGCCACAAGATGAAGATAATGAGAAAAACAGAAGTCTTCCAAAAGCTGAAACAAGGAAGTATGACGACGCATATGTAGCGCTTGGCTTCACTGTCACCACGGTAGGAGAGGAGGAAAGACCGGTGTGTGTGTTGTGTTTAAAAACTTTGATAGCGGACAGTATGAAGCCAAATAAATTAAGGCTGCACTTACAAACATTACATCCTAATCATGTTGATAAAAGCCGCTTGAGTTTTTTTCAATAAAAATTGACCGAATACCGCCAACAAGCATCCCGCTTCGTGAATGCTGCCTCAGTAAACCCCAAAGCACTGTAAGTTGTAAGTTTTGTTCTAATGTATTTCCTGAAGACTGATGTTGCAATCATATTCATCTTGGTTGAAATGTGTCTAAATATTTTCTGAACTCACTCTGCACTCAGACTGAAAAATAAGGTTAATAAAGATATTTTTTCTCTAAGTAGATCTATATTTTTTTTTTTTTAGTTTTCTGTAATTTTAATAAGCATACAGTCATGTGAAAAAATTAGGACACCCCATTATATATTCAGTTCTTTATTAAGAAACGTTCATATATTGATCTCTAATCTTGTTTTTATTTATCTCTGGAAAAAAGGTGATTTAATAGAATAGAATCTTTATTGTCATTGTACACAAAATACAACGAAACTGTTCTCTTAGCAGCTTAAAACAATTAATTGCAGGTAAATAACAAAAATTAACCTTGTTTGACGCATTAAACAAAAGATATCACCAAAAATGTGTATTCTAACTGAGGAAAAAAGTTAGGACACCCTACTGCCTAATACCTAGTGTTACCCCCTTTGGCTGAAATAACTTCAGTGAGATGCTTCTTGTAGCCATCTACCAGTCTTTGACATCAGTCTGAGGAAAGTTTGCCCCACTCCTCAATGCAGAATTCTTTCAGCTGTGAGATGTTTGAGGGGTTTCTTGCATGTACAGCCCATTTTAAGTCACCCCACAGCATATCAATAGGATTAAGATCTGTGCTTTGACTGGGGCATTACAGGACTCTCCATTTCTTATTTTTTTAGCCAGTCCTTGGTGGATTTACTGGTATGTTTTGGGTCCTTGTCATGTTGCAGATCCACTTCTGCTTCAGCTTTAATTTTTTTTTACAAATGGTCTCACGTGGTCCTCAAGCACCCTCTGATACATGGTAGAATTCATGGTGGATTATATGATGATGAGCTGGCCAGGTCCTGCTGCAGCAAAGCATCTCCAAACCATGACCCTTCCACCTCCATGCTTCACAGCTGGTATGAGGTTCTTTTCCTAGAATGCTATATTTGGCCTACTCCAAACACGTCCTCTGTTCTGGTGTCCAAATAATTCAATTTTAGACTCATCTGTTCAAAGAACATTATTCCAGAAGTCCTGGTCTTTGTCTACGTTCTCTCTGGAAAACAGTCTGGCCTTCACGTTTCTCTTAGAGAGCAAAGGTTTCCTCACACGCCTCCCATGCAAGTTAAACTTGTGCAATCTCTTTCTGATTGTAGAGGCATGCACTTTCACATCAACAGTAGCAAGAGCCTGCTGTTGGTCCCATGATGACATTTTAGGGTTTTTGGAGACTTGTTTTAGCATCTTGTGGTCTGCTCTCGGGGTGAACTTGCTTGGATAGCCAGACCTGGGCATGTTGGCAGTTGTTTTGAATGTCCTCCACTTGTAGACTATTTTTCAGAAAATGGAATGGCTGATTTCAAATTCTTTTGAGAATTTGTAATCCCTTAATTTGTAATCCCTTATCAGATTCACTAGCTGCTACAGTCTTCTTTCTGAAGGCCTCAGACAGCTCTTTTGATCTCACCATGGTGTTCACTCTCACTTCAACAGTCAGGAGCACACCAAGCTAAATGTCTGAGGGTTAAATAGGACAAGCCTCATTCAAGATGCTGAGTAACGATGTTTTAATCATGTGCACCTGATGTGGTACACCTGTGTGTTATTTTTGCTATTTTAAGTGAGAATAAATGTGGGGGTGTCCTAATTTATTCCTCACCAAAAATTGTATGTTTTTAGAATTATAAATGATACACTCCTGACTTTCTCATACAGTACCACACTTCCTTTCTTGGCACCCTATCATATGATTTCTCTAGATCCACAAAGACACAGTGCAACTCCTTCTGATCTTCTCTATACTTCTCCATCAGCACTCTTAGAGCAAACATTGCATCTGTAGTACTCTTTCTTGGCATGAAACCATACTGCTGCTCACTGATTGTCATCTCTTCTCTTAACCTGGCTTCAACAACTCTTTCCCATATCTTCATACTGTGGCTGATCAACTTTATGCCTCTGTAGTTACCACAGCTCTGAGCATCACCTTTGTTCTTGAAAATTGGTACCAAAACACTTCTTCTCCACTCCTCAGGCATCCTCTCACTATCCAAGATTGTGTTAAACAATCTGGTTAAAAAGTCCACTGCTATCTCTTCTAACCATCTCCATACCTCCACAGGTATGTCATTTGGGACCAACCGCCTTTTGATTCTTCATCCTCTTCAAAGCTGCCCCCACTTCCGCCTTGCTAATCCTCGGGACTTCCTTGTTCACTAGCTTTCCTTCATCCATCTTCCTCTCTCAAATTTTCTTTATTCATCAGCTCTTCAAAATACACCTTCCACCTTCTCAACACACTCTCGTCATTTGTTAGTACATCACCATTTCTGTCCTTAATCAACCTAACCTGCTGTACATCCTTTCCAGCTCAATCTCTCTGTCTAGCCAATCGATAAAAGTCCTTTTCTCCTTCCTTTCTGTTTAGCCTTTCATAAAACTCACTATATGCCTTTTCCTTTGCCACCTCTCTCTTTGCCATGCACCTAGATTCCAAATACCCCTGTCTACTTTCTTCATCTCCCTGACTATCCCACTTTTTCTTTGCTAACCTCTTCCTTTGAATACTTTCCTGTACCTCCTCATTCCACCACCAAGTCTCCTTGTCTTCCTTTCTCTGTCCACTGGATACACCACATACCTTTCTACCTGTTTCGCTCAATACTTTTGCTCGATCTACCATCCAGAGCCTATATCAACTCCTTCCTGAACTCTGTGCAACCTTCTTCCTTCTGTAATTTCCCCCACTTAATCTTTGGGTCTGCCTTCACTGTTTTCTTCTTCTTGCTTTGCAAAGTCATCCTACAGACTACCATCCGATGCTGTCTAGCTATATTCTCCCCTGACAAGACCTTGCAGTCTCCTATCTCTTTCAGATTTCTCCTTCTGCATAAGATGTAGTCCACCTGTGTGCAGCTTTCTCCACTCTTGTAAGTCACCCTATGTTCCTCTCTCTTCTCCAAATATGTGTTCACCACAGCCATTTTCATCCTTTTAGCAAAAGCCACAATCATCTGTACTTCCACATTTCTCTCCTTAAGACCATACCTACCCAGGACCGCCTCATCACCCCTGTTCCCTTCACCTACATGTCCATTAAAGTCCACCCCAATCACCACGCTCTTCCCCCGGGAATACTCTCTACCACTTCGTCCAACTTACTCCAGAATTCCTCTCTCTTCTACCTGACATCCAACTTGTAGAGTATACGCACTGATGGCATTCAACATCACACCTTTGACTTCTAGCTTCAAACTCATAATTCTGTCTGATTCCCTCTTTACCTCAAGAATGTGGCACACATATTTGAGATGCTTAAGCTGCATATGTATATTACTTTTGAGATGCTTAGGCTGCATATGTATATCACTGTTACCTCACGTCTTAGAAGGAACAATAAGTCTGGACCTCCTGGGGATGACAGGAGGGTGTGAAATGTGTCTTTAGAAATGGCTCTGAGAAGACTTCCTGACCACCAGGGTTTAGGTGGAGAAGAGAGGACCTGGGGGGTGATGTACTGTCTCTGGGGAGTGAAGGACAATGTGATTCTGTACTCTGATGTCCCGGGTATAAAAAGGGGAGATGTGGGAAGTTCGTTCTCTTTTTCTGTTTGAGAAGATGTTGGAGACACGTGATTGTTAATAAACCTGAATTGAGAAATAAATTCAGCCTCTTCATTTCACGCTCTCCACACTGGTGACCTTAAGACGTATAATGGGCAGAGACAATTCCCCCGAACCAGACTCGCCAGGGACCAGCCGGGCAAGCGCAGTCTCAGTCAAGCTACCAGAATTCTGGCAGGACAACCTGGACTCATGGTTCCTCCTGGCCGAAGCCCAGTTCGCTCTCGGGGGAATAACAGCAGATGACACAAAGTTCTACCACGTCATCGCCAAACTCGACAGCTGCACAGCTCAACATGTGCGGAGCCTGGTGCGGCGCCCACCCGCTGGCGACAAATACGGCGGGTTGAAAGCTGCCCTCATCCAGTGTTTCACTCCCTCAGCCCAGGAGAGAGCTGAGAGACTCCTGGCCCTGCACGACTTGGGAGAAAGCACGCCTGATGACCTGATGGAAGACATGCTGAAGCTGAGAGGCTCAGACAACGACGATTTCCTCTTCACTCACATCTTCCTGAGAACTCTACCGTCGCAGACGAGGGCGACCCTGGCGGGCTCCCAGTTTGTGACCCAGCGGGACTTCCGCGCGCTAGCCCAGGAGGCGCAGCAGATCCTCAACGCCAGCGGACGGCACACGGCCACCGCAGCAGCGGCAGACCTCGGTGCGACGACCGGGAACGGCAGAGGGCCAGAGGCGACGGAGGCAGATACACCAACAACGGCGGCGGTGAAGCCCCGACACCGCGGAGGAGACGATCTCTGTTTTTACCATCGTCGTTTCGCAGAGAGGGCACGCAAGTGTATACCACCGTGTCAGTTCAAGAGCTCGGGAAACTCCAGGACCGGGAGTCGGTAGCAGCTGCGGCCCTCGGTGAACAGAACAAGCTGCTCTACCTAACGGCCGCACATATGAGTGGACTTTTATTATAGCGGCGGTGAGTTTCAACATGTTAGGTGCTGATTTTCTGTGCTCACATGGGTTGTTGGTTGATCTCCCCAATAGACGCTTGGTTAATGCACTCTTGTTTTACTCTATCCCTTGTGCAGCTTGAGTGTCCCCGCCCACAGCACAAGCCAACGTCGCCACAGCAAGCGGTAAGTTTCACACACTCCTCACTCAGTTTCCAGCACTAACGGTTCCTACTTTTTCAGCAGCCGTTGCTAAACACGGGTGGAGCACTTTATTACTACCGCTGGTCCCCCCGTTTTTGCAAAAGCTCGGCACTTGGATGCAGCTAAACTGACCATAGCACGTGAGGAGTTCGCCAACCTGGAAAGGTTGGGCATCATCCGGCGTTCGAATAGCCCATGGGCTTCCCTGCTTCACATGGTCCCTAAGGCTGACAGCTCGTGGCGACCTTGCGGTGATTTTCGCAGGTTGAACAACGCCACAGCGCACGACCGCTACCCAATTCCCCATATTCAGGATTTTTCAGTTCATCTGGCGGGGGCGCGCATTTTTTCTAAAATAGACTTAGTCCGCGGTTATCATCAAGTCCCAGTACGTGTTGAGGACATTCCCAAAACAGCGGTAATAACTCCATTCGGACTTTTTGAGTTTTTGCGCATGCCGTTGGGCTTAAAGGCACCGCGCAAACTTTCCAGCGCATGATGGACGCGGTGTTACGCGATCTCCCTTTTGTGTTCGTCTACCTGGATGACATTTTGGTAGCCAGCGTGTCCGAAGAAGAACACGAAAAGCACCTCACAGCAGTTTTCCGGAGGTTGGGGGAGCACGGGTTAATAATCAACCCAGCGAAGTGCCAGTTCGGGGTGGCGCAGATTGATTTTTTGGGGCACCGCGTCTCCCCAGAGGGGGCAGTTCTGCTGCCGGACAAAGTGCGTGCAGTAGCAGATTTTCCCCAGCCACAAACGGTCAAAGCACTACAGGAGTTTTTGGGAATGGTGAATTTTTATAACCGTTTCCTCCCCCACGCAGCGCAGCTCATGCAACCATTGTATGCCGCGCTTAAAAAACAAAAACCCTCAAATGCAATCGAATGGTCCCCAGAGCGGGAGCGTGCATTCTCGGAGGTAAAAAAAAGCCCTTGCGGACGCTGCGTTGTTGGCCCATCCAGACCCAATGGCCCGCATAGTGTTCACCACTGATGCGTCAGACGTGGCCATAGGGGCGGTAGTGGAGCAACAGGTTGCTGGGGCTTGGCAGCCGCTGGCCTTTTTCAGCAGGACCTTGCGCGAGGCCGAGCGAAAATACAGCGCATTCGACAGGGAGTTGCTAGCGCTCCACTTAGCCATTTGTCACTTCCAGTTCTGGCTAGAAGGTCGGCGTTTCACCGCGTTTGTCGACCACAAACCGCTCACTTTTGCGATGGCCAAAGTTTCGGAACCATGGTCGGGCTGGCAGCAGAGGCAGCTGGCTGCGATTTCAGAATTTACTACTGATATTCAACACGTAGCGGGTAAACTTAATGTGGTGGCAGACTGCCTCTCTCGCGTGATAACCGCACCAGTCCGCGCAGAGGTAGATTATACTACTGCGGCCGCAGAGCAAAATAGCAGCGTGGAAGCGTACGCGGCCCCAGTCCACGTGGGGATAGATTACGCAGCCATGGCTGCGGATCAAGGTAGCGACGCGGACGTGTGCGCGCTCCAGTCTGGACCAACAGGGTTAAGGCTGGAGAGCAGGAGGCTGCAAAATGGTATGCCCCCCCTAATCTGTGATGTCTCTACAGGACGACTGCGTCCGGTAGTGCCGGCTGCGTGGCGCCGCCGTGTTTTTGACTTGATGCGCTCTCTGGCGCACCCAGGGGTGCGCGCGTCGGTAAAAATGGTAGGAGAGAAGTTTGTTTGGCCAAGCATGCGCAAGCACGTTAAGGAATGGGCAAGAGCCTGCATGGCTTGCCAGCGGGCCAAAATACACAAACACACAAAAGCCCCCTTAGAGCCGTTTCACATCCCGGCCAAGAGGTTCGATCATGTGCATGTCGACCTCGTAGGCCCCCTACCCTCATCGCAGGGGTGCACGCATTTTTTGACAATGGTGGACCGCACCACGCGTTGGCCTGAAGTGGTCCCACTGGCATCAACCACAGCCGCAGAGGTGGCCCGCGCATTTTTAACGGCTTGGGTAGCGTGTTTTGGGGTCCCGTCGGATATTACGTCCGACAGGGGGCCTCAATTTGTTTCTGAGCTTTGGTCAGCAATGGCCCACAGCCTGGGGATAACAATCCACCGCACTACCGCGTACCACCCCCAGGCTAATGGTTTATGCGAGCGTTTTCATAGGTCATTGAAAGCAGCCCTCAGAGCGTCGCTGACGGATGCAAATTGGGTAAACAGACTACCATGGGTTTTATTAGGGTTGCGTTCTGCACCTAAAGAGGACTTAAAAGCCTCCCCAGCTGAGTTGGTGTTTGCGCAACCTCTCCGGCTGCCAGGGGAATTTCTTCCTGATAACCCGGCGCCAGAGCGTCCCCCTGCTCAGCGGTCACTGAACGACACGGGAGCGGACATGCTTCCGGGCCCCGTTCATCACACTTTTCCGCGTGTTTTTGTACCTAAATCTTTAAAAAATGCAGAGTTTGTTTTTGTCAGGCACGAGGCTCAGCGCCCAACCCTGTGACCACCTTACGACGGCCCATATAGAGTGCTGGAAACAGGTGATAAGCATTTTTTGCTAGATTTCGGGGACAGGAGGGAAACAATTGCTATAGACAGACTTAAACCTGCTTTTGTGATGGCTGGTGAAACTGTGCAAGCAGCGAGGGCTCCTCGACGCGGCAGACCCCCCAGGGAGCAGGCCCCAGAGCCCTCTCAGGGATTGACTAACAGTTCTCATCCTCAGATAGCAGATTCACTGCAGGATGGTGCCACGGGAACGGCGAAGCCCGCCTACAGCAAGTTCGGGAGAAGGTTGAAGCCCAGACAGCATATGGACTGATGTTTGTGATTTTATCATGTTGTCTAGACTATGTTGTATTGTTTCATCTTCGACGTTTGGCGGGGGGGGGGTCATGTGGCACACATATTTGAGATGCTTAAGCTGCATATGTATATTACTTTTGAGATGCTTAGGCTGCATATGTATATCACTGTTACCTCACGTCTTAGAAGGAACAATAAGTCTGGACCTCCTGGGGATGACAGGAGGGTGTGAAATGTGTCTTTAGAAATGGCTCTGAGAAGACTTCCTGACCACCAGGGTTTAGGTGGAGAAGAGAGGACCTGGGGGGTGATGTATTGTCTCTGGGGAGTGAATGACAATGTGATTTTGTACTCTGATGTCCCGGGTATAAAAAGGGGAGATGTGGGAAGTTCGTTCTCTTTTTCTGTTTGAGAAGATGTTGGAGACACGTGATTGTTAATAAACCTGAATTGAGAAATAAATTCAGCCTCTTCATTTCACGCTCTCCACACAGAACACTCTTCACATACTCTTCCTTCAAGATTACTCCTACTCCATTTCTCTTCCTATCGACACCATGGCAAAACAGTTTAAATCCCCCTCCAATGCTACTAGCCTTGCTTCCTTTCCATGCTTTTTTGAACACACAGTATACTGTATCTACAGTGAATATAAAAAGTCTACACACCCCTGTTCAAATGCCAAGTTTTTGTGATGTAAAAAAATGAGATCAAGATAAATCATTTCAAAACTTTTTCCACCATTAATGTGAACTATAACCTGTACAACCCAATTGAAAAACAAACTGAAATCTTTAAAGGGAAAAATAAAATATAAAAAACGTACCAAGTAAAAATGAGAAGAAATGAAATGAAAAAATGAGAAGAAAACTGGTCAGGGAGGCTGCCAAGAGGCTGACAGCAACATTGACGGAGCTGCAGGAATTTCTGGCAAGTACTGGCTGTTTAGTACACTTGACAACAATCTCCCCTCTAGGGTGGCAAGACGGAAGCCTTATCTTATGAAGAAAAACATTCAAGCCTGGCTACACATTTGAAATCTCCTAAATACATGTGGGAAAATGTGTTGTGGTCTAGTGAAACCAAGGTTGAACGTTCTGGCCATAATTCCAAAAGGTACAGTATATTTGGTGCAAACACAACACTGCCCATCACCTAAAGAACACCGTACCTACAGTGAAGCATGGTGGTGGCACCCTCATGCTTTGGGGCTGTTTTTCTTCAGCTGGGACTGGGGCCTTGGTCAAGGTGGAGGGAATTATGAACAGTTCCAAATACCAGTCAGTGTTGGCACAAAACCTTCAGGCTTCTGCTAGAAAGCTGAAGATGAAGAGGAACTTCATCTTTCAGCACGACAATGACCCCAAGCACACATCCAAATCAACAAAAGAATAGCTTCACCAGAAGAAGATTAAGGTTTTGTAATGGCCCAGCCAGAGTCCAGACCTGAATCCGAACATCTGTGGGGTGATCTGAAGAGGGTTGTGCACAGGAGATACCCTCGCAATCTAACAGATTTGGAGCATTTTTGCAAAGAAGAGTGGGCAAATATTGCCACATCAAGATGTGCCACACTGATAGACTCCTACCCAAAAAGACTGAGTGCTGTAATAAAAGCCAGAGGTGTTGCAACAAAATATTAGTTTAAGGGCATGCATATTTATGCAAAAAGGTTATTGTACGTTTTTTATTTTTTTCCTTAAAAGATTTCAGTTTGTTTTTCAATTGGGTTGTATGGGTTATAGGTCACATTAATGGTGGAAAAAGTTTTGAAATGATTTATTTTGGTCTCATTTTTTTACATCACAAAAACCTGGCATTTGAACAGGGGTGTGTAGACTTTTTATATCCACTGTGTGTGTATGTGTGTGTGTGTGTGTGTGTGTGTGTGTGTATACATTAGTGGTGTTGGATGATAAAAATTACTAATTGCGATTAATCTTTTGGAACGTTGAGTTAATTGCGATTAATAATGCGTTAATCGCGTGTTCTTCCATTTAGATACAGTGTACCTTAAGTTGGTAATTTTTCAAGTTTCTCATATTGTTTTAAACATGGGAGTGGACACATACAGTATGCTTGCTGTTCTCACCTGCAGGTTTATTAAAGCTCTCAACATATCCAAAATGATAAAACTGTCCAGAATATTCTCCAGAAAATCCTCAAAAGTACTACCACATGTGCAAAAGACAGCAGAATGCCAGGGCTCAGTAATGTCACTGCTACACAACTACACTTCTATAGCAAACATCCACCAGCTGAACACAAAACAATGGACCTTGTGTGTCACAACAGACACAATTTCCTTTTTAATCGAAAAATTGTAAACATAAACAACTATCTTGCCCATGATGTTACCAACCACACAGCAAAAACAGGGTGTGGGAGTGAGTGGACATACGAACACAACTTGAGAATTTTAGACTGTTACTCACCTACCAACAGTTGGACCCAAAGCTATGAAGATGAAACAGGTGGAGTGTCTGTCCTCAGCTGCTGGCAGCCACTACATCTGTAGCACATAGCTGTTTACTGCTAGCTGACTAGCTGGCTTCCGAAGAAAAACACCTGACCTCCAGGTGAAGTTTTTGGAGGAGCTGTGACAATTATCCAGGTCAGAACTCCGACAGATAATCTTGTAAACTTAAACATGACAGCGTTTTGGGGATTTCCATTGCAGTGATCCAGCTTGTTTGACTTCGCAATTTCTGCATGGCACGTACAGTGTCTGTCACTACCCAGAGTGCCTTCTGTAGTTCCGTATGGAGTGCAGTTCAGGCCAAAAAAGTACTGTTTGCACTTTTTGCCGTTAACAGTGATCACAAAATTTGTCTCTGTTAATGGGGGCGAAGCATTAATGGGCGATTAACACAATAACGCCAACACCACTATATATATATACAGTGGTGTGAAAAAGTGTTTGCCCCCTTCCTGATTTCTCATTTTTTGTATGTTTGTCACACTTAAATGTTTCAGATCATCAAACAAATTTAAATATTAGACAAAGATAACACAAGTAAACACAGAATGCAGTTTTTAAATGAAGGCATTTATTATTAAGGGTAAAAAAAAAATCCAAACCTACATGACCCTGTGTGGAAAAAGTGATTGACCCCCCATGTTAAAACATAAATTGACTGTGGTTTATCACATCTTTCAAAAGCAGTGTTCAATTTCTCTAGCCACACCCAGGCCTGATTACTGCCACACCTGTTCTCAATCAAGAAATCACTTAAGTAGGACCTGCCTGACAAAGTGAAGCACACCAAAAGATCCTCAAAAAACTAAACATCATGCTGCGATCTGAAGAAATTCAGGAACAAATGAGAAACAAAGTAATTGAGATCTATCAGTCTGGAAAAGGTTATAAAGCCATTCCTAAAGCGTTGGGACTCCAGCGAACCACAGTGAGAGCCATTATCCACAAATGGCGAAAACATGGAACAGTGGTGAACTTTCCCAGGAGCGGCCGGCCGACCAAAATTACCCCAAGAGCGCAACAATGACTCATCCAAGAGGTCACAAAAGACCCCACAACAACATCCAAAGAACTGTAGGCCTCACTTGCCTCAGTTAAGGTCAGTGTGTGGCGGTTTGGTGTAAACCCCCACAAACAGACTGGACAGACACAGCGCTCAGCTAGAGCAATTAACAGAACAGTGAAATGTGTGTATTAATGTCTACAGGCAGCCCCGCTTCTTCTGGCTCTCTACTGTGATGTTAATGTCACCTTTCATGCATTGTGTTCATGCATCCTGTCCTTACTGTGACCTAGAGACAGATCAATATGTAGATGTGCCTGGTAACCGCTCGCCTCTGCTCCAGTGTTCGTGACTCCACCATAAGAAAGAGATTGGGCAAAAATGGCCTGCATGGCAGAGTTCCAAGACAAAAAGCACTGCTGAGCAAAAAGAACATAAAGGTTCATCTCAGTTTTGCCAGAAAACATCTCGATGAACCTCAAGATTTTTGGGAAAGTACTCTGTGGACTGACGAAACAAAAGTTTTTACTTTTTAGGTGGTGTGTGTCCCATTACATCTCGTCGTCGTCGTCGGCCTCCGTCGGTCTATGATGACCATGGAAGAGAATCCTAAACGTCTACTCTGCTGGAACAGCACCGCCTGTGGCTGAACAGGCTGATGCGCGAATGGCAGTCCCTGTCACACAGGTCGCACTTGTGGGTGGTCTCCGTGCTGCTGGGTCTGTGGCGGTTCTTCCTGCGGGTCCTTTTTTCATCTGCTGCAGCAGTCAGTCTCTCTTCACCCGCCTTGAGCTGTCTGGTCAGGGTGCCTCTCCATTTGGAGCGGTCCATTGCAAGGTCCTCCCAGCGCTCTGTGTTGATCTCCAGGGCCTTCATGTCTCTCTTGCAGACGTCTCTAAAGCGCAGCTGTGGGCGGCCAACGTCTCTCCTGCCAGTTGCCAGTTCTCCGTAGAGGACGTCTTTTGGGATTCTGCCATCCTCCATACGGTGAACGTGGCCTAGCCAGCGGAGCCTGCGCTGCCTGAGTAGAGTGAACATGGAGGGAAGGCCGGCGCGGGACAGAACTTCTGTGTTGGGCACTTTGTCCTGCCAGGATATGTCCAGGATGTGGCGAATGCAGCGCAAGTGGAAGGAGTTCAGTCTCTTTTCCTGCCTGGCGTATGTTGTCCACGTCTCACTCCCATAGAGCAGTGTACTGATGACGCAGGCGTTGTACACTGCCATCTTCGTCTTGACAGAGAGTTTGGGATTCTTCCACACTCGTGTGGTGAGGCGAGCGAGTGTGAAGGCTGATTTTCTAATCCTCTTGTCGATCTCTGTATCAAGGGAGAGGTTGTTGCTGATCGTGGACCCCAGGTGCGTGAACTGATTCACGACCTCCAGCTCGTAGTCGTCGATGGTGATGGTTGGTGGTGCTTCCGTGCCTTGCACCAAGACGTTAGTCTTCTTCAGGCTGATGGTAAGCCCGAAGTCCTTGCATGCCTGGGAGAAGCAATCCATCAGGGTCTGAAGCTCCTGCTGTGTGTGGGTTGCGACTGCAGCGTCGTCTGCGAACAGCATGTCTCTGATTAGAGCCTCGCGTACTTTGGTTCTGGCTTTCAGGCGGGCGAGGTTGAAAAGCCTGCCGTCAGATCTTGTGTGCAGGTAGATTCCCTCTGTTGCTGTGCTGAAGGCATGCCTCAGGAGCATAGCAAAGAAAATCCCAAAGAGGGTTGGCGCAAGTACACAGCCCTGTTTCACTCCGCTGCGTATGTTGAATGGCTCTGAGACATTGCCATCGTGCTGCACTATCCCCTGCATGTTGGTGTGAAACGATTCGATGAGGCTTTGCAACTTTGGTGGGCATCCTATCTTTGGCAGGATCTTGAAAAGGCCCTCTCTGCTGACCAAATCGAACGCTTTGGTGAGGTCGATGAAGGCGACGTACAGGGGCATGTTCTGTTCTCTGCATTTCTCCTGGAGTTGGCGGATGGAGAATATCATGTCTACCGTCGATCGCACAGCGCGGAAGCCACACTGAGACTCGGGGTAGACACGTTCGGCAAGCTTCTGTAGACGAACGAGAACAACTCGTGCGTAGACTTTGCCAACAACGCTGAGCAGGGAGATGCCCCTGTAGTTGTTGCAGTCGCTTCTCTCCCCTTTGTTTTTGTAGAGGGTGATGATCTTGGCGTCCCTCATGTCCTGTGGTATGGCACCTTCCTTCCAACACTGGCAGAGGACGTCATGCAATGGCAACAGTAGGGCGGTCTTGCAGTGCTTGATCAGGTCAGGGGGTATGCCGTCGTTGCCGGGTGCCTTGCCAGCGGCCAAGCTATCAATGGCCTTGCTGAGTTCGTCGATGGTTGGCTCGGTGTCAAGTTTGTCCATGGATGGCAGGCAGTCGATGGCATCAAGGGCTGACGGTGTCACGGTGTTCTGTCTGGAGTAGAGGTTGGAGTAGTGTTCCACCCATCTCTCCATCTGCTTGTTCTTTTCTGTGATCATCACCCCAGTGGAGGATTTGCGGGGGGCCGTCTTGCTCTGTGTCGGACCAAGTGCTTTCTTGATGCCATCGTACATACCACGGATGTTCCCTGTTATGGCAGCGGTTTGAATGTCTTGGCTGAGCTGAGTCCAGTACTACTTGGGCAGCACGGTGGTGCAGTGGTTAGTACTGTTGCCTAACAGCTAGAAGGTTCCAGGTTCAAATCCCCAGGCTGGCAGGGGTAGGAACCTTTCTGTGTGGAGTTTGCATGTTCTCCCTGTGCTGTGTGGGTTTATTCCGGGGGCTCCGGTTTCCTCCCACAATCCAAAGACATGCATGTTAGGTTAATTGGTTGTTCTAAAATTGTCCCTAGATAGCTGTCTCCTATAGGCCCTTAGAATAGAGGGTTAGTACTAGTGAAGCGCTTTGAGTGGTCTTTGAGACTAAAAAAGTGCTATATAAGTACAGATCCTTACTCGTTGGCACAGCGCCGAGCAGTCTGCTGAACTTTGCTTCTCGCAGCCCTGAGAATCTGGAGATTCTTCTCGTTTGGGTACTTCTTGTACTCAGCAAGTGCTGAGCGCTTGGCTTCAATGACGGGGGTCATCTTGGTCAACTTGGCATCAAACCAGTCCTGTGACTTCGAGGTCTTCCTCCCAAAGGTAGCCAAGGCTGTGCGGTGGATGGTGTTTCGCAGCTCTTCCCACTTCTGCTTTGCAGATTCTCCTTCTTGTGGTACACCAAGTTCCTTCTCAAAGGTGGAGGCAAACTGCTCAACAAGTTCTGGTTGAGCCATCTTGCTGGTGTCAATCCGTGCCTTTCCAGGCTGTCTAGCACGATGGAATTTCTTCAGCTGCAGCTTGACCTTGCAACACACCAATGAATGGTCTGTGTCGCAATCTGCACTCTGGAACAAACGGGTGATTAGCACGTTCTTCAGTGAGGTGCGCCTGGTCAGGATCAAGTCCAGCTGGTGCCAGTGCTTTGAGCGTGGATGTTGCCAGGAAACCTTGTGTTGGGGCTTGGTCTTGAAGAACGAGTTTGTGATGCACAGATCGTGATATGTGCAAAACTCGAGCAGCCGCTGTCCGTTGTCATTCATTCTGCCCACGCCAAAAGGTCCAAGACAGGAGGGCCAGGAGTCGTGGTCAGCACCCACTCTGGCATTGAAGTCTCCAAGGAGAATGAGTTGTTCAGAGTTGGGGATGGTCCTGACAGTTGTTGCGAGATTCTCGTAGAACTCGTCTTTTGCCTCTGGTGTGGCTGTCAGTGTTGGGGCATACACACTGACGAGGGTGACTGGGCCTTAAGTGGTGTTCAGGCGGATGGTGAGGAGTCGTGCAGAGCCAGTGCTGCCCGGTTCCACCATCTTCAGCAAGGTGTTCTTCACTGCGAAGCCCACTCCGTGTTCCCTGTGTTCGTCACTGCCCTTTCCCTGCCAGTAGAACGTGTAGTCCTTCTCTTTCAGTGTGCCTGCGTCAGCCAACCGTGTTTCCTGGAGAGTGGCGATATCCACTCCCAGTCTCTTCAGCTCATTATTGATGATGGCAGTCTTCCTGGTGTCGTTGATGTCCTTGAGGTTAGCAGCGAGTCCTGTCATCATAGTGCAGACGTTCCAAGTTCCCAGTTTTAGAGTTGGTCTCTTTTGTTTTATTGTCTTGCCTGGTGCGAAGGTTCTCAGCCTGCTGTTCGGACTTCTCCTCATCCCCATGCACCCAATGAGGAAAGCAAGCTGTGGCGGGACAACAACTTATTGGCTGGGGGCTGCCCAGCTTGAGGCGGGCGGTAGCTGTCCAGTGAGATCCGATGATCCCTCCCACCATCGGGAACAACCCCTGGCGCCGCGCTCTACGCCAATTGAGCGTTGGCTTATAACCGGTAACTGTCATTCCCCGTGTTTTGTCTACGCCAAAGGCGAAGCTGGAGTGTCCTCTCCAGTGATCTGGTGTTCTACCTTCCAGCGTTGGTGTTGGTAGGATTCAAGCCTGGGCAGGAAGATATGGAGGACAAGATGTTGCCCATGCAGCATGTCCCCCCTCTCCACGTCACTGATGAATCCAAAGGAACAGCAGGGCTACTACAGTTTGGCACCAGCGCCGTTGCAGGAGCTGCCAGAATGATGTTGAGCACAACATAGAACTGCCTTAGGGGCTCCGACTCCGGATTTTTCCTCAGGGTTGACTCCCGAAGCCTTTCCCGTGACTGGGTATGCCGCAAGGCAGCGGAGGTTTGAAATCAGGGTTTACCTTCCCCTAGATGGGCTACCTTCCCAGGTTGATGAGCCACCATCTACCCGAAGCATCTGGTTTTAAGGCGCCAGAGATCTGCCCTCGCCCCTTCTCCTATTAGTAAAAGCAGTTCCGCCGGGCTTAGAGACTAAACCACACGGGCAGGCTAGGAGTTGGACTTAGTTGTCAGAGGCTTTTCGAGACGCACGCCATAAGGAGCATTTTATGAGCACTGGGAGCTTAACCCCAGTGCCGCTCCTGGTTATGACAACCTTGGAACACCCATTTTTTAAAAAAATTTTTTTTTTAGCGTTAAAGTAACACAGCATTTTAGGAAAGGAACATCACACCAACAGTAAAATATAGTGGTGGTGGTAGTGTGATGGTCTGGGGCTGTTTTGCTGCTTCAGGACCGGGAAGACTTGCTGTGGTAAATGGAACCATGAGTTCTGCTGTCTACCAAAAAATCTTGAAGGAGAATGTCCAGCCATCTGTTTGTGACCTCAAGCTGAAGCGCACTTGGGTTATGCAGCAGGACAATGATCCAAAACACACCAGCAAGTTCACCTCTGAATGGCTTAAGAAAAACAAAATGAAGACTTTGGAGTGGCCTCATCAAAGTCCTGACCTGAATCCGATTGAGATGCTGTGGCATGACCTTTAAAAGGTGGTTCATGCTTGAAAACCCTCCATTGTGGCTGAATTACAACAATTCTGCAAAGATGAGTGGACCAAAATTCCTCTACAGTGCTGTAAGAGACTCATTGCCAGTTATCACAAATGCTTGATTGTGTCATGTCCGCTGCATAATTGCGCAGTGAACAAATAAATTGGTTCGAGCCCAGCATGCAGTAAAGTAAACGTGTTTATTGTAAAAAGGGAAAAACACAAAATGTCCATGAAACAGTTCACACTGAGTAATGATGAAACAACCGGCTACAAACTTTGTTGGCTAGGGTGGGATGCCCCACACACTCCAGGCGGAACCGGAGCAGAGAGGAAGGGCAATAATTAAAAGAAGACTTATATGAGCGTCGGAGCTCAGCGGGCTCTAGAGAAACAACACCATACAGTCAAAGGAAGGAAGCCAACAACCAGCGAGCCAGGAAGTCCAAAGTTGACTAAGCCGCCACACTGACTGAGCACACTGCCTCACATAAGTACACAGATCACTAATGAGGGCAAGTGGACACAGCAGTGTGGCTAAGCAAGTGCATGCAGACTGAATGTGTGTGTGTGTGTGTGTGTGTGTGCTGAATGCATGTGTACATGTGTGCATGTGAGTGGTGATGACCCACAGCCGGTGAATGTCTGGCGAGAGGAGGAAGCGTGGCCGTAGGACTGGGAGAGAGCCTGGCTTAAATAATCTGCCAGCTGGAAATAATAAGCAACAATCAAAGACCTACAGCCACAGATCATGGGTGGGGCTGAGAACAACCCCGCACATGACAGATTGCAGTTGCTGCTGCTAAGGATGGCCCAACCAGTTATTAGGTTTAAGGGCAATCACTTTTTCACACAGGGCCATGTAGGTTTGGATTTTTCTTTCCTTCATAATAAACACCTTCATTTAAAAACTGTATTTTGTGTTTACTTGTGTTATCTTTGTCTAATAATTAAATTAGTTTGATGAGCTGAAACATTTAAGTGTAACAAACATACAAAAAGTGAGCAATCAGGAAGGGGGCAAACACTTTTTCACACCACTGTATATGTATGAGGTGTGTTAGAAAAGAAACATGACTGGGGTCAAAAAATGAAGCAAATGCTGTGTTATGTATGGTAAAATACCTCTATAAGGGTTGAGGCCAGATGGCTGGAATAACACAGCTTTATTGAACATTGGTAATAACAGCAGACACACGGTAGACACCAGGCAGAGGGCACCGGTTGAAGAGTCCGCATCATGGATGCCCTCTGCTATTTATAGGGCGGTGCAGTGGCGGAACAGGAAGTGCCTGCCATTACGCCGCACTTCGCAATAAGGTGTCAAACACCAACATCACCCCTCCCCCCTTAGAAAAGTCCAAAACCACTCACTCATTTAACCCCCACCCCCAATTTGGGACCCGAATCATGCACTAGCAAAATGAAAACTGATGTATCTAAATGGTCTAACACATTCACACAACAAAACCTAAAATGGGGTGGACGGGTGGACTACCGTCCTGCCCACATGGCACGGTGGATTATTCTGCCACCTGATAAGCTAAAAGAAAAGTCCATTAATAAACTAAAATCATTGCCGTGTTCCTAAACTAATAAAAACACACAAAACAATCCCATTTACAACATACATAAACATTAGAATATCAGAACTATTAACACAAAATTTACAGCACTGTTCCTTGGGCAGGAGGAGCAGAACTGGCATGGGGATGCCCAGGGCAGCCCCTCAGCAAGCGTGCCCCTGGAAGCAGCAGGCCCCCGGGACAATGGCTGATCTCCCGGATGAAAGTGCCTCTCCTCATCACCACCGACTACCGCTCTCGTCCAGCCCCATCACCAGAAGGTCCTCTTCCCAGACACGCCGAAGCTGATTGGCATGCCTTGCTGAGCCATCAGACAGCTGGAAGTATGCTGCGCCCAGTTTAGCCACTACGCGCAGACACTCCTGATGTTTTGCTGGCTGTCGTCTGGCCCATCTTCACTGTGAATGTTCCTCTCCTCGAACCCGAACCAGGTCCATAACCCTAAGAGGGGCTCGGCTCGGACTGACATGGTGCTGCTGAGCACTTAGTTTTCCTGTGCTCGTCGGTCTGGCCCCGTCCTCTTCTGAAGCTGTCGTAGCGGTTGCCATCGTAGCTGCAGATCCTCCATCCCTCTGCGGCCAAGCTCCGGAGGAATCTGGGGCTAGCACATCAGCATCACTTGCCAGTGCAGGTGCCTCGCCGCCATGCTCAGTACCCCACTCTACTGTTTCACGAACGCCGGCACTGAGACACTCCTGCACCGAACCTGAGTGAGCCTGGTCCTGCTTGACCACCGTGCTGTCCGTTAGGTCTTCATCCCACGCAACGTTATCATCGACCACCGGAACCGGAGGGTTCCACTGGCCACAACCAGACCATTCTTCCCCAACGTTGTCTTTAATGGCGAAACCCACTCCGTAAAACAAGTCACAGCCCATGATGTTGTCGCCTTGGGCCATCACATGGAACAGGAAGTCAGCCATCGCCGCAGACTTATACCGAACCGCTAACTCCAACGTCCCAACTGTGCACAGCCTGCCACCTCCATAACCATAAAGCGGTGCTGGGTTACCTCTTACTCTGTAGTGGGGGAAAAGACTTCCTCACCATGGCCCAATTCAGCAACGACCCCTCTGCCCCCATGTCAAGCAGCAGCGGTACCTCCACACTGTCCAGTTCCACTGCACAGAAAGTGTAACCTTTGGTACTGGGAGACACCGTATGGATAGTTGTCGGGGGCAGGCAGAGTGATTTCTTCTGTGGGTTCTCCGGCTCAGATACACGGCACACTCTAGCATAATAGTTCAAGTGTCCACTTCTGCTACAATGCTTTCCTCTAGCTGGGCAGCCCTTAGCCTTATTTCGGTGCATCGCGGACCCAGAACACTTGGACAGTGGTTTTCTCGGGGCAGACCTTCAGCTGGCGGCATTGGCTTCCGTAGTGTCATCGTCCAAGTTATCCTCGCTATCCGAGTCTGCTACATTTGCCGTGGCGGGAGGCTCCGATGGCCATTGTGACTGGTGGCAGTTTAGCTCTGAAGGTAGCTTGTCTGCAGCCTCCAACTGGAGAATTAGCTCGACAGCCCTGGCTGGCATTAAGCCACTCGGTGCCGTGAGTAGCCTAGCCCGTATAGTGGCGCTACTTGTGTGCTCCACAAGCTGGTCACATACCAATTCATTCATTCTACCAATTCATTCATGGCGCATGCTACAACAGCCTTAGAAGAGGTTGGGGCCAGACCGACAGGCACGGAGAAACTGCGTGCCGTGCAGCGCCATATCGTACCGAGCAGAGCCTCTCTTAGGGTTGTGGACTTAGTCCGGGTTCGAGAAGAGGAATGTCCGCAGCGAATACGGGCCAGACGACAGCCAGCGAAATACCAGGAATACCTGCAAATCATGGCTAAGCTGGGCGCAGTGTGCTTCGGATGGTCTGACGGCTCGTTGAGGCACACCAATCAGTTTTGACGTGTCTGGGAAGACTCTCCAGGTGGCAAGGCTGAACGGGAGTCCGTGATGGCGGTGTGGGATCCGGGCCACGCCATCCAGAGGTTCGGCCATCGCTCCAGGGGGCTGTGGTCTCCAGGGGCGTGCCTGCTGAGGGGCTGCCCTGGACCCCCCATGCAAGTTCCATTTTTTTCCACTCCAATGACTGTGTGGTAGCACTTTATTAATAGTTCTGATGTTCCTGTTTTTATGTATGTTGTAAAATGGGATTATTATATGTATTTTTGTTTAGTTTAGGAACACGGCAGTGATTTTAGTTTATTGATGGACTCTTTTTCCTTTTAGGTTACCAGTGGCAGAATAATCCACTGTGCTGTGTGGGTTGTGTGGCAGTCCACCCACTAACTCTATTTTAGTTATTTTGTGTGAATATGTTAGGTCATTTAGTGCATTGTTTTCGTTATCTTAGTGCATGATTCGAGTCCCAAATTTGGGGAGGTTTTCAATTGTATGTGTGGTTTTGGACTTTTTTAAGGGGTGTGTGTGTGATGTGTTGGTTTGCTGTAGCCGTCTGGGGGATGACGTCAGACGGGCTGCGGCTGCTGTATATACGATTATGTGTGTTCGCTCAATAAAATTCAGTTGGATATTCGGCTTAAGACGACTCGCGTCTCACTCATTTCAATACATAACACCCAATATGCCAATGTAGTTTGTTACAGTGGCCCCTATAGAAGACCTGCTGTATATGTTTGAGTCACTGTTACATGGGAATGAAGCAGACAAACTTAGCCGTGGACAGACAAGAAAAATGATGTGGGGTCTCTCTCTCAGCTCTGTGATGCTTTGCTGCTGTGGGAGGTTTGACATAAGTGGAGCTTTCAATCCAGGGACTGGTAACAGATGGTGTTGGGAAATTAAGCTCCTCTCTCTGCAGCCCTGTTGGTCCTTCCCAGGAGTCTCTGCTTCTCTTTTGTCTCTTTCTTCCTGCAGCCCCGCTCACAGTCTCTTTGTTCACGCTTCTGTTTCTTATCTTCTTGTTTCAGTGTTGGAGTAGTTAAATCAGTTTCATTCTGCACTAATCCAGCTCTCTTTTTTAATAACAGGAAAGCAGGATGACATCAGGGGGATAGTTAGCAGGGTAATGGAATGAAAGTCACATTACTGTGATTGAAGATATAAAAAGAAGACACAGCAGAAACTGTGTGTTGGCGATGGGATGTTTGTTAAGGACGTGACTGATAAATAAGTAGACAGTGGTGGGAAGGTGACACCGAGCTGCAAATTAGTATGTTTGTACAGTACCTGCACCAACCATCAAGACATGGATCTAAGGGCCACATGAGATCCTGAGCACACCACATAACATCCAGACAAGAAACATTCACCTCTGCTTTCCTTTGGGACACAAACGGTGGGTGGGTGGGGGGTTGTAATGAGAGCATTCCCCTGCCTCATTTTACAATAAAGGAGACTTTGCAGTCAGGTCTGGGATAAATGTTTATGAGGAACACATTTATGCCTTTCACAACAGGTGCTGTTTTAATGGTCTGTCTTTCTCCATGCAGAGCTGATTTGGGGTGTTATGACAATAGATAGAATTCCTGATGACTCTGTGATATTCATGAAAAGATTAATAGCAACAACAGCCTGTATCTAAGACAACAATCTTATTAATGTACAGTAAATTAATTTAAAGCTTCCTCATATGCAGTTCCCTACTAAAAGTTAGTTTTGCATTTACAAAGCTGGTTTGTCTTTCTTTTATTTCATCAGTTCTGAAGTGCTTGTTTTGGCTCTGTGAATATTTTTTCCCCGCAAAGGGGCAACTTGCTGCTGTAAAGTGTGGCCGGGCATTTAAGGATGCGCTGCATCTTAATGAGGTATGTCTCCCTTGTTGGCCTCAGCAGGGGAATCATCACAGCTCATTTTGCAGTCCTGCAGTGTCCTATCAGCGTTGGCAGCCTGTGCTAAGTTCACTCCATCTGCCAGTTGCTAGGTGCTGATATATAAAATGATCTGTGCCTTGGTAGCCCCTGAGCACCGAGGATGTGATTTGCTTTTGAGGACAAACTGTGTTTCGTGAATCCTAATTATCCTCTTTGCATCAGCAGCCTGACATGGTTTTGTCATTTATCCCTTTCTGGAAGCAGTGGAGGGAAATAAACCTGCAGAGACTGCAGCAGCCTACATCTGCCCATACAGACTGAGAAATCACAAATATACTGTATAGTCACTGAAATGCAATACTGGAATTTTCCATCAGCCCATCCACAGGATTCAGGAAAGGTGACAATGTGATAC
Source organism: Pholidichthys leucotaenia (assembly GCA_020510985.1). Lineage (NCBI taxonomy): Eukaryota > Metazoa > Chordata > Actinopteri > Cichliformes > Pholidichthyidae > Pholidichthys > Pholidichthys leucotaenia. The sequence continues at coordinate 341,215,551 of CM035841.1, forward strand.
CTGCTGTCTAATTCTGCCCTCTAACCAGTGCTCACATGTGAAAACTCACTTCTCAGTTTCAATCATGTGAGGTGTATAGAGACCACTCTGTGGCTTTTTCCCCTAGACTGTTAACATGCTGTCTTGGGCTCAGAGGAATCCGAACAGTAAAAGTGTGGCAGCTGATGTGCTGCTCGGCCACCCACCAATGTCCTCAGGAATTCTCTTCATTTTGGTTGGCATGGAAGGAGAGTCTGCAGAGAGTAAGAAAAGGAAGTAGGTGAATAATGTGCATGGTGGTAGAGAAGGAGAGAGTGAGAACTGGGAGGGTGTAGTAATGAAAAAGACCAACATGTGAGTGGCAGTATGAGGAACTCCTCTGTGATGGTCACGCTCTGCAGGCTGAAAGGTGTGTGGTAATGCAGGTGTTGAAAAGTCATATACAAGTTCTTGGTTTTTAGGGAAGGGATTCTTAATATATTTTAGTGTTAAACAATAAATCAAAATCTGATCAGTATCTTGGTTAACCTGGAATACACCAACATGCTGCATCCTCCTGTAGTAATTGTACACCCATGTAAACTTTTTTTAAACAATAATGATAGAAATGGGCAGTAGCAAGTCAAGTAAAAGGTAATAAAATCCACAAACTAAAGACCACTCAGGAAGTCCATACCTCCAATTAAAATGTATCATTTGACAGAGCAGCATAAGTTGTTCCTGTGCATTTCAACATTGTTTAGTGCATTTTTCTCATGATACTGGCAAAAATGTATATGAACAAAATAAAACTTCAGATCAGCATCAAAATCCATATTTTAGGTGAAAAGATAGTTGAAAAGCATCTCAGCTACATGTCAGTAGTTGCATATTTCTAGCCTTATTTGTCATCATACAGCAATTCGAAACAGACTACCTCCCTATAAACAGAATACAAACATGTTTCCTCTAAGTCCGAAATTTTGTGTGGATCTGCACCAAACTGTGTTAATATACAAACTTCCAAAATAAACAAAAAACAAACAAAAAAAATCATCAAGATCCATACAGTGTTTACTGAAAATTTTTAGGATTGTTTGGGGTGCTGTGGGAAATTGTCTAATTTTACTTAATTGGTCCAAAAATTGCAAATAATTTCTTTCCTGTGCGTTGGTACCTGTAGCGTCTCTTGCATGGGTGGCAGTATGAAGGATGCATGCTCAGCACGCTGCTCGTCACCCTGCTGATCCATAACTGTGTGCCAGCCTACAGCACCAACCACATCATCAAGTTTGCAGATGACACGACGGTGGCGGGCTGCATCACCAACAATGAAGAGGCCAACTACAGAAATGAGGTGAGCCAACTGGTCCAGTGGTGTAAAGACAATAATCTCTTCCTGAACGGAGGAAAAAGCAAGGAGATTGTGGATGACTTCAGGAGGGAACACACACGACATCCCCCTCTGATCGTTGATGGAGCAGCTGTGGAGAGGGTCAGCAGCACGAAATTCCTAGGGGTGCACATCTCTGAGGACCTCTCCTGGTCCAACAACTCTATATCACTGCCCACGAAGGCCCAAACTCACCTCCATTTCCTCCACAAACTGAGGAGAGCACAAGTCCCACCCCCCCATTATGTGCACATTCTACCGGGGCACCATTGAGAGCATCCTCACCAGCTGCATCATGGTGTGGTATGGAAGCTGCAGTGCCTCCTGCCAAAAGACACTACAATGCACAGTGAAAGCTGCCAGCAAGATCATCGGTGCCCCTCTGCCCCCCCCCCCCCTCAGATATCTACCTCACCCACAGAACCATCAACATTGCAGGCGACACCTCCCACCCCTCAGACTCCCTCTTCAGCTCCCTGTCCTCGGGGAAAAGGTACCAGAGCCACCGGGCCCATTCCATAAGACTGCTAAGCAGCTTGGTTCACCAGGCCATCAGGACCCTGAACTCTGCCCCCGCCCCCCCCCCGCCACCCGGACCATAACGCACTCACCCGCACATTAACTACCTCAGAAAGACTGGCACACCAACAGTAATACATCTGCTGCTGTATGTCTCTGCACCTTACTGCAACCATTTGCACAAATGCCATATCTGCTGCTGTCTGTTATTGCAATAATGATCATGTGCAGTCAAATCTGTCACTGTCTGCACCTACACTACGACACTGAACTTGCAACTATGAATATTACCGCTCTACCTTTTTTGTATATAGGATTGCTGGGTTTTATTGTTTATCTTTATTTGCACTTTGGGATGTCTGGGTTTTACCCACAGCAAATTTCCCCAAGGGGACAATAAAGTCTATTCTATTCTATTCTTTTCTATTCTATTCTATTCTATTCTATTCTATTCTATTCTATTCTGCTGTACATAGACTGCTGTTGTTTTTCCCAGCCTTATTCCTTTTTCCATATTGCACACACCACTGAAGAGAGAAATGGCATTTCAAATCTCCTGTATGTCCTGTACGTATAGTAGTATTGACAAATGAAATCTCTGAATTTGAATTGAATTTGAATCTTTCCTCTTCATGAAAAATTCACCCTGCAGAGAGATGGGGTTACCTTCATAACTTCTGCATTCCATGGACATTCCATGGAAATCCCCCCAAAACGCTGTCATGTGTGAGTTTGCAACATTACCAGAAGGGACACACCAGCTGGGAAAATGTCATTACCTCTGCTACAGTGGTGTGAAAAAGTGTTTGCCCTCTTCCTGATTTCTCATTTTTTTGTATGTTTGTCACACTTAAATGTTTCAGATCATCAAACAAATTTAAATATTAGACAACAATAGCACAAGTAAACACAAAATGCAGTTTTTAATTGAAGATGTTTATTACTAAGGGTAAAAAAAATCCAAACCTACATGGCCTGTGTGAAAAAGTGATTGCCCCCCTGTTAAAACATAAATTAACTGTGGTTTATCATATCTTTGAAAGCTGAGTTCAATTTTTTAGCCTTTTCTAAAGCTTTGGGACTCCAGTGAATCACAGTGAGAGCCATTATCCACAAATGGCAAAAACATGGAACAGTGGTGAATGTTGTGTCTGTAAAATGACCAAGCAGGACGCAAGTCTTCATGCAGCTAACACTCTCAACTTTATTACAACAACCTGGGTTTACATACAGATGGGCTGTGCTAACCTCACGCCACCCTAGGGGGCGGGCACTACCACACACACATATCACACACACCACATTAGAAAAATGCACACACCTTTAGAAAAATGCAAACCCAGACACACAATTGAAAACCACCCAAATTTAGAAACCTGAATCACGCACTAAGAACGAGAATAATATATTATATTAGAACAAACCTATCACATTCACACAAAACAACTCAAAATTGGACCACGTCTCTTTAGAATGTACAAAATAGTCCCATAATACTCATACATTCACTCACATGCATACCAGCATCCACTGTATACAAAATACAAATTCACATATTTACACAAGAAAAGTTTTAAGTAACACCACTTTTCACATCACCGCGGAAGCCCAGGACAGCCCCATGGCATTAGTAAGCCTGGCCGTTGCCTCCCCCCAGTGTCGAAACACCCCTCCCTGGCAAAAATGTCTCTACTCGCCATGACCTTTTTTCCCCCTTTGGGCCGGGCCTCGCTGCCGACCTGCAGGGGGACCCGACCCGGTCTCCCGTGCTCACAACGTTATCTTTGGACCTCCTTTCTGTGTCGGGCCGTCCTGCTGACCCGGTCCGAATTCTCACCCCGACGATGGCGTTTGGAGCGCTGCAGAACCGTACCACTTTGTCCTGCACCACTCTCTTGTCCTCCAGCCTCCCTCACGGGGACCCCGCAGTGCCATCCGGTTCCCACACCAAGGGCAACACGGCCACTGGCACCAGGGTCAACCCTCGCTGGGTTATCGTCGCTCCAGTCACTATCACCTCCCAGCTCGTCAGACCAGTTTGTGTCCTGAACCGCGCCGTCATCCACGTCTGGCTGTAGTTGTTGTTCCTCGGGGCTCTCGGTGGCACTCCCGTTGGCTCCATCTACCGACCCGGACACGTCATCACTGCTCTCGGCCCCCTCGCTCCAGGTGTCCCGCTGCATCGCCTCTGCGTCCTGCTGCTGCTCACCTCCGGGGCCCGCACCATCACCTTCGCCGGGCTCGCTCACCGACCTGGGCTTCCCGCCACCGCATTCAGCGCTCCCGGTCTCGGCGCTCTGCCGTGCCATCATCGTGTCCGGCTGCAGCTCTTCCCCGAAGCCCTCAGTCTGTACGGTCCCGCTCTCCCACTGTACACCCTCCAACAGCGGGGCTGACTTCTGCTGCACCACCTTGCCGCCGTTCTCGCACATCGCGCCATCTGACCCATCAGTGCCATGGTCCCGGGTCAAGCTGGGCTCCATGGCTGGCTTGCTGACTTCGGCGACCCGGGACTCTTCTACTTGCGGTCCCGGTCCTGCCTCAAGGTCCCACTTGGCGCCCTTAGCCGCGTTTTGGCACGGGATTAGCCTGTCCATTGACTTTGACTGAGCCGTTAGCATTCCCCAGCTAACTAGCTCCGTCACCCTTAGTGCCACCAGCTCCTTCGCCCGCAGCTCTCTGGCCCTCGTCCGCTCTGCAAAGTACGCTGCCATGTGCCCGACGGCCTCCTCGTAGCCCTCACTCATGCCCAGCGAGTCGAGGATCCTTCGGCCCTCTGTGGCAAGGTTACGGGCCATGAGGGCCCACCACTGTCTCCTGCCAAGCCAAGGGAGACCCACCGAGTTGATATACTCCTCAAACTCACGTCTCCACTGTGGCCACAAAATCACCGGCTCACCTGGGTTTTCCAGAAACGGCAATAGTCACTGATTTAGCCAGCACGCTCCCATTCTTCTCCTAGTCGCCAAATGTTATGTCTGTAAAATGACCATCAGGAGGTGAGTCTTCACGCAGCTAACACTCTCAACTTTATTATAACAACCTGGGTTTATATACAGATGGGCTGAGCCAACCTCACGCCACCCTAGAGGGCGGGCACTACCACACACACTCATATCACACACACCACAGTGAACCTTCCCAGAAGTGACCGGCTGACCAGAATTACCCCAAGAGCACAGGGACGACTCATCCAAGAGGTCACAAAAGATCCCACAACAACATCCAAAGAACTGTAGGCCTCACTTGCGTTAGTTAAGATCAGTGTTCATGACTCCACCATAAGAAAGAGACTGGGCAAAAATGGCCTGCATGGCAGAGTTCCAAGATGAAAACCACTGCTGAGCGAAGAGAACATAAAGGCTCGTCTCAGTTGTACCAGAAGACATCTTGATGATCCCCAAGACTTTTGGGAAAATACTCTGTGGACTGACGAGACAAAAGTTGAACTTTTTAGAAGGTGTGTGTCCCATTCCATCTGGCGTGAAAGTAACACAGCATTTCAGAAATGGAACATCACACCAACAGTAAAATATGGCGGTGGTAGTGTGATGGTCTGGGGCTGTTTTGCTGCTTCAGGACCGGGAAGACTTGCTGTGGTAAATGGAACCATGAATTCTGCTGTCTACCAAAAAATTCTGAAGGAGAATGTCCGGCCATCTGTTCGTGACCTCAAGCTGAAGCGCACTTGGGTTCTGCAGCAGGACAATGATCAAAAACACACCAGCAAGTCCACCTCTGAATGGCTTAAAAAAAACAAAATGAAGACTTTGGAGTGGCCTAGTCAAAGTCCTGACCTGAATCCTACTGAGATGCTGTGGCATGACCTTAAAGAGGTGGTTCATGCTCGAAAACCCTCCATTGTGGCTGAATTACAACAATTCTGCAAAAATGAGTGGGGCAAAATTCCTCTACAGTGCTGTAAAAGACTCATTTCCAATTATCGCAAATGCTTGATTGCTGTTTTTGCTGCTAAGGGTGGCCCAACCAGTTATTAGGTTTAGGGGGCAATCACTTTTTCACACAGGGCCATGTAGGTTTGGATTTTTTTTCCCCTTAATAATAAACACCTTCATTTAAAAAGTGCATTTTGTGTTTACTTGTGTTATCTTTGTCTAATATTTAAATTTGTTTGATGATCTGAAACATTTAAGTGTGACAAACGTACAAAAAAAAAAGAGAAATCAGGAAGAGGGCAAACACTTTTTCACACCACTGTAGAAACTGCATCTTGATGTCAGCTTTTTCCAGCACTTAACAAGCGGTGGACAAACTGTTGAAAGCTCCGCTGATCTACCTGACATCCATCTCCGGTATGTCTCATTTTCAAACAAATTTATTCTCCTGGTAAAGCCAGAATTTCAGTGCTGATTTATATGTGTAAGATGCACAAGTTGAGTGAATTAATATTTTGTGTTAATTGATGTTAGATTTGATGTTTCCAGTTAAGTTAAGAAGCTATTTACAGTTAGATAATTATACATTTACATAAATATTTACAAACAAATATTCACATTTACATTGTTCACATTAGTTAAATAACTTGTTGAATGTGCCTATGTGGTTTTCAAGGTATTTACCTAAGTTCTAGCCTCCTAGTTCCTGATTGGCTAAAGTTATGTCATGTGACTGAAGAATGAGGAAGTGTTGTGTCTATTGACATCAGTGTTTCCAGACTTATGATAATTATCGTATTTTCCCTCTGTACTTTGTACGATCAATAATTTCAAAATTCCCCTAACATACGATAATTTCACCCCTTCATTACATGACTAAGTTAATACATTAGCAAACACAATCAGAATACAGATCCTGTGCATGCAAACTACGTTTGTTTTCACGCATTATCTCGCGTGTGCGGGCTGTGTGGAAAAGAAGACAGAAAATTTGTGTTGCAGTAGCAGAGAGGCAGTCTCAGATTCCACAAGTAAGCAACACCACGAGCAGGTTGAGAAATGAATGGGGAAGAGGGGGAGACAGAGCCCAGTTTTACAGGGTGGTTCAAACCTGTTGTTGGCATTAGTACTAAAGTTTTCTGTTGCTGCTGCAACGTGCAAATGTCTGCAAAAACATCACTGAATTGTAGTTCTCAATAAAACTGTAACGGGTTTCTGCTTGTTATCAGAGGCATTTTAGCAGTAGTTTAGGTGGATTGATTGTTTATTCCTAATGTATAAACAAAGTACTTCTCAAAATGTTTATGAGGCAAGACCCTGATATATGATGATTCAACAAAAGGCATATAGAAGACAGATATTTTGGCCCGTTCAGTACAGGCTCATCCTGTACTCCACACAGGTAGAGGTGCTTTTTTTTCAGCCAATCTGTTAGATTATTTAAAGGTTGTAAAAATTAATTTTGGACAGTTAGCAGAATCTTTTCAGTTAACCAAACAATAATCACAGAAGAAATACTATTTCTCAGCTCATCTTTTATTGAATCACGCAGGGAGTCAGAGAACACAGCCATTGGTCTCTCAACGCCCCCTCTGGTGAAAAGGTCCCAGAACAAAGGAATCCTACAGCTACATATAGGCTTCTGAGTTGCTGAGTGTTCCCAGCACTCTTCAACAATACGTCTCTATTGTCCAAACTGGTCCAAACCGGTCTTCCCAGCATCCAAATAGCTCACATCCTTCCTCTCAATGTTCCAATGGCTCCAGATGTCTCCTTGCTTTTATGGATTTATGGCTCCTCTCAACATTTGTCTCCTCGCTTTTATGGCTTTATGGCATTTATGGCTTTATGACCCGGGAGAGCAGGTCAGGTGGCCGGCCAGGGAAACTGGGCCACCAAACCCCATGACACAGTTCGTCGGGCGGACGACCAGAGTCCTTGAGCCACCAGCTCAGAAGCAGTGGCTCGGGAGGTGGTCTCCCCACGGGAAGAACCAACTCAGAAAGGGGAGCCGCAGCGTCATTAAGCAGCGGTGAGAAGGAAGCCCCCACACCGCCCGTGGCCCTGCGCTGGGTGACAGTTGCACCTGCGGTGGTCCCGGTCTGGGACATAGCAGCACCCACGGTGGACCCTGACTGGGCCATAGCGACACCCACGGTGGCTCCAGGCTGGAGCTCCATTGCACCCATGGTGGACACCGACTGGGCCATAGTGGCTTCTGTGGAGGCTCCAGGCTGGAGCTTAGCTGCACCCGCGGTGGACTCTGGCCGGAGCTCAGCTGCACCCACAGTAGACCCCGGCTGAAGCTCTGCTGCACCCGCGGTGGACTCTGACTGGAGCTCTGCTGCACCTGTGGTGGGACCTGGCTGGGCCACGGCTGAATCCTTGGAGAGCCGATCAACCAGAGCGAGCACCAAACCGAGGAAGCAGCCCACCAACGGAACACCGGGCAGCGACGGAATCTTGAAACCCTCCGATGGTGTTGGGACATCTCCGGTGACCCCGAAAGGAGGCTCGGAAAGAGAACATAGAGAAGGAAGGTCAGGGTGGTCAGCGGGTGGCTGCGCCCAACTCCCACCACCACGAGCCGGGCAAGATTTCTCCAAAGCTGAGTAGAGAAAAACTAAAGAGATCACTCGCCTGTACTCAAGCTCTACCGCCGTCCAGGACTCCATCGATCCTGCTGTGGACCATGGTTCGGTTGCTGACTCTGCTGCGGCAGCCTCCGCAGCAGGCGTGATGGTAGTGACAGTCCTGACCTCCCCCAGTGAAGACTCCAATGCAGGCGACTCTTCCTGTGTGGATTCTGGAGGTGGAGTCTCACGTTGCACTGGACCCCAGAAGGCTAAAGCCAGGAGACGCTCCTTCGTCGGTGCAGGCTTCAGGTGGGTCACAGCGCTCTCCCCCTGACCAAGGCGGCTCCGTGGGGCTGGGGTAGAGTCTTTCGGCACCACAGGCTCCTCCCTCATTTGGTGATTGAGCTCCAGGGCTGGTGGACGCTCAGAGATGAGAGGAGGTGAAATGGAGAGGGTAGGTGAGTGATTAACTACTGCAACGGGTAGTGAGAACCCAGTGGACTGCCTAAGCTGGACCTCACCCCTGGGAGACAGGCAAGATAATTTATCATATGGATGAATAAAATGAAAACAAACTTGCCTGCTCTCCTCAGGCATGGTGATGTCCATTGCAGTCACCTCCATCTGCTTCGTCTCCACGTCAATGACAACCTCGGGATCCTTGGGGCGCCCTGAAGGGGCCGACCTGACATCCAGAATGGTGGGTAGGACCGACAAAGGTCTGGCTGCGCTCCCAGTGGCTGATGAGGGCGTTGCGAGCAAGGGACCCTGAGCTGCGACGGCCCTGGGGTAGCCGGCTGACATATCAGCCGGGGCAGCGTCCCAGGGGGCTGGAACTGTGAGAGTTCCTCTCAGACCTCGCAAGCATGATTCAGCAGGCTGAGAGAAGGGCTGGTTCCTCCCATGGACCGTGGCCGTCCCAGATGCTTGGTCCACCGGTGTAATCCGAGGAGACACAAAGGAAATGGTGGTTTTATTGGCTGCAGCTCCAGGAGAGTACACAGGCGACTGCTCAGCCCGCGTCCCCCTCCCAGGTGACAGACAAAGTTTATCATAATTAGGAAAAATAGACTGAAAAAACACTTGCCTGGCAACCTGGGTCTGGGTGTTTGCTGCAGGTGATGGGAGGCAACTCCCCTCCGCCTGCCGCGGAGGAGAGGACTCCGGCTTGAGAGAAGGGTGACGAGCCTCCAGTTTCCAGGAACTCTTCTTCCTCATGTGTAGCGGCTCCCGCATCGGAGTGGCCTCTTCCTGTCCCTCGCTCCCGTCAGTGTAGGAGAAGATGGAGGCCAAGATGTTGGTGGCCTCCGCGCAGCTCCACAGGTTCGGACATCTCGCTCTCAAACACACTGTACTGTCCCGGCCCGCACGAACTTCTTCGGGAGTCTCGGTGGTCCGAATCCGTGATAGGAGGTCCTCCCGGATGCACACCTCACGCAGCTCAGCCTCTTTTGCCCAGGACATCATTCTCCCGAACAGGTGAGTGAAAAAACAGAAAAAATTAAAGGGAGAAATCATGCACAACAGCTTGCTGGGTTTATTCTGGTCGGATCAGGTGGTCCGAATCCGTGATAGGAGGTCCTCCCGGATGCACACCTCACGCAGCTCAGCCTCTTTTGCCCAGGACATCATTCTCCCAAACAGGTGAGTGAAAAAACAGAAAAAATTAAAGGGAGAAATCATGCACAACAGCTCGGTGGGTTTATTCTGGTCGGATCATTCTGTCACGTCCCCGTGCACCATTACGCAGCGCACGGAGGAGATGAGAAGAAAACCCACATGCAGAGAATGTTGCGTGCAATTTATTGAACAAAAATGGATTCTGTCCAGCAAATAATAACGATGAGCACAGTAGAATGAGCAAACAGTCATGGAGGGCACTGGGAGAACAGGGACACCTCTAGGACGCTCGACAGCCCAAGGGAGAAGATGCTTAGTGCCGCAGGAAAGCTGAACGGCACGGGGAGAAAGGCAAACTAAACTTACGGGCTGGAGCAGTCCAAGGCAGTCCGTGCTGTCCAAAGCGCAGGAGAACAGGAGCAACCGCTAACACCAGGCAAAGAACAGACGTCAGGTAGTGAAAGAAGACTAAACAGTCAGGCTGACACACAATGAAGGGAGTGGAGAACAACCAATGAGCTGACAATCTCTCCCAGCAGACCCAGACCTTAAGAGTGCTGCCACTAATGAGGAGAGAGATCGCCGGTGTGATAGAGTGAGGGAATCAGTGGAAGTGCGTGGGCTGGACTGAGTAGAAACAGGTGTGCAAGGGTGAATGTCTGAGCATGTGAGTGAAGATGAATGGATGCGTGTGTGTGTGTTTATGTGTGCAGGGGAGTTAATGTGAATGTGTGTGTGTGGGGGGGGGGAACAGAAATGTAAACACAATAATCAGGCACAGCTGATCCCACTGATGGGAAGAGGAGGTGTGGCTGAGCTGTCAGGGAGCCGAATGGACCCAAGAGGCTCCCCTGACAGAAAATAAGAGGCAACAAAGCCACAGCATCATAGAACTGGGACCAACAAACCCAAGTTCATGACAGAATGGTCTAAGAGGGTCTACTAAATGAGCCTTCTCTTGTAAACTTCAAATGGAGATAAACCTTCTTTCGTAGGCATTTTTCTCATATAAAATAAATAGTATTAATGGTAAACAACAAATGCAATTCTGTCCTGTTTCTGCCATTGTTTTCCTTAATCTTTCTTTAATGGTCCGGTTATGTTGTTCCATAAATCCTGCAGACTGTGGGTGATATGCTGCATGGTTTTTCAAATCAATATTCAACACTTTCCCTAAATGTGAAATAATCTGTTTTACGAAATGAGTACCATTATCTGAATAAATTTTCTCTCGGATCCCATACCTTGGAATAATGTCTGTTAGTAGTTTTTTAGCTACTGTAATTGGATCTGGATTTTTACAAGGAAAAGCTTCCACCCACTTAGTAAACATATCTACTATAACTAAACAATATCTCTTCCCTTCACATTTGGTTAGCTCAATGAAGTCCATGCAAATGTTCTGAATGGGTATGTTGATGATGGAAAACTACCCTTCTCTGGTCTTGACATTGCCCTGGGCATTATTTTGTGCACAAATGATACATTATTGGCAAAATTTTGTTGCAAAATTTTCAAACCCATAGGCTGTGATAGGCTCTGATAACACCATCCCTCTCTTGGACACATGACAAAGTCCATGAAATTGAATCTAAAATTCAATTTCAGATATATTTAATTGAAATTGTGACTAGTAACAATATACTTACAGATATCCGTAAACATATTTTGGATATCTACTGAGAGATATTGACTATCTCAAATGAATTATGACTAGCAACAATTGGATTGTAAATATCTGAAATAAGAGTTTCTCCTAGTAAGAATTCTATTTCAGATATCCAAAATGTCCTTTCTAGATAGGAAGAATGTAATTCTAGATATCTGGAAGTGAAAACCCAATACACATATGGCAAGCCGTTTTAACATTTAATTGCTAGCCTGGATATGTCTTGTAGATCTCAATAATTCAATTTTTTCCTAGTAAAAATGAACATTTCAGATATCCACAATGAAATTATTCCTCTTTATAATGATCATTTCAGATATCTATGACATCATTCTTCCTGGGAGAAAGACATACTTTTCCCTATTCATGTGTATTGGGTTTTCACTTCCAGATATGTACAGTTATACTCTTCCTATCTAGAATGAACATTTTGGATATCTGAAATAGAATTCTTGCTAGGAGAAACTCTTATTTCAGATATCTACAATGTATTTTGGATGTCCAAAATTATATTATAGATATCTGGAATGTTTATCCAGAAGGAAATATCCAAAATGAAAATTATGACTAGTAACAATTGGATTGTAGATATCTGAAATAAGAGCTTCTCCTAGTAAGAATTCTATTTCAGATATCCAGAATGTTCATTCTAGATAGGAAGAATGTAATTGTAGATATCTGGAAGTGAAAACCCTACACACATGAATGGGGAAAGTGACGTCATTCTCCTAGGAAGAATGATGTCATAGGTATCTGAAATGATCATTATAGAGAGGAAGAATTTCATTTTGGATATCTGAAATGTTCGTTTTTATGAGGAAAATTTGAATTACTGATATCTACAATACATATCCAGACTAGCTACTAAATGATAAAATGGTTTACCATACAATTAATGCCATTCTTACTAGTTAGAGTTTTATTTTGACTAGGATTCTTACTAGTAAGAATGCTATTTTGACTAGGAGGAATGCTATTTTGGATATCTAAAACAGAATTTTAGATAGCTGATCAACCCTTTTTATGTTAAAATGCCGTCCTAACAATCTCTCAGTTGATATCCAAAATATCAACTGAGAGATGTATAACTGATATCTGTAAATATATTGTTACTAGTCACAATTTCAATTACAGCTATCGGAAACTGAATTTTAGATAGTCATAATATGAATAGTGGATATCTCTAACGTTATTTCTACTAGTAAAAATGTATTTTGAATGTCCAAAATTACATTATAGATATCCAGAATGTTTTTTCACTGTGGATATCCAAAATGAAAATTATGACTAGTAGCAATTGGATTGTAGATATCTGAAAAAAGAGTTTATCTTAGTAAGAATTCTATTTCAGATATCCAGAATGTTCATTCTAGATAGGAAGAATGTAATTCTAGATATCTAGAAGTGAAAACCCAATACACATGAATGGGGAAAAGTGATGTCATTTCTCCTTGGAAGAATGATGTCATAGATATCTGAAAAGATCATTATAGAGAGGAAGAATTTCACTGTGGATATCTGAAATGTTGATTTTTACTAGGAAAAATTGAATTATTGAGATCTACAATACATATTCAGGCTAGCTATTAAATCTTAAAAAGGCTCGCCATAGGAGCGATACAAAATGGAAATCCCTGTCCCTCACATTTTGTGTTATCGATCTTTGACTGTGTAAGAGATTTGACACAGCCAATCTTCAGATGGAGCCAGCACCAAAAACATGGACTTCTCCCATTTGGGAATATTTTGATCTCATTTCTCCCACTGATATATTTTCCACAAATAGTGGATATTTCTTAACTGGAATGGTAGCATTCAGGCAAGGCATCTGCCCTGCAACTGCCAGGCTGGGGTTCAAGTCCAGCTGGGCCATTCTTATAATTCTTTTTTTTTTTTTTTTGCAAGGTGAAGTGTCTGTTGTGTTTCAAAGAGCTTGGATACAACAATAACACATCATTATGCTGAGGCGCTATTGTGCCCTGCATGAGAATAAGGACAAAGGTGAATGTACTGGGAAAGACAGAAACATATCAATCCTACACTGGGGCGACTGTGGTGCAGGTGTAGTGTGACCGACTACTGATGGGACGGTCATGAGTTTGATTCCCGCTTTATCTGCAGTCTCTATGTCGAAGTGTCCTTGAGCAAGACACTGAACCCCCAGATGCTCCTGGTGGCCAGGCTAATGCCTGTGTGTGTATGGCAGCTCTGTTGCCATCAGTGTGTGAATGTGTGCGTGAATGGGTAGATAGCAGGATCTGTAAAGTGCTTTGGCCATCCAGAGATGAGAAAAAAGCGCTATATAAGTGAACACCATTTACACTGTACAAACTTGCAGTAGCTTTCCTTTGCACAACTGCATCCTCTGTGCTCTGTGAGAGTGTTCTCCAAAGCTGGTGAAATAATCTAAAAAAAAAATCGCCTTAGTCCAAAGACTGTTGAAATGTTATTATTTCTTAATAAAAATGGATAAGTAGCACAAGCACACCAAGTAACACAAACACATTCACTGTAGTCACCCAAGTTTTATTATTTCTTTTTTTCCTTATGATCATTGACATTTCTTAAAAGACATTGCATTTATTGAAATGGAAAAAAAAAAATCCACACTAAACCAATAATGCCCTTGTAAAAATCTGCATGTTGTATACTTCTTGTCCACTTGATGACCTAGTAGAGCAAATGAAGTTTCACATGAGGCTTTGTCTATATATGAACCATTTTGATGAAAAGCCTCAAACCTTCAAGAAAGCCTCATCTGGCCATCACTATTTTGACTCTGAACTCTGTACGTTTGTTCGCTAAGTGAATGAACTTTCAAAATAAGAGCTTCTATCCAGTCTTGCAACCCTTCAAAATAAGAGCGAGTGGCTTGCCAAATTAACAACTGATGTTGTCATAAATGCCCTTCAGGGCAGGATTAAAGGCACCAAATGCTGGCTGTGAGTTTGCAAATTTAATAGTGGGAAAAACACAAATACACAAACAAAACCCAACAAAACTAGTAGGAGCAGGAGGATACAGGAGAAGCCCAAAATAGCAGCAGCCAAGGCAAGAGAAGTTGCCAGCTAAACCTGGAGACGTGGAACACACGCTAGGACTACACAGAGAAAAAATAAAGAGACACTTACTGTACGTCCGATCATAGAGAGTTGAGAGTAGGGTGCTGCCCCGGAAAATAGTACACAGCCCCTTAAATAAGGCTAGAAACAAAATGAAACAAGTGATCACAAGTGTGGGTTACCTGAGTGGGCAGGTGAAACCAAAGAAACAATTTAGACCAGCTGGGAGTGATGAGAGAGGAGGAAGCGATCGGAGCTGGCAGCTGACAGGGCCACGACCACGCAGATTAAAACCCCAGAAAGCCACTGACAGCTGTCAACCCCGAGAGAGAGAACACAACAGAATACAAATATAATGAGATGGCAGAGAATATAGAGAAGTAACCTCAAAAATGTAATTAATAAAATATAGTGAACATTAACGGGAAAATAAATCATACTGAGATACAATACAGGATATGTGACAAAGTAACCAAGGATAAAATGACAGGAAGGCAACTCAAAATGACAACACAGTACAAATATGAAAAAAAGGGAGAAAGACTGACCCTGGTGGAATCCCCTGTGCTCAGATCGTGACAGATGTAGACACATTGAAAAAAGCAAAAATATGCGATAAAATATACTTTTGTCACTTATTAGACCACCAAGTATTAACTATGTGTCGTAAACTGAAACATTTCTGCCCATGTGGATAAACTTGATCACTTGATAATGTGAGTTCTGGTAAGCAAAAGAAAAAAGACACTTTGCTGTTACATATTGTTGTGAAGAATTTTCTCTGACATAAGTTTTACTATTCAGCTTTTTCATAATAAATATATATATAAATTTCTAATAAAAACGTAAGCAAAACCAAATTTTAAAGAACATTCAGTACACAAAATGCGTATCGCGATATGTATCACGATATGCATCGCGATATAGAGAAAAATGTATCAAGATACATTTTTTAGCTATATCACCCAGTCCTACATCCAAGGTTTGAACGCTGTGATATTTGAGTTTCAGACAACTTTTATGCACCACGAGTATAAGTGCTATGGCGGGGCCCTGCTCACTCTGGGCCCATAGCATTTGCATACACTGCCCTATGGAGGAAATATTTAGGAAGATACTATAACTACTGTAAAGTCTTCAGCTTGATGGGTGACATAACGGTTGCTTCGTCCACCTTACGTACAGTACAGCCTATGATTACATAAGGATTTGACTTGCTCCTACCTATCACATTGTGCAGTTTTAGCCTGGATTTTGAGAGGGTTGAAGAAAGAAAAAGATAACAGAACTTCTTTTAGGTAATCATGCTGTTTATGGCTGCATTCAGTGTGCCACTTTAGAATTTGCCATGTTAAAGTTAATATTTGAATGCAAAACAATGAAGCTGGGTAGTCATGGCAATACAGAACCAAACATTTGTATCTGTTTGTATACTTACACTTAGAAATGATGCTAAGTGAGAGTGGTACTAAGCTTCTACATCATACTCACTGTTATGGATTAAGTTTGTTACATTTCTGGTCAAACAATAAAAAACACATCATTGGAGATTGCACCCCACAGACCCAAATTGTTTCTATAACTTCCCCTTATTCTTGTGACATTACAGACCTGTTTATAGATTAGATTTATGAACACAGCTCTCCCCAAAGCCCAAGCCTGTTCCACTTTCTTCAATCAATGAAATAAATTTGTGTTTTAGATGCCGCATCATGCTGCTTCCAAAGTACCAATATAACTGTGGTACATGGTTTTCCAATAGCAATCAAAAGTCAAATTGTTTCAGTCTCTACGGCTCTGAAGCAGTTTGAAGTGGTTCCTATTCCAGAACTCAGTCAAATTGTAATGGACTTTATTCCGTGCAAGGATGAGACAAGGTTGTGTGTTCACTGCACACAGCACTTGGCTGTCTGTGTAGCTGAGTTATTCTGGCATATTTCTGCCCGTGCACATTCCTCCACTCATTGGTATTCCAGTTCATATTACCCTCCTCAATCAGCGACAGAGAAGCTCTGATTAATGGCAACAGTGAGTGCAATCTCCCAGTGATTCATTAAACAGGACTGGCATGAATAAAAAGGGAGATTTGCTCATATTGCCTCTCAGATCTCGTAATATGTTCTGTCGCCAGAGAAAATGTTTAATTCATGGTGTTGTTAGTGGCTCTTACCAAATTCACACATGCATTCCGCCGAGCAATATAAAACGAATGAAATAATCATCATTATATCAGCTAATAGTTGGGATAATCAATGTTCTGAGTTTAAGTTTGGGGCTCTCAATTTATCACCAACCTTTTAACACTTGCCCAAGTAAAAATAATGTAATAAATTCTATTTCTGACTGATCTTCTCTCAGCTGGCACATTTTAGGATAATACATCAGTTTCACTTGTGAAATAAACTTACTGTATTGTTTTTCTCTTTATTAAAATCAGGGATAATCCTATGTTTGCTTGGCCTAAGGCAGGGATTTACAACTGGTGGCTCCAGAACCAGGTTTTAAGAACAACCCTGTGTCTTTGGGGGGAAAATATGAGAAATTAAATGTTAATTTGTGAGGGAGAAAAGTCTTAAAATTATGCAAAAAAGTACTATATTTACAAGAAAAGCATCTGGAACATCATGTCATGTTTTGCACCAATAATAAAAGAAAAGCTGCAAATTCAAATGAAAAAAATTCACAAATTAACATGGAAAAACAGCAATTTATAAACACAAAATTCATAAGAAATAAGTCACAACTTTGCAAAAAAAAAAAAAAAATCACATTTACATGAAAAGATGCAAGTTTATGTAAAAAAGCCAGAGCTGTGAAACAGACCTCTTCAGGGAAGTCTCCTGGCGTAGACAGCATCCCTGCTGAGATATACAAGTATGGTGAGACCTACATGAGAATGAAACTCACCCAGCTATTTGTATGGATTTGGAATGTGGAAGCAGTACTGCAAGAGTTAAAGACTCTTCCATTGTACACCTTTACAAGCATAAAGGTAATCATACGTGAAAACCACAGAGGGATATCTGTCCTCTCCATGGCAGAAAAGACACTGGCACGTACAGTGGCGTGAAAAAGTGTTTCAGCCCCAGACCATCACACTACCACCACCAAATTTTACTGTTGGTATGATGTTCCATTTCTGAAATGCTGTGTTACTTTTACGCCAGATGTAATGGGACACACACCTTCTAAAAAGTTCAACTTTTGTCTCGTCAGTCTACAGAGTATTTTCCCAAAAGTCTTAGGGATCAACAAGATGTTTCCTGGCAAAACTGAGACGAGCCTTTATGTATGAGAAATTGAACTCAGCTTTCCAAAGATGTGATAAACCACAGTTAATTTATGTTTTAACAGGTGGAGGGGAATCACTTTTTCACACAGGGCCACGTAGGTTTGGATTTTTTTTTACATTTAATAATAAACACCTTCATTTAAAAACATTTTGTGTTTACTTGTGTTATCTTTGTCTAATATTTAAATTTGTTTGATGATCTGAAATACCCCTAGTACCAACAATGAGTTTGTTTTTTTAAAATAATTCTGTTGAACCACAATTCAAAAGCATTGTCTGATTTTCATTGGTTAATTTTCATAGAATTTTTATTTATTACCACTTTTGTCAGATTCAAGTCATTTCTGTGACCATTGTGGGTTTTTCTTTCATTAACAGAGGGGTACCAACAATTTTGTCCATGGCTGTATTTAAATGTGACAAATATACAAAAAAATGCGAAATCAGGAAGGAGACAAACACTTTTTTACACCACTGTATCTCCCAAACTGGATGTTAGAGCAACTTGTTGAGTCAATATACCCAGAATCACAATGTGGATTTGGGGCTGGGAGAAGGACCACAGATACGATAGATATTTGCTTTGAGGCAGATAAGAACCCGTACTTATTTATTTATTTATTTTTTGTATTTTGTATACTTTATTGATCCCAGAGGGAAATTACAAGGCATTCACCTGGATGGATGAGGCAGCCACGGTGCGGCGCCAATCCCTTCACCATTCACACACACATTCACACCTTGGGCCACTTTAGAGTCTCCAATTAACCTAACTTGCATGTTTTTGGCCTGTTGGAGGAAACCGGAGAACCTGGGGTAAGCCCATGCAGACATGGGGAGAACATGGAAACTCCACACAAAAGGGTCACTTATGGTCAGGGAGTGGGATCAAACTCAGGGGTGGACTTGATCCCATGACGTTCTTACTGTGCTGCCACAGTGCTAACCACTGCGCCACCGAGCTGCCCCCTTATATAATGCTTTTTCTTGTCTCAAAGGCCACTCAAAGCGCTTCACTAGTACTAACCCTCTATTCTAAGATCCTATAGGAGACAGATACCTAAGGACAATTTAGAATGACCAATTAACCTATCATGCATGTCTCTGGATTCTCTTGGAAAGATCCAAGAGAAGTGCAGAGCGCAAAACATAGACCTGTATGTGGTATTTATTGATCTGACTAAAGCATTTGACACCATTAATCAAGAAGGCCTTTAGAAATTCTTACTCAAACTTGGTTGCCCAGAAAGATTCTTAGCAATCATAAGGTCCTTCCGCAAGGATATGTTGGCTCAGGTTCAAGAATGCGGAGGATCACCGATCCATTTCCTGTTACCAATGGAACCAAGCAAGGTCGTGTTCTGGCTTCAACCTTCTTCTCCATCGTGGTTTCTCTCATATTGGACAATGGTTTCCATCACTTGGATAAGGGTCTTTATATTCAGTTTTGATTGGATGGCAGCCTGTTCAACTTAAGATGCCTCCAGTCTCATACAAAGACACTGTCACTGCTGATTCATAGCCTACTCTATGCAGACAACTGTGCCTTAGTCACCCACACACTCGAGGATATCCACCTGATAACAACCAAGTTTTCCTGTGCGTCAGAGATGTTTGGCTTAACAATCAGCATTTCAAAGATAGAGGTTATGTACCAACCAGCCCACGACAGAAGTTATATAAATCCAGTTGTTACTATCAATAATGCACCTCTCAAGACTGTAGTCACTTTCTGTTATCTGGGCAGCATCTTGTCAAACTCAGCATCCATAGATGATAAGATAACACAGTGCATAGCTAAAGCTATTAATGCATTCGTTATGCTCAGACATATGTAGACTGTGAGATGAGCATGGTTTGAAACTGCGTATGAAAGTCGGCATGTAGTACAAGGCAGTGGTTCTTACCGCCCTTTTGTATCACTGTGTGACTTGGATAACCTGCTGTAGCCTCATTAAGCTCCTAGAGCAGTTTCAGCAATGCTGCCTGTGATCTATTAGTGGCATTATGTGGAAGGATAAGGTCTCCAGTGTTGCGGTCCTAGAGTGTTGCCATGTTCCCAGTGTGGAAAGCCAGGTTGTCAAGGTGCAGCTTCATTGAGTGGGACATGTCATCAGAATGGAAGACTCAAGAATTCCAAAAGCTGTTCTCTTTAGCCAGTTGAGTAGTGGAAGGAGAGCAGTAGGCAGGTCAAGGTTAAGGTGTAAGAATTCCTTCAAATTGAACCTTAACCTCTTGCACTCCGTTGTACCGTGGACGGGCAAGTCTCTGCGTCCTAGAGCGCACGAGGGCGCACGAGAGCGCCCTCGTGCGCTCTAGGACGCATGATGGAGATTGTGATGTAGGTGGTGTATGGCGTCCAAGCGCGCACTGAAAATAAAAGCTGCAGACACAGCCGCGAACAGATTAGTTCATCTGATTGACCTCTCATTCGACTAATAAGACTAATAAGAGCCTTGAATTGGGTTTCTGAAACCTTGAAGAACCAATGACTGAAAACCTAGCAAGAAGGACCCGCCTCCCAACGCTGTGAATGCAGTGAGCCAATTGAAGCAGAGAAGTTCGCGAGCTGTTTTTTTTAAGGCTGGGTGAAGACTGACTGCTGCAGAAGATCAAAAAAAAGGACCCGCAGGAAGAACCCCACAGACCCAGCAGCACGGAGACCATCCACAAATGCAACCTGTGTGACAGGGAGTGCCATTCGCGCATCGGCATGTTCGGCCACAGGCGGTGCTTATTTTGTTTTTGTTCCAGCAGAGTAGACGTTATGATTTCTTCCATGGTCATAGACCGAAGGAGGCTGACGACGAAGGCTGAGTGACACACACGCCTTCGCCAGTCTTTCTTTAATTACTACTGTTATTTGTTTTGAAAAATCGTTCGCCAAAAACCGCAATCATGGAAGCACAAAACCGCAATAATGGAATTATGTTTTGATCGGGTCGCGAGACCAGGACCACGAGCGGACCAGCGTCGCGTTCGTCTGACAATGGGGAAGAGAAGTTCGCCAGGACACTGCTGTGAAGAGGTAAGGTGTTATAAGCTAAATTATTCTTTATTCTTGAAAACTGTAATCCAAAATTACTTTTGACCGATCGGTAAATTACAACTGTGCGGCGCACGAAGTCTGAAGTTCATGCGCTGCGGTACAAGGGGTTGTTCGCCGCGTCCAGACCGTGAACGCCGCCCCCCCACCCCCGCTATTCTTCTGTAGCGAGGGGGGGGAAGACGCGGTGACTGCGCTGCTGTCCTACATCGCCACATGAGGCTAAT
Organism: Pholidichthys leucotaenia; assembly: GCA_020510985.1. Taxonomy (NCBI): domain Eukaryota; kingdom Metazoa; phylum Chordata; class Actinopteri; order Cichliformes; family Pholidichthyidae; genus Pholidichthys; species Pholidichthys leucotaenia. Next base: position 341,236,809 of record CM035841.1, read on the forward strand.
CCGTTGTGTAGCGATGGCCGATGTCCATCCTCTGTAGCGAGGGGGGGGACAAACCCCCCCACACACACACACACAAACACAGACACAGCCCTGAGTGTGACCTTTCATTAGAGCCCAAAATGAAGCTTCTACATTGAAGTATTCAAAAGTTACAGACGTTTTTCCAAACTGTGCCATTTGGCACAATTTGGCACAGTTCCAAAACGCCTGGGAACTACCTGAGAACAAAGCTGTGTAATATATTCATTTTTTGTGGTATTGTTACAAAATTTGGACCTCAGCTGGATAACACTTGGTTCTACATTTCTGTTGCATTTTCCAGCCCGGATCTGAAGCTGTGTGTTATTTGCAAGCATTTGTATCCAAAAAAACACCCAGGCCAAATTTATTTTCTTCAAGTTCACTATGTTTAGATGACTGTTACTCAGCGGCCGGAGCACTTAGAGAGATTATGACTGTTTTGCCAAAAAATTCAAAGTGTTTTCTTTTAAATGAGACCAACCCCATGAAGATGCTGCAAAGGGTTGAAGAACAGCTTTTGATTTAATTTGGGCACGTTAATTTTTGGCGTTTTTAGGGAAATTGACCAAAGTGCAAGGGGTTAAGGTATGTGGTGTCATGGGCAGTGAGAGCACGCCCCTCCCATTCTGCCGCACATTCACAAACTCATCACTGCACCCGAAGCAGAGGACACACCTGCGCCCGCTCATCAGCCAGTATACTTAAGGAGGCTGCCTCCATGCAGTCAACGCCAGCTCGTCTGGGTATACTGCCCTAAATTCAGGCAAGCAGGTCGTTTTTGCTAAGCTTAGACACGTCGTCTAAACTGTGCTCTCTTTTCTCCCTAACAGATTGCTGCTATCGTGTGGGTGTGTCTCGGGTCTGCGTGCGCTCTCCTGCCAACTCATCACTTCCTCAGCAACAATCTCCACCCGGTCAGGCACTATCAGCTCATTCCCCCCTACCCTACTGGTTCGTCTATTCCCTGCTGGAGTACTGCCGGTCCATCCTCGGAACCCTGAGTAAGTGACAATTTGGCTCGCCCATATTCCCTACTCCGTTCCTCCACTGACAGCTCTCGTTTTCTCTCCACAGGTAGATTGTTTCCTTTGGTGAGTGGCTGTTGAATTAACTGCGCACTATTTTCCATATTTAATAAACTGTTGAACGTTCCCCCCTTGTGTGGTTCCGTCCTGTGCTAGCATCGTGCATGTGAGCTGTCAGCTTAACCATGACAGAATGAGCCAGCCGGGATGATAGCTCAGTCGGTGCTTCGCCACAGGAGCTGTCAGCTCTGGACGCAGCAGGTAACGAACCTTCTCCAGCTTTGGTTTAATTCGTCTCCCCCGGCTCCACCTCCTCAGCCTGCTCCTCGCACTACAGTGTGGCATACCACCACCATTCCCACATCTACCCCGTACGCGGGGAAGGCGGGGAAATGTCAAGGGTTTCTAATTCAGGTACATATGTATTTGGAGCAGGTCGGGGAGGAGTACCCGGGGGACATGGCCAAGATACAGCTTTTCACGCTGTTATTAAAGGACCGAGCCCTTGAGTGGGCACGATCCACGTTAGACAACCCCGAGGGGCGGTGTTATACGTTCAATCAGTTTGTTGACGCCTTCACCTGCACGTTCAGTCGGACTGAGAGTGAGGGCAATGTGATGAGCTGCCTGATGACGCTCCTATAGGGCACCCGGTCAGCAGCCGAGTACTCGGTGGAGTTCCGGGTTGTTGCTGCAGACTGAGGGTGGAATGAAATTGCTTTGCGCAGTGCATTCCTCCACGGGTTGAACAAACAGCTGCGGGATGAACTGGCAGTTCACCCTTTCCTTAAGACCGTTGATGACCTAATAGCTCAAGCAGTCGGTTTGGATAACCGGCACTGTGAACGCACGAAGGAGCATGAGTCCTCATCTCGCCCACGTGTCGTGCGCGGACCCGCCATGAGTACTCAAACTGGCGGTGCCGTCTCTTCGCCCGAGCTGATGGAGCTCTCTCGGCATCTCACCGATGATGAGCGCCGGCAAAAGCGAAGGGCTGGCGTGTGCCCGCACTGTGGTTTGCTGAACCACAGCCAGGACGAATGCCGCCAGCAACCAAGAAGACACGGCCCGTCAGTAACCATGGGGGGTCTGGCGGGCAGGACTAGATTCACTCCCCCCGGTAATTTTTCTATTTCGGCCCTTGTACAGCTGCCGGGGGTCAAGAGGATGATAAAGGTGCTGGTTAACTCAGGGTTGGAGGGTAATTTTGTATCTGCTGAATTTGTTAAACAGGTGGGTATTCCCACACGAAAATTGCTCCGTGATCAGAGAATCACAACCATATCTGGCCGGGAGGTTGCAGTAGTCACTCGTAGCACGGTGCCGATCTCCATCCTCCCTTTCCAGGAACTACCGGGAGGAACTTTCTTTCTTAGTTCTTCCTATTTCATCTTTCCCAGTGGTCCTCAGGTATCCATCATCCCCCAGACTTATCACGATCTTGGAGAGGTCTTTAGCAAATCAAGAGTGTTGTTGCTGCCACCTCAAAGCTCTTATGATTGTGCCATAGACCTCATTCCGGGGGCGAGGCTGCCAACCAGTCGGCTATACAGTATTTCTGGGCCGGAGAGGGAGGCAATGGAGAGGTATATTAAGGAGTTCTTGAACGTCTGCCTTATTCGGCCCTCTTCAGCTCCTCTTGGAGCTGGGTTCTTCTTTGTTGGAAAGAAGGATGGCTGGCCGCGCCCATGCATCGAGTACCGGGAGCTTAATGCTATTACCATCAAGGACAAGGACCCTCTACCCTTGATCAATTCAACGTTCGAGCTCCTTCAGCATTCACGGGTGTTCACCAAATTGGATCTTAGGAACGCATATCATTTGGTCCGCATTTGCGAGGGCAATGAATGGAAGATGGCATTTAAGACACACCAGGGGCAATTTGAGTATCTTGTGATGCCCTTTGGGCTCACTAATGCCCCCGCCGTCTTCCAGTGGTTAATTAACGACGTCCTCCGTGACATGCTGTATCAATTCGTGTTTGTATACCTGGATGACATTTTGATCTTCTCCTACTCGCCAGAGGAGCATGAAGCCCACATTAAGGCCATTCTACAACGGCTCTTGGAGAACCGGCTCTCCGTCAAAGCAGAGAAGTGTGAGTTTTCAGCAACATCAACCACTTCTTGGGCTTCATAGTAGCTGAGGGAAGACTCATTGCTGACCCGGCCAAGGTGGAGGCAGTGCTGGATTGGCCAACTCCTCACTCCCATAGGGAGCTTCAATGCTTCCTCGGGTTTGTGAGCTTTTATCGCCAGTTCTTAAGGAACTATAGTGGGGTGGCTGTCTTTAACTCAGCTGACCTCCATTAAGGTCCCCTTTTGCTGGACCAAGGCAGCGGAGCAGGCATTTAACAAATTAAAATGCCTGTTCACAGACACACCCATCTTGGCACAGGTCAACATGCAGCTCCAGTTTGTCCTCAGGGTAGACACATCTGACACAGGGGTTGGCGCTGTGCTGTCACAGCGCACGTCCTCGGATCAGAAGCTCCACCCGTGTGCATATTTCTCTCGTTGGCTTACGCCGGCCGAGAGAAATTATGACATGGGGGACAGAGAGCTGCTAGCCATTAAGTTGGCACTGGAGGAGTGGAGACATTGGTTGGAGGGTGCCATTCACCCCATCATCACATGGACCGACCACAAGAACCTGGAGTACTTGCGGTCAGCCTGCCAACTGAATGCCAGGCAGGCCCGCTGGGCTTTATTTTTCCAGCGGTTTAATTTTACCATCACGTACTGGCCTGGTGCCCAGAACATCAAACCGGACGTGCTATCGCGCCAGTTTGACTCCCCCTTCCCTCCCCCCAAATCATCATCCCGCCTTCGTGCGTCCTCGGTGCCCTTACTTGGGATATAAAGCGGAGGGTCCGTCAGGCCCAGTCCCGAGAGCCTGTGCCAGTAGGGTGCCCCCGGAATCGTCTCTACATCCTGGCTGCCTTCCGCAGTGACGTTCTCCAGTGGGCCCATACCAGCTGCTTCACTTGTCATCCTGGCATCGCCCACACAGTGGACTTTGTCTGGCGGGCGTTCTGGTGGCCTATGGTGTGGCGGGACGCACGGGACTACCTGAGGGCCTGTCAGACCTGTGTCTGGGGGAAATCTGACTCTTCTCCCCCCTCGGGACTCCTCCATCCCCTTCCCACCCCGGGTCGTCCTTGGTCTCATATCGCCGTGGATTTTGTGACCAGACTCCTCCCCTCCTGTGGGAAGACTGTAATCCTTACGATCGTGGATTGCTTCTCCAAGGCGGTGCATTTGGTGGCCCTCCCGAAGCTTCCCTCAGCCTTGGAGATGGCGGTTCTGTTGACAGACCACTTGATCAAGGTCCACGGCATCCCCATCAATATTGTGTCTGACCGGGCTCCACAATTTACGTCCCAGGTCTGGAGGGCCTTTTGTCAGACACTGGGCACTACAGTGAGTCTCTCCTCCGGGAATCATCCTCAGAGGAATGGGTATGCAGAGCGCGCCAATCAGTCCCTGGAGGCCACCCTGTGGTGTGAAACAGTTGAGAAACCGGCTTCTTGGAGCTCACACCTGACCTGGGTGGAGTATTCCCTCAACTTGGCCGTTTCCATGGCCACCGGACTCACTCCATTCGAGGCATCCTTGGGTTACACCCCGCCTCTTCTTCCTATGGCTGAGAGGGAGGTGGCGGCTCCGTCTGTAGAGGCCCATGCTCGTCGATGCCGGCGTGTCTGGAGGGCTACCCGGGCTGCCCTGGCACGCACCATGGAATGCACCTGGGCTGCCGCTGACAGGAAGCGGGTCCCGGTTCCTAAGTACACTGTGGGACAGCATGTCTAGCTGGTGGTGAGTCAGATCCCTTTGAAGGAGAAGTCTAAGAAGTTGTCCTCCTGTTTTCTGGGACCGTTTCCCATCTCCCGGATTATCAATGACGCGTCCCACATCAAACCCCTCTTAGTCAGTTCTCTCTGCCACCCCCACCCCCCCCGCAGCCGCCTCCTCCTCCTTGTGTCATCGACGGTCACCCCACCTACGTGGTCTGCCGTATTCTGGATGTTTGCCGTCGGGGCTGAGGATTGCAGTATCTGGTGGACTGGGAGGGCTACCGCCCGGAGGAATGGTCCTGAACCCCCTCGTCGTGGGTTCTGGACAAGGAGATGCTCCGGGCCTACCACTGGACTCACCCTGAAAAGCCCTCAGGACCACTAGGAGGCGCTCCTAGAAGGGGGGGGGGGCCCTGTCATGGGCAGTGAGAGCGCGCCCCTACCATCCTGCCATATGTTCACAAACTCATCACTGCACCCGAGGCAGAGGACAGACCTGCGCCCGCTCATCAGCCAACATATTTAAGGAGGCCTCCTCTGTGCAGTCAACGCTGGCTCGTCTGGGTATACTGCCCTAAATTCAGGCAAGCAGGTCGTTTTTGCTAAGCTTAGACACGTCGTCTAAACTGTGCTCTATTTTCTCCCTAACAGGTTGCTGCTATCGTGTGGGTGTGTCTCGGGTCTGCGTGCGCTCTCCTGTCGCCTCATCACTTCCTCAGCAACAATCTCTACCTGGTCAGGCACTATCAGCTCATTCCCCCCTACCCTACTGGTTCACCTATTCCCCGTTGGAGTCCTGCTGGTCCACCCTCGGAACCCTGAGTAAGTGGCAATTTGGCTCGCTCATATTCCCTACTCCACTCCTCAACTGACAGCTCTCGTTTTCTCTCCACAGGTGGATTGTTTCCTCTGGCGAGTGGCTGTTTAATTAACTGTGCGCTGTTTTCTATATTTAATAAACTGTTGAATGTTCCCCCCTTGTGTGGTTCCGTCCTGTGCTACCATCATGCACGTGAGCTGTCAGCTTAACCATGACATGTGGGATCAGTCCTGATGCCTGGGAAAATATTGTTCAATTACATGCAACATGGTGTAACACATGTTGTGAGGAAGTTTTTGAAGAGCGCAGGACAAGTCTTTCTAACAATATGAGGGCTAGAAGGAAAGCCAGCGCCAGCAACACATAGCAAACTCCTTATATACATGTCAAACCTGCATTCGGTTCAGTCATTCAAGAATCAACTTAATCTCCCACAAAAAGAATAATTGTTAATGGTGTCGGCGGTTACTCATGTGTCCACACCCATCATGAGAATCCACATGCAAAAAAGCTACACATTTATAAGAGAATAGTTGTATATTTAAGAATAAGATTCAAAGATTCAATGATTTTTATTTGTCAATACTTCTATACGTACGGGACATACAGGAGAATTAAAATGCCGTTTCTCGCTCTCTTAGTGGTGTGCAATATAAAAGAAAAGAAGGAAAAAGGATGAAAAACAATAACAGTAGTCTATATACAGTAATGCTACCCACAGTGCAAATAAAGATAAAACCAAATAAGATAAAATCCAAGCAATCCTATGTACAGAAAAAAACGTAGAGCCGTAGTACCCATAATTGCAAGTTCAATATGGTAGTGGAGGTGCAGACAGTGACAGATTCGACTGAACATGATCCGATGATCCGTAATTGCAATGACAGACAGCAGCAGGTATGGAATTTGTGCCATACCTGCACAATTGCCATTATTGGCCCACCTAGCTGTCTATCATGTAGATGGAGGGGTGCTATTTGTGCCATACCTGAACAAATAGTAAATCACCTATTACTAATGTTGACAGGCGAATACGTACAGGTTTACCTCAATTTTATTAACACTCAAATATAATTTGTGGCTCCAGGTAGAGTAGAAATTGCTGAGCTGTCATCTAAGGACTAGTACATAGACATGGAGAAGAGGGTGTTTTAGGGTCTTGAGCCCCTGTCCCTTTTCCTTTAAAGGGGTCATTGACTGCACTTTTTCCACATTTTAACAGCTCACACATGTCTTAATGAAGTGTTTGTGACATATCTCAAAGGGCAGTATCTCGCTCTGCGGGATGCCCATGACCAGCTGGGGTAGGCCCCATCATGAGGTGGCTCCTCTATGCTGCCCACAAGAGCGGAGCAGAGTCACACGGAGCCCTAGGGGATGCTGGGGGAGCTGGCCGTGAGAGCCAGCAGCCTCCAGACAGCAGCCTCGGGTTAGGGCCAGGTTGGTTGCCACAACTGGCGCGCCAGTGCTGGAGATTTACTATGGAATCATAGCAAAATTATTGGGAGATGGGCCATAGCGATGCAAGGTATATTGTGGACTGTGGACCAGAAAACCAGGTGGTAACAGGGATTGTTATTAGGGCAGGGGTGTCTAATCATGTGCCATGGAGGGCCAAGACACTGCAGGCTTTCCCTCCAACCAGTGTCTTCAACAGCAGATTTCACTGAATTTCTTCCCACTGATTGCTGATAAGTGAAAAGACCTGCTAAAGAGTCTGGGGAGAAGAGGAAACCTGCAGGGTCTTGGCCCTCCATGGCACATGGCTGGACACCCCTGTATTAGGGTGACTCATCTGAAAAAAATAATATAAGCCACACTTGGTTCAAGCTTCCTGGTATTAGCTTGGGGGCTATTAGCTCAGGGGCTAGTAGGCTACCTTTAGCACCCCTCCATCTACATGACAGACAGCTAGTTGGGCCAATAATAGAGCAGTGGGCTGGTCTGAAGGATGGCAGTGGGTAGGCTTTTTGAACATTTGATGTAGAAGAATTACCAGAAAGAGTCAAAAACATTTTTGGGAGTTTCTCTGAGAGAAAAACGAGATAAAGGTAGTATGCTTTTTTTCAGATCGTTGACTGTCTGGAAAATTTTGGGCTTATTATGTGACCAGTTGACACATTTGACACAGTTAAACCTATAAACACACCATTTTTCAGTCAATGACCCCTTTAACTCTTAAGATGCATTTTCATTCTTAAGTGCCGTTTGTTTTTAAAACTGTTGTCTTCACTCCAAACAGTATGGTACGGAACGCTCCGTATGCATTCTGTACAGCAAGTTCAGTACATGTTCCGTACTGAACATGTTCCATACATGTTCTGCACAGGACATCTGCCGGTCCTGCCTGCTGTCAGTTCAATGTCAATGTGCCTTCATCATTAGCCGCAGTCCGCACTTAGCATGTTCCGTACATATACCACTCATGTCCCGTACATGACAGTTGTAAATAAGTGCAATTGCAGTTATTAATAAATTAATAAATGCAACAAGGAATCAAGGAACCTACTGTAAGTAATGAATGGAAAATGATATTGAGGCTTTGGAGCTTGTCTCACTCTTCAGTGTATCAGAGCTTCTATCAATACACTAATGTCACGTGACTGATGACGTCTGAAGCTTCAAGCATCATCGCTGCTTCACTTCACACTTCATTGGCTCAATATGTTTTGAAGCTTTCATCAATCGTTCAATCTGAGGAATCGATCCACTTCCTCCCTTGGGACTGACCGCGGGCTGCTCCCTCGCTGGACTGGAGAACAGCTGTCACCCCACAGTGCTCGGGCTACAGTGAAACTGTCCTGTGCTGTACATACAGTCATGTGAAAAAATTAGGACACCCCATTAAATATTCAGTTCTTTATTAAGAAATGTTTGCATATCTATGTCCAACCTTGTTTTTGTTTAGATTTGCATTTTTTAACATTTATTTTAGCCATTTTAAGTGGGAATGAAAAAAGATGGGGGGTGCCCTAATTTATTCCTCACTATTTGTTTAGAATGACATTTTCCAGAAAATTTGAGAAAAGTCTTTAATTCATTTTTAATTGTTTAGTTGTATTACGTGAATCTCCCGGTATTTTTAACATTGATATTAAATATCCATATGTCCAAATATGTTAAAAAAAAAACACAGGCTTATACAGGGTGTCCTAATTTTTTCATATGACTGTATCTACAGAACATGTACGTAAGGCACTTGGGAATATTAGCTGGCTGGATCACAAGCTAGCAGGACTGCTAGCATCCCATTCGGAACACTACATATAGAACATGTAAGTAAACACTTGAGACTGCTAGCTAGCAGGACCGCTAGCGTTCCATAAGGAACATTCCATACCTAACGTTCTGTACGTAAGGCACTTGGGAATGTCAGGAAGCTGGACTGCTAGCTTGCACAACCTAAGAACATGTACGGAAGACGGACAGAACGCTAGCATATAGAACATTAAATACTTCCATATCCAATGTTACATGTACATGTTTCTAAAACGCTTGAGATCGCTAGCTAGTAGGTCCGCTAGTAGGACCGCTTCGTGCGGAATGTGTACGGAAGGTGTACGGAACATGTACGGAACATTCCATGCGGAATTCAGAAGGAACATGTATGGAACGTGGACGCAGCGTTCTGTACCATACTGTTTGTTCCATGTTTTCCACTCTTAACTGTTGTTTTAACTCTTAAGGGACAATTTCAAAGCAAGCTTCCTCTTTTAAGGCACATTTTCACTTTTTTTTATATGAATGAATGAATCTTTATTTCGGATATTTATTTCGGATAGATTAAAAGTAAAGATTAAAAAAAAAAGAAACAGAACAATATAACAAAGGGGGAAAAAAAAATCCAACAAGGTCAAATCAAACAATAACTCCTCTGATTATACAGTTCAACATAAGTTATCCGAAATGGGTGATGGCTGAAGCCGCAGCTTATATTACCCACCCATATTCCATCCAAGAATCCAAAAGAAAAACAAAACAAGAGCGATTACAATTCAGAACAAAGCTAAGACAAAATGTCACAAAAAAAACTAAGCAACAACACAACACAGACTGAATATGACAATCCTTATGTGATTTTACATGTCATCTTGTATATGTTTGGAGTATTTCTTCCTTTAGTTTTTGTTTAAATTGTCCAAGCGTTGTACATGATTTTAATTCAGGTCCAAAAGTGTTCCACAATCTGACTCCTTGCACTGAAATACAGTGTTGCTTGGTGGTAGTTCTCACTAAGGGTTTTTGAAATATACGTACATGTTCCTGTGAAATTATATTGTTTCTCCCTTATTTGGAACAACTTTTGGATATTTGTGGGCAATGATAGATTCTTTACTTTAAACATAATTACTGCAGTTTTAAAGTCAACCAGATCTTTCAACTTGAGAGCTTTTAATTTAAGGAAAAGTGGGTTTGTTGGTTCCCTGTAAGCAGCTTTGTTTATTATTCTAATAGCTCTCTTCTGAAGCATAAAGGCTGGATATATGTTTGTTTTATATGTATTTCCCCATACTTCAGTACAATATGTCATGTATGGGAGTATTAATGAATGGTACAAAGTATATAATGTGTGTTGATTCAGCAAATATTTCACTCTGTTTAGTATTGCAATTGATTTAGATATTTTAATATAATTAATATGTGACTTTCAACATAGTTTATTATCAATTATTACTCCAAGAAATTTAGTTTCAGATACCCTTTCAATCTCTACACCATTTACACTAAGTTTAGATACTAAGCTGTTGTGATGGTTGTTAAAAACTATAAATTTTGTCTTACTTAAATTGAGCGTTAATTTGTTTGAATCAAACCAGTTTAAGCTTTCCTAATTCCTTTCCGAGTGTATCCAAAAGTTGTTCCAAATTGCTTCCACTGCATAATAAATTAGTATCATCGGCAAACAACATTAAATCCATTTTTTCCGAGACTTTACATATATCATTTATATACATATTGAATGACAATGGCCCCAAAACTGAACCCTGTGGGACTCCACAAGTAACCTTCAGTAACTGTGAGTTTTTGTTACCAACACATACATACTGATATCTATTCTTTAAGTAACTACATAACCAGGACAACCTGGACAACCTGGTTCCAAGGTTGTCATAGCCAGGAGCGGCACTGGGGCTAAGCTCCCAGTGCTCATAAAATGCTCCTTATGGCGTACGTCTCGAAAAGCCTCTGACAACTAAGTCCAACTCCTAGCCTGCCCGTGTGGTTTAGTTTCTAAGCCCGGCGGAACTGCTTTTACTAATAGGAGAAGGGGCGAGGGCAGATCTCTGGCGCCTTAAAACCAGATGCTTCGGGTAGATAGTGGCTCGTCAACCTGGGAAGGTAGCCCATCTAGGGAAAGGTAAACCCTGATTTCAAACCTCCGCTGCCTTGCGGCACACCCGGTCACGGGAAAGGCTTCAGGAGTCAACCCTGAGGAAAAATCCGGAGTCGGAGCCCCTAAGGCAGTTCTCTGTTGTTCTCAAAATCGTTCTGGCAGCTCCTGCGACGGCGCTGGTGCCAAACTGTAGCAGCCCTGCTGTTCCTTTGGATTCATCAGTGACGTGGAGAGGGGGGACATGCTGCATGGGCAACATCTTGTCCTCCATATCTTCCTGCCCAGGCTTGAATCCTACCAACGCCCAACACTGGAAGGTAGAACACCGGATCACTGGAGAGGACACTCCAGCTTCGCCTTTGGCATAGACAAAACACAGGGAATGACAGTTACCGGTTATAAACCACCGCTCAATTGGCATAGAGCGCGGCTCTATCATCGGATCTCACTGGACAGCTACCGCCCACCTCAAGCTGGGCAGCCCCCAGCCAATAAGGTGTTGTCCCGCCACAGCTTGCTTTCCTCATTGGGTGCATGGGGATGAGGAGAAGTCCGAACAGCAGGCTGAGAACCTTCGCACCAGGCAAGACAAAAAAACAAAAGAGACCAACTCTAAAACTGGGAACTTGGAACGTCTGCACTATGAGGACAGGACTCGCTGCTAACCTCAAGGACATCAACGACACCAGGAAGACTGCCATCATCAATAATGAGCTGAAGAGACTGGGAGTGGATATTGCCACTCTCCAGGAAACACGGTTGGCTGACGCAGGCACACTGAGAGAGAAGGACTACACATTCTACTGGCAGGGAAAGGGCAGTGACGAATACAGGGAACACGGAGTGGGCTTCGCAGTGAAGAACACCTTGCTGAAGATGGTGGAACCAGGCAGCACTGGCTCTGCACAACTCCTCACCCTCCGCCTGAACACCACTCAAGGCCCAGTCACCCTCATCAGTGTGTATGCCCCAACACTGACAGCCACACCAGAGGCAAAAGACGAGTTCTACGAGAATCTTGCAACAACTGTCAGGATCATCCCCAACTCTGAACAACTCATTGTCCTTGGAGACTTCAATGCCAGAGTGGGTGCTGACCACGACTCCTGGCCCTCCTGTCTTGGACCATTTGGCGTGGGCAGAATGAATGACAACGGACAGCGGCTGCTCGAGTTCTGCACATATCACGATCTGTGCATCACAGACTCGTTCTTCAAGACCAAGCCCCAACACAAGGTTTCCTGGCGACATCCGCGCTCAAAGCACTGGCACCAGCTGAACTTGATCCTGACCAGGCGCACCTCACTGAAGAATGTGCTAATCACCCGTTCGTTCCAGAGTGCAGATTGCGACACAGACCATTCATTGGTGTGTTGCAAGGTCAAGCTGCAGCTGAAGAAATTCCATCGCGCTAGACAGCCTGGAAAGGCACGGATTGACACCAGCAAGATGGCCCAACCAGAACTTGTTGAGCAGTTTGCCTCCACCTTTGAGAAGGAACTTGGTGTACCACAAGAAGGAAAATCTGCAAAGCAGAAGTGGGAAGAGCTGTGAAACACCATCCACCGCACAGCCTTGGCTACCTTTGGGAGGAAGACCTCGAAGTCACAGGACTGGTTTGATGCCAAGTTGACCAAGATGACCCCCGTTATTGAAGCCAAGCGCTCAGCACTTGCTGAGTACAAGAAGTACCCAAACGAGAAGAATCTCCAGATTCTCAGGGCTGCGAGAAGCAAAGTTCAGCAGACTGCTCGGCGCTGTGCCAACGAGTACTGGACTCAGCTCAGCCAAGACATTCAAACCGCTGCCATAACAGGGAACATCCGTGGTATGTACGATGGCATCAAGAAAGCACTTGGTCCGGCTCAGAGCAAGACGGCCCCCCTCAAATCCTCCACTGGGGAGATGATCACAGAAAAGAACAAGCAGATGGAGAGATGGGTGGAACACTACTCCGACCTCTACTCCAGACAGAACACCGTGACACCATCAGCCCTTGATGCCATCGACTGCCTGCCATCCATGGACGGACTTGACGCCGAGCCAACCATCGACGAACTCAGCAAGGCCATTGATAGCTTGGCCGCTGGCAAGGCACCCGGCAATGACAGCATACCCCCCGACCTGATCAAGCACTGCAAGACCGCCCTACTGCTGCCATTGCATGACGTCCTCTGCCAGTGCTGGAAGGAAGGTGCCATACCACAGGACATGAGGGATGCCAAGATCATCACCCTCTACAAAAACAAAGGGGAGAGAAGCGACTGCAACAACTACAGGGGCATCTCCCTCCTCAGCGTTGTTGGCAAAGTCTACGCACGAGTTGTTCTCGTTCGTCTACAGAAGCTTGCCGAACGTGTCTACCCCGAGTCTCAGTGTGGCTTCTGCGCTAAGCGATCGACGGTAGACATGATATTCTCCATCCGCCAACTCCAGGAGAAATGCAGAGAACAGATCATGCCCCTGTACGTCGCCTTCATCGACCTCACCAAAGCGTTCGATCTGGTCAGAAGAGAGGGCCTTTTCAAGATCCTGCCAAAGATAGGATGCCCACCAAAGTTGCAAAGCCTCGTCGAATCATTTCACACCAACATGCAGGGGATAGTGCAGCACGACGGCAACGTCTCAGAGCCATTCAACATACGTAGCGGAGTGAAACAGGGCTGTGTACTTGCGCTAACCCTCTTTGGGATCTTCTTTGCTATGCTCCTGAGGCATGCCTTCAGCACAGCAACAGAGGGAATCTACCTGCACACAAGATCTGACGGCAGGCTTTTCAACCTCGCCCGCCTGAAAGCCAGAACCAAAGTACGCAAGGCTCTAATCAGAGACATGCTGTTCGCAGACGACGCTGCAGTCGCAACCCACACACAGCAGGAGCTTCAAACCCTGATGGACTGCTTCTCCCAGGCATGCAAGGACTTCGGGCTTACCATCAGCCTGAAGAAGACTAACGTCTTGGCGCAAGGCAAGGAAGCACCACAAACCATCACCATCGACGACTACAAGCTGGAGGTCGTGAATCAGTTCACGTACCTGGGGTCCACGATCAGCAACAACCTCTCCCTTGATACAGAGATCGACAAGAGGATTGGAAAATCAGCCTTCACACTCGCTCGCCTCACCACACGAGTGTGGAAGAATCCCAAACTCTCTGTCAAGACGAAGATGGCAGTGTACAACGCCTGCGTCATCAGCACACTGCTCTATGGGAGTGAGACGTGGACAACATACGCCCGGCAGGAAAAGAGACTGAACTCCTTCCACTTGCGCTGCATTCGCCACAACCTGGACATATCCTGGCAGGACAAAGTGCCCAACACAGAAGTTCTGTCCCGCACCGGCCTTCTCTCCATGTTCACTCTACTCAGGCAGCGCAGGCTCCGCTGGCTAGGCCACGTTCACCGTATGGAGGATGGCAGAATCCCCAAAGACGTCCTCTACGGAGAACTGGCTACTGGCAGGAGAGACGTTGGCCGCCCACAGCTGCGCTTTAGAGACGTCTGCAAGACAGACATGAAGGCCCTGGAGATCAACGCAGAGCGCTGGGAGGACCTTGCAACGGACCGCTCCAAATGGAGAGGCACCCTGACCAGACAGCTCAAGGCGGGTGAAGAGAGACTGACTGCTGCAGCAGATGAAAAAAGGACCCGCAGGAAGAGCCGCCACAGACCCAGCAGCACGGAGACCACCCACAAGTGCGACCTGTGTGACAGGGACTGCCATTCGCGCATCGGCCTGTTCAGCCACAGGCGGTGCTTTTCCAGCAGAGTAGACATTTAGGATTCTCTTCCATGGTCATCATAGACCGACGGAGGCCGACGACATCAAATGCTTTTTTTAAGATCCAGGAATACCCCAACTGAATACTTTTAATTTTCAATGGCAGTTGATATTTTTTCTATAAATTCCATTAGAGCAAATGCAGTTGTCCTCTTGTGTTTGAACCCATATTGCTGCTCACACAATAAATTATTCTCCATTATGAAGTTGTTAATTCTCTCACAGAATATTTTTTCAAGTATCTTGGAAAATTGCCGCAATAGTGAAATTGGTCTATAGTTTGAAAATTCCTCTCTGTCACCCATCTTGAATATCGGAATTACTTTAGCTATTTTCATTGCATTGGGAAATATACCGGTTTGGAGAGACAGGTTACAAATATACGTCAGTGGTTTCATAAGCATTCAATAATAGTTTTGACTAAGAGCATGTCAATACCATCACAGTCCGTAGATGTTTTACTTTTAAATGGTTTAACAATTTCAATGACCTCGCTCTCGTCTGTGTTCTTTATGAAAATGGAGTCTTTTACAGCAGTGTTTTTGCTTACTGTATCACCCGTAGGTGCCATAATGGGTATTTCTTGAGCCAAATTAGGACCAATGTTAACAAAAAAGTTATTAAATTCATCTGCAGGTGAGACTGCATTCACACTCTGAATCGTTTTTGTTTTTTTTTGTTTTTTTTTGAAAAATTGGTTGGGTAGCTTATATTTCTATTTTTATTTCCAAGAATATTGTTAAGTATTGTCCATGTATTTTTAATATTGTCTCTATTTTCTCCAGTTCTTTACTGTAATAGTCTCTTTTACTAGATCTCATTATATATGTTAACTTATTTTTGTATGTTTTATACCGCTGCTCTGCTTCTTTTGTCCTTTTCTTTAGAAAAGCTTTATATAATACATTTTTCTTTTTACACACCTTTTGTAATCCTTTGGTTAACCATGGCTTGTCGACAAATTTATGTTTTAGCTTTTTCTTTACTAATGGACAATTTTTTTCATGAAGAGTGGTTACAATGTTCATAAATGTGTCATAGGCTTCATTTACATCTGATACATAGACTTTTGTCCAGTCTTGCTTCAGCAAGTCTTCTTTAAAAGAACTGATTGCATTTTGTGATTTGCATCTGAAAAATTTTAAAGTTTTTTCTGTATTGGCCCCCGTGTGGCCATGGATAAGTGCAAAGACTGGCAAATGGTCACTTATATCATTTATCAATAATCCACTTTCTATTTTCTTATCAATAATATTAACAAACAGGTTATCAATAAGTGTAGCAGTGTGAACTGTGATTCTACTGGGATGTGTTATTGTGGGATATAGACTCATACTGTACATAGAATTCATGAATGACATAACGTTCGGCTCAGGAGACGCACACACACAGGCTCAGAGTAGTTCAAACTGTTTATTAACAACAGGGATGTTTGGGTGCGTGTCTGCGGAATGTTAATGTGTTGGTGGTGGCGTCTGCTTCGGACCCAGAGGCAGGAGACCGTTCAGCCGGCAACCCTATGGGAGAAATCAGACACAGGGTGATGAGCACACACCAACACAGGAGGAGAATAGGCGAGGGAGAGAAGCTTACTTGTTGGGACAGATGACTGGCGCTTCAAGGATGGAAGCCCGGGAGACAGCTACCTGCAGGGCTTGGTGCAGCAGCGAGGAGAGACGAGGGACGGGATTGTCCGCCGCCGAGGAATCCACCTGTGCACAGGGGAGCAGACTGGAGAGATGAGGTAAGCGATTTTCTTACCGCTGACGAGGATGCTGAAGAGAATGTGGTAGAAGCCCATGCAAGGGAAATGAAGTCTACGGCTTCAGGCCGAAGCTCAGGGCGAGGCAGCTTTTATCCCTTGCCACTGACGAGTAGCAGGTGCGTGAGCAGGTGGCGCCGCTGATGAATGGCGCGGCGTGACAGTACTCCCCCCTCTAGCAGCGCCTCCTGGCGATGGCTTATCCGGGTGCGCTCGGTGGAAGTCCGCGATGAGCGATGGGTCCAACACAAACGACGGGGGCACCCACTGTCGATTCTCGGGCCCATAGCCCTCCCAGTCCACCAAGTATTGAAACCCACGACCCCGGCGCCGGGAGTCCAGGATGGAGGAGGCGGACCAGGCCGGATGGCCACCAATCATCCGGGGCGCGGGTTGCGCTGCAGGAGGAGGGCAAAGGGGGTCAGAGACTGCCAGTTTCACCTTCGACACGTGGAAAGTAGGATGAATGCGGAGGGAGGGGGGAATAGCCACGCGCACAGCCACCGGGTTGATGATCCGGGTGATGGGATAGGGACCCATGAAGCGCTGTGCCAGCTTTCTCCTCTCGCCTTTTAGAGTGACGTCCTGGGTGGAAATGTAAACAAGCTGCCCAACTCTGTACGCCGGGGCAGGTCTTCTACGCCGGTCCGCCACAGTCCTGTTGCGCTCCGCTGTGCGTAATAGCGCATGGCGCGCGGCAGCCCAGGTGGAGCGGAACTGCCTGAGATGGGCCCTAACTGATGGGACAGTTACTTCACTCTCCTGCTCCGGAAACAGCGGGGGGTCGTAACCCAGGGACGCTTTGAAGGGGGACATCCCTGTAGCAGAAGAGCGAGCGGTGTTGTGGGCATATTCAACCCATATTCAACCCATATTTGCTCCAGGACGTGGGTTTGGATCTGGACACACAGCGGAGCGCAGCCTCCAGCTCCTGGTTGGTCCTCTCACACTGCCCGTTGGATTGGGGGTGATGGCCGGAGGAGAGGCTCACCTTGGCTCCGATGGCGTTGCAGAAAGACCTCCAAACCTCAGATGAAAACTGGGGGCCCCGGTCCGAGACCACGTCCACCGGAATCCCATGCAGCCTGACCACGTGTTGGACGAGGAGGTCCGCCGTCTCCAGGGCAGTAGGGAGGCCTCGCAGGGGGACGAAGTGCACGGCCTTGGAGAAGCGGTCCACAATGGTCAGGATGGTGTCATAGGAGTTGGAGACAGGGAGTCCGGTGACGAAATCCAGCGCGATGTGCGACCAGGGCCTGCCAGGAACGGGCAGGGGCTGGAGCAGACCTGCTGGAGGGGCATTTCCCGACTTGCAGGTGGCACAGATTGGGCAAGCCCGGGCGTAGCAAGGGAAATGAAGTCTACGGCTTCAGGCCAAAGCTCAGGGCGAGGCAACTTTTATCCCTCGCCGCTGACGAGTAGCAGGTGCGTGAGCAGGTGGCGCCGCTGATGAATGGCGCGGCGTGACAATGAACTCTGTAATTACATTTTGTTGAAATGGATTTAGTAAATCAATATTGAAATCTCCACAAATTACAGCCCTTTTCTTACTAGTAATATTATTGTACAGCTCAACTAATTTATCTCTGAATGTCTCAATGAAAGTTCCCGGCATTCTATATATACAACTTATAATTAGATTTTTTGTTTTATCTTGGTCAATCTCAACAGTAACACACTCCAGAATCCCTGGTAGTGCAAAGGACATTCCATTTACAATCTTACACCTATACAGGTCATCAATATACAGTGCAACACCACCACCCTTTTTTTGAGATCTGTTAATATGAAACATTTGATATCCACTTTAACTGCACAGGGTGGAGTAAATAATGGCAATGCTTCATGCTAATGTCTTGAAGGGTTAACCTCTCTCTCTCTCTGTTCCTTCAGTCAACACTGAAAACTACAAAATAAACATAAATCTTTGAATCTCTTAAATCACAGTTGTTTTCACCCATTTAAACCTAAAGGTACAAACTGTTACAATAACAAGATATCAGCTTAACAGGAATGTCAAAGTCAAAGTCAACTTTATTGTCAATTCTGCCATATGTAAAGCTAGGGCTGTGCGATATGACAATATATTTCGGATGACAATATAAAAACATCTATCGTTTCATAGAATACTCTATTGCAGGGGTCACCAACTAAAACTGCAAAAGGTCCAATAAGTCGGTCTTCCTCCCCAGCCGAGGTCCAAACTAGGTGTGGGAATCTTTAGGCACCTTATGATTCAGAACTCTGATTTGATTCTAAAACCATTCTCAATGCATCTTGATGCATTTTTTTTTTCTGTTCAAGATTTTTCCCTCCCACTGTGTGACAACTTGGCCCTTGTAAAGCAAAGTATTTGCAGTGATCCATGAATTTACTTCCAACCTCTTTTATTAAAACAAATGGAAGAGAACTTTGACACATGGTGGGCAGTGATGGCTTAATGGTTAAGGATGTGGACTGGTGAGCGGAGGGTCACGGGATCAATCCCTGGTCTGGCAGGATCAGATCTGGGTGGGATAGATAATATAGCAGTGTTTGTGTCACCTTCCTTAACCCCACTGTGGTGCCCTTGAGCAAGGCTTCAGTGGAGCTGCTCGGTGGCCACAGGCCAGTCTGTAGTTGTACTGGGCAGCTTCCAGGTGTGAGTGTGAACATGGCGTTCTTGAAAAAGAGAGTTTGCCTCTCAATGGAACTACCCTGTATAAATAAAAAACATGGACAAATTTATCTCAAAATGTTCTTTTAAGAACTCTCATCTTTTCATTGACATTCTTTCACAAGACCACAGCTGTCTCCAGACAGGCCAATATCATTTAACTTGCTTTCACACATTATTTAATTAAGCTCATGTTTTAGCTCTAAATTAATTTAAAAAAAAAATTAATTCTTTGTTCAATTTAAAACAACACGTAATATAAAATTTTATAATACAGGAGAACACTAAATGTGTTTGTTGACTCAAAAAAAAAATAGATCTAAAATTCTAAAATCTACAACTAAAATCCTAAAAATGTTTTACAGGAGAACACAAACTAAATTGTATTACATTTTTTTAAAAAAAGATTAATACCTATAAAAAAAACCCTAAATTTCACAAAAAGTCCACCTCTATACAATATTTTCAGTGCAGAAAAAACAGTTTCATACTAAAAAAAAAAAAAAAACAAAAAAACAGACACAAAATACAATTCCAGGACACAAAATATCCACCTTATTTCTAGCCCCAGTCATGCCTTGCATGAATTTTGTGTGCAACTTCCAGTACTAGTTTAGAATGTGTGGTTGTCACTGAAACGGGACCCTTTTCCTTGTTAAAAAACGATGACTTTGGGATCAAAAATGCGGGAACATGGCCTTTTGCACCTCAAAAACTAATATAATCATACCACTTCCCACGAGGGAAGATGACCTTAAAAAGTGGCCTCGCAGACAGTAGCGCCGTTAATTAGCTCCGCTGCTAAGATGCTAACGGTGTAAACAAATAAAAGCTCTGAGATATATCAATGTCTCCACCGCAATAATGTCTGTTGCATTTTGTTAAAAGATGTTGGACATAATCAAATTTACCTTAGAGCAGACACAGAATCTAGTCAGAGCCACAACCACAACACCATGCTTGGGTGTTTTGATGTTGGGGTAAATACAGAAAGCTGCAGCTGTTTATTTTACCCCGACATTAAAATCCTCATGCTGCTGCCATGCCGTGAATGCTTGTTATTTAACTTAATACGTACAGCCATTTTCTGACAATTGTTCAAAATTTTATTGATCTATATTTTGTGATAATTTAAAAATTAATGCATGCTGAAGCTACTAATATCAAGTCCATATCGTTCCAAGGTAGTGCAATGAAAGCACCCCCCTCCCCCAAAAAAACAACTATGTGATATCTTTCTTAAATTGTTTAGCCTTAGGAAGCAAACTGTTACTATTTCTTATTTTACTTCATGCAGCCTTGCATCTGGTGATATACGTATATGACACATAAGCATCAGATCTGTGACATTCATATAAGTGAAAACATACCTGGTGTGCTCTTGTGTCTGTCCTGTGTCTGTACCACCGATCACACCAGCTGTCCTTTTTAGTTTTCAGTGCATCATCTACGCATTGCTGGTGAGAAACCTCTATTTATACAGTCTATGGCACAACCACAAACACCAGCAAAATGTACCAGAACTATGCCAAAACATTCCAAAAATACAAAAACTACAAGTGCTGAAATTAGCTGCCACTTCAGTCCAAAACATGTATGTGGACTAGACAATAAAATGAATTTGAAAAACTTTTAAAAATGTTATTTTAAATGCCCCACTACTCCACTCTTGCTGACTGATTTAACACTGATTTCACAGCAGCACCCTATGGAATAAGGTGGATAGAAAAAATATAATTCCACAGGACAGAACTGCTTGACGTTTTTTTTTTTTTTATCTCAACAGTAATCTCTGTTATAGCATGGATGGAGCTGTAACTCCATGGTTACAGGGAGAGGGGAGGTAGAACTTTTTATGGTAAATGGTAAATGGCGTTCACTTATATAGCGCTTTTTATGCATCTCTTGATGACCAAAGCACTTCACAGATCCTGCTATCCACCCATTCTGTCATGATTTATTAACCAGAGGCTCAAATGCAGGGTGTACAACTCCGGAAGAAAACTCAGACTCAGAGGCAAAAGTAAACACAAATTTATTACAGGAAACACAACTAAACAACACCACAGATAATCTGAAACACAAAAAAACCCAGAAGGCACATCCTAGAAGCACACACAGCCTGTAAACAGAGAGAGAGAAGAGAAAAGTAGTTAGCAAGGGAAGGTGAGGATATGAATTGGCTAACTGAGAGGAGAGGAGACTTACAAACAGAGCAGAGGGGCTGGCAGTGAGACCCAGCGTGCAGAGGAATATTTGCTGGTGGAGTAGGAACTGGAGATGCCAGCGGGGATGAGGCTGGCCAGAGGAGAATGGGAGCTGTAGGCTGACCGGGTGAAGCAGGAGTAAACCAGATGAGATGGTAGAAGGGAGGAGTAGACCAGACAAGATGGTGGAAGGCCAGGTGTAGACCAGATGAGATGGTGGAAGGGCAGGTGAGCGTGCGGAACCCCGGAGAGACACACCACTGCGATGGCAGCAACCTGAGAGGAAAAGGAGAACACGATCAGCGAACAATTACAGAAAAACATAGAAAGTAATATTAGCCTTAGTTGAGGCAGTAATACCCAACGGTCCAGTGGCGAGGCATTCCCAGACTGGCTCTTTTAACCGCTGGCAGACAAGGAAGCAGCAGGTGTGCCCAATCATGCAGGTGCACACAATCAGCTCCAGAGCCAGGAAACAGACAGAGGGAAGCACACAGGAGAGGAGGGGGAGCACGCTCACCTGATCATCACACCCCCTCCCCCTCAAGGAGCACTGCCTGGCACCCCTCTGGGCTTGTTAGGGTGCGCCCAGTGGAAAGCTTGAACCACGCCCTTGTCATGGAAGAATGATCCTGGGATCCATGACCTCTCCTTTAGTCCATACCCCTCGCAATGAAAAAGATATTGCAGGCCCCGGTGGCGGACATCCAAAATCCTCTCGACGGTATAGGTTATATGGCCATCAAGGACCCAGGGAGAGGGGGAAGGAGGAGGCTTCGAGGGAAGACAGAGGGGGCTGATGGAGACAGGCTTTATCTGGGAAACATGGAAGGTTGGGTGAATACAGAGTGATGGAGGAAGCTCCAGCCGGACAGTGACGTCATTGATGGCCTCAGAGATGTGGAATGGACCCAGAAAATTATAACTTCCTCGATTCCATCTTCAGAGGCACCTGTTCCACTGACAACCACACCCTCTGTCCTACAGAGTACTTGGGTGCCGGTGCACATCTGCGATCGGTGTACAGACGGTTCCACCGAGGAGGGCAGCCCGGGTTGATCTCCAAATGCGTCGACAGCGACAAGCATGGGCCTCCAAGGACGGCACGGCTACCTCCGTCTCCGCCATAGGAAGAAGAGGTGGAGTATACTCAACAGAGGCCTCAAAGGGCGTCAGTCCGGAGGCAGAAGAGACGGCAGAGATCAGGGCATACTCCACCCAGGTTAAATGAAAGCCCCAAATAGTGGGGTTGCAGGAAGCCATGCACCGCAGGGTGGCCTGCAGGGACTGGTTGGCACGCTCGACCTGACCATTACTCTGCGGCTGGTATCCAGATGTCAGGTTGACGGTGGTGCTGAGGGAGCAGCAAAAGGCCTTCCACCCTTGGGACGTGAATTGCGGACCCCGGTCAGAAACAGTGTCAATCGGGATACCATGGAAGTGGATGACGTGGGAGTTAAGAAGGTTGGCAGTCTCAGTAGCAGAAGGTAACTTAGGCAGGGGAACCAGATGAATACATTTGGAAAAACGGTCTACAATGGTGAGTATAGCAGTGTTACCTTGAGATGGAGGGAGACCCATGACAAATTCAAAGGCTATGTGGGACCAGGGGCAACTAGGAACAGGTAAGGGATGAAGGAGGCCGGCTGGAGGTGAAGGGTTAGATTTGTTAGTAGCACATACTTGGCAGGCTTTGACAAAGTCCCAAACTTCAGCACGAAGTTTAGGCCACCAAAATACCCGTTGCAGCAACTCCACAGTCCATGAGATACCAGGGTGACACGTGAAAAACTAGTGTGCCCCCATTAGATGACGTAACTGCAGCGACCAGAGGGAACATACAAACGATTAGCCGGGCCTCCCTCCAATTTCCCAAGAGAGGGCTCCAACAATACAGGAAGAAGGCAGGATAGATTCAGAAGAAGGGGGCGTGGCGAGAGAATCAGAGGAGGGAGGATGGTCGGAGGAGAACTGTCGAGAGAGAGCGGCAGGTTTAATACTGCGGGAGCCAGGATAGTAAGTGATGGATAGATTGAACCTAAGAAAAAACAGAGCCCAACAGGCCTGTCTAGAATTTAACCTCCTGGCAGATCTTAAATACTTTAAATTTTTATGATCTGTCCAGATAATGATGGGAATGGAGGCACTGGCTGGATGGAATGGCTCCCTTCAGCCTCCATTCCTCCAAAGCCAGTTTGATGGCCAGCAGCTCATGGTATCCAATGTCGTAGTTCATCTTAGCGGGGGTCAGCTGCAGAGAAATACGCACACTGATGTAACTTCTGGTCAGACACGGAGCGCTGGGAGAGGACAGTGCCCACCCCTGAATCAGATACAGTACGTCAACCTCAACCACAAACTGAGATTGAGGGTCATCCTGAGCTAGGATGGGTGTCTTGGAAAATAGAGCCTTAAGCTCAGATAAGACCTGCTCCACTGCTTCAGGCCATTTAAATGAGACGTTAGTCGAGGTCAACTGAGTCAAAGGCAGGGCTACTTTACTGTAATTGTGGATGAAGCGGTGGTATAAATTTACAAAGCCCAGGAAGCATTGGAGCTGCTTCCTGGACTGTGGGGTTGGCCAATCAAGGACAACCCTGACCTTCGCTGGGTCGGCCCTTAATTCACCCTCAGCTACAATGAACCCAAGGAAGGAAGTGGAGCGAAATGAAAACTCACACTTCTCAGCCTTAACATAAAGCTGGTTCTCGAGCAGACGTTGCAACACTGCCCAGACGTTTACTGTGTGCTCCTCCAGCGTGTGGGAAAAAATAAGAATGTCATCCAGATATACAAAAACAAACTGATTAACCATATCCCGGAGAACGTCATTAATTAAGTGCTGGAAGACGGCGGGGGCATTGGTGAGCCCAAAGGGCATCACAAGGTATTCAAATTGCCCAAGGTGTGTTTTAAATGCCGCCTTCCATTCATCACCTTCCTGTATACAGATCAGATGGTACGCATTCCAGAGGTCGAGTTTGGTGAAAACACGTGCACATTGCAGGAGCTCGAAGGCTGAATTAATGAGTGGAAGGGGATATTTATCCTTAACGGTGATGGCATTCAATTCCCGATAATCAATACAGGGTTGTAAGAACCCGTCCTTTTTACCCACGAAAAAAAACCCCAGCACCAAGAGGAGCGGAAGAGGGACGAATGAGGCTGGTGTTCAAAGAGTCTTTAATGTAACTCTCCATTGCCTCCCTCTCTGGCCCAGACAAACTATAGAGCCGACTAGACGTCAGGCACGCGCCTGAGAGGAGGTCAATAGCACAGTTGCAGGACCGATGAGGTGGCAAAGGACAGGGACCAGGGACATAAAGGTGTGGACAGATGACTCAGTGCTCTGCCTCCAGGAATGTTTTAACTGTACGGACTGGGAGGTGTTCATACCATCCTGCGGGGATGATTTGGACTCTTTGGTGGATGTGAGGGGCAGCGTGGTGGCGGAGTGGTTAGCACTGCGGCAGCACAGCAACTCACCCTTGGCCGGGGGATCCTGGGTTCGATCCCAGCCCCTGACCAACAGTGATCTGTGTGGAGTTTGCATGTTCTTCAGAATCAGAATCAACTTTATTGCCAAGTATGCTTACACAAACAAGGAATTTTACTTATCACTAAGGTGCGCTCATTGTTAAGCGCTCCCTAATGACGCGGCAGCCACACAGGCGCCTCATGCAGTGGGGGGTAAAGAGGGGGAGGGGGAAGGGGGTGTCACATTGGGCAGAGAGAAAAAACATAGTTATCAAAATATGGCTCGAGTGAGCAAGATTGTGATCACATAGAAAAAACCCTCTAAGCACACTTAGCAGACAATACAGATCCACACATTAACAAAGCAAGAGAGAGACCAGTGTGTGTATGTCAGTCATATGATATCAGTGTGAGTGCAGTGTATGAAGTATCAGTTACTGGTGGACAACAAAAATCGTCTCTTAGGCAACGGCTAGATATTATGTCCTTAGTGTCCTAAAACATAGATAACATGTCCACAGAGTTCATCTCTCTTCAGTTCATGAAGAGAGATGCCCTTCTTCTTCCGGCATTCAGAGAGAGCAGACGTTTTTCTCCCTCCTCTCCCTCCTAATCCTTTCCCTTCTGATCCCAGCTTGCAATGTTGCATTTTTGTCTGTGTTTAGTCGCTCTTCTTCTGCTGAATCTTAATCTAAACGGAAATTATGGATCTGGAAGCGGCTTAAATGTGATTGTCACCACTTTAAAAGAAGATCGGGTCAGGGGGGACCCAAGGGGAAGACTCATGGACATTGGGAATTCATGTGTCTATGATTCGGCTGGAGATATCTATTGGCTTTGATCACAGGACTTCTTTTTTGGCTTTTGGAGTTTCCTGATGTTTCAGAAATTGACGAAGGTGGAGAGCTGTTCAAATGCGGATCCAGGCAAGCTCTTTCACCAAATTCGACCAGTTTTTTAAGCCTGTACATGGAAATTATGAGGCACAGAATCGCATAAGGGAGGAAATTCTATTCTCTGAGTGCACTGTGCAGATTTGACCTTGTCTTTTTTGGTGCCCTGTTTACATTCCTCCTCGATGAAGATAAGGTTGAAGGAGCAGCTCTGCTAACCCAAACAATCGACAAACAATTGCTGTTGTTTCAACAGACTGGACTCTTCAAGGACAGTGTTACCATGTGTCTTCAACTCTACCATCTGCAAGCACGAGAGAGAGTGACTCTGGACTTGCTTATAGATCACATGATTATAACATCCATTCACTGCCAGGAGGCGCCCTCTGCTGTTCACTAGCAATTGACACACCCACACTACACACTGCATACAACATTACATGACTGATACATACACTGATACATATATACACTCACTGCCCTCTCAACTCTTGTTTTTGTGTGATCTATTGTCTGCTAATTGTGCATTGGAGAGTTTTTTTCTATGTAATCACAATTTTGGTCATAAAATGAGCTTTATTTTGATTAACAATGCTTTTTTCTCTCTGCCCATTGTGTCACTTCCCTTTCCCCTCATTCCCTTCTTTACCCTCTAGTGCTGACAGGCGCCTCCATGGCTGCCGCGTCATTGAGATGCGCTTATTCAGCGCGCCCAATGTCAAGTCAAATTCCTCGTATGTTTATATTTTTTATGTAAACATGCTTGGCAATAAAGCTTTCTGAGTCTGAGTCTGAGTCTGCCAGATGGTAAAATTCCATGTTAGTCATATGGCTGTCCTTGGAGAGTTCAGATTGTTGCACATCAGCAATTGTTTGGGTTAAAGAGAAGCCAAGCTAAAACTCCCTTCTGCCTTATCTTTTCTCCTGGAGGAATGATTCTCAAGGATGCCGAATCAAGGACTGATAGGCACAGTTCACTTAGAGCATAGAAATTTCACCTCTCATGCGATTCTGTGCATCACAATTTACATTCACAGGCTTTAAAATCATTCCCTGGAGAGCACCCAGCAACTCCGAGATGTTTCCCACCTTCCGGCCGCTATCAGTGCTCCCCAGCTGGTCGAATTGTTGAAGGAGCTTCGCCGGGTCCGCATTTTGACCAGCTCTTCCAACTTCTTTAATTTCCGATACACCAGGAAAACTCCAAAGCCAAACAACAGAAATCCTGTGATCATAAGCCAAACGGGTAGATGTCTTCCACATCTTCAATCGAATCACACAGACACATGAGTTCCAATTGTTCCATGAGTCTCTCCACTTGGGCTCCCCCTGGCCCGATTTTCTTTTAAAAAAAGTGGTGTCAATTGCATTTAAAGCCCAGCTCAATTCCATAATTTCCATAATTTCCATTTGGGTCGAGATGCAGCAGAAGAAGAGCGAGACACAGCTGGGATCAGTAAGGGAGGAGGAGAAGGGAGAGGAGAAGAAATGCATCTGCTCTCTCTGATAGCCGGAAGAAGAATGTCTTCCCGTGTCTGCATGGGTTTACGCCGAGATTTCTCCGGTTTCCTCCCACATGCCAAAAACATGCAAGTTAGGTTAATTGGCATCAAAAAACTGGGGATTCTAAATTGTCCTTAGGTATGACTGTGAGAGTGAATGGTTGTCTGTCTCTCTGTATTGGCCCTGCGATGGACTGGCGATCTGTCCAGGGTGTACCCTGCCTCTCGCCCAGAGATGCTGGGATAGGCTCCAGCCCCCCCATGATCCGAAAAGGATTAAGCGGAAGAAGATGAATGAATGGTGGACGTGACATGCTCTTACATGGCTTTTTGCAGGGATATGATCGTTCCACGTAAAGGTGTCAAAATATATCCCAACAATAAGCCATGGGTCACCAAATCAATTAAATCCTGCTTACAGAGGAAAGCACTTGCCTTTAAACAGGAGGTCGTTTCTGAGCTGCAGGTTGCCACAAAAGAGCTGAAGGCCGAAATTTTAAGAGCAAAACAGAAACAGAATTATAAATCAGAATTGGAAAGCAAGATGGCAGCAAAGAAGCTTGGTTCAGCCCGGATTAGTATGAAAACTATTGCAGGCCTTCAGAGCACAGAGCGCAGTAATTGTGTTTTTAGATGGTTTTAATTCAGACACAGAGCTGACTAATGCTCTTAATTGTTTTATGGTCATTTTGATTCCTTTGATTTTAGCACAGAAACCCAAGCTTTGAAACAAAAACTCAAAGATAATCAGCACTTTAATATTGAGTTGCAAGATATTAAAAGGGCGTTCTGTGCTGTAAAAGTGAACAAAAGTCAGGGCCCTGATAATATATGTGGGCACTTGGTAAAGTCCTTTGCACATGAACTGAGTCCTGTGTTTCACTACATTTTTAATAAGTCCTTACAGACACAAAATGTGCCTAAGATCTGGAAAGATGCTGTGGTTGTCCCTGTTCCAAAATCCAGCTGTCCTAAAACGGTAAATGATTTTAGACCAGTTGCCTTGACTTCAATTTTAATGAAAACTTTTGAAAAAATGGTCAGATTTGAGGTCCTAAAGCAGACTGAGCATGCATTGGATCCTTTGCAGTTTGCCTACAGGCCTCACAGAGGAGTGGAGTATGCCACTGTCACTCTGCTTAACATGCTTTTTAAACATCTGGATTTTAATGGGACACACGCCAGGCTTTTTTTTTGTGGACTTTTCTTCTGCTTTTGATACAGTCCAACCTCACATTTTAGTTGAAAGGCTCCTGCAACAGTTTGATTTGAGTAATAATCTGGTGGGCTGGATTCTGGATTTTTTAACCAACAGGACACAGAGAGCAAGGGTCAACGGTACATTGTCTGACCAAAAGTGTTCTTCTACTGGCTCTCCTCAGGGGTGTGTGTTGTCACCACTACTCTTCATCCTGTACACAAACATGTGTTAGAGCAGACATGACAACAGACACATTATAAAGTATGCTGATGATTCAGTTATTGTCAGTCTCCTTCAGGAAGGTGAGAGCAATCACAGCCCAATAGTTGATGATTTTGTTCACTGGTGTGAGGATTCCTACCTGCAGCTGAACACAACAAAAACTAACTAGAAAAGCACTCGGAGAGCGCAGACCTCCACCAAGCACCACAGTTCCCCCCATACAGTGTTTGTGTGTACGTTTTCAGATTCCTTGACCATGAAAACATATGACTAGCAATTGGATTCACAATGATAGGATTAGTGGTTCAGTAGTTATTGACGAAAATGGCATTTTCTGTAATGGCGGTTTTCTTCTGGATGGTGATCCGGATCACCACCAAAATGTAATCATCTGTAGGATACCCCATTTCTGACAATCTGTGAAAATTTCATGAAAATCCGTCCATAACTTTTTGAGTTATCTTGCTAACAAACAAACAGACAAACCAACGCCGATGATCACATAACCTCCTTGGCGGAGGTAAAGATATGACTATTGACTTTAGGAGGAAAACTCCCAGGCACAAAGTCACTTTACTAAAAGGCCAGACAATTGAATGTGTGCAATCTTACAAATATCTTGGGACGATCATTGATAGTAATTTAAACTTTGAAGAGAACTGTGAAAGGATGTGCAAAAAGCGTCAGCAACATTTACATTGTTTAAGGAAACTCGCACACTTTCATGTTGACCGAACCATAATGACAATGTTTTATCGGGCTTTTATTGAATCTGTTTTATCCTTTTCTTTAGTGTCATGGTTTGGTCAGATAAAACTGAAACAGAGGAAATCCTTAGACCAAGTAGTTAAATGGTCCAGTCGTTTGCTTGGTGAGTCACAGCTGAGCCTGAAATCCCTATACAACAGACAGGTACAGAGGATTGCTACTTCCATTTTAAACGATGACTCCCACCCTTTGCACTGCCACTTTAAGCTTCTTCCCTCCAGACGGAGGTTTGATGTCCCAAACGGTAACACCCAGCGCTATAAAAACCAGCTTTGTTCCTGCTGCTGTCAAAGAGTTGAACAAGATGTAGCAATATATTGCACATAATTTAGTTATCTATTTATGAATTTTATTTTATATTTATTTATTTTTGTAGTTTTTTTATTTGGGTTTTAAATCTTTTATTGGGTTTTAGACTTTTGAGTTTTTAATCTCTTTGATTTAGCTTTTAACTTTTTTAATATGACCCTTCTCTCTTCTCTCTTTGTTTTTTCTCTTATCTCTTTGTCTTATGTCCTGATTGTTGGAGCCTTGAGTACTTTTATTGTGTTTAGTCAACTTCATGTGTGCCTGTGTTTGTGTTCATGTTGAATGTAATTGTGTTTTGTAAATATGTGTCTAAAAAGATGTCACCTGACTGCAAAACAAATCTACCTACAGGTACAAATAAAGTAACTTGAACCTAAACCTGAAAGAGAGGGCCCTAGACTTGCTAAAGACCTCCGTCAGGTCATGATAGACCTCGGGCACGAGACTGAGGTCCGGCGGCTCGCCCAGAGGGGAGGAGATAGGGTGAGGAGGCGAACACACAGCTGAGCGGAGGCAAGATGAAAGACAAAATGAACTCCATGAAGAAATGGAATTTTGGGCCCAATTAATAATAGGGTTGTGTTGATGGAGCCACGGATAATCCAGGACCACAGGGGTGGATGAGCTGGGCAAAACGAAAAAAGAGAGAAATTCATGATGGTTACCGGATAGCAGTACGGATACGGGCTCAGTCTTATGTGTAACCGCCGCTAATTTGCAGCTGTAAAGGGCTGAGACATACAACAGAGTCGGAAGGACCCTAATAGGAATCTTAAGTTTTTGAACCAAACCATGCAAAATAAAATTTTGCTCTACTCCTGAATCAATTAGAGCAGAGATTTTGAGCTCAACTCCCGGTAATTGGATGAGGGCCGGCAGCGAGAAATTACCGGGGATATTAGCAGATGATCCACCCGCCAGACCTCCCACGGCTACTGGACTCCGGATCTTTTGGCTGGATAGGACAAGTAGACAGCATGTGTTCTTTGGAACTGCAGTATATGCAAACCCTAGCCCTCCCGTGGTGCTCACGCTCCTCTGGAGACAAATGAGTTTGGCCCAAAACCGTTGGCTCTGGAGGAGAAGTTGATTCCCCGAAGCGAGAGGACGGCTGGGGTGGCCACGACATAGAGGCCAAAACAGAGGCCTTCTGTCTTTTATCACACTCGTAGTACCGATTATCAAGGCCAACAGCCTACTCGATCAACTCATCCAGAGAGGAGGGGTTGGCGCGGACTGCCAGGTTGTCGCAGAGGATGGAGTTGAGGCTCCAGAGGAAAGCACTGTGTAGAGCAATGTTGTTCCATCCGGAGTCTGCCATGACTACCTGGAACTCGACAGAGAAATCCGCAACTGACCGATTCCTACACAGATCCACAACTCAGTTAATTTCCTTAAACTCTGGGACATGCTGGATTTAACCAGTGAATTTTAAAGTACATTATTACAAACTCAATTCTAAACCTTCTTCTTTTCAGGACTATGGAAAGCAAATGGACTCTGATGTTTTTAATGTGGAAAATCAATAATATGTGTGAAATGCATTAATCTGATTTTATATATATATATATATATATATACGCATGTTAAAAATGTTTAAATGAATGTTTATTCCTGCATGTGGATTTAGAAGCACTACTTATAAGATACATTAAGGTAGTTTAGTTACACATAAGTGTGTGTAAAAAACATATTCCAATGTATTTAAAATTGTGTGTATTCCTGTGGACTGATATCACATTTCACCAGTCTTCACGGAACCCCAGCTTCTTCATCCCATTGGTCCCTTGTAGACTGTTTGTTATTGGACTAAAAGTTCATCGAGCCCGCCCACGAAGGACGCTCATTGGCTGAGATTCCGGTCAACCTGGAAGCCCGCGATAGCTCAACAGAACTTATAAGTAGGAGGGAGACCCCTGCTTCGATCTCTTTTGCCCTTTTTCTCTTTTTGTCTCTGATTCATCTCTTTTCACTGATCCCTTTTCTCTTTCGACGTTTGTCTCTCTCTATTGTCCATTGTCTACACACAGCAAGCAAGCAAGCAAGGAAGAGCAAGGAAGAACAAAGACTTCTACCACGTGTCGCTTTTCTGAACACAGAGCAGATAACTTGTAATTTGTTTATGTAACTTTGTATTTTAATGTCTTTTTCTTTTTCTCTTAAATGTCTTCTTTGAGCTCAATTCTTAATCGGAGTTAAACTCCAATTTTTATTTATCTCTTTTTCTTTGTTAAACTTTCTGTAAAATCACCGTTTGTTTGATTTTAATATAAACTTTAATCTTGACTTTATTTTTATAATAATTTTCTTGACCAATCACACACCAGAAGCTATTATTTTATCTAAAGTCCGAAAGTCTTTTTTTCCCTAATTTGCGATCTGATTAGATCTAATTATTCTTGAAGACCTCTGGAGCCTCTTTTCTACAAAGGAGAAAACGCGCAGCTGTTCATCACACGCTGAAGAAACGTCGTCATCATCTGCCTCCGATCCCAGTTTCGTCTGTGGGTCATTCGGCCAAAATCCAGCCTCTTCGACCGTTTGACTTTAAAGGTCGGACTGTGGATCCTGAAATATCTGCGGGCAGATATTTCCCTTAACGTCCACGAAATCTTGGGCTGAGGACGACGCCGAACGAGGAATCATGTGAGCTGCAACTTTAATTCATCTGCTGAATTAAACGTCTGAGGTTCGGTAATAATTTGTGTATCTAATCAGATGCAAATTAAGAAGCCATTAACATAACTCTTCTTTTCATTAAAATTCCGTTTTTATTTTCTTAAGATTAATCCAGGACTTTTCATATAATTAGTAAACTTTCGCCATAAATTTGCATTGTTTCCATAATCTGTTAACTCAAACTGATAGAAATTCATTTCTCAGTTTAACCCTGGTTCTGAAAATATTGACATTGTTAATCTATCATTTACAAGCTTGATTCTATGATTAATGAAATTACTGCAATGTCTGTTAATCAATTTCGTTTAATAAATATGTGAAAATGAGAGAAGTTGTTGAGAATTTATTTCATTCTGAGTCTGTTCAAGCACAGGTATCGAATTCACGGAAAATTTTTGAGACTGATTATTAATTTATTGAGTGATTAAACAGGTATAAAGTGAAATTAAAGATTAAATTGCTTCTTAGAGATAGAAGCTGGTGCCCCTACTAGTGTTATTAACTTTTCTGATGTATTTGAAATGAGATTTGATCTCAGATTCCAATACATCAATATAAATTAAATAATTCATACCTGATCATATTTATTAAAATTCCATATTTCCTCCTACATAAGAAAATCTTAGTAATTTGTGGATATTTCAATATTGATTTACTAAATCCATATCAACAAAATGTAATTACAGAGTTCATGAATTCTATGTACAGCATGAGTCTATATCCCACAATAACACATCCCAGTAGAATCACATTTCACACTGCTACACTTATTGATAACCTGTTTGTTAATATTACTGATAAGAAAATAGAAAGCGGACTATTGATAAATGATGTAAGTGACCATTTGCCAACCTTTGCACTTATCCATCGCCACATGTGGGCCAATACAGAAATTTTTTTTTAAAAATCGTTCAGATACAAATCACAAAATGCAATCAGTTCTTTTAAAGAAGACTTGCTGAAGCAAAACTGGACAAAAGTCTATGCATCAGATGTAAATGAAGCCTATGACACATTTATGAACATTGTAACCACTCTTTATGAAAAAAAATGTCCATTAGTAAAGATAAAGCTTAAACATAAATTTGCCGATAAGCCATGGTTTACCAAAGGATTACAAAAGGCGTGTAAAAAGAAAAATGTATTATATAAAGCTTTTCTAAAGAAAAGGACAAAAGAAGCAGAGCAGCGGTATAAAACATACAAAAATAAGTTAACATATACTGTATAATGAGATGTAGTAAAAGAGACTATTACAGTAAAGAACTGGAGAAAAACAGAGACAATATTAAAAATACATGGACAATACTTAACAATATCCTTGGAAATAAAAACAGAAATACAAGCTACCCAACCAATTTTTCAAAAAATAATAAAACGACTCAGAGTGTGAATGCAGCTTCACCTGCAGATAAATTTAATAACTTTTTTGTTAACATTGGTCCTAATTTGGCTCGAGAAATACCCATTACGGCACCCACAGGTGATACAATAAGCAAAAACACTGCTATAAAAGACTCCATTTTCATAAAGAACACAGACGAGAGAGAAGTCATTGAAATTGTTAAATCGTTTAAAAGTAAAACATCTACCGACTGTGATGGTATTGACATGCTCTTAGTCAAAACTATTATTGAATGCTTAGTGAAACCACTGACGTATATCTGTAACCTGTCTCTCCAAACAGGTATATTTCCCAATGCAATGAAAATAGCTAAAGTAATTCCGATATACAAGACGGGTGACAGAGGGGAACTTTCAAACTATAGACAAATTTCACTATTGCCGCAATTTTCCAAGATACTTGAAAAAATATTCTATGAGAGAATTGACAACTTCATACTGAAGAATAATTTATTGTGTGAGCAGCAATATGGGTTCAGACACAAGAGGACAACTGCATTTGCTCTAATGGAATTTATAGAAAAAATATCAACTGCTGTTGAAAATATAGAGTATTCAGTTGGGGTATTCCTGGATCTTAAAAAAGCATTTGATACAGTGGATCATAATTTATTATTAAAGAAACTACAAAATTGTGGTATTAGGGGAGTAGCACTGTCCTGGTTATGTAGTTACTTAAAGAATAGATATCAGTATGTATGTGTTGGTAACAAAAACTCACAGTTACTGAAGGTTACTTGTGGAGTCCCACAGGGTTCAGTTTTGGGGCCATTGTTTATTCAATATGTATATAAATGATATATGTAAAGTTTCAGAAAAAATGGATTTAATATTGTTTGCCGATGACACTAATTTATTATGCAGTGGAAGCAATTTGGAACAACTTTTGGATACACTCGGAAAGGAATTAGGAAAGCTTAAACTGTGGTTTGATTCAAACAAATTAACACTCAATTTAAGTAAGACAAAATTTATAGTTTTTAACAACCATCACAACAACTTAGTATCTAAACTCAGTGTAAATGGTTGTGATGATGGGATGTCACCACTGTTATGACTTATTGTATGTGTGTTTGTGTTGTATTTGTATTATGGTAAATGTTATTATGATTGTTTGTATAGTGCACATATTATGTTGGGATCTGTCTTTGTTTAATTTGAATGTCCTTGGGAGATAATTGGTATGGTTAAGTAATTTGGGTAAAATAATGGATAATGAGTTATTTCACATACCTTTGCCAACATGCTTCCTGTGGGTGTCCAGGCAAAAGACTCTGTGAGGGGTTGAGGGCCTTTTATAGGACACCAGCAGGAAGGAAACATGTATGGTAAGTTAGAGGGGTGGTTTAACATTTGTAAATAGGGGATTGAAATATTTATTGAATTATTTATATTGTTATTTATTATATGTTATTTATATTTGTATTGTATATAGTTGGGAAGTATTTATGTATTTTTAGAGATTAGTGGGTATGTGCAAACAATGGAAATGTTTATTGTTTTACCTGGGGTTATGGTAGGGGCTAATCAGCCCTAATTATCTCCAGTAATATATAACAGGTGTTGGGTTTGAGTTGTTACAGAGTTTATCTTCAGTAAGCTCAGAAGCTACAGTATATGTAGGAGGGACTTCCTTTGTTCGGACTCTTCCCAGGACAGAGCTGGGAGGATCCGTGGCCATGTTGACTCCTTGCGTGGTTCAATAAAGTTAAGCTGAGAAATAGTATTTCTTCTGTGATTATTGGTTGGTTAACTGAAAAGATTCTGCTAACTGTCAAGAAAATTAATTTTTACATTACTGTAATGCCACTACTTTTGCAGTAACGTGCTGTGTAACGAAATTACTGTTTAAAAATTCAGTAATGCATTACAGTTAACCGAAATTTGATCAGATGCGTTACTCGTGTTACTCATTTTATTAATATGGATAGATATTTTTAGCACAAATAAACTGACCCTACAATAGCTGGCGCAGCTATCAGTCTCCTCCATGGGTCGGTTTCCTGTCCTGCCCCAGTTCACGCCGCAGCCCGGTAGGAAGAAATGCCGTGGTGGTGGCAGCTTGTTGTCAACCGCCGATCAAATCTAAAAGAAGAACTTCTCGACTTCCGGTTATGGCTGCCACGTAGGACGGACGTGTCTCGCTCTGCTCTGCTCCTGGAGAAAAAAAATCGGCAAATAACTCTCTCATTTGGGACAGAACGTATCCCAGCATTTGGGCGAGGATATGTCGGCGAAGCCTAAGGCTGGAAAACCAGGAAAAGGAAAAAGCGAGCCGCCGAAACAGTCCAAATTAACGGACTTTCAGGTCTGTGACGCAGCAAACAAGGCTCCATATATGGCGGAGGAGGCTGGCGGCGGTGCGATTTCTGCGCGGGGAGGCGCAGATGCGCTGATGGCTGCCATGAGTTCAATGAGAGCGGACTTTTCCTCTAGATTTGATGGGATTATGACAGCGTTGGAAGGAATAAGAAAGGAATTGGGTGACTGTGTAGAACGAACGGCGCAGATGGAGCTCCGTCTCGCTAGTGCTGAAGATGACGTCACCCGTCTTCAATTAAAGGTGCGCACTTTGGAAAAAAAAAATAAATCTCTGGAAGATAATATTTTGGATTTGGAATCTCGGTCGAGACAGAATAATTTGAGGCTGGTGGGTCTTCCAGAGGAATCAGAAGGTCGGGACGTATGTTCCTTTCTGGAAAAGTGGATTCCGGAGGTGCTGGGCAGCGAGGAGTTGCAATCAGCAGTGGTTCTGGAAAAAGCACATCGTATTGGCCCACGGAGAGATAAGGGACCGCCGAGGACCTTAATTATGAAGTTTCTTAGCAACAGAGACAGGATGAAGATCTTCAACGCTGCACGAGCTAAAAAAGGAGAGATTAAACACCAGGACCAGCAGGTGCGGTTCTACCCAGATTTGGCCACAGGAATCCAGCAATTGAGGAAGCAGTTTGATCCCGTACGTAAGGAGCTGCGCAACCTTGGGATTCGTCATGGTGTAATCTATCCTGCGAGACTGCTGACCACGTATGAGGGCAGAACCCACATCTTCAAGACCCCAGAGGAGGCGCAGGAGTTCATCAAGAAGATCAAAGAAGAAGAAGAGACTGGTGGGAGCTAAGCATGAACAAAATATAAGGTAGAATAATTAAGCATTTGCACAGGCATCTGACTGACTTGAAGTAAATAGTAAGTTTACAAAATATAGATTGTATTATATATTAAAAAAAACAAAACAAAACAAACAAAAAAAAAAAAACTATGATGTACAAAGTTGTTAAAAATTTTGGAGTTAAGTTGGAAAACTACAGAGGAGAGTTAATGTTACGTCATTAAAAGCAGTAGAGTTAGGGTGATTGGGAGGATGAAGAAGGAGTGGCTTAGGCTGTTCCCCGTGGGTGTGGAACAGTCGATGGCTATATCGGGAGACAGAATTTTTCTTTTGATTTTGGGGGGTTTCCCACAAGTGTGGGAAGGGGAAATTTGTTTGTGTGTAGTTTGTAGGATGAATGTTCAACCACTCATGTTTTTGCTTCTCTGTATGAGCATGTTTACACTGCAAGGTAATCCCAAACTCTCTATTGATCATGGACCAAAGTGTTAATCTTAATTTAACTTCATGGAATTGCAGAGGTCTACAAAATTTAAAAAAACTTAAACAAGTTATGAATAAAATAAAGGACATGGGTTCAAGAATTGTGTTTTTACAAGAAACTCATCTGATAGAGGAGGATGTTAAAAGAATTAGGAGTAGATGGCAGGGAAGTGTATTCACCTCTTCATTTTCATCCCGGGCCAGGGGAGTTATGACTCTCATACATAAATCAGTTCCTTTTCAAGTGAAAAATGTAATTGGAGACAAATTTGGAAGATATGTAATCATTCAAGGTTCTTTGCTATTAGAAAATATAAATCTTGTGAACTTATATGGTCCCAATATAGATGACCAGAAGTTCTTTGCTAATTTATTTCTCATCTTATCATCACTTACAGGGCAACATATAATAGCAGGGGATTTTAATTGTACATTGAATCCAGGTGTGGATAGATCAACAGGACTGGATTGTACGCACATTGGATGTAGGATGACTATTAATCATTTTATGAAAGAATTGAGATTGTTAGATATATGGAGAGAAATGAAACCACAAGTTAAAGCCTATTCTTGTTATTCCAGTACCTACAAGACATTCTCACGTATTGATTATTTTTTGATTTCCACAGAATTAAGGTCCAAGATTCAAAACTGCTTTTATGATAACATCGTGATCTCTGATCATGCACCCTGTTGTCTAATATATGTAGATAAAAAATTGACAAAGGAATCAGGTAGATGGCAATTTCAGCATAAATGGCTTCAGGATGAGGAATTTGTCAAGTATATAGAAAAACAGATAGACGAGTTCTTTGACATCAATACTACACAAACATCAGCATGTGTAAAGTGGGAGGCTTTCAAAGCTTTTATTAGGGGACATATTATTAGTTATACAGGATCAAAATCTAAGAAGACTCGAGAGGAGAGAGCTAAATTGGAACATAAAATAAAAAATCTTCAGGAAAAAGTGTATGCAGGAAGTGACCCAAGGTTGGAGAATGAATTACTGATTTTGAGAGCTGAATACGACAAAAAATCAGCGAATAGAGCTGCCTCGAGTCTTCTAAGATTGAAACAATCTTTTTATGAACAAGGTGAAAAATCAGGAAAATTATTAGCATGGCAGATTAAACAATTGGAAATTAAAACACCAATTACCAGTATTATAAGTAATGGACAGGTAGTTATAGATCCTTTAGAAATTAATAGAGCCTTTAGAGATTACTATGAAAAATTATATGATACCAAAAATGAACCTGATTTAACAAAACTAAATGGGTTTTTGAACGAACTATCTATACCGTGTATTCCAAATGAAAACAGGGAGATATTGGATTCTAAAATTAGTCAAGAAGAAGTTGGGCTAGCCATTGATAATATGAAATCAGGAAAAAGTGCAGGACCAGATGGTCTTCCAGTTGACCTTTATAAAAAATTTAAGAATAAATTAATAAAACCTTTTTTGGAAATGGTTTTAGAAGCATTTCAAAATAATAATTTACCATC
Source organism: Pholidichthys leucotaenia (assembly GCA_020510985.1). Classification (NCBI taxonomy): domain Eukaryota; kingdom Metazoa; phylum Chordata; class Actinopteri; order Cichliformes; family Pholidichthyidae; genus Pholidichthys; species Pholidichthys leucotaenia. The sequence goes on from CM035841.1 coordinate 341,275,773, forward strand.
ATACATAAATAATGCCTTAATTATACTGCTGCCAAAACCAGGTAAGCCCTCTAATAAATGTGAAAATATGAGACCAATAAGCCTATTAAACGCCGACCTTAAGATAATCTGTAAAATTTTAGCAAGACGAATACAAGAAATTTTACCAAATATTATTAATCGAGATCAGAATGGCTTTATAAAGGGTAGACAAGGCTTCCATAATGTAAGAAGACTATTTAATATTATTTATTTTAATAAAGAAGCACCGGATACAGCTCTCCTATCATTGGACGCCGAAAAGGCCTTTGATAGAGTTGAATGGCCCTTTCTTTTTGAAGTCCTACAAAGGTTTGGACTTGGAAATAATTTCATAAAATGGGTTCAAATAATATACAATAATGCTACAGCAGAAATCCTAACAAATAACAATATTTCAAAACCAATAAAAATCAATAGAGGATGTCGACAAGGCTGTCCACTTTCACCTTTACTGTTTACTATGGCAATTGAACCTTTAGCGATAGCGATACGTTTACATTCACAAATATATGGAATTAAAGTTGGACCAACAGAACATAAAATCTCCCTGTACGCCGATGACATAATTTTGTTTATGTCGAGTCTAAAAAAATCAATTCCAACCTTGTTGAATTTAATAAAGAACTTTGGGGAAATATCAGGATATAAAATAAATAAAACTAAATCTTCAATATTAATGCTAAATGAGACCCAGAGAAATTACCCAGCCCCTGAGGTAAATCAATTCAATGTTGTAAATCAGTTTAAATATTTAGGAATCCAAATTATGCCTAAGCTAGAATCAGTCGCCAGTGTCAACTATGAAGCCTTAATGTCAGATATCAATGAGTTAACTCAGAGATGGATGTCACTACCAATGTCGATGATCGGGAGAATCAATATACTTAAAAGTAATATTTTACCTAAAATACTTTATTTATTTCAATACATTCCCTTATCACCACCTTTAGATCTATTCTCAAGAATAAAAAAAAAGTTAGTGGAATTTATATGGAACAACAGGAGGGCTAGATTACGTTTGTCTTTATTATATTTACCATTTGATCGTGGAGGTCTGAAATGTCCAAATTTTATGTTGTATTATTGGTCGGCACAACTGAGGTCTATGACATATTATTTTTCATCAAATGATCTCCCTCACTGGACTGAAATGGAATCATACAATTTACCTTTACCTCTTCCCATATTCATATACTCAGATTCGGCAAAAAAATTACAAAAACAAGTTAAAAATCCATTTGTAAAGCATATGATCAAAATATGGTGTGAAGCTAAAAACTATTTAAAAGAACCACAGTTATTGTCACAATTTAGTCCAATATGGGGTAATCAATATTTTAAACCAGGGAGAGCGGACGCTGTATTTAAAGTATGGAATTTAAATGGGATACAAAAGATTCAGGATTTATATTTGCCATGTGCAGACAACATAATGTCTTTTGAAGAGCTGAGGATCAAATTTAATCTCAATAGAACACATTTTTTTAAATATCTTCAACTTAGAAACTTTATTCGATCAAATCAAAATAAAGCTCTCACTCGACCTATTTATTCATCCTTGGAAAAAATGATGATGAAAGATAGTAAAAGAAAGGGTATTATTTCAGAGTTTTATAACTCACTGACACTATCTTCAAGTGAAAATTCACTGAAAAGATTAAACTACTGGAAAGAAGATCTGCAAATTGAAATTTCAGAGGAACAATGGGAATTGGCTTGTACAGAAGCTCAAACCAAATCAATAAATGCACGCCTTAAATTGATACATTTCAAATGGTTAATGCGGATGTATGTTACACCGGAGGAGTTAAATAGATATAACAAAAATATACCAGATACATGCACAAAATGCATGGAAAGTAAAGGAACCCTATTTCATTGTTTATGGGAATGTAGATTAATAAGAATGTTTTGGGAAGAGGTGAGGGTAACAATTGAAAAAATAATCTCAAAACAAATCATATTGAATCCTAAACTGTTTTTGTTGGGTCTGTACCCAGAAAAGCATAATTTTAATAAAAGTGAAAGAACATTCATAGACCTCAGTTTGCTTAATGCCAAAAAATGTATTGCACTATTATGGAAAAAGACTCATAGACCAGATGTGACTCAGTGGTTAAGACAGATGTTAACAAACCTTCCATTAGAAAGAATAACATATATACTAAAATCAAAGGAAATTGTGTTTGAGAATATATGGAGACCTTTTATTGATTATGTAAAAAATTTAAACATAACTCTTGAAGAAGAAGGTGAATGATGTGTGTGGACCTTGTAAATTCCAAACTGGTGAACATAATATGTATACTTATGTATTGGATTGTCTAGACTAAACAGAGGAGCATTGTTGAAGACTTGATTTTGTTGGTGGTTGTTGGTGTTTTTAGTGCATTTTTTTTTTTTTTTTTTGTAGTACTTTAGTGTTAGTGTTTGATTGTTTGTATCATGTTTGTTAAAAAAAAAAAAAAAAAAGGTTCAATAAAGATATTGTGGAAAAAAAAAAAGAAGAACTTCTCATATCGAGCCCTGATTGCCTGTTGTCCGAGCAGTGAGTTGCCCCCAACAGCTCCTACCTCTGTGGTTAAACATGAGTATTTTTTGAGCAAGAAGCTCACATTGAATGTATTTAAAGTTTTCTTATGCACAGAGAAAAAGTGACTGTGATTTGTTGCAGTAAAGAACAGCTTCTTCTAAGCGGTGAACTTGCATTTATCTGTGCTTTCTGTTTTATTTTATCTTATTCATTTAGATGCTGTTGTGATATACAACTATTTCATAGAAGTAAATAAGATAAGATAAGATAAGATAAGATAAGCCTTTATTAGTCCCACAATGGGGAAATTCCAGGATTGCAACAGCACAGGGATAGCAACACTCAGAGCAACAATCAGAAGGCAAGAAAAAAACAACATCTAGTAAACATATGTCCATATTACTATAAATGTATATATATAGACACACAGTGCAGAGCATTATGGCTGGTGAATGTGCAGCAGAAAGTCTAAGCTCTCTCTCCGCGGATGCAGTGGGCCAGCTGGAAGTCTTTGGGCATGATGGTGACCCCCTTAGCGAAGAAGAGACCCACCAGGTTGGCCTCGCAGGTCTCCTGCAGAGCCATGACGGCGAAGCTCAGGAAACGCAGGACGGTCTTGAAGTCCTGAGCGATCTCCCTCACCAGGCGCTGGACGGGCAGCTTACGGATGAGCAGCTCCGTGGATTTCTGGTAGCGACGGATCTCTCTCAGAGCACGGGCCTGTGACGGCGAGGCCTCTTCACTCTGCCGGTGGCCAGAGCGCCTCTCCGAGCAGCCCTGGTGGCTAGCTGTCTCCTGGGGGGGGGGGGGGGGGGCTTCTTCCTCCAGTAGATTTTATGGGCGGTCTGCTTGGTTCTTGCCATCGCTCTTTATTATTCTGTCTTATATTTCTTTCACGCCGCCTAAACTCCAGCCCGGCACCCACATCGTTTTCGCTACAGCTCCCGGTATGTCGAGTTTCCCACTAGCACCGGGCGGCGGCCAAGTGCTAGCTAGCACTAGCTCCTCCCCGCTGTAACGTCTCCCGCTGCAAACCGTGGCTCCGTCCGCCGACCCGGGAGACCCCCGGGGCGATCCGTGCGTCCGTGATATATATACAGAGTGAAAGGTGTAGAAAGAAGAAGGAAGATAAAAAAAAGGCTGTTGCAACAGGCAGCCGACTTGTGTGGCGCCGCCGGTCCGGCAGAACCGGAACCGGGAAAAAAAAAATCCTCTAAATATGCATTTTTAATGGGCTGGTCCAGGGGTGTCAAACATATAGCTCATGGACCAAAAACAGCCCACCAGGGGGTCCAAAATTTTCTCTGTGAATTTACAGCTTTATTTCTAGTAAATTTCTGACTTTCCACTGATTACAATAGTTTATGTAAATCTGAGACATTTTTTTCTCTATAAGATGAGACTTTTTTCTCATCAGTTTTCTTTTACTTCTTTTTTCTGATGAGAATAAGGGGCCCTTGATCTTGCTGTGTGTGCAAGATGATTTAAGTATGCATTTAAAAGTAACATGAAAGTTACTTTTCCAAGTAACTAGCTACTTTAATCATGCAGTAACTCAAAAGTAACTCAGTTACTTTTGAAAAGAAGTGACTAGTAACTGTAACTAGTTACTATTTTTTAGTAACTTGCCCAACACTGCTGTTCAGTGATGGAGTTAAGTGTAATATTGAATTTCTTCAGTGTATTGTCAATAAACTCATGCAGCGCGATCCACAGGTTCAGCTGCTGCTTCCCCGCCAGCCACCCCCCCACCCCCACCCGCATGCACCTCATGTTCTTCATGCAGAATTATCCTTTAGACCTACACAATCATGGCAACTTTATGGTATAATTTTGTAAGCATTAAACCTTAAGTCTATCTTTTGTCGCTATTTCCACTACAGGTAGCATTACTGTACATGGACTGCTGTTGTTGTTTTTCCAGTCTTATTCCTTTTGTTTTTTATATCGTGCACACCACTGAAGAAAGAGAGAGACACCATTTCAATTCTCCTGTATGTCCTGTACGTATATCAGCTGTTCTGATAGATATGACAAAATGTCAGAACACCTGTGGATCCAATCAGCTGATCACCTGAACCACAGAGCTCAGCTGTTTTCCATGATAAATCAGCCTCAGGGCAAAAACACACTCCATGCATTACCTTTTTTTCACTTTATTGAAAATAACTTTTTTTTAACCGCCATCAGTTAGCGTGCCTTTGAGCCAGGTCATGGCTGGCCACTGCTTCTCCCGGCATGTTCTGTGTTGATTTGTCAGACCCGGTCCGGTTGACGCTCACCCCCAGTCTGCTCGTGCACCTCATGTTCTGCACATATGCCAAATTATCCTTTAGACCTACGCAATCACGGCAACTTTATGGTATCATTTTTTTTAAGCATTAAATCTTCAGTATTATGTTTCTCTGGTCAAATTTGTTGTTTTTCACTTCCTTGTTTTGTCCAGGGAACACTGTGGTGACTGACAGGTCATGGTGCCATGTATTATCCAATCAGCATGGTCGTAGTGCCGTGTATCATCCAATCAGCATGGTCGTGATGCCGTGTATTATCCAGTCAGCATGGTCGTGGCACTGTGTATTATCCATTCAGCATGGTTATGGTGCTGTGTATTATCTAATCAGCATGGAGTCAATCCGAATCCCCACCCACACTTTTTGAAGCCAGGGCATGAAGAGACAGAGCAGTGACAGAGTGATGGCTAAACTTTTATTGATAAAAATTACATATTTTGACTGAGCAACTCCATACTCGAGGATGCACACCCTCGTAACCTCAGCAAAACACATATAAAACCTTAGGTCATTTTGATGAACGGTTCAAGAGATATGCGTGGAACAGATACACAGACACACAGACAGAGAAATGCTGCATTTATAGATAGATATATCATTTAGAAGAAAAACCTGAAATTTATGAGAATCAAGTCTCAAATGCACATTACAAAACTATTTTATAACACTGCAGAATTATGAGGGAAAATGGTACACGTAAAAAAAGACATGGTCCTTTTTATATGATTATCTAAACTGTAAAATTTACAGAAAATGTATATTGTGATATACGTATATTGTTATCGTGATATAAGATGACATATTGTGATGTGGATTTTTTGCCATATCACACAGCCCTATGTACAGCACATACAGAGAATTGAATTTATGTTACTTTGAGACCCACGATGCAGCAAGGTAAACACTAAGTAGGAAATATGAACATAAAGAATAACATCTAACATCAGTGCAAAGAAAACCAACCCCCAACCAGAAGCTAACTAAAAATAATAAGGGTGTGCAAAATAACGAAATACGATAAAAATTAAGACAGCATGTAGTGACTTCAGGCACATAGAGGGTTAAAGTGACATGTTGTGCAAAGAGAGCAATCCATTGCTGCATAAAGTGACTGGTGCAGCCCTGAGATCAGTGTGTGTGCAAGTGTGCGTGTGTTGGAGTGAACAGTTCCTGGATGACAGAGTTTAGTTTTTGAAGCTCCTGAAATCAGTGTGGGTTTAGTCTGGGATTTCTCCGGTTTCCTCCCACATGCCAAAAACATGCAAGTTAGGTTAACTGGCATCAAAACTGGGGATTTTAAATTGTCATTAGGTATGACTGTGAGAGTGAATGGTTGTCTGTCTCTCTGTGTTGGCCCTGCGATGGACTGGCAATCTGTCCAGGGTGTACCCTGTGTAACGGATCTCGTCACAAGTATAGTGGTTCTTCCTTTTGGACACCCTTAAGCGGCCGTGATCGGGAACATTAATGCGAGTGTGTGTGCGGCATAGGGACCACGATGACACCAGACTGCTGTTTCCACAATTTATTTCTCCTGTTAGAGAAATAAAACAAAATGCATCACGCTCCGTCTGTACCTCGATCCCACACGGGCTCCCACAGCAAAGCAACGCGATACTGTGTGGGAAAAGAGCTCTAAAATAACTTCACAATACAAAAATAAATTACATTTCAAATAATAAAATTTTTCAGAAACAAACATACCTGTTAGAGAAATAAAACAAAATGCATCACGCTCCGTCTGTACCTCGATCCCACACAGGCTCCTACATTAACAAAAACATAAATTACACAACGGCACAGGCTGCTGGAGTCACCATAAAGCCCATATTGGCGCGAAACCCCAAAATGGCACCCACCGGACTCCCAATGTGCGCCGAAACATCTATAAAACACTTATTTATAACACAAATAACAAAAAAAAATACACTACAGTGACATGACAAACTAATAAGGAACAATTACAAACTAAGGTTACAGTTTAAATGATAAGACGTAACGAACAATACAATTATATAGTGCCAGCAGCGTCCCGGACACAACTTACCCACAGCAAAGCAACGCGATACTGTGGGGAAAGACTAAACTACCGGAGCCTCGAAGGTACAGGAATAGCGGATGTGAGAAGTGTACTGCCAAAATAAAAGTACTCAAGTAAAATAAAATTCACAACAATATAAATAAAAACATAACTGAGAAAAAGAAATACATAAAGTACATTTTTGACTCCGTTACACCCACCCCACTGAATTTTACTGAACTTGAGCCATAGCTACACAGAATTCACTATAATACACAAAACACCCGGGGTTAGATAAAGAACACCATTTGACAGAGAGTCCCACACAAGGACGAAGTGGCATGAGAGCAGCGCTTATCTCTCAACCCAACCACTGGTAATGGAGTGCCTTGTACACCCCACCAAAAACCCCAACTATAAGTGTAGCAAATGCTCTTGAACAATAAAATAAAATAACCGAACATTAAAAAAAAACAAAGCTAAGTCCACAAAAATACAGTCCACACATATAACATTTAATCAGTCAGGGTCTGAAACACAGACCTACAAACAGCCTTAACATTAAACTTGTCACGGATCACATCTTGCCTGGACATTGTCTGCACTAGTCTGTTTACAGGTTTAATCAGGCGACCAAATCTTGACCTGATTTGAGGTTGTGCATTTGGACGGTCACAATGTGTACGTGACGTCTGGTCAACAGTACAGCGAACAAGGGGAGTGTCTGTCTGTCTCTCGGAGTCAGGAACAGAAACTAGTTGACTGTCAAGTGTTTGTCCACCATGAGTATCAGTAGCAGCTGTCGTCACAGGTCTAGAGTCAGAGGACATGGGATGATCTACACCTTGAGCAACAGGTGCAACTGAAGAGTTCTGGGGGTCAGAGGACACACTTGTCACATCAGAAACGTCTACCTGTGACACAGATGGTTCAGTGAGCTGCGTGATCCACTCAACAGTTCTCCTTTCAGAGTCAACAGGTTCTGGATCAACTAATGGTTCACGTGTTTCTCCACATGAAGACGGATTACCTGTACCAGCCTCACTCTCTCCCTCAAAGAGGTCCACAGATGAGTCTCCCTCATCACCAACGTCTGTAGCTAAGGTGGATGAACCATGGTTGGACACATCGCACACATCCACCACAGGAAGAAAATTTACCAGCATCAACAGATTCCTGTGGACCACTTTTGTCCGTCCAGTAAGAGTGTCACAAATCCTGTATGTATGGGTCTGTGGGTTCACATCCATTACAGTGTAAACAGTTGATTCCCACTTATCAGCAGTTTTATTTTTGCCTCTCTCCTTTCTGTTGGCCAAAAGCACCCTGTCACCAATCTCAATCTTGGATCCTTTCACTTTCCTGTTGTAAAGATTAGCATGTCTGTGTTGCTCCTTAGCAGCACGGTCCTGAGCAACCATCATTGCTTCTTTTAGCTCACAGGTGAGAGTTGCCACATACTTGTCATAACTGGATACATCATTATCGCGAAGAACAGAACGAAACATGACATCTACTGGCAAACGGGGCACACGGCCATACATGAGGTAAAAAGGAGGAAAGCCAGTCGTCTCATGGGCTGTACAGTTGTACATAAATGTCAAAGTCTGCAACCGTCGTGGCCAGTTAGCTTTCACCTCAGGGGACAGTGCACGAATCATCCCACCCAGTGTCCTGTTAAACCGTTCAACACTCCCATTTCCCATTGGGTGGTAAGGGGTAGTGTGAGATTTCCTGACACCGGCCACTTTGAGGAGTTCACTGATTAATTGACTTTCAAAATTAGGACCTTGGTCACTGTGGATTCTTTCTGGGAATCCAAAGACATAAAAGTACTTGTTCCACAGAACATTTGCCACTTGCTTAGCTGTTTGATCCTTACAAGGAAAGGCCTGAGCCATCCTGGTAAAGTGATCTGTTATCACTAGGACATCAATAGACTTGTTCCTAGAGTCTTCAGCTGACCAAAAGTCAATGCAGACCAGCTCCAGCGGTTTAGATGACAAGATGCTCTCTAAAGGAGCTTGTCCCTCAGGTTCAGCTGACTTGCTGAGGACACAACGCTGTCAGTGTCTGACATGGTCTCTAACATCTCTCTCAAGGGTCAGCCAGAAAAATCTCTGTCTGGATAAACTGAGGGTTCGCGACTGGGCTTGATGACCAACATCATCATGCACGCCTTTCAAGACCTCATCCTTAAGTGAGTCTGGGACAACATACTGAAGCCGTTTGGACTTGGTTCGCTGGTCTCTTGAAATTCTGTACAGAACACCATTGCTCACAGATAGCTTATCCCAGTGTTTCAGATATTTAATCACTGAAAATGATTCTTTCACCCTTTCTCTCCTTGAGGGTCTCCGATGTCTCTCAACATAAAACAGGACGCGAGAAAGAATTCCATCCTCCAACTGTTTGTCACGCAAAGCCTTTTCAGAATAGGCAGGCAACGGGTCTTGACCTGGTGAGACTAACTGGGGCAAAAACTGCAAGGCTTCAATTGCCCGGGCCCTCGGACCAGCATCCCACTCAATGTGTGACTGCATCACAGCAGACACTTCTTCTGAATTCACAATCTGAGTGTGTACCCGGGAGGTATGAGCATTGTCACACATCGCATCCACGTGACCACTGGATGAACGAAAAGCATCCTGAACAGAGGCAGTAGACACATTTTTGACTTCACTGAGGAGTTTCACATATGGCTCATTGAACAGTCTGTGATCAATATTTTCCTTGACAAAAGGCACACGGCTTAATGCATCAGCCACAATGTTCTGCCGCCCTGGAACATACTTTATGTCAAAGTCATACGCAGCCAACTTGGCTACCCAGCGTTGCTCACAACAGTCTAACTTGGGCATTGTCAATATGTGAGTCAAAGGATTGCTGTCAGTCCAAACAGTGAATTTGTGACCCTTTAGCCAATGACTAAACTTGTCAGTGATGGACCATTTCAAAGCCAGAAATTCCAGTCGGTGCGCTGGATAGTTTTTCTGAGACTGTGTCAGTGACTTACTGGCAAAAGCAATAGGTCTGGCATGACTTTCACCTTCCTGGACTTGGGACAGAACGGCACCTATCCCATCCAGAGATGCATCAGTTGAAAGCATGAAGGGACGGTCAAAGTTAGGATGAGCCAAGACCACAGTGTTAACAAGTGCAGATTTGAGACTTTCAAAGGCATGTATGTGCTCTTGGGTCCAATCAGAAGCACAAAGTTTTCTGCAAGCCATCTTGGTTTTCTTACATCTGCCTTTAAATTTTCCACCTTTCAACAAGCTGAACAATGGCTTGGCAATGGCAGAATATCCTGGCACAAAATGCTGATAGTAATTAACCATCCCCAAGAAGGACCTAAGTCTTTTTTGGGACGGTGTCACACCGTCAGTGTCCATAAGGTCAACACAAGTCATTTTTGCGATGTTCTCAACCTTACTAGGGTCGGGTGAAACACCATTCTCATCGATTACGTGACCAAGAAACCTCACAGATCTCCTGAGGAAAAAACACTTTTTGGGTGCCAACTTCAAGTTGTGCCTACGCAGCCTGCTGAACACCATCTCAAGGCGCTGCAATGCACTCTCCTCATCAGATGCAAAAATCAGCAGATCATCCAAATAGCACAACAAAGTCAAATAATTCTGGTCACCAAAAATGGCAGTCATCATGCGCATAAAACTAGCAGGACTATTGCATAATCCCTGGGGCAGGCGATTGTACTCATACAAGCCCATCGGAGTGGTAAAAGCAGAATACTTCCTGTCATCCTCATGAAGCGGCATGTTGTAGAAGCCGGACGTTAAATCCACTGTGCTGAAGAGGCAGTTACCTCCCAGTGCTGCCAGACAATCTGCCTGGTGAGGGAGAGGGTGAGCGTCTTTCAGAGTCCTCTTATTCAGCCAGCGAAAATCCGTGCAGATGCGGAGGTCGCCATTCTTTTTCCACACAAGAACCAAGGGAGATGCATACTCGCTAGTCGATTTCCTGATAATGTCTTTTTCCTCCATTTCATTCAGCACCTGCCTTAATTTCTGATACTGACTAGGGGGTACACGCCTGTATGGGAGTCTGAATGGTTTATCATCAGATAAATGTATACGGTGTACAAAGCCCTTAGCTTCTCCACAGTCTAGGTGGTGGCGTGAAAAGACATCCTCGTACTGAAGTACCAAGTCAGCCATTCTCTTTTTCCAGTCCTCTGACACTTGGCATGAATTAATGTCTATGTCACAAAGCCCCACTGACTTGAGTTTTTCTTTAACAGACTCCATACCAGCACCACATGCTGTTGTAGACTGTGTGTAGCAGGTCACTGGTACACTAGACTGCTCAGCTGCGTCCATGTCTTCAAGGGCTACACATGTGTAGACGTCAGCTAGCTTCGCATTGCGCCGTAACAACACAGGCTTGTTGGACGTGTTGATGAGTTTCAGCGGGACCCACCTGTCACCCCACATAGGAGTTACAATCTTAGCTACTAGGATACCCCTAGGAGCTGAACGAGAAGATGTGGGCTCTGTCATGACTGTACTGCCTGGAGATACAACAGTGTCTTTAGGCAATTTACCCCAAACAAGGTACTCACGCCCAGGTTCAAGGTAGGTGGCTGAGTTACATCTGACAGTACCAACTTTGTCAGGAATGTCATTTCCTTTCCAGGGGTTCAAACCAGTGAGCATAGACAAGAACTGCTCAGCTTCTGGTTCTGCAGTTGGGCAGGGGCCAGACACTGTTTTCCAATAGGACTTGCATTGTTTTGAATGGTGTAGGATGTGCTTTATGACATTGGTACCAATAATCAACTCATCATGCTGACCACAGACAACCAGAGTGGGGACTATCATTTTACAACCATACACCTCCATCACAATGTCAAAAGCACTCTTTGGCCTGACACGCTATCCACCACACCCAACCAGCATCACATCCACATCAATCTGGTTCTCATTTGTTATCACTCCAGCAGTTCTCAGCTTCTTCTCTGCATCCTCGTTGATACTGCAGGCCATGGAGCCACTGTCCAGCATGCCATCAATTATCACTGCACCACCAAAAGCTACTGGTGTGTAGAAAAGGCTGGAACTATTGCCAATTATGTGAATGTTCTGATACACAACAACTACATCATCGCATGAGTTTCTCACCGATGCAAAAATCGACTCAGCATCAGATGTCTCACTGCAGTGGGAGCTTGAGGTGAGACCTGCACTGCCTCCCTCCAAGTACAGGTCAGTTAGTCTTCCCTGAGACTGAGAAGGAGGCTGACAGTTGTTGTTGGGACAGGCCAGTCTGGTATGACCAGGGGAAAGACAGGTAAAACACAGTTTCTCAGACATGCAATGTGAAATGGTGGAGTGACGTGTGTCATTACAAACCATACAGGTTGCTTCTCTGGGGCGTCTCTGACGAGGGGCACGTTTAAATCTGCTGCTCTCAGTCGGGTGAGGAATTGTACACTGCTGCAACTTCTCCATCATTTCCTGAAACATGTTAACCATGCAACCAAGGAGCCTCTCCTCTGACTGTTGGAGATTTTGAGCAACAACCGGCACACTAGCACAATCTGAGCTGAGTGTGTTTGGGGTAGGGTCAGAGATGGGGAATGGAGAGGGACCCTGACATGTAAACTGTCGGGTTTGAGGAAGTGAAGAGGGAATGACTGGGGTGTGGCACTGTTCTGGCATGGTCATGGCTGAAGATGGCAACCTGGGTTTGTTAGATGTTACAGTAGCTGTGTGACTCATTAGCTGTGGACCATCAGGCGCTCTGGCGCTAGCTCTAACCTCTCTCTGATAATCGTCAATTCTCAACTGAACATCACGTGAGGTCCATTCATGAGGTGGTTTCCACTTCAAGGTGCAAGACAGATCAGGATCAGGACAATTTTTGACAAACATGATAGCAACCTCTTTGCTCATGTCCTCCGTCTGCTTGCCTTGTCTACGCAGGCCCTCGAGAGCCAGGTCAGCTGCTTTGTTCAGCCTTATCCAGTAGTCCACTGGGTTTTCTCTGTGCCTGGGCAGGGTTGCATAAAAATCTGCGAGCGGAAGACATGAGGAGGCATCACAGAAGTAACGGAGAAGAACATCGTAAATTATTTCAGGTTCCTTTTTAGCATCTAGCTCCAGGTCACTACGCAGGGCAACTTTCACAACATCTTTGGCTTTGCCCAATAAATGACTCATAATTTCTCCTGCTTGCTCACACACAGGAATCTCTCTCTTCCTGAGTTCAGTCTTAGTCAAGTCAATCCAGTCCCGAACTGAATATTTGTCAGTACCGTCACCTCTAAAAGTTCGCAGTTCTCTGTCTGACTTAACATGGACAGTCACATGTGGGGGGTCACATTTGGTAACATCACAATGTGCTGTTCGATCAGTAGGAGAAGTCTGGTTGTCATCAGTCATATTCACAACACCAGCAGACATTAATTTAGTAATTATAGACTCACCAATTTGAGCACCAAGCTGCCCCACCATGTCTGTAAAATTTTCAATGGCACCGATATTACTGCAGGGTGTGGAAACATGAGGACCCTCACTCATGAACTCACCAACAGGAATACAACCTGGGCTCTGACCTAACCCTGTATCCCCACCACTGTTCATAAATTTTGAATGTCCCACATCTCTACTATTAGTAATGTTGCTGCGCCAAATACCTCTCCCTTTTGTCAAAACAGGTGTTTTATAATTATACGTCTTTTTTTTTTCTCTTGAACTACTTTACACAGTGAAATTTTTTTTTCCCATTGTGACTAACTCCAAAATAAGGTGGCATATATCAGTAAAATGTATTATAATAGTCCTGTATATGTCTGACCACATATACGTCCCAGCGTAGACCCAGTATGGCGATGCAGCATCCACGGTGACCGGCGTCGAGCTGATCTGAAGATCCAAGGGTCCACGGCACCAGTGTAACGGATCTTGTCACAAGTGTAGTGGTTCTTCCTTTTGGACACCCTTGAGCGGCCATGATCGGGAACATTAATGCGAGTGTGTGTGTGGCATAGGGACCACGATGACACCAGACTGCTGTTTCCACAATTTATTTCTCCTGTTAGAGAAATAAAACAAAATGCATCACGCTCCGTCTGTACCTCGATCCCACACAGGCTCCCACAGCAAAGCAACGCGATACTGTGTGGGAAAAGAGCTCTAAAATAACTTCACAATACAAAAATAAATTACATTTCAAATAATAAAATTTTTCAGAAACAAACATACCTGTTAGAGAAATAAAACAAAATGCATCACGCTCCGTCTGTACGGAGCGATCCCACACAGGCTCCTACATTAACAAAAACATAAATTACACAATGGCACAGGCTGCTGGAGTCACCATAAAGCCCATATTGGCGCGAAACCCCAAAATGGTGCCCACCGGACTCCCAATGTGCGCTGAAACATCTATAAAACACTTTTTTATAACACAAATAACAAAAAAAAATACACTACAGTGACATGACAAACTAATAAGGAACAATTACAAACTAAGGTTACAGTTTAAATGATAAGACTAACGAACAATACAATTATATAGTGCCAGCAGCGTCCCGGACACAACTTACCCACAGCAAAGCAACGTGATACTGTGGGGAAAGACTAAACTACCGGAGCCTCGAAGGTACAGGAATAGCGGATGTGAGAAGTGTACTGCCAAAATAAAAGTACTCAAGTAAAATAAAATTCACAACAATATAAATAAAAACATAACTGAGAAAAAGAAATACATAAAGTACATTTTTGACTCCGTTACACCTGCCTCTCGCCCAGAGATGCTGGGATAGGCTCCAGCCCCCCCACGATCCGAAAAAGGATTAAGCGGAAGAAGATGAATGAATGAATGAATGGAATCAGTGTGTGCATGTGTGGGAGGGAACAGTACCTGGGGATGGCAGAATTCAGTTGTTGAAGGGGGGAGGGGGTAGTTAGAGTCCAGGATTCGTGTGTGTAAGGGGGAGGGGGGGCAGAAAGGGGAGAGGGCGGAGCAGGGAGAGAGTTGCGCTTCCTGACAGCCTGGTGGATGAAGCTGTCCTTGAGTCTGCTGGTCCTGGCCCAGAGACTCCGCAGTCTCCTCCCTGATGGCAGCAGACTGGAGAAGCTGTATGATGGGCGGGATCACCTGCAATGCAGAGGGGTTTGTGGGTGAGGCAGGTGCTGTAGATGGCCTCAAGGGAGAGGAGAGAGGCACCAACGATCTTCTCAGCTGTTCTCACTATGCGCTGCAGAGTCTTGCGGCAGGACGCGGTGTAGTGTAGCAAATATGATACATTTGATATTGAGTGTACTATGGGTGGTGGCTCCACCTTTCCGGTTCCGCCACCACCCTGGGTATAAAAGGTGGATGCGGAAGAGGCACAGTCTCTTTACGACCAGACCTCTGCCTTGTACGAGAGCGCCTGTATTATAGTGTGAGCTTGTGGTGACACTAAACACAGCAGGGAGACATTCCTCTGGGATTTTCTCCTGGAGGTTTCTTCACACCCAGCAGCAGGGCTGGAAGAAGCAAAGGACAATTTACATGCGGACAGGGAACCACAGGAAGCAGTCAGACGGGACTGTATGCATGCGTCCTCGAGCCAACCAATGTCATGCTAATCATGTGTATTGACCGATGTGTATTAGATGACAATTGATATGCTAGTGTGCCATGCATTCTCTGTCTGTATCACTGTATTAAAGGGCTGACTTTACATGCCTCACTAACGCACTCAGAGCTTACTCACAACAGCACACACACAGCACACAGCGCTGCAGTGAGTCTCATGATGATGGAGGAATAAAACTCTTAAACCTTCCGCTCACCGTGTCTCGCCTGAACTTATTTCGTTCCTCCACACTGGTGAGCCTTGACGAAGAATGGAACACAAAGCGAACACCCCGGAGATGACCCGGAAGCCCGGGAAGCCTCAGAACGCGTCACGGTGCGTCCCTCGCCTAATCTCTCCCTCTCACCGCGCTGTGGATTCCAGAGACCGGGGTCGCCTACATCCTTCTCATCCACACGGGAGTGCGCGTGCCTTGTCATCTCTCCACGATGGCGACCTCCAGTTTGACCGGAGCGGCAACACCCCCCCACCCCCACCCCCGTTACAGCCTCCACTGGCGTCAACTTGAGCCCAAACGACAGGGGGGTCACAGCCCTTTCTGGGTGTTCGGGGGGGGGGGCCTGGTGTGGTGACACTAAACACATATGCATGTGTCTTTGAGCCAACCAATGTCATGCTAATCATGTGTATTGACTGATGTGTATTAGATGACAATTGATATGCTAATGTGCCATGCATTCTCTGTCTGTATCACTGTATAAAAGAGCTGACTTTACATGCCTCACTAACGCACTCAGAGCTTACTCACAACAGCACTGCAGTGTGTCTCTTGATGATGGAGGAATAAAACTCTTAAACCTTCCGCTCGCCATGTCTCGCCTGAACTTATTTCGTTCCTCCACAAGCTCTTAAATAAACCTTCGTTCTACTGCACCTCCGGCCTGGTTATTGAAGTACGAGTTATGGATATAACATATGGCAATGAGGATAAACGTATGTATAAGGGAGTTTCTAGTATTCGGCCATTTTTGGAGCTCCCGGGCGAACCACTGGTTCCCTGGGCGAGGTGGTATGTGGCCTTCCAGAACTATTTGGTGGCTTTGAACCTCAGCGAATTGGAGAAACTGTGTGCACGAGCGATTTTAGTCCATAATCTCAGCATGGATGGACAACGAATTCTCAGCACACTGGGTGAGAGTGATAGTTTTGACGACATGGTCAGGCTAATGGTGCACTACTTTCGCACTCTGGAAAACGTCATAGTTTGGAGGATTCAATTCCGGCAGCACAACCAGCAGACTGGAGAGTCGGTGCAGCGATACGTCACAGACCTGCATCGGCTGGCTGCGGGATGCCAGTTTGGAGCTTTGGAGGAAGAAATGGTCCATGATCAGTTGGCGGAGCACACGCTATGTTCAGCGGCATGGTGAAGGCTCCTCACGTACTCCGGTGAACTGATGTTAGCCATGGCAGTCGAGATAGCTCAGCAGTTTGAAGCAGCGGAAAAACTGTCCAAGGACCTCGGTGAGAGAACTACTCTGGAACACTGGAACATACTGAACCACAATTAGCGGCGCAGGCTGTGGACCCAGATAGCAACAACAGCGTGGATGATGAAGAAGTATACGCTACAGCTATCAATATTAGGTCCGCCCTGGGATCGCCAAAGTACTCTGGCTGTGAATCCACCAAGCACCAATATAAGGCGAGAGAGTGTCCGGCGAGGGGCAAACGCTGTGGCAAGTGTGGACTCCTACACCATTTCGCCAGGTCCTGTAAAAATTTTGAGCGAGGGCGACCCAAAAAGGGATTAAGCGGAAGAAGATGGATGGATGGGACCGTCGACATGAAGCGGGTCCCCCCACCATGACTCCTACGGTTATTCACACTGTCTCCCCGAGCACAGATGGGCAGATTTATTGCAATGTAATGCTGGATGGCGTGGAAGTGCCGTTGTTGGTGGACACGGAAGCAGTGGTTTCTGTGTTGAATTGGCCTACTGTGAGGAGTTTGTTCCCGTATTACCAGGTGAGAGGACTGTTGACGTCATATTCAGGCTATGGGGTAACAAGTTGGCCATTGAGGGTTCACTGGAGTTGACGGTGAGATACAAATTGGCGGTGATGTCCAATGTCTAATTCGTGGTGACCGTCAGCGGGTCGAACATGATGGGCTGCAACATGTTCTATGGTCTGGGCTTCACGATCACCAGCGGCGTCGGAGAAGAGTGGTTGGGCTGTGGTTTGTGGGACCAACCGGTTCTGTGCATGGTGGACGATGCGGTATGGGACAAAGACTGGCCTAGTATTCTGGGAGATGACCAGGACCAATATCATCCAGGGCCATCGTGGGAGGGTTCTGGTGCCAGAGCCCAAGTTGCCCTGGATGTGGGAACTGGGTGGCACGGTGGAACGCCTGTGATGGCGGATGGATTGCTCCTGTTGCTTCCAGAGGTCAGCCTGGAAATACTGAGAAGCAAGGAGCTACAACGGCTTCGCCAGCGATCAAAATGAAAGAGAGTGGGGCAGGACCGGCTGGCACGGTGGACAGATGTGCCACACAGCAACACTGGAGGCCGAGTCGGGCATCGTATGGGGTCGGTGGAGCAGTTCAACCCAGAGAGGAAACTCGGTCTAAGCATCGTGGACATTTGAAGCCGAGTCGAGCTCCTCTACGGGTCACTGACAAGATTCGGCCCAAGGGGGAGTCTCGGCTAAGGGGGGCCCACGACAAGAGGAAACAACGTGATGAACAGGGGCAGCTGCGAGTGGTGGCTGCTCAGGAGGACGGCTTTCTCAAGTTGTCCAATGACTCATGGAGGCATCCCAACGAGCTGTGGTGCATCAGCGATGGAAAGGAGGTGTTGAGACTCCGATGTGGCTCATCTCCAGAGGCAAAGAGGCAAAGATGCTTTGGGCGGGACCCGCCAGACAGGTCTCCAGGGGGTGGCTTCTCCACTGGGACTGTATGGTAGCTAAGAAGGCAATGTGTCAAACTGTATATAGTGTTGTGTATTGCCTGAGCTATTTAGTCAATATGTTCCTTATTTTGAGTGCTATAAATTACCCATGTAAAAAAAAAACAAACAAACCCTAAGTAATGTTCATATTACTGTTTGGTTTGCCCAGGTTATGGGGTGGTTTTGTTGGGTGTGTGGATAGCACTGTGTGGACGTAAATATTGACTGTTGGAGAAATAGGAAGTTATCTGTTGGTACAAAGTTCATGGGATTGTTTTCTTATATATTAGGAACATGGCAGCTTCTTTTCTTTAATGGACTATATTTATGTTGAAAAGACAGCAGAATAATCCGTCTAGTCGTGTGGAGGTGGAACAGTAGTCTACCTTTTCCCCTCTAGTTTTAATTGTTTTGGTGTGCATGGATAGGCTTGTATATACATATATTCTGTTCATTGTTAGTGTGTGAGTCGGGTTACAAATTTGGGAGGGCCAAATTAGTGTGTTTTGGACTTTTCTACGGGGGAGGTGGGGTGTAGTGTATCAAATATGATACATTTGATATTGAGTGTACTATGAGTGGTGGCTCCACCTTTCCGGTTCCGCCACCACCCTGGATATAAAAGTCGTATGCGGAAGAGGCACGGTCTCTTTATGACCAGATCTCTGCCTTGTACGAGAGCTTCTGTATTATAGTGTGAGTTCTTAAATAATCCTTCGTTCTACTGCACCTCCGGCCTGGTTATTGAAGTACGAGTTATGGACATAACACGCGGTGCAGGCGTTGTACCACCCGGTGATACAGCTGGTCAGGATGCTCTTGATGGTGCCTCTATAGAAGGTACACATGATGGGGCCAGGACTTTGGCTCTTCTCAGTTTGCGGAGGAAGTAGAGACGCTGTCGAGCTTTCTTGGCCAGTGATACAGTGTTAGTGGTCCAGGAGAAGTCCTCTGACATATCATCATAGTACAATCACTAGCAATATGTTTGTACAAATGAAGTTATTTAGGGATAATATATACAAAATGAGGAAAACAACACTTATTAAAGATCATTACTGTGTGTGCCTATTGGACCACATGCAGAATAAAGGTAATAACCTATTGGGTGTAATGTATCTGCTCATCAACACCTTCTGTTCTCCAACTGCCTCTACTGTACAACTGTCTGTCTTTTATATTTGTTGGTTTGTACATTAGATACAGTATTCTTTCAGTTGGCTCTGATTATGTGGTCCAGTAACAATCAAATTACAAATAGAACCTACATAAAGGAAATAAAAGCTTGTAAATGATTGCATATTTAAAGATAATACATCCAAAAATCAAACCTTATTTTGTGTACTACATTTCTCTCCGATGATCATATGAACATGTGTGTTAAATGTATGTACAGGCATCTGAATTTATATTACACTGTTAACATATATCAATAAAACTGTCTCTGTGGCAGTTACACCATGCTTAGATGATCACCTAATTAGACCTCCTTAAGTAGACAGAGGTGTCCTTGTGTTGGAATTCAACAGCTACTCAAACTGAATGGCTGCCATACATGTAGAAATGCTAATTTAAGAAAGATTTTGCAGTGGTTTCTTGTTTTTTTCCAGAGCCACATTGAAATTATGGTAAAGCGTTGTTGATGCCAGGTTAAGAAGAGAGGTAATCACCGGTGAACAGCTATACGGTTTCATGCCATTAAAGACACCTACAGATCTAATGTTTGCTATAAAAGTGTTCTTCTTCTTTCGTATGACAACCAAAGTCACTAAGCAATGTCATGTAAGCTGTGGAGCCAGGTCACTGTCTCCGGGGTGGGATTGTGGAGGTCCACATGAATACCCTCCAGTGGTCTGAGGTCAGGGCACTCTGATAGGACATGATGTACTGTCTGCCCTGGGTTGCCACAAATACAGTACAATCTGGTGACGAGCGAAGGCCCCAACAATGCATGCTGGCGTTGAAATGGCAAACTCCCGTTTGCAAGCAGTTGAGTGTGACCCTATCTCTGTGGCCAAGCTGGGCACTGGTGGTGGTTTTATGCCTAGAGTGACGCTGAGCTGAGGTGATTTTCTTGTCTCTTGTCAGTTGCATCTTCAGCTATCCAGAAGATTGAATCTGGAAATTTCAGGGGAGACAGCACGTCTGTTGAGCGCCTAGATCTTGGGCAGCTTGGACGTGATGATTTAAGAGGTGCTTGTTGTCTTCAATGGCCTTTTTAACCAGCATATGTGTTTGGTGTTTTCTGCGGAGGGCAGGAGGAGCAATGCCAGATAAAACAGGAAGGTAATCCACAGGTGTAGCACAGAGGCAGCCTGTGATTATCCTCATGGTCTCATTGAGGGTAACATCCAGCTTCTTAGTCCAAACATTCCTACTCCAGGCTGAAGAGGCATATTCTGCTGCACTGTATACCAATGCAAGTACTCCAGTATGGAGTGTACTTGTATAGGCTCCCCATGAAGAACCAACAAGGTGTCGGAAGAGATTATTCCTTGATAATACTTTAGCACACAGAAAGAAAAGATGGTGTTTGTAGGTGAGTTGTCTGTCAAATTTGACTCCAAGTTATATTGGTGTGAAGGTGTACGACAGGGCTGTTCAATTACAAAATTAGTTGGGCCATAATTTGAAATCAAGACATGTAACCAGGCCGCACATGTTCAGCGATCTGTTGAATATAACAAATTTCAAACCAACACAGATCAATATGATGAAAAATATGCACTTTTTATTCATTGTCTTGGTATTAAATGTGCACTTGGCACTTGGCACATGACAAAGGCACATCACAAGTGCATAAAAACATAATAACAGTGCTGGGGTTGAGCAGAACTTTAAGTAGTAGAAATATTTTCCCTCTTGAACAACAATTAAATAAATAGAAAGAAAAAAGATAAAATTTTGTAAAAAAAAAACATTTTGGTCACATCTTACTCAGGTATCTCAAAGTGCATAAAAATTCAATGCGCACTGTTAGTACCATTAACATTTGCTTCCCTTTTGAAATAAAATATACTACATCCTGGTCATAACTGACCTGGGCACATCACAAAGTGCATTTAGCTGAATAAAAAATGAACTGTCAAACACTTCAGTGCACATACCCCCAACCTTCCACCCCCACCCCAAGAAAAGATTGATAACATTAACAAACATTGCACATCCACTATTGTGGTTTGTTTTGTTTTAAACCACTACATGTATGAGTAGGAACATCTTTTTATAATTATACATTCCATTACACACATATCAGTCCAGGCAGGGTTAAACTGATGATTTTCATCATCAGTTTTACACTTCAGAGTTGACAATGATGAGTTTGCATGTTCTCCCCGTGTCTGCGTGGGTTTACTCCGGGATTTCTCCGGTTTCCTCCCACATGTCAAAAACATGCAAGTTAGGTTAATTGGCATCAAAACTGGGGATTCTAAATTGTCCTTAGGAATGACTGTGAGTGAATGGTTGTCTGTCTCTCTGTGTTGGCCCTGCGATGGACTGGCGATCTGTCCAGGGTGTACCCTGCCTCTCGCCCAAAGATGCTGGGCTAGACTCCAGCCCCCTCGCGACCCGAAAAGGAATAAGCGGAAGAAGATGGATGGATGGATGGATGTTTTAAGGTGCCTTCACACCAACCATGAACGGGTGAATTTTTCGCGCGGCACAATTACATTGTAATGTAATGTTAACATGTGAATAGACATGACTTCACCTTCTAAGTGAGTTGCAGACAGGTGAAATTGCCTTTATAACTTCTGCAGCTGTGTTCAACCTGCTGTTGAAATCCCCAAATAACATCATGCTTAGGTTTACATTATCTGATGGGGGGGGGGGGAGGCTCACCTGAAAAAGTTGTCCTTACCTCCAAAACTTCACAAGATGATAGGCATTTATGTTGCTAGCCTGCTAACCTTGTTAGCATGTCCGTGGCAGGAGTCCGTGGGTAAATAACAATGACATTCCGATTCAGCTGAAGTGCTCCCAGTCCTTCTTTCTCCAGGTGAGTGTCAATCTCATTTTCAAACTAGTTTACTCTCCAACGCTGACACTTTTACTCCGATGACGGCAGAATCTCAAAGCTAGCACTATCCCTCGGACGCGAATGCACAATTTTGTGTGTACTCGCCTCTTTCCATTGACTTTGTATGCATTCGCGCCGCCCGCTTGCGTTTGGTGTAGGCTTGGTATCTTGCCACTAGCACTGTTAGCTACAGTCATAGCCCACATTTCACAACAAATGCACTGTGTTGTCGGTTGATGGTTGCTAGGCTACACGGAGTGTTGCACTTACGGTCTGCAGTAATTATTGGATTCCTGCCATTCTGTGAAACGTGTTGGCCTTTGCTTCTCTGGCTGGACCACACACTGGACCTAGGCCACTCGGAGTTTGATCTTGGGCTGCATGTGGTCCGTGGGCTGCTAATGGAATAGGCCTGGTGTACGGCAAGGTTGAGTCTCCCAGGGTGACATTGAGCTGACAGTTAGCATAGCTGTTAGCAAAGTGGAATGCTGTAGAAATAGTTTTTGCCATGCTGCGTTTCAGCCTCCACGCCCTTAGATAGTCTGAGAGAGCAGCAATGTCTTCAATAACAATTTCCTCCATCTTGGACCAACTGACATTGGAGTACAGCAAAGCAAGATCGTCAGCATAGCCATACTGTAGGTTGTTTGTGGTAGATCACTAATGTAGATGTTGAAGAGGGTTGGTGCCAGAACAGAGCCCTGGGGGATGCACTTTCTGAGCTGGCGGAGTCTACTCACTTGTCCATCACTGGTCTTAAGGGTGAAGCTATGGTTCGAGATGATCGGGGCAATGAACTGTATAACATGATGGTCAGGAACCATCCGCAGGAGCTTCAGAATCAGCCCTTGGTGCCATATGGTATCATATGCTCCTATGCTCCTGTTAGATCAACGAGGAGGACGCCTGCCTTGTGACCTTTTTCATAAGCTTCCTCAATGTCATCTGTGAACTGCACAGTTTGTTGGATGGTGCTGCGTCCTCTGTGGAAACCAGCCTGCTTGTTGAGAAGTTGGGGGTGCACGGTGGCGCAGTGGTTAGCACTGCTGCAGCACAGTTTACCCTTGGCCGGGGGATCGTGGGGATCGTGGGATCGTGGGTTCGATCCCAGCCCCCGACCAACAGTGATCTGTGTGGAGTTTGCATGTTCTCCCCGTCTTTGCGTGGGTTTACTCCGGGATTTCTCCGGTTTCCTCCTACATGCCAAAAACATGCAGGTTAGGTTAATTGGAGACTCTAAAGTGGCCCTAGGTGTGAATGTGTGTGTGAATGGTTAAGGGATAGCGCCGTATCGTGGCTGCTTCATCCATCCAGGTGGTGGATGACCCTCAGTTTCCCCTCTGGGGATCAATTAAGTATACTAAATCTAAAAAAAATAAAAACTTGAAGGGCACACACAGAAGCAAAATGGGTCTGTAATTCTTTGGGTTATCGGCTGTCTTGTTGGGTTTTGGGATGGTGATGATAGTTGTCTTGCACCAGAGCTTTGGTATGGCCAGTCTGGACATACAGCTTGAGTAGAATTCTCTTAACCACTCAATGCAGCAAGGGCCACATCTGATAATGAACTCTGGTGGGATGTTGTTTGGGACTTGGGCCTTCCCACTCTTCAGCTGACGGACGGCAAGAGAAATCACTTCAGTGGAGAAAGGTTCCGAGGGGAGACCATCAACACTGGGTGCTTGCCATAGCTCTGAAGTCTCCTGTTTCATGGACAATGTATGCTCCTTGCTTGCATCTTTGAATTTTCCATTTTCTTATGGAAAATGAAAAAAATAAAAGTGTTGATGGAGAAGTACAGAGAAGGTCAGAGGGAATAGCACTGTGTCTTTGTGGATCTAGAGAAAGCATATAATAAGAGGGGGGCTGAAAAGTTCAACGATCAAATTTGACCAAATGTGGTTTATTTTTCAACATAGTTGCCTCTTTGGTTCACACACTTCTTCCATCGGTATTGCAGTGCTTGGATCCCTGCGGTTGAAAAATAAACCATATTTGGTCAAATCTGACCATTATGAACTTTTCAGCCCCCCCTCGTAAGGTGACAAGAGAGGAACTGTGAAATTGTATAAGGAAGTCAGGAGTGACAGAGAAGTATATGAGGGTGTTTCCGGACATGTATCAGGACAGTGAGATGGTGGTGGTGAGGTGTGCTGTCGGAGTGACCGATGGATTTAATGTGAGGGTGGGATTACATCAGGGAGTGGGGCTCTGAGCCTTTTTTTGTTTGGTATGGTGATGAACAGGCTGACAGATGAGGCCAGGCAGGAGACTCCATGAATTATGATGTTTGTAGATGACACTGTGATCTCCGGTCAGAGTACCAGTCGGGTGAAGAGAATCTGGAGAGGTGGAAGTATACACTGGAGGCTGATTTAAATTTTAAAAAAATGTGTGTGGTCTGTTGGCAGTGTGCCTAGGCTGCATTTAATGGACGAACTACCAACTTTGAATTATGGGAGTTTCTCTGGAGAAACGTCATGTTGGAATGTAAGAGAGAATGTTGTTTATTGATAATTATGTTCTAATGAAGCATGTTTTCAAGCTGAAACCGAATTGGCAGTTTTGATGGCAAACATATTATCAAGCTTTTAAGCATTACGGCAGTTTGGCAGTTTTTAGTTTTTTTTTAACACAAATTCAAATAGATCTTGGTAATTATTCTGTGGCATGTACAAGCTGTTTACTTTGCAGTGGTAGGTTACTGAGTACATATATTTTTAACAAGTTTTGTTCCATGTGGACCTTTTTGGAAATTTGAGCCCCTGCCCCTTACATGGTCTCTGCACGGCCCCGGACTAGTATGTTCTTTTTGGCTGCTACAGCGGGGAAAATAAGCATTGAACACATCAACATTTTTCTCATTAAACATATTTTTGATGGAGCCATTGACCTGAGATTTTCACCAGATATCAGTAACAACCCAAGTAATCCATACATACAAAGAAATAAAGGCAACTGTGTTCACAAAACACGTTATATTTAACAAAATAGAATAGCACAGGGAATAAATATTGAACATGCTTGGTGAAATTCATCTAATATTTAGTAGAAAAGCCTTTGTTGGTAATAACATCTTCCAGACACCTCCTGTATGGAGAAACTAGGCACAGGCATTGCTCATGAGTGATTTTAGCCCATTCTTCCACACAAACTGTCTGCAAATCTTGAAGGCTCCGTGGGTGTCTTCTGTGAACTCTGATCTTCAGTATGTTCCATAGATTTTCAATTGGATTCAGGTCAGGTGACTGACTGGACCATTCTAGCATCTTTATTTTCCTTCTCTGGAGCCAGTTGAGAGTTTCCTTGTCTGTGTGTTTGGGATCATTGTCTTGCTGAAATGTCCACCCTCGTTTCATCTTCAGCATCTTGGCAGATGGCAACAGGTTCTTATCAAGGATGTCTCTGTACATTTGTCCATTGATCTTTCCTTCAATTATGTGAAGTATGCCTGTACCATGTGCTGAAAAACACTCCCACACCATGGTGCTCCCACCTCCAAACTTCACTGTTGGTATGGTGTTTTTGGGCTGATGTGCAGTGCCATTTCTCCTCCAAACATGCTGTGTGTTGTGGAATCCAAAAAGTTCAATTTTGATCTCATCTGATCAGACTATATTCTGCCAGTATTTTACTGGCTTGCCCAAATGCTGTGCAACAAACTTTAAACGAGCTTCAACATGCTTTTTCTTCAGCAATGGAGTCTTGCAAGGTGAGTGGGCATAGAGCCCATGTGCATTATTTATTGTTTTCTTTGAAACAGCAGTGTTGTGTCCATAATTGTTGAAATAAACAGTAGGGCGGAAGGCAGTTTATAGTGTTTATTAGAGAACTCACAAATGGAACAGCAATGGACTACAGTGCTCCCAATCCAGGCGTCAACGGCGAAAGAGGACATGCCCCTTCCGGCTGTGGCCTTTATTTCCTGGCTGGCGTCACCACCGGAAAGGTGGGCCGCCAACCCACTCTATTCCCTGGTCATTCCCAGGCTGCCATCTTACCACTGTTTTCATATGTAACCGCCCCCCCTTTAAAAAAAACACAGGCACACAGATTGACCCACCCAAATTTAACACCCGACTCACACTCTAATGGGGAAAACAGTATGTACAAAACAAATAAATAACCTATCCATTCATACAATCAAGGCTGGGGGCTGGGTAGACTACCAGCGTCCCCTACACGGCCAGGCGGATTATTCTGCCGCTTTGTCCCTAACCGTCCAAACCAAAATATGGCTGTGTGTCTACAAAAATTAAACCCAGAATCCTTTATACATACAAAAAATAACAAACAACTGGACTTCCGGTCTGGACACCATGGTGATAGCAGCTTAACGCTGAAGCTCCCAGACCCAATCCAGGAAAATACCTTGAAAATCAGATTTAACAGATTTGTGGAAGAGTGAAAATCAAAAGACAAAGTCATCATGCCTAAAGGAAAACAGAAGAAATCGACATTTACCAGGCCAGGACACGCATCGGCCGAAGAATCTGATCCGGAGGATTTCCATTCAGAAGACGAGGAGCTGAATGAAGCTAGCAAAAAGGTTAGCTTAAAAATGGTACTTAAAGAATTAAGACGATTTCGCCGAGAGTGTTGGGCCGAATTTCGTGAAATCAAAGAAGAATTAAAAAGGACAAACAGCAGAGTGGACCAGGCCGAAGACCGAATCTTGGAAGCAGAGGAAAGAATAAAAGGGCTGGAAGATACCGTGCTGGATCTACACAAAAGACAGTCAAGACTGGAGGCTAAGCTAACCGACCAAGAAGGAAGATTGAGAAGAGAAAACATAAGAATTCATGGTCTGAAAGAAGGAGTCGAGGATGGTTTCACCACAATGGTGGCATGCGTGGAATCCTTACTGAGAGAGAAGTTGGATATTCCCCAAACCACCGACTTGAAGATAGAAAGGGCGCACCGTACATTAGCCCCTAGGTCGGCGGCGGAAGCGCCTCCACGATCGGTGGTGGTGAAGTTTTCCAACTCCAAAATAAAAGAAGAGGTTGTAAGACTGGCTTGGCAGAAAAAAGGATTTATGCACCAAGAGAGAAAAGTTTTCGTGGAACACGATTACGCCCCGGAGGTCCTTAAAAAGCATCGGGAATACAACGACGCTAAAAAGGTATTACGAGAGAAAAAACTGCGCTTCCAGACACCATTTCCGGCGAAGCTGCGGGTCTTCTACGGCGATGAGACATGTCTCTACAACTCGGCGGAAGAAGCAACCGCGGGTATGGCGAGAAGAGGGCTCCCGGTAACGGTGTTTAAACCCACAGCAGACCCGATCGAAAGAATCAAGGCTCAAACGTGGTCCACACAGAGACCCTCAAAATCCACGGGCCAGCAGCGGGAAACCCAGTGCCAGAGCTACAAGGAAAAACTGGCCGTTTACAGGAGGGAATAACGATATTTTTAGTCAATCTGCACATCCAACCCTCCTCCTACAAGGTAACAAACATTAAAGGAGATGCAGAATCAGCAAGTGGTAAAACATTTCATGGAACAGTCATAATATTAGAAACAAATAAGTCTTTAAAAAAAAAAAAAAACTTGTTAAAATAGAAATGTGACAATGAACCACATGATCTCTCCACACTAACAAATACTGTATTAACGTGAATGTTTGCTGTGATGGTGGTGGGAGGATGCACACAATTTCATAGGGTATAGGCATAAAAAAAACCCCAAACAACTAAACAGTTCAAATTCACAACCTAAACATCCCCTACTGGCGGCTCCCACTCCAACACACCCACCCCACACTTGGGCACACCATATAACAGTGTTGGGCACATCCAATAATTACCACTAATTTGCATTATCCTCATTTAACAGGTTGAGCCTCACAACACCTAACAATAATACTCCAAATACCAAAATACCCTTCTTGTCACATAAACAAACAACTCAGTGTTTTTCTTTCTTTTCTTTTTTTTAGCTCGTAAATTCTTCCCAATTTCAAAAATACGTTCAATCAAGCAGATGAACTTTAAACAATTTAATTTATCACATACATAATGCACTAAATTCAAATAATCTTCATCAATTTTCTTTCTCTAATAAATACACCCGGGATACAAACACAGTAGAGTCATAACTATACACATAATGACATAGGGCCTAAAACTTAAATCACATCACCAATCATACCCACAGTCATTTTACACACCCTGTGGAAAGCTCCCCCCCTCCCCGAGGATTCCGAGGATTGCCATCTCGTGGTTCCCAGCCAGAATATCTCCGTTTTTCCCTGTGTCTGTTGACGGGCTGTGCTGTCTCCTCTTCTCCACCACCCGATGCAGCTCATTGGGGTGCCTCCACGTTTCATCTGACAGGCAAAGATAGCCGTCACTCTGGGTCGCTTTCACCTGTAGCCGCCCCTGGTCATCATACTGCCCACGATGCCTGTGGATCCCCCTCGACTGAGCTTCAGTCCTAGGGCATACCATATCACCGACACCCAGGGGAGCTCTAATAGGTCCCCTTGGATCCTCCTGTCGTGGGGGGGCTTCCCATTTGGAACTGGTCCGTTTACCAGTGCGACCTGAAGCCCTTTTCGAAGGCCGTCTCCTGGTGCATTTTAAACACACACCTGTTGGTCTAGCCCCGGTGCTGTTCAGCGCTGGAGTCCCGGTCCTGCCTACCAACCCGGGGGCCCCGTTGTGCCGCCCAGCTCCCACACCCAGGGTAGCTTGGACTCTGGGATCAGGTCCATCCCGGGGAGGTGCCCTGTGACGGTCCTCCTTGCTGTCTTCTCCCAATCTGGACCAATCAGCGTCCCATCCCGCATCATCATAATGTTGGATCTCGTAGCCGTCACCACCACTTGGACATCCGCCATGTTCTGCAACTTGTACTGTGCCATTAACTCAATGTACCCCAATATGGCAATCCTACTCCTACCATAGCTGTGAAGTGGGGCCGTTGTCTTGCGGTGCTGGGGAAACAGACTCTTCACCGTTTGCAGATTCAGAATTAAAGCCACCGCAACCATATCCACCAGCATCGATATCCCGACTCTGTCCAGTGATACCGTGCAGTAGATACAAGCCACCGGACTCTGGTGTAACCGTATGAACAACAGTGGAAGTCTTCATGGAGGATCCCCCTCCCTTCTCACGTTCCCCTCGTTCAAAATTTCTACAGGACAGCGCAAAGTGGTGCAGCAGGCCACATTTCCCACAGCGCTTTCCTTTCGCTGGACACTTTCTGGACTTGTACCTGTGTCTAGCGAACCCACAGCCATAACATCTTGGCGTTCCCGGGGTAGACCTTATTTTGACAAAGGAGGCATATTATTCATCCTCAACGTTGTCTTCATCTTCAGGGCCCGCTGTCAGCACCGTTAGTCGAGGCTCATTTAATGTGGAAGTGGACTCTCGACTGAGGTCCTTCGCTAATACTTCAGCCGCCTCAAACTGCTGAACAATTTCAATAGCGGCAGCCAGAGTCAATTCGCCCTAGTAGGTTAGGAGCTGTGACCGGGCAGCAGGGCAGCAAACATGCTCCGCCAACTGATCCCAGACCATCTTATCCTGTAGAGCCTCAAATTTGCACTCCGCTGCCAGTTGGCGTAGGTCTGCCACAAACCTCTTCACTGACTCTCCCGTCCTCTGGCGGTGCTGTCGAAACTGGATACACCGAACGATGACGTTGTCCAGCGTGCGAAAATATTGAGCCATTAGCTCTACTACCTCCTCAAAACTCTTGGCTCCCCCCAACGTCTCAAGGATTCTTTGTCCTTCCATGCCCAAATTATGGCCCAATATTGCTCTAGCCCGCAATTTCTTCAACTCACCGAGGTTGAGGGCCACCAGGTAGTTGCTAAACGCAGCATACCACCTAGGCCAAGGCATGGGAGGCTCGCCAGGGGCCTCCAGAAATGGCCAAAAACTGGTTGCAGCATGCTCCATAACCGTGTTCTCCTTGTCGCCAAATGTTGTGTCCATAATTGTTGAAATAAACAGTAGGGCGGAAGGCAGTTTATAGTGCTTATTATAGAACTCACAAATGGAACAGCAGTGGACTACGGCACTCCCAATCCAGGCATCAATGGTGAAAGAAGACATGCCCCTTCCGGCCGTGGCCTTTATACCCTGGCTGGCGTCACCATGAGAAAGGTGGGCCGCCAACCCCCTCTATTCCCCGGTCATTCCCAGGCTGCCATCTTTCCACTGTTTTCATATGTAACAAGCAGTACCTGCTAATTCCAGGTCTTTCTGGAGCTCTCCATGAGTGGTCTTTGGCTCTTGGGTAACTCTTCTGATAATTCTTTTGACTCCTCTGTCAGAAATATTGCTAGGAGCTCCTGATCTTGGCCAGTTTATGGTAAAATGATGTTCTTTCCACTTCTGAATAATAGCTCCAAAAGTGTTCACCGAAACATTCAGCAGTTTAGAAATGCACCTGTAACCAATGCCATCATTTGTTTTGCAACAATAAGGTTGTGAAGGTCTAGAGAGAGATCTTTGCTTCTCTCTATCATGAGTTCTCTGTGGAGAAACAATCTGATATTCACAGACCTTTTTAAAGGCTATCAGTCAGGACTTAACCAGATGAAATTAATTTGCACTGATCGGGGATGGGGTGGCTTCCTAAATTCTGATGAATTTCAGCTGGTTTCTTGGCTTTCTATGCCTTTTTCAGCTCTTTTTCTTCATGTGTTCAATACTTATTCCCTGTGTCATTCCACTTTATAAAATATAACTTGTTTTGTGAACACAGTTGCCTTGATTTCTTTGTATATACACACGTGGACAAAATTGTTGGTACCCCTCTGTTAATGAAAGAAAAACCCACAATGGTCACAGAAATAACTTGAATCTGACAAAAGTGGTAATAAATAAAAATTCTATGAAAATTAATCAATGAAAATCAGGGAATGCTTTTGAATTGTGGTTCAACAGAATTATTTTAAAAAACAAACTCATGAAACAGGCCTGGACAAAAATGATGGTACCCCTAGAAAAGATTGAAAATAATGTGCCCATAGGGACATGTTCAACCAAGATGTGTCCTCTAATTAACATAACAGGTGTCTACAAACTTGTAATCAATCAGTCGGCCTATTTAAAGGGTGACAAGTAGTCACTGTGCTGTTTGGTGACATGGTGTGTACCATGGACCAGAGGAAGCAAAGGAGAGAGTTGTCTCAGGAGATTAGAAAGAAAATTATAGACAAGCATGTTAAAGGTAAAGGCTATAAGACCATCTCCAAGCAGCTTGATGCTCCTGTGACTACAGTTGCACATATTATTCAGAAATTTAAGATCCACGGGACTGTAGCCAACCTCCCTGGACGTGGCCGCAGGAGGAGACGGATAATACGAATGGTCACAAAAGAGCCCAGAACAACTTCGAAACACATTCATGGTGAACTCCAAAGTCAAGGTACATCAGTGTCAGATCGCACCATCCGTCATTGTTTGAGCCAAAGTGGACTTCATGGGAGACGACCAAGGAGGACACCACTGTTGAAAACAAATCATAAAAAAGCCAGACTGGAATTTGCCAAACTGCATGTTGACAAGCCACAAAGCTTCTGGGAGAATGTCCTATGGACAGACGAGACAAAATTGGAACTTTTTGGCAAGGAACATCAGCTCTATGTTCACAGACGCAAAAATGAAGCATACCAAGAAAAGAACACTGTCCCTACTGTGAAACATGGAGGAGGTTCTGTTATGTTCTGGGGCTGCTTTGCTGCATCTGGCACAGGGTGTCTTGAATCTGTGCAGGGTACAATGAAATCTCAAGACTATCAGGGTATTCTAGAGAGAAATGTGCTGCCCAGTGTCAGACAGCTTGGTCTCAGTCACAGGTCATGGGTCTTGCAACAGGATAATGACCAAAAACACACAGCTAAAAACACCCAAGAATGGCTAAGAGCGAAACATTGGACTATTCTAAAGTGGTCTTCTATGAGCTCTGATCTAAATCCTATTAAACATCTGTGGAAGGAGCTGAAACATGCCGTCTGGAGAAGGCACCCTTCAAACCTGAGACAACTGGAGCAGTTTGCTCATGAGGAGTGGGCCAAAATACCTGCTGAGAGGTGCAGAAGTCTCACTGACAGTTACAGAAATCGTTTGATTGCAGTGATTGCCTCAAAAGGTTGTGCAACAAAATATTAAGTTAAGGGTACCATCATTTTTGTCCAGGCCTGTTTCATGAGTTTGTTTTTTAAAATAATTCTGTTGATCCACAATTCAAAAGCACTGTCTGATTTTCATTGGTTAATTTTCATAGAATTTTTATTTATTACCACTTTTGTCAGATTCAAGTTATTTCTGTGACCATTGTGGGTTTTTCTTTCATTAACAGAGGGGTACCAACAATTTTGTCCACGTATGGATTGTTACTGATATCTGGTGAAAAATTAAGGTCAATGGCTCCATCAGAAATATGTTTAATGAGAAAAATGTTGACGTGTTAACTTTCAAAAGGACTTTTATTTAAAAACACTGGATCAAAAACTAATTAAAATACAAGACATTTCAGTGTTCATCCGAACACCATCATCAGTTGTCAGACTGCAGCAGGAAGTGTCTCTGGCCAATAAATAAACTGCAAAGAAGTCACATGACTTAAAAACACATGGCTTATGGGAAATGTAGTCCATGGTATACATGGACTATGTATACCATAGTGGCGCCTATGACTGGCGCCTAGCGGCTGCCCCGGCCTTGAATGCGCTCTGCAGAGCGTGCCCAAATGCCAAGTCACGTTTCGTTACCTTACATGTGTAATGACAGTAAAGCTGAATCTCATCACATCTCATCTCATATCCAAAGAGAGGGGAAAAAAAAATATATATACTGTATATATAGTCCGTGGTATGTGACAAAAGAGGAGAAAACAAATAATCTAGTGCTCATCCTTTAAACCTGACACTTGGAGCAAGTTCATTTGTCCATAAAGTGTTGAGGAATGGTTTTTAACACGGCATTGTAAGCTGAGGACAGATGATGCCTTAATCCCCCTCCTTTGTTAAGGGAGGGCCGTTCCACTTTAACATA
Organism: Pholidichthys leucotaenia; assembly: GCA_020510985.1. NCBI lineage: Eukaryota > Metazoa > Chordata > Actinopteri > Cichliformes > Pholidichthyidae > Pholidichthys > Pholidichthys leucotaenia. The sequence goes on from CM035841.1 coordinate 341,309,196, forward strand.
GATGGTTTCCTTAACACCTCTTTCAAACCACTCCTCTTCTCTGCCCAAAATGTGCACATCACAAAGGTGTGTTGTTTTTGTTGCAAGTGAGTATAGATGGCTGAATTTGTCCAGACAAACTTTCTCTTCTATGTTGCGACATAAGTTGACAGAGCAACAAACTCCCATTTCTGGATTGTGGGATAAAGGTTGGTGAACGGAGTGAGCTTCATGATGAGGTGTACCGAAAGCCTACCGACACCGATCAGTGCCTCATGTTTGATTCACACCACCCACTTGAGCACAGACTGGGAGTGATCATACATTGCAACATCGTGCAGAAACCATACCCACAGATTCAGAAGCTAAGGAAAAGGAATATGTCCATATAAAACAAGCGTTAAGACAACAAACTCCTGTTTCTGGATTGTGGGATAAAGGTTGGTGAACGGGGTGAGCTTCATGTTGAGGTGTACCAAAAGCCTACCGACACGATCAGTATCTCATGTTTGATTCATACCACCCACTTGAGCACAAACTGGGAGTGATCCGTACATTACAATATCGTGCAGAAACCATACCCACAGATTCAGAAGCTAAGGAAAAGGAATATGTCCATATAAATCAAGCTTTAAAACAGTGTGGTTATCCAGATTGGACTTTCATTAAAATGCACAGGAAACGTAAAAAGAATTCTAGGCCTCTAGGAGAAATGGAGTGGAAAATCAAGAGAAAGCATATAGTCATTCCATATGTGGCTGGGCTGTCTAAAAGGTTTCGCAGGATTTTCTCCAAATACAGCATACCTGTGTATTTTAAACCCAGGAACACTCTGCGACATTGGTTGGTTCATCCCAAAGACCAGATACCAAAACATAAAAAGAGCAACCTGGTATACTGTATGCTGTCAAATGTAGTGAGGAGTGTGACGATCTTTATATCGGGGAAACAAAACAGCAGCTCTGTAAACATATGTCACAACATAAAAGAGAAAATTCGTCTGGACAAAATTCAGCCGTCTATACTCATTTGCAACAAAAGCAACACACCTTTCGAGACCGAGATGTGCACATTTTGGACAGAGAAGAGGGGTGGTTTGAAAGAGGTGTTAAGGAAGCCATCTATGTTAAAGTGCAACGGCCCTCCCTTAACAGAAGAGGAGGATTAAGACATCATCTGTCATCAGCTTACAAAGCTGTGTTAAAAACCATTCCTCGAAACTTTATGGACAAATGAACTTGCTCCAAGTGTCAGGTTTAAAGGATGAGCACTAGGTTATTTGTTTTCTCCTCTTTTGTCACATACCACGGACTATATATTTTTTTCCTCTTTGGTGTCATAAATCCCCTTGTCAGAGCCGAATAAAGGCACCAAATGCCGGCTGTGAGTTTGCAAATTTAATTGTGAAAAACACAAAGGTACAAACAAGACCAAACTAAGAAAAATCAATAGGAGTAGGAGACAACAGGAGAAGCCCAAAAATAGCAACTGCTGAGGCGAGAGGAGTCGTCGGCTAAACCTGGAGAAACTAGCCATGGAGCACACGCTAGGATAAATACAGAAGGTAAGTAAAGAGACACTTACGCTGGTAGTCAAAAGTAGGGTACTGCGCCAGACAACGGTGCACAACCCCTAAAATAAGGCTACAGACAAAATGAAACAAGTAGTAACAAGTGTGGGTAATCTGAGCGGGCAGGAGAAAACAAAGATACAATTCGGATCAGCTGGGAGTAATGAGAGATGAGGGAGCCATCAGGGCTGACAGCTGACAGGGTCACGCCCACGCAGAGCCAAACCCCCATTGACAGCTGTCAACCCCGAGAGAATGAACACAACAGAATACTAATATAACGAGATGGCAAAAAATGGAGACAAGCACCCTCAAAAATACAATAATCAAAATATAATGAACGTAAACGGGAAAATAAAGCATACTATGATACAATATAGGATAGGTGACAACTCAAAATGACAACACAGTACAAATATGAAAAAAGGCAAACAACCTGAGCCCGGTGGAATCCCCCTGCACTCAGATCGTGACATTTGAATGTATACCATGGACTACATTTCCCATAAGTCATGTGACTTCTTTGCAGGTTATTTATTGGCCAGAGACACTTCCTGCTGCAGTCTGACAACTGATGATGGTGTTCGGATGAACACTGAAACATCTTGTATTTTAATTAGTTTTTGGACCAGCGTTTTTAAACATTTTTAAATAAAATTCCTTTTGAAAGTTTATCTGACACGTGGATATTTCAAAATAAATTTGCATAGATTGATTGACGTGTTAAATACTTATTTTCCTCGCTGTAAATATCTTACAGGTAATCAGAGTGACAAGCTTTTACTTGGGTTTAACCAGACCGTCTGTAACACAGTATCTTATTTCAGCCACTACAAAGTCACCGAGAGCCTTTGCTTGTCTTTCTATATACACATGTAGATAACTTAGACCAACTCCAAGTTGACATGACACTAACTCAAATGTTGTGATCTTTGACTTTGAGCACAGCCAGGATGCAGACCCACCTGAGAATCACTGTGTGTGGACTAAAAGAGCATCCGGCAATTGCCTAGGACTGGGGATTATTGAAAATTGTGGTGTCATGGCATTGGCTTATTTATCCTTCACTAGAATGAGCAAAAACTCTTGTTCTTTTTAAGTTGCAGTCTGTTACATTTTAGTTACATTTTAGTTGTGCATGCTATTTGCACAGTGAGTGAATTTATCTCCAATGATTATATAAAAAAGCAAAAAAACATCATTATTGTCCTCGTATGCAATTCAGGGTCAAGGGTCATGCTGAAGCACCAGATTTGGCTCACAGGATAAAAACCTAACAGCTACATCCTGCAAGCCTGAATATTCACACCAGACAAAACCCATCTCTGGGAAATCACCTCAGTGCTCCCATCCACAATATTATCACGGATTGATTCCTATCAAACATCATCCCTGTAAGTGTGCATGAACATGGGCCATCAGATGGGTGTCATTACTGCTGCTCATTTGCGAGGTAAGAGACAATCAGATGTGACGGGCGGAATTAGCTTTGTGTTGGCTCTCTGTCACTCTCATCCTAAACTGCTGCTGGGTGGAGGGAGTATGATTAAAAGGATATATAATTCCACCCTGCACATTAAAGATCCCAGTGCTCCCCTTTTCCTCCCACCTATGCTGTGCTGCATACAAACGCCACACTTCTGTAGTGTATCCTGCTGCTGCTGTGGCTGTGGTGGAAGTTTCCCCATTTCAGCAGCCTTTCTTCTTCAAGGTGATTGCTGATCTGAGAGATAGAATGGATGAAAGCATCCAGATGGAAAGCCAATCATATAGAGATTTCTTGTAGTGGTTTTTCATAATAGCATACCTACATGAAATGGATGTAGAGCTGAGTCGTAGCTGTGTTTCTGTGCACCGGCTCCGTAGCGGTATCTTTTGCCTGCTCATTCATTGAGCAGGGTTAAAAATCAATAGGCTCTGACCTTACCTCTGTCAGAGGCTGTGTTGTAGACCCCAACACACAGATCAGAACATGTCTTACACTGTCTCAGCACAAGCAGCTGACAACTGAAGCTAGTTGGTTACAGCTGAGTTCCTGTAGACAAAGATGAAGGTAGCCATATAAAACATTACACCAGGGGTCTCCAACCTGGAGGTCCAAGAAATTGCAAATAATTTGCTGTTGTTGTGGATGGATGCAAGTGTGCCTGTATACAGAATACATGCACAACAATAGTAAATTATTTGCAATTTTTTGGACTGATTAAGAAGTGAAATTAGAAAATTTCCTCCTCAAAAACCTGAACGTTCCAGCATTAGACTACAGAGAAGTGCTTTTTAAACATTTTCTACAAGGCTTAGCAAGTCTACAAGTCTTAATAATTAACATCTACCAAGGAGGTGTGGTGTGTGATACACAGGACAGTGTGACACATAAGTGCTGTAGCAAAGTGTAGTGCAGACTGGTGTTTTGCCTCTCTCACTTTCAGCTGCAGTCACTGGCTAGGCCAGAAGGCTGAAAAGAGGGCCAAGTGCGTAAGTCCCTCCTGCCAGTACATAGCCTCTCCTCTGTCAAGACTCCTGCTTTTCCTCTTCGAAGTACACCATAGATACTGGGTACCTTGCGGTCCCAGGCAGAAGTGCAGGGGATCTCAGAGCAGGTTGGAGCCCCAGACGTGCAGTGTGCATGGCCCACCGGTGTGTGGACACGCCCTGGCACTCAACAACCCAACCCCCAGCTATGGGTCTAAATAGTGAAACCATGGCAGTAGACGGCGGATCTTCCCTTCTTGGCGTCGTCAATGTTTCAGAGTAGCAACAGGAGGATTTTTGGCCAGGTGTCTCCGACATTTCGAAGTAGCAGCTGGACGAGACTATCAGCATGAGTCTGACACTGCAGGGCAGTCATGTTGTTGGCAAGTCATGGGGTTCTTTTTCCTGCCACTTGATTCCCCAACCACATGACCCAGAGGGTGAGAGAGTACCTGCACAATGCTCTCCAATGTCACCTGCACAATGTCACATGAACAGCTTCTTCCCCTCTGCCATTAGACTGCTGAACACTAAGTGACTCTCGTGCACCATGTACAGCAGCTCAACCAGACTCATGTCAATCATCACTGTTTTCTTCCTGCATTACCGACTGCACTATATAGTTCTCCACAGTATCTGCTGCTGGCTAATATATATTTTAACTGTTGACCAGTATCACTTAATCTTATCCTACACTTTATTACATGTATAGTTTATTTCTCTTATCTTATCATGTTTAATGTTGCAGCATTGTACCGAGACAAATTCCTAGTTTGTGTACTACATACACTTATATCACGGACACACAGATCGTCCTAAATGTCTCCTGAGCCGGTGGACGGAGCCACTGTCTATAGCAGGATACGATACAGCAGAGAACAGCTGCTAGCATTCAACCGCCACCCGGTCCCATTGGAAATACTCGACATACCGAGAGAACTGAGGCGAAAACGCCGCGGCTGCCGGGCTGGAGTAAGGCGGAGGACAAAAAATATAAGGTACAGACCCTCCCTTCCATCTGTTGTCATGGGAAATGTACGGTCGATACTGGGAAAGTTAGATGAGCTAGCGGCTATCTCCCGTTATGATAGCATATACCGGGAGTGCTCTCTCCTTTTGTTTACTGAGACGTGGCTAACTGAACTAGCAGCAGATGCTAACATTGAGCTGGAGGGTTTTCACATGATACGAGCTGACCGAACACCAGACAGTGGCAAGGCTAGGGGCGGTGGAGTGATCATGTATGTTAACAACAACTGGTGCAGACCGGGACATATCACTGTTAAACAACGACACTGCAGCAAAGACATTGAGTTGCTAGCTGTTAGCATGAGGCCTACATATCTCCCGAGAGAACACTCACACGTGATCTGCATTGTTGTTTATGCAAATCCGACGGCGAACGCTGGGACAGCACGTGACGTCATCCATTCAGTAACCAGCAGGCTGCAGACAGAACACCCAGATGCTCTTCTCCTCATCTCAGGCGATTTCAACCATGTTTCACTGTCTCCCATTCTACCCACGTTCACCCAGTATGTCACATGCCACACTAGAGACAATAAAACACTGGATTTATTCTACGCAAACACTAAGGAGGCGTACACCTCATCACAACTACCCCCACTCGGGAGATCGGATCACAACTTGGTTCATCTCCGGCCGGTGTACAAACCCCTAGTGCACAGACAACCTCCGGCCATGCACACTGTGGAGTTATGGTCTGAGGAGACAATGGACACCCTAAAGGGCTGTTTTGAAGCCACCGCCTGGAAGCAGCTCTGCGATCCACATGGTGAGGACATCGATGGCCTCATTCACACCTTCACGGGCTACCTCAGCTTCTGTGTGGACAAATCCGTTCCCACCAAGACCATACGGCGTCACTCAAACAACAAACCCTGGATCAACCCTGAGATTAAAACACTTCTGAGAGAGAAGAAGAGGATCTTCAGGTCAGGGAACAGGGAGATGCTGAAGTCCGTACAGAGGGAGCTGAGGAGAAAGATCAGAGAAGGCAAGGACAGCTTCAGGAAGAAGATGGAGGACAAGCTGCAACAGAGCGACATCAGCGGGGTCTGGAGAAACCTCAAAACCATCTCGGGGCTCCAGAATACCTCCCCCCAGGCCACAGGGGGCAGGGAGTGGGCGAACAACCTGAATCTGTTTTTCAATAGATTTGACCAACCGCCCTCCCCCCTGACTGCACAACAACCACTGCTGCCTCTAAAGAAATCAAGTCCTGCTGCCCACTCCCCACTCTACCAACACCCCCCCACTCCCAACACACAGCCCCCCATCCTGACCCTGACCAGGACCCAGGTGAGGACGGAGCTGAGGAAGATCAAGGCGAGGAAGGCGCCGGGACCGGACGGCATCAGCGCAAAGCTCCTCAAGTCCTGTGCAGACCAGCTGTGTGGGATTGTGACGTATATCTTCAACATGAGCCTGAAACTGGGGAGGGTACCACAGCTGTGGAAAACATCTTGTGTGGTACCTGTACCAAAAACTTCCCACCCCAAAGACCTGAACAGCTACAGACCGGTGGCCTTGACGTCCCACTTGATGAAGACCCTGGAGAGACTGCTCCTTGCTCACCTCCGCCCCCTGGTGGAACCAGCGATGGATCCACTCCAGTTCGCCTACCAGCATGGCATTGGGGTGGAGGATGCGGTGATCTTCCTCCTTCACCGTTCTCTGTCCCACCTGGAGAAGCCCGGGAATATGGTGAGGATCATGTTCTTTGACTTCTCCAGTGCTTTCAACACCATCCAACCGATGATCCTGAAGGACAAGCTGCTGCGCGCAGGGGTGGACCAGCACCTGTCATCATGGATCCTGGACTACCTCACGAACCGGCCTCAGTTTGTGAGAACCCGGGACTGTGTGTCCGACACGATCATCAGTAGCACGGGGGCCCCCCAGGGAACGGTGCTGGCTCCCTTCCTGTTCACTCTTTATACTGCGGACTTCTCACACAACACAACACACTGCCATCTACAGAAGTTCTCTGATGACTCTGCGATCGTTGGCCTCATCTCCAATGGAGATGAAGCTGAGTACAGAGGGCTTATCCAGGACTTCGTGGACTGGTGCCATCGGAACTGCCTCCAGATCAACGCGAGGAAAACTAAGGAGCTGGTGGTGGACTGCCGCAGGCATGGGCAGCCCCTCACAGTACCAGTAAATATACAGGGAACAGACATCGAGATGGTGACATCCTATAAGTACCTGGGTATTCATCTGAACAATAAACTAGACTGGTCACACAATACTGATGCACTCTACAAGAAGGGACAGCGCAGGCTGTTCCTGCTGAGGAGACTCAGGTCTTTTGGTGTACAAGGGGCGCTGCTGAAGTCATTCTATGACACGGTGGTGGCATCAGCCATCACTTTTGGAGTGGTCTGCTGGGGCAGTGGCATTACTGCAGCCGATAGGAAGAGACTGAACAAACTGATTAAGAAAGCTAGCTCTGTCCTGGGGCAGCGCCTTGATCCGATGGAGGAGATAGGAGAGAGAAGGACGGTGGCTAAACTGTCATCTCTGCTGGAGTCCGAGTTCCACCCTATGCAGGACATGCTGAATGCACTGAGGAGCTCATTTAGCAGCAGACTACATCATCCCAGGTGCACAACCGAGAGGTTTCGTAGGTCCTTCCTACCAACGGCTGTCAGACTGTACAACCTAAGCAGGGCTGCTCGCAGAGATAGCAAAAAAGACGTAACAAACTAATAGTTTTTTGAATGCAGAAGATGCAATAGACTTACACGGTGGTCCTCTCCGGCATACAACTAGGGGCATGCCGGTCGCTATGGAGGGTGAGAGTGTGTATGGGCACATAATCATACCATGCAGGATGGCTGGGTAGACGGTTATGCTGTTTCATTCCATCTAGCGGCAGTGCTCTGCACTGTGTGTGTTTATATATTTGCATATTTGTTCCGTCTAGCTGCAATGCTCCGTACTGTGGGTGTTTATATATTTATATATCTACATGTTATTCCATCTAGCTACATTGCTCCGCACTGTGTGTGTTTATATGCTTGCATATTTATTCCACCTAGCTGCAATGCTCCGTACTGTGGGTGTTTATATATTTACATGTTTATTCCATCTAGCTACAATGCTCTGCACTGTGTGTTCATGTGTTCATATGTTATTCCATCCAGCTACAATGCTCTGCACTGTGTGTCTGTGTGTGTGTGTATATATGTATATTTTATAGTAATACGTACATATGTTTATTAGCTGCTCTTGCTTGCTTGTTTTTTTTTCTTGCCTTCTGATTGTTGCTCTGAGTGTTGCTATCCCTGTGCTGTTGCAATCCTGGAATTTCCCCGTTGTGGGACTAATAAAGGCTTATCTTATCTTATCTTATCTTATCTTACATGAACAATGGCAATAAACCTGATTCTGATTCTGATTCTGATTCTCTCCTTACCTAATTTTTGTGCAGGCCACTTTGACAACCTAAGTCACAAAGCGACAGGTCTCCTGTGGTGTCGGTAGGTCTGAGAAGCTGGAAGTCGGTAGCAGGAATCTGCATTTGTGCGGCCCAGGAGTGATGGTTGCACAGCTCCTGAGGAGTGACAGTGCCGTGAGGTCCTTCCTGGGTGACCTTTGTAGGGATGTCCTGTCTGCCTCAAAACGAGGATGCCTCTAGAAAATGTGAGGTAAAAAAGGCACATCCTCAACTAACCTGGCTGGCTGCTCACGGTCAGCAGGTTCTCCATCTCAGTGGGCACAAATTAAAGTTATAGTTTGCATGTTGGAATGTGCAAACACTCCTTGATATTAACCCTGACCTTCCCAAGAGATGAACTGCTTTGATTGCCAAGGAGCTCGACACCTTCAGCGTGGATATTGCTGCTCTCTCAGAGATGAGGCCCTCGGATATAGGGGAAAGGAGAGAAAAGACCCATACCTTGTTCTGGTCTGGTAACCCCAAGGGATCAAGTTTACAGGGCACTTCTGGCACTGGTTTTGCTATTGCTAACCGGTTGCTCCCCCAGTTGACTGAGATGCCTCGACCAGTGTCTGATCGACTGATGACCCTACGTCTTGCCACCTCCACCACCACACACATGACTTTGATCAGTGTGTACGCACCAACAATGACTCATGACCCTGTCCATAGAGCTGCTTTCTACTCTCAGCTTAAAGAAGTGCTGCAAAAGATCCCCAGCACAGACACAACTGTACTGCTTGGAGATTTTAACGCCAGAGTTGAATGCAACAGAGATGCATGGCCAGGGGTATCTTATAACAGTAACGGAGAGCTCTTATTGCAGTTGTGCACTGAGTTCTCACTCATAGTGACTAACACTGTCTTTAATGTGCCTGATCATTACTTATTCTCCCAGAGAAACCCAAGATCCGGACATGCCCATCTTCTGGACTACATTTTGATAAGTCAGAACAAGACTCATGACATGTGCATCACTAGGGCCCTGAGAGGCCCAGAATGTGGCACTGACCACTACATGATAAGGTGTAGGCTCAAGGTCTCCATCCATCAGCCCAGACAGAGAACAGCCCCACACCCAAGCAAGAAGCTCAATGTCAACTGACTTAGGGAAGCCAGTGTTAGGGAAGGTCTCTATACTATTTTTTGTCAGCGCTTCCCATTAACCACCAAGAACTTCACTGCTGCTGAGAAGTGGCAGAATTTCGGCTCATGTCTTTACAAAGCTGCTAAAGAAGTACTGGAGCACCCAAAGCACAGGAATCAGGACTGGTTTAATGACTCTGACTCTCAGAGCTCAGAGCTCATCAAGTATAAGCGTAAAGCTTACCAAGCCTTTCTTGACAAGCCCAGATGCCAGAGAACCAAATTTGAGTTCACTAAAGTGAAGGCAGAACTTCAATGTAAGCTTAGAGACATGGAAGATGAGTGGTGGGATCAGAAAGCTGAAGAAATCCAGAAAATGGCGGACATGGGGGATACCAGAGGCTACTACCAAGCACTGAGAACTGTTTATGATCACAGAGGAACTCAGCCCAGCTCTCTGCTTGCAGCTGATGGCACTGCCCTCCTGATCGAACAGGGTGACATTTTTGATCAGTGGAGGACACACTTCGACCAGCTCTTGAACCAAAGCTCAAACGCTGATATCTCAATACTTGATAGAATTCCACAGCGCCCAGTGCTGTTCAGTGCTGATGACCCTTTGCTCATAGACGAAGTGCAACAGGCTGTACGAAGCCATGCCTCCAATAAATCTCCCGGAATGGATGGTATCCATGCGGAGATCTACCAGAATGAAGGAGAACACATCATCTGTACTCTACAGTGGTGTGAAAAAGTGTTTGCCCCTTCCTGATTTCTCATTTTTTTGTATGTTTGTCACACTTAAATGTTTCAGATCATCAAACAAATTTAAATATTAGACAAAGATAGCACAAGTAAACACAAAATGCAGTTTTTAAATGAAGGTGTTTATGATTAAGGGGAAAAAAAATCCAAACCTACATGGCCCTGTGTGAAAAAGTGATTGCCCCCTAAACCTAACAACTGGTTGGGCCACCCTTAGCAACAAAAACTGCAATCAAACGTTTGCGATAACTGACAGTGAGTCTTTTACAGCACTGTGGAGGAATTTTGGACCACTCATCTTTGCAGAATTGTTGTAATTCAGCCACACTGGAGGATTTTCGAGCATGAACCGCCTATATAAGGTCGTGCCACAGCATTTCAATCAGATTCAGGTCAGGACTTTGACCAGGCCACTCCGAAGTCTTCATTTTGTTTTTCTTAAGCCATTCAGAGGTGGACTTGTTGGTGTGTTTTGGATCATTGTCCTGCTGCAGAACCCAAGTGTTCTTCAGCTTGAGGTCACAAACAGATGGTCAGACATTCTCCTTCAGGAATTTTTGGTAGACAGCAGAATTAATGGTTCCATTTGTCACAGCAAGTCTTCCAGGTCCTGAAGCAGCAAAACAGCCCCAGACCATCACACTACCACCACCATATTTTACTGTTGATATGATGTTCCTTTTCTGAAATGCTGTGTTACTTTTACGTCGGATGTAATGGGACACACACCTTCTAAAAAGTTCAACTTTTGTTCTGTCAGTCCACAGAGTATTTTCCCAAAAAGTCTTGGGGATCATCAAGATGTTTTCTGGCAAAACTGAGACGAGCCTTTATTTTCTTTTTGCTCAGCAGTGGTTTTCGTCTTGGAACTCTGCCATGCAGGCCATTTTTGCCCAGTCTCTTTCTTATGGTGGAGTCATGAACACTGACCTTAACTGAGGCAAATGAGGCCTGCAGTTCTTTGGCTGTTGTTGTAGGGTCTTTTGTGACCTTTTGGATGAGTCACCGCTGCACTCTTGGGGTAATTTTGGTCGGTCAGCCACTACTGGGAAGATTCACCACTATTCCATGTTTTCACCATTTGTGGATAATGGCTGTCACTGTGGTTCGCTGGAGTCCCAAAGCCTTAGAAATGGCTAGAAATTTGAACTCAGCTTTCCAAAGATGTGATAAACCACAGTTAATTCATGTTTTAACGGGGGGGGGGCAGTTTTTCACACAGGGCCATGTAGGATGGGATTTTTTTTTACCCTTAATATTAAACACCTTCAATTAAAAACTGCATTTTGTGTTTACTTGCATTATCGTTGTCTAATATTTAAATGTGTTTGATCATCTGAAACATTTGTGACAAACATACAAAATGTGAGACATCAGGAAGGGGTAAACACTTTTTCACACCACTGTATATGATGTACTATCAACCATTTGGAATGAAAGGCTTGTGCCACAAGATTTCAAAGATGTTGTTGTCATTCCCATCTTCAAGAAGAAAGGCAACAAGCAAGAATGCGGTAACTGCAGAGGCTTTTCACTTTTGTCAGTCGCTGGCAAAGTACTTGGCATTTGGAGTGCCTCAAACCTATCCTCAACGCAGTTCTCCCTGAATCGCAGTGTGGTTTTTGTAAATCTAGATTGACCATTGATATGATCTTCTCATTGCACCAGCTGCAGGAGAAAGCTTTGGAGCAGAACAGGCTCCTGTACATCGTGTTCATTGGCTTCACCAAAGCTTTTGATACGGTGAGCAGAGAGTGTCTCTGGTTTCTCCTGCGTCGCTATGGCTGTCCTGAGGGCAATGTCAGCCTCATCTCTCAGTTTCACACTGGCATGACTTCCAGGTCTCTCTCAACAACACACTCTCGGACCAGTTCACCATGAATCAAAGTGTCAAGCAAGGCTATGTGTTGGCTCCCTCCCTGTTCTCTATTTATCTTAGTGCTGTCTTAGAACTCTGTCCAAAGCACGGTGGCATCTATTTCAGAACACGCTCAGATGGAAAACTGTTCAACACCAGCTGTCTTAAGGCCAAGACCCTGACCAGAACTGTCCATGCTTGCGAGCTTCTCTATGTAGATGACACTGCCATGGTGTCACACTCTGAGACCGAGCTTCTGGCCGTGCTCGATTCCTTCCGCTCAGTTGCTCAAAGCCTTGGTCTTACCATTAACACCAGAAAGACTGAAGTCTTGCTCCAGACTCCTAAACATACTGCCAACGCTGACCCAGAGCTGTCCCTAAATTGAAACCCACTTCAAACTGTGCACAGCTTTACTTATCTTGACAGCACAGTGTCCAGTGATAATAGCCTGGACAAAGAAGTGGAAAGGCGCATCAGTGCTGCCGCAGCAGCATATGGGAAGCTGTAGTCCAAAGTATGGGATAGACATGGCATCCGGCTAGCGACTAAATGCAAGGTGTACCGTGCAGTGGTCCTCATCTGCCTGCTCTACTCCTCTGAAATCTACACCCTGTATCATCGTCACATTAAGAGACTCCAGTGTGCTCAGATGAACCAGTTGAGACATCTCCTTAAGATCCGCTAGCAAGATAGGATTACAGGTACATCTCAAAAAATTAGAATATCATGAAGAAGTTCATTTTTTTATCACTCATTTCAGAAAATGAAACCCATATATTATATAGATTCATTACACAGAGGGTGATATATTTCAAGTGTTTATTTATAATTTTGATGATTATGGCTTACAGCCCATGAAAACCCCAAATTCACTTTCTCAAAAAATTAGAATATTACATAAAATTAATTTTAAAAAAATAGTTTTTTAATACAAATGTGGACCAACTGAAAAGTATGTCCATGTACACAGTACTTGGTTGGGGCTCCTTTTGGATTAATTACTGTATTAATGTGGTGTGGCATGGAGGTGATCAGTCTGTGGCACTGCTGAGGTGTCATGAAGGTCCAGGTTGCTTTGATAGTGATGTTCAGCTCGTCTGCATTGTTGGGTCTGGTGTCTCTCATCTTCCTCTTGACAATACTCCATAGATTCTCTATGGGGTTTAGGTCAGGAGAGTTTGCTAGCCAATCAAACAGTGATTCAATGGTCATTAAACCAGGTTTTGATACTTTTGGCAGTGTGGGGAGGTGCCAAGTCCTGCTGGAAATGGAAATCAGCTTCTCCATAAAGCTTGTCAGCAGAAGGAAGCATGAAGTGCTCTAAAATTTCCTGGTAGACGACTGCGCTGACTTTGGTCTTGATAAAACACAGTGGACCAACACCAGCAGATGACATGGTTCCTCAAATCATCACTGACTGTGGACACGTCACACTAAACCTCAAGAAACTTAGATTCTGTGCCTCTCCACTCTTTCTCCAGACTCTGGGACTTTGATTTCCAAATGAAATGCAAAATTTACTTTTATCTGAACAGCGGTCATCTGCTGGTGTTTGTCCACTGTGTTTTATCAAGACCAAAGTCAGCGCAGTCGTCTACCAGGAAATTTTAGAGCACTTCATGCTTCCCTCTGCTGACAAGCTTTATGGAGAAGCTGATTTCCATTTCCAGCAGGACTTGGCACCTCCCCACACTGCCAAAAGTATCAAAACCTGGTTTAATGACCATTGAATCACTGTTTGATTGGCTAGCAAACTCTCCTGACCTAAACCCCATAGAGAATCTATGGAGTATTGTCAAGAGGAAGATGAGAGATACCAGACCCAACAATGCAGACGAGCTGAAGGTCACTATCAAAGCAACCTGGACCTTCATAACACCTCAGCAGTTCCACAGGCTGATCACCTCCATGCCACGCCACATCGATACAGTAATTAATCCTAAAGGAGCCCCGACCAAGTATTGAGTGTGTACATGGACATACTTTTCAGTCGGTCCACATTTGTATTAAAAAACTATTTTTTTTAAAATTAATTTTATGTAATCTTTTTTTTTTGAGAAAGTGAATTTGGGGTTTTCATGGGCTGTAAGCCATAATCATCAAAATTAAAATAAATAAACACTTGAAATATATCACTCTCTTTGTAATGAATCTATGTAATATATGGGTTTCACTTTCTATAATGAATGACAAAAAATATTGAACTTTTTCATGATATTCTAATTTTTTTGAGATGTACCTGTATTGACGTGGAAGTAAGAAGATGAGCAGTCATACCCAGCATTGAGGCACTACTCTAGCAAAGTCAACTGCGATGGACTGGCCATGTAGTCCGTATGGATGACTTGCGGCTTCCTAAGGCTGTCTTTTATGGTGAAATTGATAGTGGTACAAGAAACAGAGGCAGACCCAAGCTCAGATTTAAGGACGTTCCCAAAAGACATCTGAAGATCTGTGCCATCGATGTTGACTCCTGGGAGTTCAGTGCAAATGAGCGTCTCTGGTGGAGATCTGTCGTCAGAAGCTCTGTCTCCCTGATCGATGACCGTCTAGCTGAGGAGACAGCTGAATGCAGTCAAAAACGTGCTGCCAAGACCACTTCAGCTGCGAATCCTCAAGCTCATATCTCTTGCTTCTCCTGGCGCCACTGCGGCAGACAATGCTCCCACCATATTGGACTGTACACCCATGAACGACATTGCCGAAGTCGTCATACTCCACAGGAGTGACAGCCAAAGAAGAAGAAGACCAAGGAGGTAAGTTAATGTTTTTGCCTGCATTCATTTGTTCTTTCGTTTATGTTTGTGTGCATTAAAGGTCCCATTCACTGCCCTTTTCCCGCATTTTGACAGCTTCCACAGGTTTTAATGAAATGTTTGTGATATATTTTGGTTGAATAATCTTAAATTATTTAATTATTTCAGCATCTTTGAGAATCATGTTTTGCAGCCTTGCTCAGATTGGCTGGTTTCAGTGCATGCCTGTTTAAGTCCCTAAGACCGCATTTAACTCCACCCTCTCTCTTATGTTATGACTGCTAATCTTAGCTGGTCACAGTGTTGACAGACGTACGATAATTATCGTATTTGTACGATAATTTTGCCCTCTGTACGATCAATAATTTCAAAAATCCCATAACGTACGATAATCTGACCCCTTCATTACGTGGCTAAGTTAATGCATTAGCAAACATAGCCAGGATACAGATCCTGCGCAAAGTGCACATACATATTAAGCTTGTTTTTATGCATCGTCTTACGCACGCGGGCTGCGTGTGTCATATCCCGAGCGCTACTTTGTCTGCGCTCGGGTTATACATCATCCCTGTCAGGCTTTGACAGCAGGTGTTGTCATTCTGGCTTCCCGGGCTCTGATTGGTCAAACGCTCTGGAGTTCCCCGCTGTCAGAGTCTGAGCAGCTGCGCTGCATTTGCAATCATGAGCAGCCGGCTTTAAATGCCGGTGCCAGCAACTGCATCTTGCGGTTGCCTCATCAACATTCTCGTCAACACTCCCGTCTACATTCTCCCTGTGTTCATCCATGATGTAGGTGTGTTGATCGTTGCCGTTATCGTGTGTATTCCCTGCCTTCTTCCTTGTTTAATGGTGAGCGAGCGTTCCTCGTCTCAGCCGTCATTAATCTCTGTATCGCTATGATTAATTTTGCTGCTTAGCCCACGCGGCTAGCTACCTTGTCCTTGCCTTGACCTATAAATAAACTAAGTGCAACTTAACTGGTTTGTGGCGTCTTATGCTGGCTCGTGAGGGCCAGCCGTGACAGTAGGCAACCGCCAGAAGGAGATGCCGTTCTCGGTGAAGTTGCACGCAGGAGAACTCTGCTCTTTCCTGTCTGGGTACGGTGAACTGGAATTATGCCGTCGCGGAGGGGTCGCACTCGGGGCTCCTGCCACCAGCTGACCGAGGTGCTGGAGGAAGTTGATGAAATCCTCATCGCCGCCTCCGACCTCGACTTTAACTCTGAGATCCACTGTTACCTGGACTGCGCTGAGAGGGTGTTTAGCCAACTGCCCCCCCCCCCCGCTACACCAACCACCCAGAAGTCGACGCGAGGAGGCTAGACATCGCCACCCAACGCGTGATTTTCCGGTTGGATGAGGAAGAAGACGACCTGAGGTGGGGAAGACGGTACCCCCGCTGCCCACTTTGGGACCCCGATCCCTTCCTTGATCCAGTCCAGGAGTTCGCACCACCTGTGCCCCGTCGAAGACATCGGCGTCGCGGCCAGAGACATTCTCAGCAAGAGTCCCGTCCGGATCCTGCTCCGGGTTGCTGGACTGACCCCTTCAACCCGACAGCTGTCTCTTCAGCATCTCACCAGGAGGGAACCCCCGCAGCCTCTCTCCCCGGGCCATCTTTCCCTGTTGTCCCGTCAGCGCGTCATGCCCGGCCCGACTCGGCTGTCGCCCCCTCCTCTCCAACGCCTTCTCCAGCTGCTGAGTGTATGAGGAGTTCTGCTCCGGCGAGCCCCGCGGCGATTCCATCTCGAGTGGCCCCCCCTCTTCCTTCCAGGGAGCCCTCTGCCACCATCCGACGGGGAGAGGAAGGAGCAACGTTCCCTGCAGCAGGCTACACCTTCCCTCTGGGAGACAGGCGAGTACAAGCTCACTCTTTTCCCCCTAATAGTGATTTGTCTTGTCTGACTCCTGGGGGTGAGGTTCGGGGTTTGCAGCCCCCCGAGCCTCCACCACCTGCTGAGGTAATTACTAAACCCGCTGCCTCTGTGTCTCCCCCGGTTGAGCGCTCTTCGACGTCTGTCGAGCATCATCAGATGAGGAGGGGGCCTGTGGTCCTGGAGCAGAAGATCCCAGCCCCACAGCCACATCAAGGACAGAGGAAGGGATCGGTCTGCTGTTTGGAGCCTGCGCCGACGACGGAGCGTCCCCGGGTCTCCACGGAAGAGCAGTCTGACCCAGCGGGCCAGGAGCCCCCCGCCACCACGCCGTATGAGTTGCCAGCGTGGATGATGGTGTCGGAGGGTCCTCAGGCTGCGGAAGCCTCTTTGCCAGAGGCAGATGACGACACGGCTGAATGGGAGCCAGAAGACGACCTCCTCCCGTCTGAGCCCGGGTCGTCGAAGTCCTGGACGGTGTCCAAACTTGAGATCAGGCAAGTGCTCAGTGTTGTCTTTGCCTTTTCTATTATTGAGCATTTTTGCCTGTCTCTTGGGGAGGTGATCCGGGTGCAGCCGTCCACTGCATCCGAACTTGCCCCGCCGGGTTCTGGCGCTACCAGTGTCCCTGATCCCGGTTCTTCTTTTTCTTCTTCTTCTGAGCCTTCGCCCAAGGTCGCCGGTGCAGAACAAACATCAATCACTGTGCCGGGGGTTCCGGGTTCAGAGTTGGAGGTCGGTACTGGTGCGGCCCAGACCCAATCGGGGTCCGACGCGGGTGCAGCTTCCGCTCAGTCGGAATTCGTCACCGAAGTGGTTCAGACCCAATCGGGGTCCGACGCGGGTGCAGCGTCGACCCAATCAGAGTTCGTCTCCAAGGTGGTTCAGACCCAATCGGGGTCCGACGCGGGTGCAGCGTTGACCCAATCAGAGTTCGTCTCCAAGGTGGTTCAGACCCAATCGGGGTCCGACACGGGTGCAGTGTCAGCAGAATCAGAGTTTGTCTCGGAGGTGGTTCAGACCCAATTGGGGTCCGACGCGGGAGCAGCGTCGGCGGAATCAGTGTTCGTCACCGAGGTGGTTCGGACTCAATCGGGGTCCGACGCGGGAGCAGCGTCGCCTGAACCAGAGTTCGTCACCGGGGTGGTTCTGACCCAATTGGGGTCTGATGCGGCTGAAGCATCGGCTCAGTCGGAGTTCGTCCCCAGAGGGGTTCTGGCCCAATCCGGGCCCACTGTGGGTGCAGCGTCGGTCCAGTCAGGATTCCCTACCGGATTGGTTCCGGCCCTGCCAGTTTCTGTTTGGGTGGGATCCGGAGATGGTGCTGCAGATCCACCGCCAAACAATCTCCAATTAATCCCCTACCCTCGTCATGTTTCTCCCTCCCCCGCATTTGGAACCACGGGAATTAATCGTAGTTGGCCCGGTTCGCCCTGGCTTTCTCCCGCCGTTGGAAGACCGTTGCCGATCTCTCTCCAGTCGTCTTGTTCGCAGGTTGATGTGGGTTGACCACCTGGAAACCTGCTCTTCCCGTTTGGCGTCCGGGGCCGGCCTCCCGATAAACAGAACTGTACATTTGGTGCCCTGGTCCGGCCGCCGGAGGCATGGTCATCCTCGGC
Source organism: Pholidichthys leucotaenia (assembly GCA_020510985.1). NCBI lineage: Eukaryota > Metazoa > Chordata > Actinopteri > Cichliformes > Pholidichthyidae > Pholidichthys > Pholidichthys leucotaenia. Next base: position 341,327,645 of record CM035841.1, read on the forward strand.
CCGGGATTCGGGTAGGCCACCTGAACACGTTCCGCTGCCCCTGTTAGCGGTTTGGATGCTGCGGGCTGGGAGGCCCCCTGAACTGTATATTATGACTGTCATCCTGGTGGTTTGTTTTTTTTTTCCCTTCCTTTTGCCCCTCAGTAATTTCTGTGTTTTTGGGTTTTTTTGAACTGGAATACTCCACAGACAGGATCTCATGTGGTACTCCGATATGTGACTTGACCTTTTGGCTTTGAAGACAACCGAGTTTATTTGATTTCGTTAGCATTTTCCTTCAATTTTTGTGTCTATTTTGGTTATTTTGAACATCGTTTATATTACCCCTATTTTGTGAATATATGTACCCTTGTCATGTCAATTCGCACATTTTTGAGTTAGTAGAATGTTGTCTGTTTATTGTGTCTCGGATCAAGGAATCTTTAGAGTAGATTTTTTCCTTTTTCCTTCTGATTGGATATACCGGCAGTCTGACTGTTTTAAGGTGATGGTCACTTCAGCAGAACCCACAGTTGAGGTGCTGTAGCCCAGGAAACTCTGCAGATCTTTATTTTCAGGACTAAGTTTCTTCTGTTGTGAATGAATTGTTCTTTAAATTTCTGAGGCTTTACTGTAAGTATAAATTTTGGAGAAGGAAGTATTATCAATTCTTCTGTTTATTCACTCTGCTTTGGACCCCTCAGACCTCTAATCTTTAATGTGTTCGATGCATGGACATCATGAGCATTTTTTGGTGAGACACATGAGAATTCACACAGGCGAGAAGCTTTAGTCTTGAAAAATATGTGGGAAATGCTTCATTCAGTGTTTTGGTTTATCACGTGCAGCAGCTTTTTTGAATGGTTAAGTACCAGTTCAGCCACGTCTGTGTTTGGTTCATCACTGATGGTTTTTTTTTTTTTTGGATTTGCTGCTAATTCATGAGTTGAGTTTCTTTTTCTTTCTTTTTCTCTTCCCCTGTAATGGTCCGGTATCCAGTTTTGTGACGTCATTTGTACTTTGTTAAGCTGTTTTTCTTTGTGTTTTGCGTCCATGTACAGTTTTTGTGTTTCTCTCTCCCCCTCCCCTGTGTATTTACCCCCTGTTTGTTTTTCTGCCCCTGCCTTTTCGTCATTGTGATTCGTGTGGTATTTGTCATATTCTTTTTTTTTTTTTTCTGTGAGGTTGATCCTGTCCCCCCTCTGTCTGCTTCCCCATCCACCCGCCCTGGGGTGGGGTGGGGGTGTGTGGATGTTATAGGCGACCGGGAGTTTGCCTTGAGGGGGGGTCCTGTCATATCCCGAGCGCTACTTTGTCCGTGCTCGGGTTATACATCATCCCTGTCAGGCTTTGACAGCAGGTGTTGTCATTCTGGCTTCCCGGGCTCTGATTGGTCAAACGCTCTGGAGTTCCCCGCTGTCAGAGTCTGAGCAGCTGCGCTGCATTTGCAATCATGAGCAGCCGGCTTTAAATGCCGGCGTCAGCGACTGCATCTTGCGGTTGCTTCGTCAACATTCTCGTCAACACTCCCGTCTACATTCTCCCTGTGTTCATCCATGATGTAAATGAGTTGATCGTCGCCGTTATCGTGTGTATTCCCTGCCTTCTTCCTTGTTTAACGGTGAGCGAGCGTTCCTCGTCTCAGCCGTCATTAATCTCTGTAGCGCTATGATTAATTTTGCTGCTTAGCCCACGCGGCTAGCTACCTTGTCCTTGCCTTGACCTATAAATAAATTAAGTGCAACTTAACTGGTTTGTGGCGTCTTATGCTGGCTCGTGAGGGCCAGCCGTAACAGCGTGGAAAGAGACAGAAGACTCAGTGGTGGTAGCAGAGAGGCGGCTTCAGATGGAGGCTACTGATCGGATCCACAATACACTGAAACATACTGAGTTAAGCTAAAAAGATCTGTGAGAAATAGTGGTACACCAAATCACTCAGTGCTGTACAGGAGCTCCAACTGTCTACCATGAGAGTTGGCTAAACCGAGCAGGCGGGGCTTGTTTGCTGTTCAGGCGGGTGATTCAGCTGGTGATCCCTGGCTTTCACTATAGTTCTGGTGAGTAATTCAATACAGTCCATTCACAAATAAAAACTAGTACACTTGATCGAATCGTTCACGTACATTACAGCACTAATGCAGGCACAACAGATTCAACAAGTAAGCAACACTACCAGCAGGTTAAGAAATGAATGGGGAGAAACAGACCCCAGTTTTACTGGGTGGTTCAAACCTATTGTTGGTGTCAGAAAATTGTATATACATGATTATCATTTTATCATTATCATCATCGATCATTATCACTTCATAACCATCTTATATGATTAAATGTATATTGCATGCATATTATCATCTTTTATGAGTTCATTGCACACTGTTTCATTTCTGGATAATAAGTGGACCTACTGAGTGTCCTTCACTAAGATGTGCTTAGAAGTCAAAGTGTCTTACCAAATAAAACTGTGTATATGATAAGGGTCTGGGAATGAGGGAGAATTAATCTTGTTTTCTTATGAAGTGCTGTGACTATGATTAACTTGGAGTCTGGAACACACCTGCAAGGCCATGTTGTTCCCCTTCCAGGCCAATGTTTGCATGCTCCTATTATGACTGTATATGGTATTATGGCATTCAGCAGATGTTCTCTTGTGATTATATGACTGACGATGTATAAGTAGTCTCTGAATTTTTAGACCCTTCAGTGCTGGATTTTCTGTTAAAGGTATGCACTCATTGCTTGCAAGTAAAAAGTTCATATGAGAAATATTCTGTGTCATGAATCTTTATTGAGGTAACGAACTGACATACGATCACTCTGAGTTTCCAGCTTCTGACATACTTGGTGCCGTGACCCGGATGGGCGACATCTAGACGGCGGCTAGCGGTGACGCGCTCTCCGGTTTGAAAACCCATGCGCATGGTCTGACTGCATACAGTCAGCATTGGACTCCCCATTGAGAAAATCTGGATGGCGCAGGACTCTAGATGTCGTCTAGTGAAGCCCATCCTCGATAAAAAAAAAAGAAAGAAAAGTAAGTGACGTCTTTTTTATTATTAAAGAGAAAAGGATATAGTATATACTATATGTGCGTTAGAAGATCCTCCTAATCCAGCCTTGAGTGAGTAATGTAAAATAGAATGTATTCTTAAATATGTTACAAGAACCTCCAAATCCAACTACGAGTGACTAATGCGATAAGTAAACGAAGCGCACAGAAGTGGTCCGGGACCACGAGTAGTTGCAACGAGATAAAAATAAGTTTGGGTTGAAATCCCCGGTCTGGGACAAAAATAAGTTTGGGTTGAAATATCCGAGTTTGGAACTAAAATAGAATATCAGGTCATGTTTTGTGATGTAATGGTAGTGTGACGGTGTTTCACACTTTTCCTGGTAAAACATTTTAATTCCTGTGGAATTATCGAGGGTTAAAAATAAAAACAACAACAACAAAAAAAGGAAAAATGGGTAACTGTGTGGGGAAGAAAGAGAATAAGTGAAAAACCAAACAGCAGAAAAGAGAACAGACAGCGCGTCGAACAGTAAAAAATTACAATGATTGGTTAAAAGGAAAGACCAGATAAAGGATCCTGAAAAATATCTAAACAAATGGGAAAAAGACTATTCTTTCAAACCCACACTGGATGTGGATGAATGCGCAGTCTTGGCGTCGACAGTAAAACTTACAACTAAAATAAAAATAAAAACAAAAAAGATAAATATCAAAACCAACCGAGTATTGAACCATTATTAAATGAAAAAGATAATCTTCCCCCAGCTTATCAATGCCGCGATCCTAAGGAGGGTCCATACAGCAAATTATTAAAAGAAGCCCAAGAGGTTGGGAAAATGAGGAAGTAAATAAAATCATAATAATAACTTTACTCTATGTTAAAAGATATTGATACTAGACTATAAGATCTAAAGACGGTCGGGTTAAGTGGCAACAGAACCGGATAACGCTAAAACGGACAATGAGAAACAGTTATTTTATTTTTTGTGTGTGTGAGCCTTAGACAGAGGCAGCTGCAGTTTGGGTTGTTTTTGTTTCTGTAAACTGCTCCAGCGTGAGGAAAAGGGGTGAGAGTTCCCTGCGAAGGCAGAAGGAGCAGGTTTTTAAACTGTTGTAATTTTTGGTATAAAAGGATTGGTTGTCTAATTGTTATCCTTCTGAGAAATGTTTGAAATTATAGGTATCTGAAAATGGTAGCCTTGAGCAGAAGGAGTTGACTAGTTTTGTGTTATGGCAGAGTTGAGAGAATGGAAGGAGCTGCTTCGACCTTGTGGGAATAATAACAATCCTCTCTGTGTGTGTGGTTGATCTGTGTGAAAAAAGTGATCTAAATATGGGTATTTTTACAAGGTTTTGGGTTTTTATCTTTTCAATCTAACTTTGTGGGGTCTTGATTAATGTTGCGTACGTGATAAACTGTTTACATATTTTTAAAAGCAATTTTGACGCATTACTGACCTTTTTTTCCTTTGACTGAAACATGACAGTGCAGGACTGACGTGTGACACATATGATCTGCCAGGGGCTATGGGTTATCAGACAAAGGTCTTGGAGACAGGATCCTTAAGTTGATAAACATTTTTTGAAGCCAAGTATGACTTTGTATGACATTGTAGATAACATAAGGTGTACTGATTCAAATGACTTCGACTGACATAACGCACAGCTCAGGAGACACACACGCAGGCTCAGAGTGAATTTAACAGTTTATTTCAACAACAGGGATGTGTGGTTGCGTGTCTGTGATATGTGGATGTACTGGTGGCGGACGTCTGCGTCAGGCACGGAGGCAGGAAACCGTGCAGCCGGACAACCCTGGGGAGAGAGCACAGGGAAAAGGTAACGGGCACCAAACCAGTACAAATGGTTAAAGGATCTTGTTGGCTTACTTGGCAGGGCAGGTGGCAGGCGTGAACAAGGGCGAGCCCGGGAGACAGTGACCTGATGATGCACCTGACAGCAGCGAGAAGATGGCGATGCAGAGGCGAAGTCCGCCGCCGGGAATCCACCTGTGCACAGGGGAGAGATGGGAACGACAAGAGAAGGTATGCTTACGCTGTAGATCTTGCTGGTAGGTGAGGGGGTTCCTCTGTAGCAAGTTGGCCGAAGGGATCAGACGGCTTCAGGCCGAAGCCCAGGGCAGAGTGGCTTATATCCTGTGCTGCTGACGAGGCGCAGGTGTGCTCGCAGCTGGTGCCGCTAATGAGCGGTGAGTTGTAACATCGACTTTACAAATGTAATGTTTATATGATTTTATATTGATATTACTCACCACAAATGGTGTGGTAACATCATATTTCAGAAATGTGACAGTAAGGAGGAATGTGTTTTTCCTGATTCGGCAGTGGCCAAGCTGGGTCAGGGTAAACTACATTCACCCCATAATTTACCAAGGAATATATAAAATGAGGTATTCCTGGTAGAAATTTAAATCAAATTCTAATTAGGCAAAAGGTCCACCTTTCCGTTGACTGAAAGAGTGTGATGCAATCTTTATTCATTTATTCAAATTCATATGGGCAAAAATGGGCTGCACGGTGGCGCAGTGGTTTAGCACTGTGGCAGCACAGTTTTACCCTCGGCCGGGGGATCGCGGGGATCATGAGATCGTGGGTTCGATCCCAGCCCCCGACCAACAGTGAGCTGTGTGGAGTTTGCATGTTCTCCCCGTGTTGCGCGGGTTTACTCCGGGATTTCTCCGGTTTCCTCCCGCACACCAAAAAACATGTAGGTTTAGGGCGCTCGCGCACGCAGCGACCAGCAGCCAGTGGCTTGTCACCAGACTGCAAACCAAGTCTACCTACGGGTACAAATAAGTAACAAAAAAAAAAAAAAAAAAAAAAAATTCAACCCATCTGTATTCAACTGGACAAACTGATCTTATTCATCAATGTTGAAGCATATCAAAAATGCGCAGATAGTTATTTGTTTCTCTTAAATGGAATCTGTAAACTAGTTCAAGAGAAGTCACAAAAGAGGCTATGATTATTGAACTCTTATTTTTGAAGGAACTGGATTCCAGATTCTGACAGTTGGCATTAGCACTAAAGCTTTCTGTTGCTGCTACAATGTGCAAATGTTTGTGCAAAAATGTCACCGGACTGTGGTTTTCAATAAAACCGTGAAACAGGTTTCTGCTTCAATTATTAGAGGCATTTTAGTAGTAGTTTAGGTAGACTGATTGATATTTATTCCTAATGTATAAACAGAGTACTTCTCAAAATATTTATGAGGCAAGACCTTGATACATGATGATTCAACAGAAGCCATATAGAAGATAGTTAACTATGACTGATATTCTGGGCTGTTCAGTGCAGGCTCATCCTGTACTCCCTACTGGTCAAGGCACTTTTTTTTTCAACCGATCTGTTAGATTATTTAAAGGTAAAACTGCATTATAGGCTGTAATATGCACAATCTGTGATAATGTGTTACGAAGCAGATGTTTCTGAGCCATGTCAGAATGAAAACTGGGTGTGTACGATAATTTTCCTCAAAATATGATCATTTTTAAGCCACTGGTACGATACTTCAACACTTCTCATCTGGCAACACTGGCTGGCCAGCTCATAGCTTGGATTGAGCCTGAGCTAACTGACATAAATTTGTCTTAAAGAATGAATGAGGTAATGCATCACTGGTGGACAGGGGTGTGTGGTTCACATCCGTGAATGAGTGGCTAAACTGCTAGCTTCAGCTAGCACCTTTGAATCTCAGAGAAAATAAAACTTCTAGCTAAGCTAAAATAACATCTAAGAATGATGTATATGGTCAAGACAAGAATTCCAGTTTGGGGGGGGGGGTAGAATTTCTAGAAAATAGCAACGTCTCCTCGCTAAAGCTGGGTTCACACTATCCACCTTATTTCTAGCCCCCATGATGCCTTGCGTGAATTATGGACGCAACTTCCGGTACTAGTTTAGAATGTATGGTTGTCACTGAAACGGGACACTTTTCCTTGTTAAAAAACAATGACTTCAGCATCAAAAATGCAGGAACACGGCCTTTTGCACCCCAAAAACAGTAATATTGTGGGAAACCCACTCAGTAGTTTTCCCTCAGACTGAAGAGATGGCAGATCAAAAGTGCTGGGGGACAAGGGGAATTGTCATGGGGGGTTGATATGTAAATGTTTATATTTATATATCTATATATTTATTCCATCTAGCTACAATGCTCCGCACTGTGTTTTTATATATCTACATATTATTCCATCTAGCTACATTGCTCCGCACTGTGTGTGTTTATATACTTACATATTTATTCCACCTAGCTGCAATGCTCCGTACTGTGGGTGTTTATACATTTACATATTTATTCCATCTAGCTACAATGCTCTGCACTGTGTGTTTATATATTCATATATTTATTCCATCCAGCTACAATGCTCTGCACTGTGTGTCTGTGTGTGTGTGTATATATATACATATTTTATAGTAATATGTACATATGTATATTAGCTGCTCTTGCTTGCTTGTTTTTTTTCTTGCCTTCTGATTGTTGCTCTGAGTGTTGCTATCCCTGTGCTGTTGCAATCCTGGAATTTCCCCGTTGTGGGACTAATAAAGGCTTATCTTATCTTATCTTAAATACAGCACCTCAGGTAGCGGAGGAAGGTTAATATAAAAGAGAGTGCCTGCAACCTGTGTTTCTACTGTTTTGGATTCTGGTGGATGTGAGAGGAAGTGAATAAAGCTTCATCTGCTCTGAATGCTCAGCCTGATTAACTTTTACAACCGTTTCTTTCCCCGCGCAGCCCAGCTCATGCAGCCGTTGTACGCCGCGCTTAAGAAACGGAAACTGGCGGACAGAGTCGACTGGACTCCTGAACGAGAGGAGGTGTTTTCCGAGGTTAAAACAGCCCTGGCGAATGCCGCACTGCTGGCGCACCCGGACCTGGCGGTTCGGATAGCGCTCACTACCGACGCCTCGGACGTGGCCATAGGGGCCATCATGGAGCAGCACGTCGCCGGTTCTTGGCAGCCGCTCACCTTTTTTAGCAGGTCTTTGTGCAACAGTAAGCGTAGATACAGCACATTCGACAGAGAGTTACTGGCTCTCCACCTGGCCATACGCCACTTCCAGTTCTGGCTGGAAGTGGCGTATGGCCAGCCTGGACCAACAGGGTTAAGGCTGGAGAGCAGAGTACTGCAAGACGGGGGGCCTCCCCTAATCTGTGATGTCTCCATGGGCTGCCTGCACCCGGTGGTCCCACATGCTTAGCACCGCTGCGTTTTTGAGTTGGTTCACTCCCTGGCGCACCCAGGAGTGCGCGCGTCAATCAGAATGGTGGGAGCGAAGTTCGTCTGGCCGAGCCTGCGCAAACAGGTGAAACAGTGGGCGGCAGCCTGCGTAGCGTGCCAACGAGCCAAAGTGCACAGGCACACAAAGGCCCCCTTGGAGCCATTCCATATCCTGGCTAAGTGGTTCGACCACATTCACGTGGACCTCGTGGGCCCCCTCCCGCCATCGCAGGGTTTCATGCACCTCCTGACAGTGGTGGACCGCACCATGCGCTGGCCCGAAGCAGTCCCGCTAGCTTCCACTGCATCCACAGAAGTTGCACGTGCTTTTTTGATGACATGGGTGGCACGTTTCGGTGCCCCTTTGGACATCACGTCCGATCTGGGCACGCAGTTTGTTTCTGACCTCTGGTCCACCATGGCCCGGAGCCTGGGCATCACAATTCATCGCACGACCGCATACAACCCACAGGCCAATGGGTTATGCGAGCGTTTCCATAGATCGCTTAAAGCAGCACTCAGGGCTTCGCTTACGGATGCAAATTGGGTGGACCGGTTGCCGTGGGTTCTATTAGGGTTGCGTTCAGCACCAAAGGAGGATTTGGCGGCCTCCCCAGCAGAGCTGTTTTTTTCACAGCCGCTGCGGCTCCCCAGGGAATTTTTGCCGGATAACCCTGCGCTGAACACCGATCCATCCCCGCGTTCATGGCATAGCGTAGGGGCAGGGATGCTACCCGGCCCGGCCCACCACTGTTTTCCCCGAGCTTTTGTGCCAAAGACCTTGAAGGATGCGTCGTTCGTATTTGTCAGGCACGATGCCCACCAGACCCCATTGCGCCCGCCCTACGATAGCCTGTTCAGAGTGCTGGAACCGGGGGAAAAACATTTTGTGTTAGACTTGGGGGGTCACCGGGAGACAATCTGTATAGGCGGGCTTAAGCCCGCCTTTGTTTTAGCAGACAAACAGGTGGTGTTGGCCAGAGCTCCTCGGCGCTGAAGACCCCCACTGAGAACTCCCCAGGTAAACGACTCATCAGATCAGTCACACGAGCATGCTAAAGGTGTCTCTCCCCATTGTCCCCCCACAGACGGGCGTGCCCCCAGGAACCTCCCAACGGCACAGCAGCACCTCAGAGCCGAAGACCCCCCGTTACAGCAGCTATGGATGGAGGCTGAAGCCCAAAGGACATGAAGGATAAGGCTCAGTCTGAGAGTCTGGGTGGGGGGGGGGGGGTGCGGTGTGGGAAACCCACTCAGTAGTTTTCCCTCAGACTGAAGAGATGGCAGATCAAAGGTGCTGGGGGACAAGAGGAATTGTCATGGGGGGGGGGGGGGGGTTGATATGTAAATACAGAACCTCAGGTAGCGGAGGAGGGTTAATATAAAAGACAGTGCCTGCAACCTGTGTTTCTACTGTTTTGGATTCTGGTGGATGTGAGAGGAAGTGAATAAAGCTTTATCTGCTCTGAATGCTCGGCCTAATTATTCCTCTCTCCACAGTATAATTGTACCACTTGCCACGACTATCTAGGGATAGGAGGGTGACCTTAAAAAGTGGCTTCGCAGACAGTAGCGCCGTTAGTTAGCTCTGCTGCTAAGATGCTAATGCTGTAAACAAATAAACACTCTGAGATAAATCAACGTCTCCACTGCAATAAAGTCGGATGCACTTTGTTAAAAGATGTTGGACATAATCAGATTTACCTCAGAGCAGACGTAGAATCTAGTCAGAGCCACAAAGAACCACAACACCATGCCTGGGTGTTTTAATGTCTGGGTGAATACAGACAGCTACAGCTGTTTGTTTTACCCCAAAATTAAAATGCCCATGCTACTGTCATGCCCCGAATGCTTGTTATTTAACTTAACATGTACAGACCTTTTCTGACAATTGTTCAAAATTTTATTGATCTATATTTTGTGATAATTTAAAAATAAATGCGTGCTGAAGCTGCTAGTCCATATCGTTCCAAGGCAGTGCAACGAATGCAACCCCCCCCAAAAAACTATTTGATATCTTTCTTAAATCGTTAAGCCTTAGGAAGCAAACTGTTTTTTATTTATTATTTTACTTCATGCAGCCTTCATTCTGGTGACATACAGTATATAACACATAAACGTCAGATCTGTGACATCCATACAAGTGAAAACATACCTGCTGTGCTCTTGTGTCTGTCCTGTGTCTGTACCACCAATCCCACCAATAGTCCTTTTTTGTTTTAAGTGCATCATCTATGCATCGACGGTGAGAAGCCTCCATTTATGCAGTCAATGGCACAACCACAAACACCAGCAACAAGTACCAGAACTACGCCAAAACATTAAAAAAATACAAAAACTACAAGTGCTGAAATTAGCTGCCACTTGAGTGCAAAACATGCATGTGGACTATACATTAAAATGAATTTGAAAAACTTTTAAAACTCTATTTTAAATGTCCCTGCTACTCCACTCTTTCTGACAGATTTAGCACTACCTTAGCCGAAACCGGAAGCTCCGCCCATAATCGTTCCTCCAGCGGCACCCCCAGGAATAAGGTGGATAGCATTTGAATCAACTTTTACTGACGTTTTGAAAAATCAGAGAAAGAAGTCCACACGTTAGTGAAATTACATTCAGTGAGCAGGGTTTTTTTAATCCAGCGCACACCAACTTTTACAAACTTTTACGAACTTTTGCTAGCATTTGCCAGTGTTGCATTCAGCGCTGGCAATCTTTTGCCAACTTAGGCTAGTGTATGTGTAGCTGTTGCCAACTTATGTTAACTTAAGCAAATGAATACTCAGCGCAGGTCAGCTAACATCAGCGTCAGGCGACGCTCATATAAAGATCAGCATTTGTGGAGGCTTCCTGCCATTCTAGACCTGCTTTTTTGGGGGGTGGATTCAAACTACAACATTTGGACCAACTTTTACTGATGGTTTGGTAAATGTCTGGCTCTGCTGGCAAAAGTTGATAAAAGTTAATGATGGTTGGTGTTTGTTGGCAAACACTGGTGAAAGTTTTATTTGTTGAAAATTTTCAGCATGCCAAAAATTTGCCGATGTTTGGAAATAAATGTTTGTGAAAGTTGTGCTCAATTCATAAAAGCTCCTGAGTGTTGGGCTAAGTTATGTAGAGTTTACATAAGTCAGCCTAAGTTAAGCTCCAATGGCAAATGTTGGCAGAAATGCCGGTGGAAGCAGATGTTTTTATACCGAAACTCATTTCAGACATGCACAGGCAAAAGAGAAATGGAGAGAAGGGGGAATTTAAAAAAAGAAGAATATATATATATATATATATACATTTACATTATATGTAAGAGGACAATGTACAGTATTTGCTTGGTGATAACATGGTGTGTATGACATGTTTTTTTTAATTTTTTTAATCTACGGGATATATCAGGGGTGGCCAACCTGGGGCTCCTGGAATGTTCAGGTTTCTGTGGGAAATTTTGTAATTTCACTGGAGCGCTCTCTCTCTCTCTCTCTCTCTCTATATATATATATATATATACTGTATATATATATATATATATATATATGTATATATATATATACATTATGATGGTGGCGCACATGGACGCTGCGGCCCCTCTAGGCATCAGTAAGTGTGAGAGTTTTGAGTGTTTTAATCATCCCAGACATACAACTTACAACCGAGAGACCTTATTAAGCATCAAGGTAATGTACGCTGCAAGAATTGCGGCGTTCGGGTGCGATTTGGACATTGTACGCCAGCATGGAATACTATTTTGTTGGTTTTGTTGGCAGCTACCCGGGAGAGGAGGAAGCGTAAGCAACGCGAACGTAAACAAAGGAGAGGAAAGAGAGCCGGAATTTATGCTAGGCTAAAGGCTAACCCCTCCAGACCAGCAGTACTGTCGCTCCTACTTTCCAATGTCCGCTCCCTTGACAACAAGCTGGACGAGCTGCGTCTGCTGAGAGAAACCCGCAGAGAGTGGAGGGACTGCTGTGTGTTTGCGTTCACGGAGACATGGCTTCACGACAACATCCCTGACGCGGCCATTCAGCTAGAAGGGATGACATCGTTCCGGGCGGACAGGGAGGCCGCTAGCTCCGGTAAGAGCCGAGGGGGGGGGGCCTATGCATCTATATTAACAAGAACTGGTGTGTTAACGCCACGTTAGCAACTAAACACTGCTCTCCGTTGGCGGAGTTCCTTATCGTGAACTGCCGGCCATTCTATCTGCCGAGGGAATTCACCAACGTGTTTGTAGCTGCTGTTTACATAGCTCCTAGCGCTAATGCCAAAGCTAATGCTAACGAGGCACTCAGAGAGCTGCATGATGCTATCAGTGAATTTCAAACTTCACACCCAGACAGTTTTGTGGTGGTTGCAGGGGATTTTAATCACACCAGTTTAAAGACTGTGCTCCTCAAGTTCAAACAATGTGTGGACTTTAAGACCAGAGGAGAGAATACGTTGGACATGGTGTACACAAATCTCCCAAATGCATACAAGGCAATATCTTGCCCCCACCTCGGCCATTCTGACCACCTATCTGTGATGCTGGTGCCTGCCTACAAATCCTTACTGAAGCGCAGCAGGCCAGTAGTGAAACAAATCAGGACTTGGCCAGAGGGTGCAGCCTCGGCACTTCAGGACTGTTTTCTGCATACAGACTGGGAGGTTTTCAAAATAGCAGCCGCTCAGGGAGACAGGATTGATGTGGAGGAGTACGCTGAAACGGTCACCAGCTACATCGCGAAGTGCACAGAAGATGTCACTACATTGAAGACCTTCACTGCACGGGGAAACTACTATAAACCCTGGATGACTGCAGAGGTGCGCTCGCTGCTCACAGCCAGAGATGCAGCCTTTAGAGCAAAGGACAGGATTGCCTTCCGCTCAGCCAGATCTGCGCTCGCAAAGGGAATTAAGACAGTGAAACGCGCCTACGCGGAGAAAATCCAGGGACATTTCTGTGACACAGGGAACACCAAACGGATGTGGCAGGGAGCACGGGCGTTGACGGATTATAAGTCTAGGCAGGGGGTCGATGATGATGATGACGCTTCACTTCCAGACAGGCTCAATAACTTCTTTGCACATTTAGGAGCATCAAACCCGATAATCAGAGGAAGGGCTGGCCCATCTCCACCAACTGTGGGGCCAGCTATCACCATCAACGCAGCGGACATACGGAGGACCCTAATCAGGGTCAAGCCACGTAAAGCTGCAGGTCCGGACAACATCCCGGGACGTGTGCTCCGAGTCTGTGCAAGCGGATGTCCTGACTGACATATATAACATTTCCCTGAGTCAGGCCATCGTCCCTAGATGCTTTAAGACCTCTATCATAGTACCAGTGGCAAAGAAAGTGGTTGTGTTCTGTCTGAATGACTATCGTCCTGTCGCACTGACACCAATTGTGATGAAGTGCTTTGAACGGTTTGTTAAACCACACTTCACAGCCTGCCTCCCTGCATCACATGACCCGCTCCAGTTCGCGTATCGTTCAAATCGCTCCACAGAGGACGCTAGAGTCACCACCCTGCACTCTGTCATTACCCACCTGGATCAGAAAGACACCTATGCCAGACTCCTGTACATTGATTTCAGTTCAGCATTTAACACCATTATTCCCCAGAGACTGATGGAGAAATTACTCCTTCTCGGTCTGAACACCGGCACATGTCTCTGGATCCTGGATTTCCTGACTGAGAGACCTCAGTCTGTTGGTGTTGGAAACAACATCTCCAACTCCATCACGCTGAGCACTAGATCCCCTCAAGGCTGTGTACTCAGTCCACTGTTGTTTACACTTTTAACACATGACTGTGTGTCCAGACGGGGGGGGGGGCAGATTATTAAGTTTGCGGATGACACCACAGTGGTGGGACTTATTCAGAGGTATGAGGAATCACGGTACAGGGAAGAAGTTAGAGACCTGGAGGGCTGGTACAGGGAGAACAATCTGGTGCTCAACGTGGACAAAACGAAGGAGATGATGATCGACTTCCAGCGGTCACGGCCTGAACACGTCCCTCTCTGCATCAGCGGCCATTCGGTGGAGAGAGTGGAGAACATCAAGTTCCTTGGAGTGCAGATCTCGCAGGACCTGACCTGGAGCAAGAATTCCTTGGGGATAAGGAAGCGGGCCCAGCAGAGACTGCACTTCTTGAGGAAACTCAAACAGGCCTCTCTCCCCATCTGCATCCTCAGGACCTTCTACAGAGGTGTGGTGGAGAGTATTCTGACGTACTGCATTGCAACATGGTACTCCATTTGCAGTATGTCAGACAAAAAAACTCTGCAGAGGATAGTCAAGGGAGCTGAGAGGATAATTGGAGTTTCCCTCCCCTCTGTTCAAGAACTTTTTCAGAGCCGTTGTAGGAGCAGGGCACTGAACATTGTCAAGGACCACTCTCACCCTCTGCATAAACACTCTGAACTGCTGCCATCTGGTAAACGATTCCGGTGCATCAAAGGCAGAACCACCAGACTGATTAACAGCTTCCTTCCACAAGCTGTTAGGATGCTGAACAGTTGATGCAGAATCTTTTATACATATTACTGCACTTTATGGACATTATGCATATTATATGTATATTATAGTTTTAGTCAGTCTTAAGTATTTATTTCTCTTAGCTACTTAGATTCACTTAGCCATTTTAATTGGGTTTTTTATACATAGGCAGTTATTTTAACTGAAACTGTAATAAGTTAACATTACTGTAAAATCCAACTGTGTCTCAGGGATGCGTGAATGGCTGTCGGGGTGGGAGGTGAGGGGGTGTGAGTGTGTTTTTCAATTATGTTCTTTTTACAATACGGATGCCTAGAGAAATGCAATTTCATCTTGCTTGCACTACAGTTGTATGCATAGCATCATGACAATAAAGGTTGATTGATTGATTGATTGATTGATGTGTGTGTGTGTGTGTGTGTGTGTGTGTGTGTGTGTGTGTGTGTGTGTGTGTGTGTGTGTGTGTGTGTGTGTAAATGTATATGCACACACACACACACACACACACATATATACACTACTGTTAAAAAGTTTGGGGTCACTTAGAAATTTCCTTAATTTTGAAAGAAAAGCACTTTTTTTCAATGAAGATAACTTTAAACTAATCAGAAATACACTCTATACATTGCTAATGTGGTAAATGACTATTCTAGCTGCAAATGTCTGGTTTTTGGTGCAATATCTAGATAGGTGTATAGAGGCCCATTTCCAGCAACTATCACTCCAGTGTTCTAATGATACAATGTGTTTGCTCATTGCATCAGAAGGCTAATGGATGATTAGAAAACCCTTGTGCAATCATGTTAGGTCTGCAATGCTGTAATTGCTGCAAATGGAGGATTCTTTGATGAAAGCATATATATATACACTACCGTTCAAAAGTTTGGGGTCACTTAGAAATTTCCTTATTTTTGAAAGAAAAGCACTTTTTTTCAATGAAGATAACTTTAAACTAATCAGAAATACACTCCATACATTGCTAATGTGGTAAATGACTATTATAGCTGCAAATGTCTGGTTTTTGGTGCAATATCTACATAGGTGTATAGAGGCCCATTTCCAGCAACTATCACTCCAGTGTTCTAATGGTACAATGTGTTTGCTCATTGCGTCGGAAGGCTAATGGATGATTAGAAAACCCTTGTGCAATCATGTTAGGTCTGCAATGCTGTAATTGCTGCAAATGGAGGATTCTTTGACGAAAGCAAAGTTTGAAGGAAAAAATTATTATTTCAAATACAAATCATTATTTCTAACCTTGTCAATGTCTTGACTATATTTTCTATTCATTTTACAACTCATGGTGGTAAATAAGTGTGACTTTTCATGGAAAACACAAAATAATTGTCTGGGTGACCCCAAACTTTTGAACGGTAGTATATATATATATATATATATATATATATATATATATATATATATATATATATATATATATATATATACTGTATATATATATACAGTATATACTGTATATATATATATATATATATATATACACTATTATTATTTACCACCATGAGTTGTAAAATGAATAGAAAATATAGTCAAGACATTGACAAGGTTAGAAATAATGATTTGTATTTGAAATAATAATTTTTTCCTTCAAACTTTGCTTTCGTCAAAGAGTCCTCCATTTGCAGCAATTACAGCATTGCAGACCTAACATGATTGCACAAGGGTTTTCTAATCATCCATTAACCTTCTGATGCAATGAGCAAACACATTGTACCATTAGAACACTGGAGTGATAGTTGCTGGAAATGGGCCTCTATACACCTATGTAGATATTGCACCAAAAACTAGACATTTGCAGCTAGAATAGTCATTTACCACATTAGCAATGTATAGAGTGTATTTCTGATTAGTTTAAAGTTATCTTCATTGAAAAAAAGTGCTTTTCTTTCAAAAATAAGGAAATTTCTAAGTGACCCCAAACTTTTGAACGGTAGTGTATATATATATATATAATCTCCCAAAAATGTGACAGCCCAAAAGAAAAAAAAATCTCCTCATCGAGACATTTACTCATGATAATTTTCTGCTCCGTGCGTAATCATTCTCCAGGATTTAATGGTTCAGCTTCCATTATGGGGAATCAAACAGGCTGATGTAGTGTCAAAAAGTAAATGACATTTAATGGGATTTTATGTTATTTTAATGGAGAGAGTTGTAACAGTTAAAATATAACCCATCATTTTATTTATATGATAATACACTAGTTTTGTTTTTTGTTTTTTTTTAATTTCATCCACATCCACATTTTAATTGCGGATTTAGTGTTGGAATCTATAGCATTATTCTATTATTTTTTTAGATAGATGAATGAATGAATGAATGAACAGGGGAAAAAGGGTATGCAGAAGTAACTACATAGGAATCTAAAACGAAAATAAATACTGAAACGTATGCCCAAGGGAGATGTGTTCACTCCAGAAGCAGGTCCAGAATGGCAGGAAGCCTCCACAAATGCTGATCTTTATATGAGTGTCGCCTGATGCTGATGTCAACTGACCTGCGCTGAGTATTTCTCTGATTTTTTTAAAACGTCTGTAAAAGTCAGTCCAAACGCTATAGTGTGAACCCAGCTTTAAATTAGGCTGACTTAGGTGAATTCTGCATAACTTAGCCCAGCGCTCCAGAACTTTTACAAACTGAGCACAACTTTCACCAACGTTTATTTCCAAACGGCAAATTTTCAGCATGCTGAAAATTTTCAAAGAACACAATTTTCACCAGCGTTTGCCAACAAACACCAGCAATCATTAACTTTTGCAAGCAGAGCCAAATGTTTGCCAAAATGTCAGTAAAAGTCAGTCCAAACGTTGTAGTGTGAATCCACCTTAAAGGGAGCTGTAATGCCGTTAGATTAACCGACTGACTGCCTAGCCAATGTTAACTAATGCTAATGGTTCTATATAGCATCACGGCGAAAATATAATGAAATAAGCCAGAACGATGCAAGATATTATTGAATGTGGACTAGTGAACCTGGTGGAAACAGGAATGTTTATTAGGGTGACTGAAATCTAAAGAAAATAATATAAACCATCCTGGGTAAGCGAGCTCCCTCATTACACTTTTAGCTCTGAACAAGGCACCTTGGTTTGCAGACAGACAGCTAGGCTGGCAGCGGGCAGGAACAAGGCTGGGTTTCCCATTTCTTGACGTGCAGGAAAAAAACAGAAGAGTTACATCAGCTGGTCAAAGCCAGAATTGATATAAAGGCTGTATGTGTGTGTTTTAAGAAAAGTAAGCCTTTTTAAGATAAGTTGTGGTGGACACTAGACACAGCGGGTGGACATTCTCTCACACCCAGAAGCAGGAAGAGGGGCAGAACAATGAACCTAAGGAGAAAGAGCCCCGGAGGGCAATCAGACTGGACTGTTAAGTGACCCCCCCCCCCCCCGAGGAATAACTAGACCAGACGACGAGGCGCCTTCACCCCCTGCTGCTCCAGGCTGCAGCATGGAGCGCAGGGAGGCAAATGTATTGAGATGAATGTAACAGGTGCTATGTTAATGTGTCACACAATGCCTTTGTACACACACATGCATAATGCACCAGCCCAGCTCTCTATGCATGATGATTAAAGCTATATAAGCGGCATGCAGAGAGAGTTGGAGACTCTTCTACAGGGACTTGGCTCCAGCACTGTACATTTATGTTAGAGGGTTAATAAAGATTCTGTGTCGACCTACGCTCATACCTCACCTCCACATCCTTCCCTTTTACCTTCTACATTGGTGACCCGAAGTGAGATGGACCGTCTACTCCCTTTCACCGCACTGTGGACTCCAGAGTACCAGGGATCGCCTGCACCTTTCTCATCCACACTGGAGCGTGCGCACCTGTTCCTCTCTCCACAATGGCAACCTCAAGGGCCGGAGAGAGCAAGTGGCCCGGGGACCGAGACGCACCAGGATCAGCGAGACGAGCACCGCACAGAAACAGCCTGAAAGGGGGAGGTCAGCACCGTTTGCGTTTTTGAATCAAGCTCCCCAACCCTGACTTCACCTCCCGACAGCGGAGTTTCAGCGCACAGAAGCCCTGTGTGCGAGCCACAGGATTATGAGGACAGCGCAACCTAAAGCTACTTGGCCACGGCACGCGCCACGCACCAGGGA
The DNA here is from genome assembly GCA_020510985.1 of Pholidichthys leucotaenia. Lineage (NCBI taxonomy): Eukaryota > Metazoa > Chordata > Actinopteri > Cichliformes > Pholidichthyidae > Pholidichthys > Pholidichthys leucotaenia. The sequence goes on from CM035841.1 coordinate 341,346,482, forward strand.
CAAACCGGCTCCACAAACTTACACATCGTCCTCAGCCGCTGCACATTCCCGGGGAACATGGCGGATCGCCATCCTCGGATCCTTTAGGCTTTGCGCATTGCACCTAGAGCAGCCAGGCAGCCTCACCCACAGGACTGGTATTTGTTTCTCAGCCGCTGCGCATCAACGGGAAATTAAGCCAATTGCTTTCCCCGGAGCCTTTGGGACTGCCCTCGCACCTAAAGCAAGATTGCCAAGTTCCCTGACACAGCTTGAGTTATTTTCATGGCCGCGACCCTCAGGGAATTGGGCCATTCGCCTTCCCCAGATCCTGGCAGGACCGGGCCCGCACGAGGAGTCATCAGAGACTTAATTTTTTTCACAGCCACTGCGGATCACTGGAGGGTTTACTGGAAAAGTTCCTCACCCGAGGCTGATCTGCACGCAATTTTTGCGCAGCCCAGACGCTTTTGACGTCCCGGGCCGGCACTCCATTGTTTTCCCCCACCTCTCCCTCGTCCTCCACATCGTTCTTCCCGCACCTCTGTCCCAAAAACCTGCCATTTGCCGGCTTTGTTCCGTCAGCACGACACGCACCGGACCCCGTGCGCCCACGAACCATGGTTGTTCAATGTGTTGGAACTTGGAGCAGAGCAGAAAGTGCTTTTCACCCCTCTCCCTTTCCCCTTACGGACTGACATGCCCTTCGACACACTTCACCAGCAGGACAGTTCGACCGGAGCGGCAACCCCCATGGCAGCCGCCATGGGCGCCGACTTGAGCTCAAAGGACCGAGGGGTCACAGCCCTTTCTGGGTGTTTTGGGGGGGCCTGTGTGGTGGACACTAGACACAGCGGGTGGACATTCTCTCCCACCCAGAAGCAGAAAGAGGGGCAGAACAATGGACCTAAGGAGAAAGAGCCCCGGGGGTCAATCAGACTGGACTGTTAAGTGACGCCCCCTCCCCCCGAGCAATAACTAGACCAGATGACAAGGCGTCTTTGCCCCCTGCTGCTCCAGGCTGCAGCATGGAGCACAGGGAGGCGAATGTATTTAGATGAATGTAACAGGTATTATGTTAATGTGTCACACAATGCCTTTGTACACACACATGCATAATGCACCAGCCCAGCTCTCTATGCATGATGGTTAAAGCTATATAAGCAGAATGCAGAGAGAGTTGGAGGCTCTTTTACAGGGACTTGGCCTCAGCACAGGCTGTACATTTATGTTAGAGGGTAACTAAAGATTCTGTGTCGACCTACGCTCGTGCCTCGCTTCCACATCCTTCCCTTTTACCCTCTACATAGTGAGCATTTTGATGTTTTAACTCAAATGCACAAGCCAGTGTACTCCTAGTGCCGGTCCCAAGCCTAGGTAAATAAGGAGGGTTTGTCAGGAAGGGTATCTGACGTAAAATCAAACATGCGGATCATGACGAATGAGACTTCCATACTGGATCGGTCAATGCCCGGGTTAACAACGACCGCCATCGGTGCTGTTAACCGACTGGGTGCCGGTGGAAATTGGGCTACTGTTGATTGAAGATTGAGGAGGAAGAGAGGGGGAAGGTGTGCTAGGAAGGAGAGAGAGAAAAGGAAAGGTAGAAGTGTGGAGGTGAGAGTAGGGACTTTAACTGTAGGGACTATGACTATTAAAGGCAGAGAGTTGGCTGATATGATGGAGAGAAGGAAGGTAGAGATACTGTGTGTTCAAGAAATCAGATGGAAGGGAAGTAAGGCTAGGAGCATTCGAGGTGGATTTAAACTGTTCTACCATGGTGTAGGTAGGAAGAGAAATCGAGTAGGTGTAATCTTGAAGGAAGAGTATATGTAAAGAGTGCTCAGAAGGTGAAAAGGGAGTCAGACAGGATCATGCATTAGAAGCTAGAAGTCGACGGTGTGATGTTGAATGTTGTCAGCACGTATGCCCCACCAGTTGGATACCAGGTAGAAGAGAAAGAGGAATTCTTGAGAAAGTTGGATGAAGTGGTAGAGAGTGTTCCGAGCGGAGAGAGAGTGGTAATTTGAGCGGACTTTAATGGACATGTAGTGTTATGTCTGAAGAATGGGCGGACAACGACCATGAGTTGAGGTTAACTTTATTAGGAGTCTCAGCAGGAGTACACAGTGCAGGTGTGCTGGAAGAGAGGCAAAGAGAGAGCGGCTGGCCCTGGGCAGCTGTCTAATATACCCTGAGGTGTCATGACATCACACGTGCATGGTTGCTACAGCAGCGTAGTGCATCGCACCATTTCACATACACCACATTTAAGCCTCCTTCATGCTACACCTCTGCTGTCCGCAAACGCGTAACTGGAAATCTCATGTGACGAAGTTTACGTCATTGACTCCACTCCACTAGTGTCCACGGTGCTCAACCACGGACAACCGCGTGCAGCCCAAATTTTGTGACCACGCCGCCTGCCCCTGACCTGAACGCGCTGAAAAGCGCATGCGCAAGACTGAACGTCCCATTCACAAGGTGGCGATATCGACACAGCATACATCAGTAGACGAAGAAGACAACGAGGAGGCGGAAAACAAGAATAAAAACATACATTAATCATACATATATACTTTCTTTCACAGCGGCAGCAGCATCTTCGTGGAAAAAGAGTGAAAACTGGGAAGTCAAACAGCAGAAATGGACTCTATATTTGAAGAGAAACTTTGTGAAGAAGTCCGCGTTTCTTTCTTGGTGGCGCTACCTATTGAGCAGTAGTGAAACTACAAATGATGGTTGTGTGCATGCGTCAATCGCTTGGCCTGGGTAGGTGAAAAAAGTGAGCATGAGTAGCGCCACGTGCATGCCGAAATGGAGCATGAAGCAGGCTTTACACCCCCCTTGAAAAGCTTAGAACATTACTTGTACGAATTAGCCTTAGCAAGGGTGGAAAGTAAAACATGCATATTAGCACATCAGTTAATGTAACACAGAACATATAAGCATATGCGGGTTAGTTTAGCAGGAATGGTTGATATGAGAACATATTTGTTAGCTTGTCAGATTAATGTCTAGTGCCCCTTTGCTTGTCCAGGCATTAATAGTCCTAATTAATAATCCTGAGTTCTTTAAATAAAGTGGTATCTCTACCGTTAATGTTGTGGTACTCTGTCTTTCAGTTTTGAATAAAAACAGGTATATAGCAAGACTCTTTCACCTTTTAAGTATTCACTCTTTAACTTAATTTCTTTAATCCTTAAGTCTAATCATGCAACTCAAACACTAATGTGAATGTTTACCTTTAAATAAAACCCTTAAATCCAAGGGTTCAAAATCTTAATGACAAATGACCATTCAGAAGCAATGAAATGATTTTTATAAAAAAAAAGAACAATTTATTTTACACATCCAAATAATTAATCCTTTTTTTTTCAAATATTCTCTTTCAGACTTAAATCAAACGGAAATGTCAGTACTTGAATTATTAAAGTAAATCACTGCTTTGCAATGGTTCAGTTGTCACAACCACCAAAAAAAAAAAAAAAACCAACACAAAGAAATAATAGAAAATGGAAAAGGGGCCCTTTAAACGTTAATTAAAGGTTTAAAGGGCCGCCATCAGTGTGTGAATGTGTGTGTGAATGGGTGGACAGCAGGATCTGTAAAGCTTTACCTTTTGTTCTTATTAAAGACAAAAATAGAAAGGAGACGTCTTTACCTTCTTAACATGTTTTGACTGTGCACTGCAGCCTTCGTAGGCTGCACTTCTTCATGAAGTGTTGTTGTCACTCTACAACCCTGTTGTTAGAGGAGAGTGCCACCGCTGGTGTGTCATCTGATGGAGGACATAACCGGTTCTGTTCAGTTACGGCTTGCAACTCCTGCAGTGATGCGGCAGCTCGAGGAGGCTCGTGCTGCGTGAGGTGCTTCTGTCATTGCTCTTCCATCCCGCTGCCGGGGAAAGACGCCATTACTGGAGTATTGTCTGGTGGGTCCTCTGGTGAAGGACGAGAGCTGTCCGGTGAAAGACGTAGAGGCATGACAGTCTTGCCACTGATGGGGTAGGCCTTACCACCTTCTGGGTTCTGCGTGATTGTGGACCAAGTGTCCTGTGATGAGGTGGCAGCTTGAGAATGCTCAAGCTGCGTCAGGACCAGCTCTGGGTCCTGTGTGGATGTAGTCTGGAGCTCCTGTGGCAGCTCTGGGTCCTGTGTGGATGTAGTCTGGAGCTCCTGTGGCAGCTCCAGGTGCTCTGTGGATGTGGTCTGGAGTTCCTGTGGCGGTTCTGGGTCCTGTGTAGACACAGACTTGAACTCCTACGGTGAGGCGGCGGCTTGGGGAAGCTTACGCTGTGAGAGGATCAGTTCCCAGTCTCCTGTGCTCTGCTCGTCATGCGGTGTGAAGCAGGGAGTGGCTGTACCCGCATCTGGGCAAAGTGTGCTCGGGCTGTCAGCGTCCAAACTGAGCTTACCGCTGGGTCAGTGTGCTGTGGTGTCTTGCTGTCCCACGACATCTACCTCGGGGCCGCTGTGAAAAGATGTGGGGTCGCAGGGGCTGAGCAGTCAAAGCAACAGCTTGTACCAGTGAAGCTGAATGAGAGGACCGTGGGTCAGGGCCCGCTAGCTGCAATGCTAACTCGGAGCCCACTAGCGCTAGTTGGGATGCTAATTCTACCGCATCTGCCAATGGCAGGTCGTCTAGCGGCATCAGCACTGACCCCCGTAGCCCTTCCACTGTGGCTGCCAATGTTAGGTCATCCGGTGGCATCTGCAGGAACCCCCATATTGCTGAATTCATGGAGCGCCACCTCAACTGTTCTCACACTAACCCATCCTCCAAGCGTCCAAACTCACACATGCTAGCCAAACAGCGGATGACAGCTATGCACTGTAGGAGTGACTCGTCCGGTCGCTGTCACCGCTAGTAAAACACAAATCTCTGGGCCTTTACACTCTGTGGAGCTGTGAAATATTCGGTCAACAAAGCTACACACTCATTGTAGGTGTCCACAGGCTCAAGTGACTGAAAGATGTGCTGTTCCTCGATGCCAAGGCCATGAAGCAGTACGGTCCTTCGCCTAGTCTTAGTAACATTAGCTAGGTTGAAGGCAGACATGTAGGTTTTAAACGATTCATACCAGTGGGACCAGAGAACAGGTGGCTCACCAAGCTCATCGAGGAATTTCGGCGGAAAAGATGCAAATAAAGTCTCCACCTCCGATGTTATTTGGGCCATTCTCGATATTGCGTGGCTCATCCTCATCGCCAGGTGTTATGTCTGAAGGATGGGTGGATAACAACCATGTGTTGAGGTTAGCTTTATTAGGAATCTCAGCATGAGTACACAGTGCAGGTGTGCTGGAAGAGAGGCAAAGAGAGAGCGGCTGGCCCTGGGCAGCTGTCTAATATACCCTGAGGCGTCATGACGTCACACATGCGTGCATGCTACCGCAGCATAGTGTGTTTCGCCATTTCACATACACCACATGTAGGTGAAGGGAACAGAAGTGATGGGGAGGTTCTGGGGAGGTATGGTCTTAAGGAGAGAAATGTGGAAGGACAGATGGTTGTGGATTTTGCTAAGAGGATGTAAATGGCTGTGGTGAACACATTTCAAGAAGAGAAAGGAACGTAGGGTGACTTACAGGAGTGGAGGAAGGTGCACACAGGTGGACTACATCTTATCCAGAAGAAGAAATCTGAAAGAGACAGGAGACTGCAAGGTGGTGGCAGGGGAGAATGTAGCTAGGGAGCATCGGATGGTAGTCTGTGGTCTTTGGAAAGCAAGGAGAGGAAGAGTGAAGGCAGAGCCAAAGATTAAGTGGGGGAAGTTACAGAAGAAAGAAGGTCGCACAGAGTTCAGGAAGGAGTTGATACAGGCTCTGGGTGGTAGGGAAGAATTTCCAGATGACTGGGGAAGTACAGCCAAAGTACTGAGGGAAATGGGTAGAAGGGTATGTGGTGTATCCTATGGACAGATCAATCACACTATGAAGATATGGGAAAGAGTTGTTGAAGCCAGGTTAAGAGGAGAGGTGACAATCAGTGAGCAGCAGTATGATTTCATGCCAAGAAAAAGTACTACAGATGCAATGTTTGCTTTAAGCGAGTTGATGGAGAAGTATAGAGAAGGTCAGAAGGAGTTGCACTGTCTTTGTGGATCTAGAGAAGGCATATGATAGAGTGCCAAGAGTGGGAGTGTGATACTGTATGAGAAAGTCAGGAGTGGCACAGAAGTATGTAAGGGTGGTGCAGGACATGTATAAGGACAGCGAGACAGTGGTGAGGTGTGCTGTAAGAGTGACAGATGAATTTAAGGTGGGAGTGGGGTTACATCAGGGATCAGCTCTGAGCCCCTTCTTGTTTGCCATGGTGATGGACAGGCTGACAGACGAGGTCAGGCAGGATTCTCCATGGACCATGCTGTTTGCAGATGACATTGTGAGCTGGAGTGAGAGTAGCAAGTACGCTAGCGAGCTGAGCTATTGTGTAATAGTAGTATAATTTCCTACTTTATAGACCACATAGTGTAATATAGTGTCATGTAGTGTATAGTAGACCTATTTTATAATCTAGTTTACAACCGTCGGCATACAAAAGATATTAACTTCAGGATGACCCCAGCAACTTCGACCGGTGACAACAAACTACAGGAAGCATGTAAAGTAATTGCTGACGTTAAGGAAGATATCCGTCTCTTCCGCTGTAAACTTGAGGATAAAAACGCACTGCTTTCCAGCTTTGCCACATGTGTTTCTCTTCTGACGAGCACAATTGCAGCACAACAATCTGAGAAACCAGTCTCTGACGGCACTGACTACCGGGACACTGTTCTGTGGGACTCGCCACTTGTCCCTGGCATCCCTCCTTCTCCACGCCAAATCATGAGTCAGCGTGAGCTGAGGTGGTGGTCTGTGGCCAAAGGACTCTATTTGCTGACCCTCTCTCCTCCATCAATTTGACTCTCTAACCGCTTCACTCCAGTGGCTACAGAAAACCCGGTACTCCTGACAGACGCTGCCCCCACAATTATTCCCCCGCCGACAGCTGCGGCTTCGGTAGGTGGCCACAAGGTAGGTGACCACATCGCATCTGTGCCTCAGCATTATCCTCCCAGGTCCACAACTTCAACTAGATGTAAGCTCCTGAGGGAGGCCATATGCCGGCACTCTGTGCAGCCTCAGTCGCAGGAGCCGAATGGGGCTGCTGGTGTGGAGGCTGTCCTTGCCCCACCGTGCCACTTGTTTTCCACAAAGGAGGCCGACAGCATCATCACCTCCTTGATTGTTGGTGACTCAATTGCCCGACATGTTAAATCGAAATCATCTGTGACTCATTGTCTTTCCAGTGCTACAGTCGCTGATGTGCTGCAACAGATTCCGTATCTCCGCACACAACACGCTCATATTCAGAACATCATCATCCACTGTGGCACTAATGATATACACAAAAAACAATCTGAACTTTTAAAATAGGACTTCACCACACTCACCAATAAAAGACTGATTATCTCCAGTCCTCTGCCATCACCCCGTTTTGGAGATGTTAAGTTTAGCCGACTGTGCCAGCTGCACATCTGGCTGATAGGACTGTGTAGGGTCAGAAGAATTCCCTATGTAGATAATTTCTCATCTTTTCATAACTGTCTTTACCTTTTTAAACCAGATCAATTACACCCAAATCACAATGGTTCATTTATTCTGTCTACCAATATTAATTTTACATTACAGTCCTGTACCAATTATCACTCACGCTGACTGCCACCAAACATTCCTGTAACCAGGGCCGGCCCAGGGCATAGGTCACCTAGGCTGTTGCCTAGGGTGCCCCCTGCTGTGGGGGCGCAGCTGCAAGCCCTCAATTTTTAAAAAAAAAAATTAATAAAATAAAATTCCTCATAGTCAGAGGCACTGTGCCGGCAGACAAGGCAGACAAATGCTTACAGCCTCAGGCCAGTATAGAGCCTTTGAGGGCTGACCAACTCTGAATCATTTCTTCAGCAGTGCTTGGTGTGGCAGCAAAAAAAAAGTGGCCCTACCCACACTACTTATGCCTCTTATGTAAACAAGCTGCAGAGAGGACCATTGAGATTTGTAAAATTAAATAAATATGCAGGCTGACAAAAGAAAGAAGAGTCCAGCTTTGCTTATCCTCCACCTGCCAGATGAACGCTGTGACAAACTCTGCTTTAACAGCAGAACCAACGGGAGTTCTGTCAGCAGTCATTCCATCTCTGACTGGCCGATCCTGTGGATTCAATCTCCAGCTGCAATTAACTCCAACTACGGTCCTGTCCTGTGTGTTGCCTCTCAAATATGATTCATAACAACAAAACAGCAAAGGTAGGAAAAAATTTATTGTAGTGTGTTATGGCGGCACTTATTGTGAAGTGCAGTGTGGTGACGCCGACTTCCTGTCACGTCACCACAGGCCTATATAGCGGGGTAGCCGCCATAAACACTTCAAGTAAGTAAGTAAATAAAATGTATTTATATAGCACTTCTCACAGAAAGAATCACAAAGTGCTTCAAAATAAAATAAAACACACAATCACAAATGCAACAATAAAGGCATTGAAAAACAAGTATAAAGACATTAAAAACAAAAACCATAATCAAACTACAAAACCTGCTTAAACAGAAGAGTCCTCAGCTGCTTTTTAAAAGCGTCAATAGAGTCTACTGAGTGCAAAGACAGTGGTAGAGCATTCCAAAATTTTGGTGCCACCACCTGAAAGGCTCTATCATCTCAAGTTTTAAAATGGGTTCAAGGGACAGCCAGTAAAAGTTGATCCAAGGATCTCAAAGACCGTGAGGGGTTATACACTTTAAGCAGCTCTGTGATGTATTTAGGAACCTGATCATGAATAACTCTATAAACAAGAACTAAAATTTTAAACTGAATTCTAAAACCAACTGGAAGCCAGTGAAGTGCTGCTAAAACCGGTGTAATATGAGCCCTTTTCTTAGTGTGAGTTAAAAGTCTAGCAGCCGAATTTTGAACAACCTGGAGGCGTTGAAGATGCTTTTGGCTCTGACAGGAAAAAAAGACTATTACAGTAGTCTAAGTGAGAAGAAATAAAAGCATGTATAATCATCTCAAGTCTGACACCAGGGTTCTCAACTTAGAAATATTCTTCAGATGGAAGAAACAATTTCTAATTAACTGATTAATGTGGTGCTCAAGAGACATAGCTGGGTCAAAACTAACACCAAGATTCCGAAGACACGCCTGGACAGAGGAACCAAGGGTACCCATGTGGTGCTTAATAAGTGGAATCTTGTTTTCAGGAGCGATAATTAATGTCTCTGTCTTGTCTCAGTTAAGTTGTAAAAAGATTGCACTTAACCACTGTTTGATGTTAGACAAGCAGTTAGGTAAAGATGACAGCATGTGAAACTCAGACTCTTTAAAACAGCAATATAACTGAATATCATCAGTGTAAAGATGATAAGAAATATCTTTGAACTGGCTAATTATCTGTCCCAGTGGCAGAATGTAAATTGGAAATAAAATAGGTCCTAAAACTGAGCCTTGTGGTGCCCCACATGAATACTGTGCTATTTCAGAAAAGATCTGATTCACGGACGCGTTAAAGGTTCTTCCGGTGAGGTATGATGAGAACCATTTTCAAACAGAACCAGACAGCCCTAGCTCTTTGAGTCTCTTGATCATTATACAGTGATCAACAGTATCAAAGGCGGAAGAAAGATCCAATAAAACCAGAACTGTGTATTTACCAGTGTCAGCCGCCATCATAATGTCACTGGAGACTCTGACTAAAGCTGTTTCAGTAGAATGATTTTTCCAAAAGCCGAACTGAAATTTATCCATGATATTACAATTTGCCAAAAATGACATAAGCTGATCAGCCACTAACTTTTCCAGAATTTTTGATAACAAAGGGAGTTTAGAGATTGACCTATAATTATTTGGCTGTGATGGCTCCAAGCTCGGCTTCTTAAGAGTTGGTTCAACCACTGCATGTTTAAAGGAGCTGAGAACCACCCCAGCTGAAAGTCAAATGTTTATCGGTTCAACAACTGAAGGACCAATTGACTCAAAAACAGCTAAAAACAGCTTAGTAGGGTGAACATCAGCAGGGGAAGAGGAGGGTTTCATCTTCTGTAGCAGAGCCGTGACGTCCTGAAAGGTCACAGGATTAAAAATGGACAAAGTACAAGGTGAGGACATAACACTGGAACGGTTAAGAGAAGAAGAGTACAAAATGTTTCCCCTGATATCTCTGATCTTATCAACAAAGAAATTAAGAAATTTGTTACTGTCTGCTTTACAGAACACAGGAATTAGAGAGGCAGTAGTTGAGGCAAGAGTGTTAATTGTGTCAAATAAGCCTCTAGGATTTTTCTTATTTGTGAAAATTATTTTTGAAAAATACTGATTCCTGGCATCCCCCAGCATGTCATTTAAAGAGGCTCTAAGCTCCTTTAGATGGAATCTGTGAGTCTCCAATTGGGTGGATTTCCATAAGCGTTCTACCTTACGACAATTTCTTCTAAAGGATCAAATGGAGTCATTTATCCAGACTTTTTAGGAGAAGCAAGGACAGATTTCACTGGTGCCACTTTGTCTAAAGTAGCCATACAATGGCTGTCTAAAGTCTGAGTGAAGGCATCAGGATCTTTAATTCCCATCAGTACGTGCGGCTCAAACAAAGCAGAGAAGTCATTTGCTGCCTCTTGGTTAATAATCCGCCTTTTTGCTGCCATTTTCAGAGGGGGAGGATTCACGGGGAAATTAACATTAAAAAGCACACAGCTGTGATCACTGATCTGGAAGTCGTCCACACACACATTTTCAATATTCAAGCCCAAAGAAAAAACAAGGTCCAAGGTATGACCCTTAGCATGTGTAGGGCCTGAAACATGCTGGATGAGGTTATATGCTGCGATCCATCATAGACAATCCTGATCACCCCCTCCACCACACACTAGACAGACAGAAGCACTTTCTCCAGTAGACTACTACAGCTTCGCTGTCGAACGGCCAGGTACAGGAAATATTTCCTGCCACATGCAATTTCACTGTACAATAACTCACTATGATGTTGTATTCTGGTCATAACAATGCTGCCACACTACACCTTACAGACTAACTGGTACCTCACATTTCACTCTGCTCCTGATAGTCCTTCTTTGTGCAATGGGATGATTCATGTGTTTATACGGGTCATCATATATTAAGCTATGATGTATATAGGTTTTATAGTCGTGTTAGTTTTACTTTCCATGGGTAATCCCTTTGTCATGTGTGTGTTTCTGTTGTTTGATTGTCTACTGTCATGCTGCTGTTACACTGTAATTTCCCAGTTTGGGATGAATAAAGTACATCTATCTATCTATCATCTATCTATAAAAATGAGTGATGGATAAAAAGTCAATAGCTGTGTTACATGTAACATCATCAATATGAATGTTAAAATCACCAATAATTAAAACCCTTTCCAATTTAATAAGAGAAGATAAAAAGTCTGTAAAATCCATTAGAAAGACACTTTCAGGACCAGGAGGACGGTAAATTAAAACACAATAAAAGGCATTAAAGGTCCCGGCATTTATTATCTGAGACTCAAAGGAGGAGAAGGGCTCAGAGTTTACCAGTCTGCACAGGTGGCTGTCCCAGTATACCACAGCGAGTCCTCCACCACGTTGTGCAATCCGGGGAGTCCCGATAACAGAGCAGCCAGGAGGACAGAGCTCCTTCAGGTGGAAAAACTCATTTCCTCTCTGCCACGTTTCCACCAGGAACATAAAATCCATATCCTCTCTCAAGAAAAGTTCATTAAGAATGAGGAATGTGTTAGAAATGGAGCGAGGATTGAGTAACGCCATCCGGATGGGTGACAGCTCAGCTACACTCACAGCTGATCGGAGTGAAACTGACAGCAAGCACCTGACATGGTCACGTGACTTCCAGCTGTGCCGGGTGGTCAGTCTCCGGTCAGGCAGGACAATTCGAGACCGTGATGGCAAAACTATTATCCCGTCCACAAGCGTCCTGGACATAAGTGTTTGTGAGATGGGAGAGCAATCCAGAAGCTGCAGAGGAGCATCCGTAGTCACGTCCTGGATGGGAGCCCGCAGCAGACACCGGGTACGTTCACCGGTGACCAAACCAGAAACCCTCAGTCCAGAGGGCTCATCTCCTCTTAGCTTGACAGCCAGCTCTGCAACCCCGTCTCCTGGGCTTCTTCCCAGGCTTACCAGGATGCCAGCTCACGAAGAGAAGCCGGTACTCAGGTGAGGAGGGAGAACACACAAACAGGGGTGGAAAAGTTTGTCTGTAGCCCTCCCAAGAGTCACATGATCTTTCCATAGACAGTTTAATCCGGTACAGCGACTGTCAATCATATCTTAGTGTAGCAAAGACACATTCATTTAGTGATAGGGTTGATATAACAACAAAAATGACAGTGATAGATGACACAGACGAAGAGAGGCAGCAGCCAGGCCAAACATAGGCATCATCTTCATCCACAGGCGCCATCTTCCTCTTATGCCGGATGATCACGCTGGGTGCTTGCCGTGCACTGTTATACGCCATCGCTAATAAAGCTGTGTTTGATGCTACCACTCTCTCGACCTCATTCTTCACCAGGTATGTGGACATAACATAGTGGTTGTTCATTTTTGCTCTTCTTGTGCATGTTTGTGTGCACACACAGTTGTGTATTGCAGCTTTGAAATTAATATAATCTGTCACAATAATGACAGATGGTCTTCTGATTAATTTCCACTCTTTGGGCCCTATGCAGACTTTTCCATCAGACTTTCCGCCATACACAAGGCTGCTTTAATGAATGGGCTAGGCTGAGCTGAAGCCCAGGGGCCTACAAAGATCAGGGGCCTAGCATGTGTCATAAACTCCCCGTGCGCTCTACAATTGCGCACGGTGGAGAAAGAATGAGGATTTAAATGCAGAGATTCACCAAACACACATTTATTGACAACCAATGTATACAGGAACAGATGAACAAGTGAATTATATACAATATAGGTGCGCTCAGAAGAGCAGGGAAGACAGCAGGAAGCTCAACAACTCGGGGGGAACGCAAACTGGGCACAGCCTAAGCATAGCAGTTGTGCTGCGGGAAGGAAACGCTGCCAGAAGTGTAGAAGAATACTGCAGAAGAAGAAACACTTCTGGTTCAGCGTAGCAGCAAACCACAAAAAGAAACGCTAACCATTTACTCACAAGTTAGAGCAGTCCCAAAAAGTCCAGTTCTCCAGGCGAGCGCAAATAATAGTCCTTCCTGACGTGACAATCACCCCGTGAAGAGCAGGAGTGAATCGTTCAATGACCCAGCGACGTTTGTCCAGCAACAAGCTGCTTATGAACAAGCGTCGCTGGTGTGGCAAATTGGGAACACCTGGGCGAGGCGCGGAAAGGATGATTAACGGGACTGGGAACAGCTGATGGTGTCAGAGGGAGAGCATGGGGGCGTGGCTGGACTGTCAGCAGCGTGAGAGAAAGTAGGTCACAATGCTGACTAACAGCTGCCGGTCGGGCAGTGGCTAAGGATATGGAAATACACGAAGTGCACACAAACAGTGGAGCCAAAACCCACAGAGAGATCAGGGCCGAGCCAGGGAAAACCAAGCCAGCTCGGCTCATGACAGAGCCCCCCCTCTAAGGGGTGGAGTCCCAGACACCCAGGGTAACATCAAGAAGCCCCCCCCCCCAACAGTTGCAACAACAACAACAAACAACACGAACCTGGGTGGGCGGAAGGGGGAACAGGAAGGAGGGAACACAATGCCCCGCCCAGGGCCCACAATTACCCCCCCAAGTCCACGGGCGTTGGGGCTCAGGAGGCCGCCCACAGTCCCAGGCCCAGCAGAAGGTCCGGTGGACGGAGTCCGGCGGCCTGCCGGAAAACATGAGCCACCTGACCTGGGAAGTCAATTCTTCTGGCGGCCAGCCAATGTTGCTTAGCCACCAGGACTGATACTACCAGGACTGATAATACTACCAGGACTGATAATACTTGACTGATATAACTTTGTGTTCTGCTGTCATCATTAGACTGTAATTGTTGATCAGTGTCATCCTCTGATACCTGGTGTTGTATAGGCCATGGTGCTGTGTGGGTCTGTGTCTGAGAGAGAGAGAGAGATTTGACTAATTTGTGTTTATGCTGAAGGCAGTGGTATCTGTCACTATAAAAATGAAAGCATGTAAAATTTTCTCACACATAAACTGCACAGCAAGAATAAATAGCTTGTCAGACAAAAAGACAAGCATAAACCACCTTAATTTATTTCATTTGACTTATTTTTGACTTTTTGTAGTGTTGTTGTGTTTTCTAACTCAGAGTTGCATTATTTCTCAAAGAGAAGCAAAAATAAGGCCGTAGTGGCTCACGAGGTAAAGCAGCTTGCCCAATAACCGTAAGGTTGGCAGTTTGAATCCCACTCCCCCAACCTTGCTGTTGTGTCCTTGGGCAAGACACTTTACCTACCTTGCCTCCAGTGTGTTCATGACACTGGTGTATGAATGTGAATAAATGTTCAGTTGGCTTGGCTGGAAGCCACATTTTTGTCAGTCTGCCCCAGGGCAGCTGTGGCTACAGAAGTAGCTTACCACTATCATTGTCTGTGGAGTGAATGACTAATGGACTCATTGTAAAGTGTTGGGTGTCATGAAAAGTGCTATATAAATGCAATCCATTTTTTTTTCCACAATATTTTTTATTAAACCTTTTTTTTTTTTTTACAAACATGGCACAAACAGTCCAACACTAACACTAAAGTAATTTAAAAATTAAAAAAACCCACTAAAAAATGTACCAAAAACAACAACAACCATTAACAAAAGCAAATCAACAACAATGCTCCTGTTTAGTCTAGGTAATCTATTACATAAGAATACATAACATACATTCACCAATTTGGAATTTGCAAGGTCCACACATATCATTCACCTTCTTCTTCAGAAGTTATGTTTAATTTCTTTACATAATCAATGAATGGTCTCCATATATTCTCAAACACACCCTTCCTTTAATTTCAGTATATATGTTATTCTTTCTAGTGGAAGGTTTGTTAACATCTGTCTTAACCACTGAGTCACATCTGGTCTATCAGTCTTTTTCCACAGTAGTGCAATACTGTTTTCTACATTCCCATAAACAGTGAAATAGGGTCACTTCCTTGTGGTAACGTATCGTCACTTCCTGTTTTGCTGTCTGCCTGTGTGGTTTGCTCTCCAGCTCTCGAGCCACTAGCTATGGCTACTAGCTCTCCTTCCTCTCCTCCTCTGGTGTGCTCTCTCTGTCAGATGTTTAGCTACACCTCTGCCTCTTTTAGTGATAACGGTAAATGTAATAAATGTTGTCTTTTTGAGGCGCTCGAGGCGAGGTTGTCTGATTTGGAATCCCGGCTCCGCTGCATTGAAACACCGTCTGCGCCAGTTAATCTCGACGGACGCCCCTTAGCTGCAGCGGAGCTAGCTAGCTTAGGTCCCCCTGTCACCGGTTCCCCGGCTCTCCTCTGCAGCGAGGAGACTGGGTGGGTGACGGTGAGAAGGAAGCCTAGTCGCAAAGCCCCGGTTCACCACCAACCTGTTCACGTTTCTAATCGTTTTTCCCCGCTCAGCGACACACCCGCTGAGGAAAAAACTCTGATCATTGGCGACTCTGTAGTCAGAAACGTGAACCTAGAGACTCCAGCGGCCATAGTCACATGCATTCCTGGGGCCAGAGCAGGCGACATCGAGTCAAATTTGAAAATGCTGGCTAAAAGTAACTGTAAATATTCCACAATTGTTATTCACGCCGGCATTAATGACATCCGTCTCCGGCAGTCGGAAGTCACGAAACTTAATGTAGAATCGGTGTGTGACTTTGCCAAAACGATGTCTGCCACTGTAGTATTCTCTGGGCCCCTCCCCAATCTGACCAGTGATGACATGTTTAGTCGCTCGTCATCCTTGAACCGCTGGCTGTCTGTGTGGTGTCCTAAAAATGACGTGGGCTACATTGACAATTGGAGCTCTTTTTGGGGAAAACCTGGTCTTATGAGACGAGACAGCATTCATCCCACTTTGGATGGTGCTTCTCATTTATCTAACAATCTGGCATCTTTTTTATCCAAATTTCCAAAACCCTGACTACTCAGAGTTGGGACCAGGAAGCAGAGTCTCAGTCTTACACGCCTCTCTGCAGCTCCTCTTCATCCGCCACCCCTCAGCTTAGCCCCTGTCTTCCCCATCAGAGAATCGTTGTCTGCTCCCTCCAAAGTAAATAAAAATATAATGTATAAGCATCCCAAAGTGATAAAGCAAAATATTGGTAAAACTCAAATTAAACATAAATCAGAATCAGAATCAGAATCAGAATCAGAATCAGGTTTATTGCCATTGTTCATGTAGTACACAAACTAGGAATTTGTCTCGGTACAATGCTGCAACATTAAACATGATAAGATAAGAGAAATAAACTATACATGTAATAAAGTGTAGGATAAGATTAAGTGATACTGGTCAACAGTTAAAATATATATTAGCCAGCAGCAGATACTGTGGAGAACTATATAGTGCAGTCGGTAATGCAGGAAGAAAACAGTGATGATTGACATGAGTCTGGTTGAGCTGCTGTACATGGTGCACGAGAGTCAATAAGTCACTTAGTGTTCAGCAGTCTAATGGCAGAGGGGAAGAAGCTGTTCATGTGACGGGAGGTTTTAGTCTGGATGGACCGAAGTCTTCTACCAGAGGGGAGGGGGGCAAACAGTACGTGACCAGGGTGTGAGGGATCGGCTATGATCCGGCCAGCACGCCTCCGGGTCCTGGAGATGTACAGATCCTGGAGAGATGGGAGCTTGCAGCCGATCACCTTCTCAGCAGTGCGCACGACGCGCTGCAGCCTTAGTCTGTCCCTGGCAGTGGCTCCTGCGTACCACACGGTTATGGAGGGGGTGAGGATGGACTCGATGATGGCTGTGTAGAACTGCACTAACATCTTGGTGGGTAGCTTGAGCTTCCTCAGCTGCCGCAGGAAGAACATCCTCTGCTGGGCTTTTTTGATGAGTGAGCTGATGGTCAGCTCCCATTTGAGGTCCCTGGTGATGGTAGTGCCTAGGAAGCGGAAGGAATCAGCAGTGGTGATGGGAGAGCCTGAGAGGGTGAGGGGGGGCAGAGGAGTAGTGACTTTCCTGAAGTCTACAATCATCTCCACTGTCTTCAGAGCGTTCAGCTGCAGGTTGTTATTGCTGCACCAGGACGCCAGCTGGGCCACCTCTCTCCTGTAGGCGGACTCGTCGCCGTTGGAGATGAGCCCGATGAGGGTGGTGTCGTCCGCAAACTTGATCAACTTGACAGACTGGTGGCTGGAGGTGCAGGAGTTGGTGTAAAGGGAGAAGAGTAGGGGGGAAAGTACACAGCCCTGGGGTGATCCGGTGCTGATGCTAGTATAGTCTGAGACAGTCTTTCCCAGCCGCACATGCTGCCTCCGGTCCGTCAGGAAGTCGATGATCCACCTGCAGAGGGAGTCAGGCACGTTGAGCAGGGACAGCTTGTCCCGGAGCAGAGCGGGGCGGATGGTGTTGAATGCGGAGCTGAAGTCCACAAACAGGATCCTGGCGTAGGTTCCCGGGGAGTCCAGGTGCTGCAGGATGGAGTGGAGGGCCAGGTTGACTGCATCGTCTACAGACCTGTTGGCTCGGTAGGCAAACTGCAGCGGGTCCAGGAGAGGGGTGGTGATGGACTTGAGGTGGGACAGGACCAGGCGCTCAAAGGACTTCATGACTACAGAGGTGAGCGCTACAGGTCTGTAGTCATTAAGTCCAGTGATCCGTGGCTTCTTGGGGACAGGGATGATGGTGGAGGATTTGAGGCAGGATGGCACGTGGCATAACTTAAGGGAGGTGTTAAAAATGTCTGTGAATACAGGAGCCAGCTGTTTCGCACAGAGTCTCAGGGTGGAGGGAGACACGCCGTCTGGGCCGGGGGCCTTGCGCGGGTTCAGTCTGGAGAACTGTTTGAGCACATCCTGCTCACTGATGATAAGGGGAGGGGGGGAGGAGGGGGGGGGTGCCTTAAATGAAGTAGGGAATGTGGAGGCTGTGGAGCTGGAGGGAGGGGGGGAGTTGGACACAGATGACGAGGTGTCAAAACGGGCATAGTGTTGGGACAGTCTCTGACAAAGGGCTTTGTCATCCTGACCTTTAGGAGCCTGAGGCCGATAGTTGGTGATCTGCCTCAGTCCTCTCCACACGGAAGCCGAATCATTAGCAGTGAACTGCTGCTGGAGTCTCTCTGAGTACACAGATTTAGCCCTCTTCAGCTCTCTGTTAAACCGGTATTTAACCTCCCTGTAGCAGTCCCTGTCTCCACTTTTCAGCGCTGCTTCCTTCTCCTTCCTGATCTGTCTGAGCTTAGCTGTGAACCAGGGTTTGTCATTAGAGTAACTCACCCTGGTGCGTGATGGAAGAATGTTCTCTTCACAAAAGTGGATATATGAGTTCACAGTGTCCGTGTACTCATCCAGATCATGCGTGGCTCCTTTAAGCATGCCCCAGTCAGATATTTCCATGCACGTTTCCAGCTTCTCCTCAGCATCACTGGTCCGTATCTTCGTAGTGCTCACAACAGGTTTAGTGAGCTTCAATCTCTGTCTGTATGTGGGAATGAGGTGAACCATCACGTGATCAGATAATCCCAGCGCAGCTCGAGGGACAGCGCGATATGCGTCTTTCACTGTGGTGTAACAGTGATCCAGTGTGTTTAATCCTCTGGTGGGGCATTTAATAAACTGTTTGTAGCGGGGGAGATCGTGGCTCAGATTGCACTGATTAAAGTCGCCAGCCACAATAATCAGCGAGTCTGGAAAACTCCGCTCTGTGTGTTGAATGTGATCCGCGAGCACGCGCTGAGCTTCGCGCGTGTCCGCGTCGGGAGGGGCGTACACAGCGATCATTATAAAAGAAGCAAACTCCCGCGGGGAATAGAAGGGCTTGCAATTGATAACAAGAAATTCCAAGGCAGGAGAACAGTGTTTGGAAATTACCGTTACATCAGAGCACCAGATGCAGTTGATGTAGAAGCAGACTCCGCCTCCTGTGGTCTTGCCGGAAAGCTCTGTGTCACGATCAGCACGGAAGAGCTGGAAGCCGTCGAGGCGCAGCGCGCTGTCCGGTATATTTTCCCGGAGCCAGGTCTCAGTAAAGCAGAGGACAGCTGAGGAGGCGAGGTCCTTAAAACGCATCAGCAGTCTCAGTTCATCCACCTTGTTAGAGAGAGAGTTGGTATTGGACAGAAATATGCCAGGCAGCGCCGTTCGCGAGCCTCTCCTGCGAAGTCGCACGAGAGCGCCCGCTCGTCTTCCTCTCTTCCGCCGTCTCACTTTCCGAGCCAAACAATAAACCAGATCGGCGGCAGGGGCTAGAAAAACTGGGAGGAGGTCCGTGGGGGTGAAAGTCCTGATATTTAAAAGTTCTTCACGGGTATAAGTGCAAGCAGACACACAATTGACAAACAAAAACAAACAAAGAGCGCAGCGAAGCACCATGTCGACCGCTGTGGGCGCCATCTTGGCGCCCACAGCCCACATAAAGCCTCTAAATTGAATGATTTGGCCTCTGTTCCTCCTCATAATTTAAAAATTAAATGTGGTTTATTAAATATTAGGTCTCTAACTCCCAAGTCTCTGTTAGTCCATGATCTGTTAATTGATCATCAGATTGATTTAATTTCCCTTACAGAGACTAGGTTAGGACAAGAGGATTATGTTGGTTTAAATGAATCAACTCCCTCTGGTTATTTAAACTGTCAAAATCCCAGAAGTTCTGGTCGTGGAGGAGGAGTAGCATCAATTTACCATTCCAAATTACTAGTTAATGTAAAGCAAAAAACATGTTATAATTCCTTTGAGGGCCTGGTCCTCAGTATTGGGCACTTTAGCAATTCCAGGTTAAACCCAATTTTATTTGCCATAGTTTATCGTCCCCCATCAACCTATTCAGAATTTTTATCCGAATTTCCTGATTTCTTAGCTGATTTAGTGCTGAAATCTGATAGAATAATTATAGTAGGGGACTTTAATATACATGTGGATGTAGATAGTGACTGCCTTAATGTGGCTTTTAATTCAATATTAGACTCGATTGGGTTTTCTCAGAAAGTAGGAAATTCTACTCATTACCTCCACCATACATTGGACCTTGTTCTGACATATGGCATAGAAATAGAAAATCTGGTAGTGTCTCCTCATAACCCTGTACTGTCAGACCATTGTCTGTTAACCTTTGATTTTACTATTTCTGAATATTTGGCGCCTAAAGAAAAATATTATCACAGTAGATGCCTCTCAGATGATGCTGTTTCCAAATTTATGCAGATTGTTTCCTCTATGCCATGTGTCAACACAACGGAAATAAGCTATAGACAGCTTGCTCCTTCTGTAATTGATAACATGGTGGATAGTGTTTCAGCTTCTCTGCATCAGGCTCTAGACTTGGTGGCCCCCTTAAAAAAGAAAAAGTCTAATCAGAGATTTTTAACTCCTTGGTTCAACACAGAAACTCGTAGCTTAAAACAGAAGACTCGTCAATTAGAAAGAAAATGGCGCTCTACTAATTTAGATGAAATCTATTTAGCTTGGAGAAATCATCTTTTAATTTATAAAAAATCTCTTAGAAAAGCTAGAACGAGTTATTACTCTGCATTAATAGAAGAGAACAAGAATAATCCCAGGTTTCTTTTCAGTACTGTAGCCAGGTTGACAAAGAGTCAGGACTCTGTCAATCCTAGCATCCCCTTAGAGCTTACTAGTCAGGACTTTATGAACTTTTTCAATAATAAAATTTCATCCATCAGAGATAAAATCAATCAGATTCTTCCCACAGTTAACTTAAATACTGTAACTACTACAACTCCTTCTATTGATGTCTGTCTTGATGAGTTTACTCCAATCGACCTTTGTGAGTTAGACAAAATAGTTTCCTCATCCAAACCTTCAACTTGTCTTTTAGACCCTATTCCTACCAGGTTATTTAAAGAAGTCTTCCCACTTATTGGTAGCTTTATTCTTCATATAATCAATTCTTCATTAACTTTAGGCCATGTACCGCAGGCTTTTAAAACGGCTGTAATTAAACCCTTACTCAAAAAGCCAACGCTAGATCCAGGAGCTTTAGCTAACTATAGACCAATCTCTAATCTCCCTTTCATTTCAAAAATCTTAGAAAGAGTTGTTGCTATGCAATTATTTGACCACCTGCAGGGAAATGGTTTATTTGAGGAGTTTCAATCTGGGTTTAGAATCCATCATAGCACTGAAACAGCCTTAGCGAAGGTCACTAACGACCTCCTCATTGCATCTGATAATGGACTAGTTTCTGTACTTGTCCTTTTAGATCTTAGTGCAGCTTTTGATACTATTGATCATAATATTCTACTTGATAGATTAGAACACTATGTTGGACTTAATGGAACTTCGTTGCAGTGGTTTAGATCTTATTTATCTGATAGGTTCCAGTTTGTTCATGTAAATGATGAGTTTTCTCTCAGCTCAAAGCTTAGTCATGGAGTTCCACAGGGATCTGTGCTTGGCCCTACTCTTTTTAGTTTATATATGCTTCCGTTAGGCAACATTATTAGAAAGCACTGTATACATTTTCACTGTTATGCAGATGACACACAATTATACCTGTCAATGAAGCCAGATGATACTAATCAATTAGCCAAGTTAGAAGCCTGTCTTAAGGAAATCAAAGTTTGGATGACTTGTAATTTCCTGCTATTAAATTCAGATAAGACTGAAGTCATTCTTGTTGGTCCAAAAAACCTTAGAAATTCCTTTCCAAATCAAACTTTCAGTTTGGATGCAGTTACTCTTTCTCTTAATAGCTCTGTGAGGAACCTTGGAGTTATTTTTGATCAGGATTTGTCCTTCAATTCACATATTAAATTTGTTTCTAAGACTGCCTTCTATCATTTGCGTAATATTGCCAAGATTAGGAGCATCTTGTCTCAGAGTGATGCTGAGAAGCTGATCCACGCTTTTGTTAGCTCGAGATTAGATTATTGTAATTGTTTATTATCAGGTTGTCCTAAAACATCTTTAAAAAGTCTTCAGCTGATCCAAAATGCTGCAGCAAGAGTTTTAACAGGTACTAGAAAGAGAGATCATATCTCTCCGGTTCTGGCCTCCCTTCATTGGCTTCCCATAGAGTTTAGAATTAAGTTTAAAATCCTTCTTCTTACTTACAAAGCTCTAAACAATCAGGCTCCTTTTTATTTAAAAGATCTGATACTACCGTATCATCCTAACAGAGCACTACGCTCCCAAAATGCAGGTTTACTTGTAATACCTAGAATCTCCAAAAGTACAATGGGAGGCAGAGCCTTCAGTTATCAAGCTCCTCTCCTGTGGAATCAGCTGCCAATCTGGATTCGGGAGTCAGACTCGATCTCTGTTTTTAAGAATAGGGCTAAAACCTACCTTTTTGATATAGCCTACAATTAGGGAGGGATCATGTGTTTTCTGAACCCTCCCTTAGTTATGCTGCTAATAGGTTTAGTCAGCCGGGGGACCTCCAGTAATGCACTGGGCCTCACTCCTTTCCTCACTCTCTATGAAATATTTTTTTTTTGCTGGTCATTAACATTTGTTTGTTCTCTCCCATAGATTGAGTCCCCATCGTGCTGTTTGCTCTCTACATGTCTGTTCTTTTCTTCTTCTCTATCCCCTCACCCCCCAGCCAGTCGCAGCAGATGACTGCCCCTCCCTGAGCCTGGTTCTGCTGGAGGTTTCTTCCTGTTAAAAGGGAGTTTTTCCTCTCCACCGTCGCCAAGTGCTTGCTCACAGGGGATCGCCTGATTGCTGGGGTCTTTCTGCAACTGTGGGGGTCCTCCCTACAGTTGATAGTGCTATGAGATGACTGTTGTTGTGAAATGGCGCTATATAAATAAAGTTGAATTGAATTGAATTGAATTGAATTGAATTGAATACATTTTTTGGCATTAAGCAAACCGAGGTCTATGAATGCTCTTTCACTCTTATTAAAGTTATGTTTTTCTGGATACAGACCCAACAAAAACAGTTTAGGGTTCAGTGTGAATTGTTTTGAAATTATTTTTTCAATTGTTACCCTCACCTCTTCCCAAAACATTCTGATTTTTCTACATTCCCATAAACAGTGAAATAGGGTTCCTTTACTTTCCATACATTTTGTGCATGTATCTGGTATGTTTTTGTTATATCTATTTAACTCCACTGGTGTAACATACATCTGCATTAACCATTTAAAATGTATCAGTTTAAGACGTACATTTATTGATTTGGTTTGAGCTTCTGCACAAGCCATTTACCATTGTTCCTCTGAAATTTCAATTTGCAGGTCTTCTTTCCAATAATTCAGTCTTTTCTGTGAGTTTTTTTTTTTCAAGTTTTTCATTTGAGACTAGTGTCAATGAGTTATAAAACTCTGAAATAATACCCTTTCTCTTACTATCTTTCGTCAAAAATTTTTTCCAAGGATGAATAAGTAGGTCGGGTGAGAGCATTATTTTGATTTGATCAAATAAAATTTCTAAGCTGAAGATATTTTAAAAAATGTGTTCTATTAAGATTGAATTTAATCCTCAGTTCTTCAAAAGACATTATGTTATCTGAACGTGACAAATATAAGTCTTGAATCTTTTGAATCCCTTTTAAATTCCATACTTTAAATACAGCATCCGCTCTCCCTGGTGTAAAATATTGATTACCCCATATTGGGCTAAATTGTGACAGTAAGTGTGGTTCTTTTAAATATTTTTTGGTTTCACACCATATTTTGATCATGTGCTTTACAATTGGATTTTTAACTTGTTTCTGTAATTTTTTTAGTCGAGTCTGAGTATACGAATAAGGGAAGAGGTAAAGGTAAATTGTATGATTCCATTTCAGCCCAGTGAGGAGGATCATTTGATGAAAAATAATATGTCATAGACCTCAGTTGTGCTGACCAGTAATACAACATAAAGTTTGGACATTTCAGACCTCCACAATCAAATGGTAAATATAGTAAGGACAAACGTAATCTAGCCTTCCTATTGTTCCATATAAATTCCACTAACTTTTTTTTAATTTTTGAAAATAGATCTGAAGGTGGTGGTAAAGGAATGTTTTGAAATAAATAAAGTATTTTATTAATTCTCCCGATCATCGACATTGGTAGTGACATCCATCTCTGAAGTAACTCATTAATATCTGTCATTAAGGCTTCAGAGTTGGCATTGGTGACTGATTCTAGCTTAGGCAAAATTTGAATTCCTAAATATTTAAACTGATTTACAACATTGAATTGGTTTACCTCAGAAGCTGGGTGATTTCTCTGGGTCTCATTTAGCATTAATATTGAAGATTTAGTTTTATTTATTTTATATCCTGATATTTCCCCAAAGTTCTTTATTAAATATAACAAGGTCGGAATTGATTTTTTAAAATTCGACATAAACAAAATTATGTCATCGGCATACAGGGAGATTTTATGTTCTGTTGGTCCTACTTTAATTCCATATATTTGTGGATGTAAACGTACTGCCATCGCTAAAGGTTCAATTGCCATAGTAAACAGTAAAGGTGAAAGTGGACAGCCTTGTTGACATCCTCTAATGATTTTTATTGATTTTGAGATATTGCTGTTTGTTAGGATTTCTGCTGTACCATTATTTTATATTATCTGGACCCATTTTATGAAATTATTTCCAAGTCCAAACCTTTGTAGGATTTCAAAAAGATAGGGCCATTCAACCCTATCAAAGGCCTTTTCGGCGTCCAATGATAGGAGAGCTGTATCCGGTGCTTCTTTATTGGAATAAATAATATTAAATCGTCTTCTTACATTATGGAAGCCTTGTC
Organism: Pholidichthys leucotaenia; assembly: GCA_020510985.1. Classification (NCBI taxonomy): domain Eukaryota; kingdom Metazoa; phylum Chordata; class Actinopteri; order Cichliformes; family Pholidichthyidae; genus Pholidichthys; species Pholidichthys leucotaenia. Next base: position 341,371,271 of record CM035841.1, read on the forward strand.
TTCCCATTATAAAGCCATTCTGATCTCTGTTAATAATATTTGGTAATATTTCTTGTAGTCATTTTGCTAAAATTTTACAGATTATTTTAAGATCAGCATTTAATAGGCTTACTGGTCTCATGTTTTCACATTTATTAGGGGGTTTACCTGGTTTTGGCAACAGTATAATTAAGGCATTATTCATGTATGATGGTAAATTACCATTTTTGAAATGCTTCTAAAACCATTTCCAAAAGTGGTTTTATTAATTTATTCTTAAATTTTGTATAGAGGTCAACTGGAAGACCATCTGGTCCTGCTCTTTTTTCTGATTTCATATTATCAATGGCTTGCCCAACTTCTTCTTGACTAATTTTAGACTCCAGTATCTCCCTGTTTTCATTTGGAATACACGGTATAGATAATCGACCCAAAAACCCATTTAGTTTTGTTAAGTCAGTTTCATTTTTTGTATCATATAGTTTTTCATAATAATCTCTAAAGGCACTATTAATTTCTAAAGGATCTATAACGACCTTTCCGTTACTTATAATACTGGTAATTGGTGTTTTAAATTCAATTCAATTCAATTCACTTCAACTTTATTTATATAGCGCCATTTCACAACAACAGTCATCTCATAGCACTATCAACTGTGGGGGGAACCCCCACAGTTGCAGAAAGACCCCAGCAATCAGGCGATCCCCTGTGAGCAAGCACTTGGCGACGGTGGAGAGGAAAAACTCCCTTTTAACAGGAAGAAACCTCCAGCAGAACCAGGCTCAGGGAGGGGCAGTCATCTGCTGCGACTGGCTGGGGGGTGAGGGGATAGAGAAGAAGAAAAGAACAGACATGTAGAGAGCAAACAGCACGATGGGGACTCAATCTATGGGAGAGAACAAACAAATGTTAATGACCAGCAAAAAAAAATATTTCATTGAGAGTGAGAAAAGGAGTGAGGCCTAGTGCATTACTGGAGGTCCCCCAGCTGACTAAACCTATTAGCAGCATAACTAAGGGAGGGTTCAGAAACACATGATCCCTCCCTAATTGTAGGCTATATCAAAAAGGTAAGTTTTAGCCCTATTCTTAAAAACAGAGATCGAGTCTGACTCCCGAATCCAGATTGACAGCTGATTCCACAGGAGAGGAGCTTGATAACTGAAGGCTCTGCCTCCCATTGTACTTTTGGAGATTTTAGGTATTACAAGTAATCCTGCATTTTGGGAGCGTAGTGCTCTGTTAGAATAATACGGTAGTATCAGATCTTTTATTCTAATTGTTTAATCTGCCATGCCAATAATTTTCCTGATTTTTCACCTTGTTCATAAAAAGTTTGCTTCAATCTTAGAAGACTCGAGGCAGCTCTATTCGCTGATTTTTTTTTTTTTTTTTATCATATTCAGCTCTCAGAATCAGTAATTCGTTCTCTAACTGTGGGTTACTTCCTGCATACACCTTTTCTTGAAGAATTTTTATTTTACGTTCCAATTGGACTCTCTCCTCTCAAGTCTTCTTAGATTTTGAACCTGTATAACTAATAATATGCCCCCTAATAAAAGCTTTGAAAGCCTCCCACTTTATACATGCCGTTGTTTGTGTAGTATTAATATCAAAGAACTCATCTATCTGTTTTTCTATGTACTTAACAAATTCCTCATCCTGAAGCCATTTATGCTGAACATGCCGCCTACCTGGATCCTTTGTCAATTTCTTATCTACATATATTAGACAGCAGGGTGCATGATCAGAGATCACAATGTTATCATAGAAACAATTTTGAATCTTGGACCTTAAGTCTGTAGAGATCAAAAAGTAGTCAATACGTGAGAATGTCTTATAGGTATTAGAATAACAAGAATAGGCTTTGACTTGTGGTTTCATTTCTCTCCATATATCTAGCAATCTCAATTCTTTCATAAAATGATTAATAGTCATCCTACATCCATTGTGGGTACAGTCCAGTCCTGTTGATCTGTCTATACTGGGATTCAATGTACAATTAAAATCCCCTGCTATTATATGTTGCCCTGTAAGTGATGATAAAGTAAGGAATAAATTAACAAAGAAGTTTTGACCATCAATATTGGGCCATATAAGTTCACCAGATTTATATTTTCTAATAACAAAGATCCTTAGATGATTAGATATCTTCCAAATTTGTCTCCAATTACATTTTTCACTTGAAATGGGACTGTTTTGTGTATGATAATCATAACTCCCCTAGCTCGGGATGAAAATGATGAGGTGAACACATTACCTTGCCATCTTCTCCTAATTCTTTTTACATCCTCCTCTATTAGATGAGTTTCTTGTAAAAATACAATTTTTGAATCTATGTCTTTTATTTTATTCATAACTTGTTTAAGTTTTTTTAGATTTTGTAGACCTCTGCAATTCCATGAAGTTAAATTAAGATTAACGCTTTGATCTATTCATTCATTCATTCATTCATTCATTCGTCTTCTTCCACTTAATCCTTTTTGTATTCATCCAAATTTCAAACAAAAAATCTTAAAATAGTTAAATTTATATGGGATTATTGTAAAATATGAAAGTTTTACTGTTTAGATTTGAGTTATTTCTAAAAATAAATTCACCACAATATTCCACTTTTGGAGGTGGATGAGTAGAATGTAAAAGAAAATCAACCTCAAATCAAGTGAGTCAACATATAACCAGCAGGAATATATTTGGGGGAAAATAGTTATTAAAAAATAAACAGTCCAGATGCAGGGTCCATGGGGCAGATCTGGGACAGCAATAAAGAAATTAATTAAATCAGGATTAGGACACACTCTGGAAAGCTTTTGTTGTTCCCATAGTCAGTGCTGACCTTTTTTACTACAGTCAGGTACAAACTGTTGATGTAAAAAAGGACAGTCTCTAAGAAAATGTCATCACAGACTAATAGCATTAAACCATGACAGTATGTGAACTACTAGACAGTTTTAGAACTACAACAGTGCTGCAATGACTTTGCTTGGTCTACATAATGTGAATGACAATATACTGTAGGTAAAGGAAAGACCAGGTACAGAAATGGAATTACTTTTTATGTGTGTGTTGTGGGAGGAGGGAGGAGACCCTGGGGCAGACCCAGGACATGTTAGAGAGACTATGTCTCCAAGCTTGTCTGGGAATGTCTTGGTGTCCTCTTTGAAGATCTGGAGGAGGTGGCTGGGGAGAGGGAAGTCTGAGCTTCTCTGATTAGATTGCTGCCTCCACAACCTGGACCCCCAGAAAAGCCGTAGAAGATGGATGGATGGCTGTGTTGTATACTCATTCCTGCTGCAAAACTGGATCTGATTAAAGAAGAACAACATTTTTTCTAATTCCACATTTTTGGAACACCAAGTGCACAGGCAGGTTGTGGTTTTAATAAAAATGAACAGTCCAAGACATTTTAGCTGCCAAATTTTGACTGTTGTCTTGAGAAATTATTCAAAAAAGAAAGAAACAAAATCTGTTACATCTACTTTTGGCAAAATAACCCATAAATATGACTGGTTTGACCAGGTTACTTGTTAAATATATATATATAAAAAAGCACTCCTTAATATTTCAAAAACAGTTAAAAAAATCTCCTCAACAAACACATTTAAAAATTCAAAATAAAGAATTTGGCTTTATACATTACTGTGTGTAAAATGTTTTGATAAGACAAATCTTACAATGGCATGCCACCGACTGTCTTCCTCACTGGACGGTTCCTCTGGTGGTTGTTGTCCTGAGCTGCTAATGGAGTCCAGGCCTCATACACAGGTGAGGTGGAGGAGAAGCTTCTGCTGAAATCATCAGAATGTGGTTTTTAAATGTTGATCTATGAGAACACTGTCATATTAATAGTCCTTTTTGTGACTTTTTACATGTAAAACTTTGCATCATTGTAAATGGCCTCGCTAGAAGCTGATCTAGCTATCCAAACAGCTAAACACAGATCCAGAAACTTCTCAGACTCCAGAAGACGCTCTGTGTAGTTTACTGAATCCTTATTTTTGTGAAACTGTAACAATACAGAAAAAACAGACATATACATGTCAATTGGACTAAAATAACACTCACAGGCAATAACTATCTTATTTACATGTGTAAAGCATGAAGTAGCAGCCGTTAGCTTAGCAATTAGCATAAACACTAACATACGATTTACAATGTGTAATAGTGTACCAGAAACGCCAGACTACCAAACCGAAGACAACATTGTTGGCATCCTTCAGCCTCGGGAGACTATGGATCTGCGCCTTGAGTTGGAATAATGGGGTTACGGCAGCATTGCTTGTGGCTGTGTAAGCCAATACGCGAGTGACAGTCACAGTTGCAACGGTCGCAGATGTAGCCGCTTGGTTGTGGTGTCTTTTTCAATGCATCCTTTCGAGATGATCGTTTTTCGTCGGCAGACTGGCGAAGGTGCTCTTCTCCCCTTCTGAGTCCGTCTTTCAGCGCATGTCTCCAGCAGTTTCGGTCGTCTGCAGTATCCTCCCAGTTTATCACGTCCATGCCCAGTGTTTTCTTGTCTCTTTTGCATAAATCCTTGAAACTGAGATGCGGTCGACCTCGAGTTCGTTTGCCGGATGCTAGCTCTCCATACAGAATGTCTTTCGGTATTCTCCCATCCGGCATCCGATGGATGTGTCCCAACCAGTGGAGACGACGTTCGCGAAGCAAGGTGAACAGGCTTGGTAAGCTTGCGCTGGAGAGTATCTCATTGTTTGTGATACGGTCGCTCCATTTAACGTTAAGAATACTTCTCAGCATGCGGAGATGAAAGGCGTTGAGCCATCGCTCTTGTGAGGCGTATAGACACCATGCCTCACTGCTATATAGCAAGGTATTGAGGACACATGCCCTGTAAACAGTGATCTTCGTGTGCCTCGACAGTTTTTGGTTCAGCCATACCTTCTGTGGTAATTTTCCGAAGGTCGTTGCAGCAAGGCCGATTCTTCTACTGAGCTCGTTGTCGAGTGAGTGGTCATCCGATATTTTGGATCTGAGGTATGTAAACTCATGAACCACATCCAGTGGGTGGTTTTCGATATTTATCGTAGGAGGGTTCGAGACACCTTGGCCCATTACTTTGGTCTTCTGCTGACTGATGGTCAGACTGAAGTCGTTGCAGGCTTTATTGAGTATGCTGATCATTGATTGTAATTCCAGTTTCGAGTGAGCTATCAGCGCTGCATCGTCGGCAAACAGCATCTCACTGATGGATACTTTTCAGATCTTGGATTTTGCACTCAGTCGTGATAGGTTGAACAGTTTGCCATCAGACCTTGTGTGGAAGCAGACACCATCGTTCCGAGTACTAAATGCATACTTTAGCATGATGGCAAAGTATACGTTAAACAGGGTAGGAGCAAGCCCGCAGCCCTGTTTTACTCCATGGCGGATGTTGAATGGTTCTGAAAAGCTCCCATCAAACTGGATAATAGCTTTCATGTTGGTATGGAAGGATTCAATAATTTGCAGCAGTTGGGGGGGGGGGACACCCGATCTTGAGAACTTGGAACAGTCCTTCATGGCTAACCGTATCGAAGGCTTTTGTCAGGTCGATGAATGCGATAAAAAGTGGTTTATTTTGCTCTCTGCATTTATCCTGTAACTGTCTGAGAGAAAAGATCATATCAATCGTGGAGCACCCGGACCTGAAACCACTTTGAGATTCAGGGTAAATTCTTTCCGTGAGTTTCCGAAGACGGCTGAGAACCACACCCGTGAATGCCTTTCCGGTGATACTAAGCAATGATATCCCTTGATAACTGTTGCAGTCGCTTTGGCTACCTTTGTTTTTATACAGCGTCACTATTTTGCAGTCCTTCATGTCTTGAGGCACCTCTCCTTCCTCCCAGCACCGAGATAGGATCTCATGTAGTTGTTGAAGGATGATATCCTTTGAGCACTTTATAACTTCTGCTGGGATCCCGTCGAGGCCAGGCGCTTTCCCAATTGGCAGAGAGTCTAGTGCTTCTTCCAATTCCTCCATGGCTGGAGGTGAGTCCAGCTCTTCCATGATCGGTAGGTCCTCCAAATTATTCAGTGCTTCCTCCGAAATCGAGCTGTCTTGGGAGTATAGTTCAGAGTAGTGCTCTACCCACCTCTCCATCTGCTCCATTTGGCTTGTGATGGTAGTTCCAGTCTTTGTTTTTAGCAGCGCTGTCTTGCGTTGAGTTGGCCCCATTGCTTTCTTTATCCCGTCGTACATTCCACGTATGTCTCCTCTGTCAGCTGCCATTTGGATACTCTCACACTCTCGTTAGCTTAGCAATTAGCATAAACACTAACATACGATTTACAATGTGTAATAGTGTACCAGAAACGCCAGACTACCAAACCGAAGACAACATTGTTGGCATCCTTCAGCCTCGGGAGACTATGGATCTGCGCCTTGAGTTGGAATAATGGGGTTACGGCAGCATTGCTTGTGGCTGTGTAAGCCAATACGCGAGTGACAGTCACAGTTGCAACGGTCGCAGATGTAGCCGCTTGGTTGTGGTGTCTTTTTCAATGCATCCTTTCGAGATGATCGTTTTTCGTCGGCAGACTGGCGAAGGTGCTCTTCTCCCCTTCTGAGTCCGTCTTTCAGCGCATGTCTCCAGCAGTTTCGGTCGTCTGCAGTATCCTCCCAGTTTATCACGTCCATGCCCAGTGTTTTCTTGTCTCTTTTGCATAAATCCTTGAAACTGAGATGCGGTCGACCTCGAGTTCGTTTGCCGGATGCTAGCTCTCCATACAGAATGTCTTTCGGTATTCTCCCATCCGGCATCCGATGGATGTGTCCCAACCAGTGGAGACGACGTTCGCGAAGCAAGGTGAACAGGCTTGGTAAGCTTGCGCTGGAGAGTATCTCATTGTTTGTGATACGGTCGCTCCATTTAACGTTAAGAATACTTCTCAGCATGCGGAGATGAAAGGCGTTGAGCCATCGCTCTTGTGAGGCGTATAGACACCATGCCTCACTGCTATATAGCAAGGTATTGAGGACACATGCCCTGTAAACAGTGATCTTCGTGTGCCTCGACAGTTTTTGGTTCAGCCATACCTTCTGTGGTAATTTTCCGAAGGTCGTTGCAGCAAGGCCGATTCTTCTACTGAGCTCGTTGTCGAGTGAGTGGTCATCCGATATTTTGGATCTGAGGTATGTAAACTCATGAACCACATCCAGTGGGTGGTTTTCGATATTTATCGTAGGAGGGTTCGAGACACCTTGGCCCATTACTTTGGTCTTCTGCTGACTGATGGTCAGACTGAAGTCGTTGCAGGCTTTATTGAGTATGCTGATCATTGATTGTAATTCCAGTTTCGAGTGAGCTATCAGCGCTGCATCGTCGGCAAACAGCATCTCACTGATGGATACTTTTCAGATCTTGGATTTTGCACTCAGTCGTGATAGGTTGAACAGTTTGCCATCAGACCTTGTGTGGAAGCAGACACCATCGTTCCGAGTACTAAATGCATACTTTAGCATGATGGCAAAGTATACGTTAAACAGGGTAGGAGCAAGCCCGCAGCCCTGTTTTACTCCATGGCGGATGTTGAATGGTTCTGAAAAGCTCCCATCAAACTGGATAATAGCTTTCATGTTGGTATGGAAGGATTCAATAATTTGCAGCAGTTGGGGGGGGGGGGACACCCGATCTTGAGAACTTGGAACAGTCCTTCATGGCTAACCGTATCGAAGGCTTTTGTCAGGTCGATGAATGCGATAAAAAGTGGTTTATTTTGCTCTCTGCATTTATCCTGTAACTGTCTGAGAGAAAAGATCATATCAATCGTGGAGCACCCGGACCTGAAACCACTTTGAGATTCAGGGTAAATTCTTTCCGTGAGTTTCCGAAGACGGCTGAGAACCACACCCGTGAATGCCTTTCCGGTGATACTAAGCAATGATATCCCTTGATAACTGTTGCAGTCGCTTTGGCTACCTTTGTTTTTATACAGCGTCACTATTTTGCAGTCCTTCATGTCTTGAGGCACCTCTCCTTCCTCCCAGCACCGAGATAGGATCTCATGTAGTTGTTGAAGGATGATATCCTTTGAGCACTTTATAACTTCTGCTGGGATCCCGTCGAGGCCAGGCGCTTTCCCAATTGGCAGAGAGTCTAGTGCTTCTTCCAATTCCTCCATGGCTGGAGGTGAGTCCAGCTCTTCCATGATCGGTAGGTCCTCCAAATTATTCAGTGCTTCCTCCGAAATCGAGCTGTCTTGGGAGTATAGTTCAGAGTAGTGCTCTACCCACCTCTCCATCTGCTCCATTTGGCTTGTGATGGTAGTTCCAGTCTTTGTTTTTAGCAGCGCTGTCTTGCGTTGAGTTGGCCCCATTGCTTTCTTTATCCCGTCGTACATTCCACGTATGTCTCCTGTGTCAGCTGCCATTTGGATACTCTCACAGAGTTTCAACCAGTAATCATTTGCGCAGCATCTGGCTGTCCGTTGAGTCTTGCTCCTGGCTGCCTGCAGAGCTTCCTCTGATTTGCGGGTGGGGCGATACTTGTGTTTCATTAGAGCAGCTCTCTTTTCTGCGAGGATGGCGGCCAGCTCGCTGGAGTTCACCTCAAACCAATCTGGTGTGTTTCCTCATTTTTTACCAAATGTATGGAGAGCAACACTGTGGATGTGATCTCTGAGGGTGTTCCATCTCTCTGCGGCATCTGCTTCAGGTGAGGTTGTGATGGACTTCTTGAGATTTTCGGTGAATTCGATGACTTTGTCTGGCTGTTGCGTCATCCTGGCATCAATGCGCTGTCTTCCAGGAGGTTTGTTGTAATGCAGGGCCTTGGGAACAAGTCTGACCTTACAGCATACCAGTGAGTGATCTGTGTCGCAGTCAGCACTCTGGTACAAGCGGGTGATCTGTACATTCCGCAGATGGTGTTGACGTGTCAGTATCAGGTCCAGTTGGTGTCAGTGCTTAGAGCGCGGGTGCATCCAAGAAACTTTATGCTGTTGCTTTAGCTGAAAGTAGGTGTTCGTTATGCAGAGTCCTTGGAGTGAGCACAGTTCTAGCAGGCGTTGTCCATTTTCATTCATCTTACCGGTTCCGTGCTTCCCCATACATGTTGGCCAGGATCCTGAGTCAGCACCCACTCTAGCGTTGAAATCTCCCAATAAGATCAGGTGTTCTCTGGAAGGTATCTTTTGTATCATCGATGAAAGCTAGTTGTAGAATTCATCTTTCATGTCCTGCCTGGAGTACAAGGAGGGCGCGTAGACACTGATTAGGTTGACTGGTCTGTCTGAGGTGTGCAGTCGAAGAGAGAGCGTCCTTTCTGTTCCTCCCTTGGCAAGATCCACCATCTTCAGCAGAGAGTTTTTCACTGCAAAGCCAACTCCGTGCTCCCTTGTCTCTTCTGCACTCTTACTCTGCCAGTAGAAGGTATAATCACGTTCATGTAATGAGCCTCTTTCTGGTAGGCGCGTTTCTTAAAGTGTGGCAATGTCCACCTTGAGCTTCAGCAGTTCGTTGTTTATTACCGCTGTCTTGTGTGTGTCCTCTATCTCTCGGTGATCAGTTGAGAAGCCCGGAAGTAGGGTTCTGACGTTCCAGCAGCTGAATTTGAGTGCTGGTTTTTTGTTATTTGATACTTTGTTTTTGTTTGGTGCAGGGTTTGCAGTCCATGATTCAGAACATAAGTATTCCTGAGCCCCATGCACCCAGTAGGGCGGACAGACTGTGGCGGGGCAGCACCTAACTGGCTGGGGGCTGCCCAGCTTGAGGCGGGCGGTAGCTGTCCAGTGAGATACAATGACCTCTCCCACCGTCAAAAACAACCCCTGGCGCCCAGCTCTACGCCAATTGAGCGGAGGCTTATAACCGGTGAACTGTTGTTTCCCGTGTTTTTCCGTTGCGTGACATGACGCTGGAGTGTCCTCTCCAGGGCGCAGGCCTGGGCAATGCATATGGAGGACTCGCGGTTGCCCATGTAGCAGGTCCCCCCTCTCCACAACACTGGTAGGGTCCAAGGGAAAGGCAAAGGCCAGTACTACTTGGTATCGGTGTGTCGCAGGAGTTGCCAGATTGAGGTTGAGCACAACGTCAAACTGCCTTCAGGACTCCAACTCCGGATTTCTCTTCGGGGTTATCTCCCCAAGCCCTTCCCATATTGGGTCTTGCCACAAGGCAGTGGAGGTTTGAGATTAGAGTTTCCTTCTTCTAGAGGAGAAGGAAACTATGGTGACTAATTATCTCTACTATAAAATACTTATAGACGATGCTTTAACAAACACAAACAAATAAAGAAGACCAGGAGAGTGGAGCTGCCGTGTATCGCAGTGGGACCGTTTTTTCAGCAACTTCCTGTGTGAGTTCTTCTTCTACTGTCTTAAACAAAGTTAACTGCCGTTGGAGGTGGATGGGGCACACACTAAGAAAAACGACCACTAGATAGTGCATAATACCAAGCAGTAAACATGACGTTAATCACAGTGAACACAACACTCCCTGCCTGGGATCATAATGATCCCACATTTAAATGGTCCTGTTAACTGTTTCCCATGTTTTTCCGTTGCGTGACATGACGCTGGAGTGTCCTCTCCAGGGCGCAGGCCTGGGCAATGCGTATGGAAGACTCGCGGTTGCCCATGTAGCAGGTCCCCCCTCTCCACAACACTGGTAGGGTCCAAGGGAAAGGCAAAGGCCAGTACTACTTGGTATCGGTGTGTCGCAGGAGTTGCCAGATTGAGGTTGAGCACAACGTCAAACTGCCTTCGGGACTCCAACTCTGGATTTCTCTTCGGGGTTATCTCCCCAAGCCCTTCCCATATTGGGTCTTGCCACAAGGCAGTGGAGGTTTGAGATTAGAGTTTCCTTCTTCTAGAGGAGAAGGAAACTATGTGGTGACTAATTATTTCTACTATAAAATACTTATAGACAATGCTTTAACAAACACAAACAAATAAAGAAGACCAGGAGAGTGGAGCTGCCGTGTATCGCAGTGGGACCGTTTTTTCAGCAACTTCCTGTGTGAGTTCTTCTTCTGTCTTAAACAAAGTTAACTGCCGTTGGAGGTGGATGGGGCACACACTAAGAAAAACGACCACTAGATAGTGCATAATATCAAGCAGTAAACATGACGTTAATCACAGTGAACACAACACTCCCCGCCTGGGATCATAATGATCCCACATTTAAATGGTCCTGTTAACTACTTTACTCTGGGGAGAAGAGCAAAACCACTTCTGTTACAGGGCGGCAGAAAGTCCTTTTTTCACCAGCATGAGAAGTTGTTACTTCGACTTTCCTGACTAGTCCATCTTGACTTGGAAAAGTCTTTGTGACAATAGACATGGGCCAGTAGTTCCTTTTCACCTGAGAGTCCTTGAGCAAAACAATATCTACTTCTTTGAGACTTGGTTTGTTATCCTGCCATTTGTGGCGTAATTGAAGTGTGTGGAGGTACTCCCATCTCCATTTGGACCAGAACGTGTTGGCGAGACTTTGTACTCTTTTCCACTGTTCTTTCAGAAGTGTTCCCCTTTCAAAGTTACCAGGAGGTGGTGGTGGTGGTGATCCTGTTTTCATTATGAGCAACATTGAAGGTGTGAGGATAAGTGGTGACTCAGGATCAGCTGACACAGGAACAAGAGGGCAAGCGTTCATGATGGCAGATACTTCAGCCATAAATTTTGACAACCGTTCATGAATTAGCTGTACCTTTTTACAGTCTTGGGCCATGGAGTCAAGAATGCGTCTGGCAATTCCAATCATTCGCTCCCAGGCACCGCCCATATGTGTTGCGTGAGGCAGATTGAAGATCCATGAGCAGTTTTGTTCATTCAGGTAGCTTTCAATGTCCTTTGTGTTAAAGTTTGTCTTGTCCATTTTCAGTTCTCAGGAAGCACCAATAAAGTTTGTGCCACAATCAGATCTTATTTGTTTCAAAGGGCCTCTGACTGCAAAAAGGCGTCTCAGGGCATTAATGAAACTGTCGGTGCTCATCTTTTCAATTAACTCAATATGGACTGCCCTCGTTGACATGCATGAGAACATTACTGCCCACCTTTTAGAGTTAGCCTGCCCTCCTCTTGTGCGGCATGTTACCACATCCTACGACCTGAACACATTGACACCCACATACGTGAAGGGGGGTGCTACTTGCATTCGCTCAGATGGTAAGTTTCCCATTTGTTGACATTCTGTCTTTCCTCATAATTTTCTGCAGGTGACGCACTTGTAAAGGACTGAGCTGATGTTTTTCTTGGGTCCTACTAGCCAGAATCCCGCTGCTCTTATAGTGCCTTCTGTGAAATGTCTCCCCTGATGTTTCACGCTCTCATGGTAGTGGCGGATTAAAAGCGTTGCAAGGTGGTGTCGAGCAGAAATGATGACGGGATTGGTGATGTCAATGCCTAGTTCAGACTGTGTGACGCGGCCCCCAACTCTTAAGAGTCCATCTTTGTCAAGTATAGGATGTAGCTTCCAGAGGCTGCTTGAGGGGGGTATCTTGGTCTTTTCTTGTATACATTTCAATTCCTCTTTGTAGTACTCACTTTGAACACCTTTTTGTTATGGATGTCCCTTGCGGGGCATCATTGAGATGCTATAGGCCAACCAGTGAGTTTGCATGTTTATTAACAAAAGACAAGACTGACAAAATAAACAGCCATGTGGGGCAAAAAACACGAACATCGACTAAGGCTAAGACACAAGATAGAATACTCTAAGTAGGAATAACACTTACAGAAAGTGATGAATCAAAAGGGAGACTGGAGTCGGGGTTAGGGGCTCCAGTCACGTACGCAGAGGAGCACATACTGTTGTGTAGGTCGCAACGAGGAGTAAGCCTCAGCTGCTCCTTTAAATGATAATCCACACCCAATCAGGAAAGGAGAATGTAATTAATGAAATGACATCCAGCTGTCATGGCACGGCTTGGCTCTGACAGCCAGAAGTCCCGCTTTGATGCTGTCAAAATAAAAGCCCTGGAAGGCCATATGAAAAACCCAGAAAATAAGAACAGGGAAAATACTGGACAACCCGAGCGCGGATAGAATTAGCGCTCAGGCCATAACACTTTTACAATGCAAACCTTAGCCTTTATCGGCTCCTCTTCTGTAGGTCGACAAAGGTGCCAGCCACGACAAGTGGAAGTTTGGTTGGAGTGGGCAAAGGAACAGGCAACATGAATCAAATGAGCTATTGCTCTGATGAGAGTACTGTAATTAGAGAACCTTTCAAAATGTGTGGGACTTACTGTGGGTTTTGTGACACGAGTGAGGCTTGTCATCACTAGAGGATGTATTTCAGTGTCGAGGGCAGGATCAACAAGATCAAATGTGTCTGGAGATGAAGAATACACAAATGAGTTGACAAGAAAAGCTGGTCCTTCTAACCACGTCGTGCTGCTTAGCTGTGCTGCTGTTACAGATCTGGACCCTTAGTCCGCTGGGTTGAGCTCGGATGGAATGAATTTCCACTGGTTGGGACGTGCTGACTGGAGGATGCGTTGGACTCTGTTATGCACATATACGTAGAACCTTCGAGACTGGTTGTATATGTACCCTAATACAACTTTACTGTCCGTGTAATACTCAATGGCTATGTTTACATGGACACAAGTAACCGGATTAAAAGCCTGATCAGAAAAAAATGCTTCATGTAAACACGCCAATCTGAATATTCTAACCTGATCATGCTCATTTGGATCAAAATTTCATTCCGATTGAGAGGGGTGGTTTATGCCGATTGTTAATCCGAATGGTGGGCATGAAAACACTTATTCCGAACGTAGGGTAGAAAATATGTTTACTGCTCATGTCCGTACACCAGCCACACATCAACGTGACGTATTTCCGCCTTAGCAGCAGCTAGCAGAAAACATAGCGGGAGTAAAACAAAACTGCTCTGTATCGTCCTGCTGTCTCCCTCTGTTCGTCATATGCAGAAGTATGTACTTGTAGCTTCATTACGGAGACCAGCAGAAGCAAAAGTACAGTCTGAATAACACAATGCAAGTTAATTTCGACACAAAGCAGGGCTTGTATAACACTGGAAGTTGCTTCTTCTTCTATGATTTTCGGAATGTCGAAATGTCGATGTGCGCATGTCAAAATAATTTATTCCGTTCAAACATGTGACACATGGAAACGCATGTCCCAATTGGATCAGCTTTTTCAGGATCCATGTAGACAGTAAAATTCTGATCTGAATTGTAATCAGATTGATGAAATTTTGCCCATGTAACCCTGGCCAGTGTTGTCAAATGTAATGTCCATTTCTGCTACAACCAGCTCTGCAATTTTGACTGCGAGTACTGCAGCACATAGCTCTGATCTTGGGATTGTAAGGCTTGCTTGAGGAGCCAACTTTGCCTTTCCAAATACAAAGCCCGCCTCTGTGTTGTCTGGAGTAGATAGTTTTATGCAGGCGATGGTGGCAATGGCTTTTACTGATGCATCTGCAAATACACAAAGTTCTTTCTTTTGAGCGTTTGTTGTAGACAGGGATGTATACGGACATGGTATTTGGAGACTTTGCAAATCTTGGAGCGAGTCTTTCCATTTACTCCACTCTGCTTTCATGTTGTCTGGAAGAGGTGCATCCCAATCGGCTGTAGCTGCATTACGTTCTCCCAGAATGAGTCTGCCTTGGATTGTGATTGGAACGAGAAACCCGAGTGGATCGTAGAGGCTATTAACTGTAGAGAGGACGCCTCTACATGTAAAGGGTTTCTGATCATTATCGACCTTGAATGTGAAAGAGTCTGTGCCAATATTCCATAACAGCCCTAGACTGCGTTGCACTGGTAAATCTTGAGCACACAAGTCTAAATTCTCAATGTCTTTTGCTCGGTCCTCTGGGGGAAAGGCCTCTAGGACAGCAGGATGATTAGAGGTGACTTTGTGTAGTCAAAGGTTTGAAGATGCGAGAATATGTTGTGCTTGTTCGAGAACATGAACTGCTTCTTTGTCTATAGCAAATAACTTTAGAGCGTCATCAACATAGAAGTCTTGCTCAATAAACCAGCGCACATCACTTCCACAGTGCATTTCACCACTAGCTGTGGCTCTTTTCAGACCATACATGACAACAGAGGGTGAGGGACCGTTCCCAAAGATGTGCACACGCATACGGTACTTGACAACTTCAGAAAACATGTCATTACCTTTGTACCATAAGAAGCAGAGGAAGTCTCTGTGGTTTGCTTTGACGACAAAACAGTGGAACATGTGTTCGATATCTGCAGTTATTGCAACTTGCTCCTTTCTGAACCTCATTAGCACGCCCACTAGACTATTGTTGAGATCGGGCCCTGTAAGTAACACATCACTGAGTGAGACTCCCTCGTATGGAGCACTTGAGTCGAACACAACCCTGATTTTATTAGGTTTCCTTGGGTGATAAAACCCCAAACAGAGGCAGGTACCAGCATTCCTGGTTCTGGCCAAGAGGTGGCGCAATGTCCTCTGCTAAGCATGTTCTCCATAAACTCTAGAAAGTGTGCTTTCATTTCAGGTTGTTTTTCCAGAGTGTGTCTAAGTGACATGATGCGGTCATGAGCTAGCTGTCTGTTGTTGGGCAGCCGTTGTCGTGGTGACTTGAAAGGCACAGGGCCCACCCAGCTATTGTCACTGTCCTGATAGAACTCAGAGTCCATTATTTGGAGAAACTGTGTGTCCTCGACTGAAGGAGCAAGTTTGTGGTCGTCCGATGTGCGTGCAAAAATCTGTTGGCCGATGCTGTCCACGCTACATCCAGACTCATGAATACTGGTCAAGCATTGCCCTGGGCTATGGCAGATTCCAGGAATCTTTGTGAACGTCTCTTTGACTTTGATTTGACTGTTGCATGGCTGAAAAAGGCTTGTGCGGCCATTCTCCAGAATAAAGGTCTTGTAGGTGTTCACTTGTGGAGGTCTGTGTACTCCATCTAGACAGACATCACCTACCACCACCCATCCTAAATCGAGTCTCTGAGCAAATGGAGAGTCGCCTGGGCCGTTTATTTGCTCTCTGACCTTATGGACTCCCAGAGCATCTCTGCCGTGCAGAAGCAGTATGTCAGCCGTGGACTCTAGTGGCGGGATCATGTCAGCGATCCGTTGCAGATGGGCTTGGTGACGGGCAGCTTCTGGGGTAGGGATTTCTGAGCGGTTATTGGGAATGTCATTGCATTCGAGGAGTGAAGGCAGAGGAAGGCTTAGCTTTTCGTTCACTGACTCCACCATGAAGCCACACGCTCTCTTTCCCATTACTCCTGTGAGTCCAGCACATGTCTTTAGTGTGTAGGGGTGACTTGTTCCTTGGACCTGAAACAGGTCAAAGAACTAAAAGCAAGTAATTGAGCAGTTGCTCTGTTCATCCAAGATTGCGTACATTTTCTAAGTTTGCTCTTTGTGGCCAGCAGGGTACACATTCACCACTGCTATCTTTGAACACTCCACTGGTGCTTACTCCTTCTCCACAAACTTCAGTGCAGCTAGATGTAACTTCTTGGGTGTCTGCTTTGTCATCCTCCCCACCTTGCTGTGCGAGGGGAGGGGTGCTTTAGACTCCCAGGGGGCTGCACCATGATGGAGACCAGAAAAGTGAGTATTGCTGTCGCATTCCGTACATACAATTTCTGTGGTACAGTTCTTTGCAATGTGATCAGTGGATGAACAGCAACGGAAGCAGAACAGCAACAGCAACGGAAGCATTTTTTGAGAATCTGTTTGCGCTCTTCCAGAGCTTTCTCTCTGAATCCTCCGCATCGTATTAGAGGGTGGGGTTTATTGTGAATCGGACATTGCTTGTTTGGGTTAGCTGGGGTTTTCGTCCTTTCTCTCTCTGATTTGACCACTGAAGATACTTGCGTTTTATGAACAGATATCGGGACTTTAGGAAATCTTTCAGAACCATGTTTTCTCTCCGGTGCAGGCTGATTAGAGATGTGTAGGGTAAAACTGGGGTCCGTTCGCGTTTTGGCTTCGGTACGTATGAAGCTGGCGAAAACAGTGAAGGGGGGAAAGCTGGCGCCATGTTCACATTTGTACTTTGAGCTGTAGGTCATCCATTTCTCCTGTATGTAGTAAGGTAGTTTGTCAATGATTGGTTGGATCCCTCTAGATGTGTCTAAATAAGACAAGCCCGGTAAACAGCCATCAAGCTTGGCAGCCTCCAGCTCTAACAGTAAATATGCTAGATCGCGAAGTTTAAGAGGATCTCTTGTTGTGATTTTAGGGACGTTTTCGACTTTGTGAAACAGGGCTTGCTCTATGGCTTCTGTCAAGCCATATGTTTCTCAAGTCTCTCCCAAGCCATCATTAAACCTGCTTCAGGGTGCCTGATGTTGACTGCTTTCATTTGTTTGACTTGTTTGGCTGAGTTTTTACCAAGATACCGTACTAGCAAATCAAGCTCTTCTCCTCCAGATAGATCTAGACCTGCTATGGCGCTTTTGAAGGATGATTTCCACGCCCAATAGTTCACAGGCTGGTCATCAAAGGTGGAAAGGCCTGAGGTTATGAGTTGACTGCGTGCAAGGTAATTGGCAAGATCATAGGTTGGCTGGGTTGGTACATAATCGTCTTCAGCAAGAGATGACCCGTAAGTTTCATTGCATGCTTCAAGGTTCAATTCAAGTAGTCCAGCTTCTAAAGTATTAGCTTCTGCTATAGCAGCTTCCTTTTCTTGCTCTGCTCTAAGAGCATCGAGAGTGGATTGTAAACGTGCTTGCTCTACTTTAATTTCTTTTTGTGCATATGAGGCTCTGGCTTGAGCGGCTTCTGCCTTTGCTTTTGCTCTTAGTAATTCAATACTTGCTGCTGAGCTTGCTCGCGATGGTGGTTTTCGTGAGAGGACTGATCGAGTTGCCACTTTTCTGAGATTTGCTTTCAGACATTTTGAGTCGGTTTGTCTCATATGTATAGGAGTTAAGTTGATGAGCGGGCTTCTGATGCCCGTTTACACTTTACTTAGCTCTTTGAGATGGTAGTGGCTCCACGTGATGGCTTCTGTAGCATTGCTGATTGCCATGGTGCCGTCTTTTCACTGTAAATGGCCTCGCTAGAAGCTGATCTAGCTATCCAAACAGCTAAACACAGATCCAGAAACTTCTCAGACTCCAAAAGACGTTCAGTGTAGTTTATTGAATCCTTATTTTTGTGAAACTGTAACAATACAGAAAAACCAGACATATACAGTACATGTCAATTGGACTAAAATAACACTCACAGGCTATAACTATCTTATTTACATGTGTAAAGCACGGAGTAGCAGCCGTTAGCTTAGCGATTAGCATAAACACTAACATACGGTTTACAATGTGTAATAGTGTACCAGAAATGCCAGACTACCAAACCGAAGACAACGTATGTGGTGACTAATTATCTCTACTATAAAATACGTACAGACGATGCTTTAACAAACACAAACAAATGAAGACCAGGAGAGTGGAGCTGCCGTGCATCGCAGTGGGACCGTTTTTTTCAACAACTTCCTGTCTGAGTTCTTCTACTGTCTTAAACAAAGTTAACTGCCGTTGGAGGTGGATGGGGCACACACTAAGAAAAACGACCACTAGATGGCGCATAATACCAAGCAATAAACATGACGTTAACCACAGTGAACACAACAATCATACTCACCTAAAGGTCAGATATTGATGTTCTGTCCTTAACTCCCACTGGTCCATCACATCAGTGAGGGCTTCAGAAGCTGTTGACCCTCTCTCCAGTCACTGTTTCGTGGAGCTCTTCTCTGCTGCATCATGATGGCATTGTCCCAACACCCATCTGTGTTTATTCACCTCATGATGGAGGAAGTCCTTACAGAGGGTGAAAAAAATGTTATGGTTTATTACTTGGATAGTCAAAAATCTGACATAAATTTCTACATACATAATTACAGCTACTTCAAGTACTCAAGAAATCCTGTGGCTAATGTTGTGCAGTAACATTAGTTAGTAAGAAAATAAATCAAGACCTGTTTATTCTACTATTAGAACTTAAACTATTTTTAACCTGAATTTCCACCATGGTGATCAATAAAGTTTTACATTATTATGTTAAACTGTAATAACAATAAACAACTGTAACTTTTTTCCACTCTACACCAAATTATAAAGGTGCGTTCAAACCAAACGTGAACAGGCAGCATGAATCCATACAAAGTGAATGGAAAGAGGTGAGTACACGTGTTGTGCATTTGTGCATTCACATCTGACGTAATATGCTAGTTTTGAGATTCTGCCGTCACCAGAGTAAAAGTATCACCATTGCAGAGTAAACTAGTTTGAAAATAAGACTCACTCACCTGGAGACAGGAGGACTGGGAGCTCTTCAGTTGGATCGGGATTTCGGAGTTATTTACCCACGGTTTCCTGCCACGGACGTGCTAGCAAGCTAGCAACGGAAACACCCATCATCTTATTAAGTTTTGGAGGCAGGGACAACTTTTTCAGGTGAGCCCGTTGTCGGATAATGTAAACCTAATGCATGACGTTATTTTGGGGATTTCCACAGTAGGCTTAACACTGCTGCAGAAGTTATAAAGGCAACTTCGCCTGTCTACATCTCACTCAGATGCTGAATTCATGTTTATTCGCACATTTACATTGAGTTATAATGTAATCGCGCCACCTGAAAAATTTGCCCGTTTGCGTTTGGTGTGAACGCACCTTAAGACTGAGCAGCTGCACATAAAAGTTGATATTTGAAAAAAACACTTTATGTAAAACATGACTGCTTCACAATTAGTATGTGCTGTTACATTCATAAATGTAAATGTTGATCATATCATGAACCTTTCATACGTGTCAGCTTGGTAAGGAGCAGTTAGTGGGGTCTATTCCACTCATATCTTGTGGAGTGTGTATCATACACTTGTGGAGCGTGTAAATGAAGAGGCAGATTTGTCTCAGACGATTTATTACACACTCTCACATCTCAAGCATAGACAGAATGACATTCCATCAGAAACTCCTCTCTTAAATATCATGGCATTCTTCTAGCATTTTCTAACACACAAAAGATGACCTTTGCGTCACATTACATTCAACCCCCTCATCCTTAACACCTCCCTGTTATCTCACTAGGAAACCCTTGCTCTTTGTTCCCACTGTCTCCTGTCTGAGATGGTACACAATCAGGCTCTCCCCAGGTGCCGCACACTCATAATTATAATATGAACATGTCAGAAATAAAATTTAGTTGGTTACATAGAGTTTAGACTGCTGTCCCCCCCATCCCCCACGACCCTAACCACCAGATTAACAGCAGAAGATGAATGAGCTAGTTAGCATCATAGCTAGCACCGTTACCTTGCCTGTCAGAAGAAAAGTGGTGACCTCTGCATGACTTTTCTGCCCTTTGAGACTTTTCAGCAGACATCAGGCATCAAAAGCAGAATTGATATTTATCCTGCTCCTTTGCTTGTCATGTCATACTTGAGAATGATTAGGAAACTGACGTCTTCCTTGAGACTCAGGTATTTAGCTGAATAATTCACTACTTGGCAACCCAACAACCCAAAAAAACGAGATGATGGCACGTAACATGAAGCTAGTGATGCTAGTGGCTATGACATCCTCACTGGACTCCATGTTTGTCTTCCCCCAGCTGCTGGATGTAAATATTTATATTATTTTGACCTGTAAAAAATTAATAATTTATTTCATCAACACTAATTTTTAGAACATTAAGACTTACATTGTGCACGTTTCTAAACACTTTGTTGATGTATTTTTTTAAAATCTTTGTTTTCATGAAAATGCTATCCTGTTCACCTAATAACAGACAACCAAACTGATCTGTCTGCACTTACTGAAACATGGCTGCAAGAGGAGGACTCTATGCTGCTGCTGAATTTACCATTCTACCCCCCCCCCCCCATTGCTTTAACTTTAAAAAAAAAATAGAACAACAGGACAAGGAGGTGGAACTGCAGTTACTGCTCACTCCAGAATATTAACTAATATTAAAAGGTAATTATCCTATAAATCATTCAAAACCATAGTATTACAAATCACACACCATAGTAAAATGAAACCAGTGCTGAAGACAATCCTGTTAGCTGGACTGTATCACCCACCATCTCCATTTTCTGAATTTCTTATTGAATTCTCACAATTTTTAACTGACCTTCTTTCAATCTCAGACAACTTACTCATAGTAGGTGATTTCAGTATTCACATTGATATGGAAGACAATAGTCTTAATAAATCATTTAATTAATTCTACAATCATTCGGTATTTTACAACATATCCAAAACTACACACATTATCTAGGCCACTCCCTCGACCTTGTGCTATCATATGGCATAAATATTGACAATTTAACTGTATTACATCATAACCCTCTTCTGTCAGATCACTTTCTACTCTTGTTTTGACTTCATCACTTCACCGGAATGGTGGCCTAGTTGATAGAGCAACTGCCCCACAGCTGGGAGGTTGGGGGTTCAAGTCCTGGCCGGGTCATACCAAAGACCGTATAAAAATGGTACTCCCCGCCTTCTAGCTTGGTGCTCAGTGTAATAAAATGGGGGAAGGAGAAGTTGTTTGTGGTGGCGCCTTGCATGGCAGCAGCCACTCTGATTCTACATGTGATTAACATTGTAGATAGGGGAAACGTAATTTCATTCTACTGTACATGATTGGCTGTATGGACTGAATGACAACAGAGAGGGCTTCTTCTTGATGATTTGATGCCCAAAGACAAGTACTATTATAGTAGGTGTCTTGCTGATGGTGCTATAGCTAAATTTAAAGAAATAATTTCCTCATACTCACTTATGCTCTGTGACACTAAAACACAGTTCGATCAATACTTTAATTCCCCTATATTAAACCATATCACTGATCATGTCACAGATGCGCTTCAGTCAGCGATAGACTCAGCTGCCCTCTCAAAAGGAAAAAATCTAATCATAGATCATAAACCTTGTGTTACAATGCAACAACCCACAGTTTAAAACAGGAAACTCGGAAATTAGAAAGAAAATGACGCTCCTCCAAATCAGACAAATTATACTTAGCATGGAAAAATAAATTTTTAATCAACAAAAGATATTTAAAGAATGCTACAACATCTTATTACTCATCATTAATTAAAGAAAAAATAAATAATTCCCAATTTATTTTTAATACAGTAGCTAGACTGACTAGGAGGCAAGATTCAGTCTAACCTGTCATGGTCTGGGCTGGTTCCTAGTATCATGCCCAAATTTTGTGTTTATCATTATGATTATTTGCCTGTGTTTTGCCTTCTCTTCTCTGTTTCTGCCTTCTCTTCTTTTCTTCTTCTCTCCCTGGGTCCTCTGTGATTGTTATTGTCTTCCCCGGTCCTCAGTTTGTCATGTGATCCCCATTACCAACTGTTGTTGTTCTGTGTCCTGCCTTGGTCGTCTGCAAGTCTCATGTGTGCGTGTCCCCTGTACTCCTCTTTCTATCATTCTCAATCCCTCATATCTTCTGTTCATAGCCATTTCTCCTCATGTGTTGCTGTTTAAGCTCTGATTACTCTCCCCAGCTGTCCCGTGTTTCCCCTAATCATCTGTCTCTCTATTTATGTCCTGCTTTGCGTTCATTTGGTGTGGCGTCATACCATGGATTACCCTCTGACTTCTGTTCCCGTGATTGTACCTGCATCTGTAAGTTTTCAGCCTTTCACGGCTCGCTTTATGTTCAGCCCTCGTGGTGGTTTAATTTTATGTTTTTGGGAAAATAAACCCAGTCTAACTGTATCCTGCCTGCATCAGAGTCTGTCTTTTCTACCAGTTAGAGGTTGCCCATGACAGAATGACACCACCAGTTGACTCTGCGGGCACCGACTTCAGTGTCTTCGGCTTGGATGAGGAGTGTTGGGTTGCGGGCCTGATAGAGGACCTTATCAGCGATGCCCTGGCTTCCTGCACTAATGAGGAAGCCCTGAGATACCTGGATGGTGTGGCTGAGTTGATAGATGTTTCTCTCAGCCTTCGGACCAAGCCAGGACTGACTGGGTTCCTCTCTTCACTTCCTCGTTTGAAACGGTTGCTCTAGTCGTTGGAAAGAAGGTCATTTTCCCCTGTACCTGCAACGATGGGAACACGCCCCCAGGTAAAGACATCCTTCTCTTCTCATTCGGTTATGAGACCCTCCCCAAGCCGCTCATCAGCTCGGGTAGCTCTATCATCACTTGTTACTCATCTGCCTGCTGCCTCCATGCCTATGCTGGATGAACCTGTTGGCTGTCAGATTGAGCCTGCTGCATCAGGGCCCCAGTTTTCTGTTGACGAGGAGAAACAGGAGGAGCGCTGGCAGATTTTGCTCACACAAACTGAATTAATGTTGGACAACAAACCCTTGCTTCTCCTTGAGTATGTGCCCCTGCTGGGTTGAAACCAGGTGGTCATGGAAGGCTCAGCTGCTCCAGCTCCCTGCTGCCAACCAGCCGCTGCTCTCCGTGGGTTCAAACTGCTGATGCTGGCGATGGCGATGGTCAGAGTGACTGCTCCACGTCACTCTGTGAATCCAGCTTCGACTCCACGTTGCTCAGTGCCTCCAGTTCCAGCTTCACGTTGCTCTGTGCCTCCAGTGCCAGCTCCTCACTCCTCGGCTCCAGTACCTGCTTCTCGGTGCCTCCCAGCTCCAATACCAGCTCCACCGCCCATCTCTCTGGCAGTACAGCCTGAGGTCGTCACCCCAGCAGCAGGAGACCAGGAGTTAAGGAAATACCTTTTCATTTACTGTATGTTCTACCACTATTTTTGAAAAGGCTTGCCTTGCTTCTGGTGGGGAACCCAAGCACACATAAAATTAATAATTTTATGTTTTTGGGAAAATAAACCCAGTTTAACTGTAGTCCTGCCTGTGTCAGAGTCCGTCTTTTCTGCCGGTCAGAGGTTGCCCATGACAAAACCCAGAATTCCCCTTGGGCTTAATAGTGATGATTTTATGGACTTTTTTTACCAATAAAATTTCAGCTATTAGAGACCAAATTCATACTAATCTTCCTACAGACATTGTGTATTACAAATCCAATAAAACTGCTTTAAATGACTTTAGACACTTTTACACCAACTGAGTTCTCAAATCTAATAAAATTAATCTCCTCGTCCATCAGCGTGTTTATTAGATGCTATTCCTACTAAGCTGCTCAAACAAATCTTACCTTTCATTAATAATCCCTTTCTTAAGCTTATTAACTTATCCTTAACCACAAGCTATGTGCCCCAAGGTTCAAGATCGCTTTAATAAAGCCTATACTTAAAAATAAAACAACAGCGGATCCTCTTGTTTTAGCTTAAAATAGACCAATCTCTAAATTCTAGAAGGAGTTGTTGCTAATCAAACTGTGTGATTATTTACTAAGCAATAATTTATTTGAAGAGTTCCAATCCAGTTTTAAAGTTCATCTTAGTACTGAAACTACTCTACTGAAAGTCACTAATAATTTACTGATAGCATCCGTTAATGGACTTGTTTCCGTACTTGTGCTTTTAGATCTCAGTGCAGCTTTTGACACTATTGACCATAACACTTTATTTCATAGACTGGAACATTCTGTAGGGCTTAAAGGATCACGTTTGCTGTGGTTTAAATCATATTTGTCAGATAGACTTCAGTTTGTTCATATTCATGATGAGCCATCTCTACTCACAGAACTCACTCAAGGAGTCCCACAGGGCTCTGTGTTAGGACCAATACTCTTCATTTTATATATATATACTGCTCCAAAAAATAAAGGGAACACTTTGAAAACACATCAGATTTTAATGGGAAAAAATAAGCTGGATATCGAAATTGTGGCAGGCTAGTCCAGTTTACTCAGATTAAAAAGTGTTCCTTTAATCTGAGTAAGCTGGACTAGCCTGCCAGCTTATTTTTTCCCATTAAAATCTGATGTGTTTTCAAAGTGTTCCCTTTATTTTTTGGAGCAGTATATACAGTATACAGTATATATATATATATTAGTGGTGTTGGCGTTATCACGTTAATCGCCTGTTAATGCTTTGCCCCATTAAAGGTGACAAATTCTGTGATCGTGGTTAACGACAGAAAGCGCAAACAGTACTTTTTGGCCTAGTGGCTCTCCGCACCAAAGCCGCTCTGGCCACAGACACTGTGTGTGCCATGCAGACATTGTGAAGTCAAACAAGCTGGATTAGAGCCATGGAAATCCCCAAAGTGCTGCCATGTTTAAGTTTACAACGTTATCTGTCTGAGCTCTCGCCTGGATAATTGCTACAGCCTCCTCCAAAACTTCACCTGGATGTTGGGTTGTTCTCCTTCTGTGGAAGCTGGCTAGCTAGCTAGTAGCTACATGCTAGGTTGTAGCTGGCCCTCCAGCAGCTGACACAGACAGAAATTCGCCTGTTTTCATCCTCATAGCTTTGGGTCCAAAGCTATGAGGATGAAAACAAGCTGTGCTCGTAATGTCCATTCTCTCCCCTGCCATTTTTGTAACATGGTGGGGTGTCATCACGGGTGAGATAGTTGTTTATATTTGCAATTTTTCTGCAAAAAGGGAAATTGTGTCTGTTCTGACACACGAGGTCCATGGTTTTGTGTTGATCTGCTTAAAAGTTGTGGATGGTTGCTATGGGAGAAAGAGCAAGCTCTATTTGTGGCTGCTAGCTGGTTAATGACCCCTGGCATTCCGTTGTTTGCACATAAAGTCTACGTTTGAGAAGTTTCTGGAGAATATTCTGGATAGTTTTTATCATTTTGGATATGTTGAGAGCTTTAATAAACCTGCAGATGAAGACAGTAAGCATATTTGTCCACTTCCACGTTCATAACAGTATGACAAACTTGAAAAATTACCGACTTAATGTACACTGTACCTGTATGGAAAAACACGTGATTAACATGTTATTAATCGCAATTAACTCAACATTCCAAAAGATTAATCACGATTAAAAATTTTAATCTTCCAACACCACTACTATATATATATATATATATATATATATATATATATATACATATGTATATATATATATATACAGTATATATACAGTGGGGCAAAAAAGTATTTAGTCAGCCACCAATTGTGCAAGTTCTCCAACTTAAAAGATGAGAGAGGTCTCCAATTTTCATCATAGGTATATCTCAACTATGAGAGACAAAATGAGAAAAAAAAATCCAGAAAATCACATTGAAGGATTTTTAATTAATTAATTGGTAAATTCCTCAGTAAAATAAATATTTGGTCACCTACAAACAAGCAAGATTTCTGGCTCTCACAGACCTGTAACTTCTTCTTTAAGAGGCTCCTCTGTCCTCCACTCGTTACCTGTATTAATGGCACCTGTTTGAACTCTTTATCAGTATAAAAGACACCTGTCCACAACCTCAAACAGTCAGACTCCAAACTCCACTATGGCCAAGACCAAAGAGCTTTCAAAGGACACCAGAAACAAAATTGTAGACCTGCACCAGGCTGGGAAGACTGAATCTGCAATAGGTAAGCAGCTTGGTGTGAAGAAATCAACTGTGGGAGCAATTATTAGAAAATGGAAGACATACAAGACCACTGATAATCTCCCTCGATCTGGGGCTCCACGCAAGAGCTCACCCTGTGGGGTCAAAATGATCACGAGAACGGTGAGCAAAAATCCCAGAACCACACGGCGGGACCTAGTGAATGACCTGCAGAGAGCTGGGACCAAAGTAACAAAGGCTACCATCGGTAACACTCTACGCTGCCAGGGACTCAAATCCTGCAGTGCCAGACGTGTCCCCCTGCTTAAGCCAGTACATGTCCAGGCCCGTCTGAAGTTTGCTAGAGAGCATTTGGATGATCCAGAAGAGGATTGGGAGAATGTCATATGGTCAGATGAAACCAAAATAGAACTTTATTGTAAAAACTTAACTTGTCGTGTTTGGAGGAGAAAGAACACCATACCTACTGTGAAGCATGGGGGTGGAAGCATCATGCTTTGGGGCTGTTTTTCTGCAAAGGGACCAGGACGATTGATCCGTGTAAAGGAAAGAATGAATGGGGCCATGTATCGTGAGATTTTGAGTGAAAACCTCCTTCCATCAGCAAGGGCATTGAAGATGAAACGTGGCTGGGTCTTTCAGCATGACAATGATCCCAAACACACTGCCCGGGCAAAGAAGGAGTGACTTCGTAAGAAGCATTTCAAGGTCCTGGAATGGCCTAGCTAGTCTCCAGATCTCAACCCCATAGAAAATCTTTGGAGGGAGTTGAAAGTCCATGTTGCCCAGCGACAGCCCCATAACATCACTACTCTAGAGGAGATCTGCATGGAGGAATGGGCCAAAATACCAGCAACAGTGTGTGAAAACCTTGTGAAGACTTATAGAAAACGTTTGACCTCTGTCATTGCCAACAAAAGGTACCGTATATAACAAAGTATTGAGATGAACTTTTGTTATTGACCAAATACTTATTTTACCAAGGAATTTACCAATTAATTAATTAATAATCCTTCAATGTGATTTTTTGGATTTTTTTTCTTCTCATTTTGTCTCTCATAGTTGAGGTATACCTATGATGAAAATTGGAGACCTCTCTCATCTTTTAAGTGGGAGAACTTGCACAACTGGTGGCTGACTAAATACTTTTTTGCCCCACTGTATATATATATTTTGGTGACACATGGGGAGTGCATAATGGTATAGCATCTTAGACTAGAACAAAGAGCAGAGTTTCCCTTGGAGATAGCAGGGAGGTGTGAAGGATGAATGCAGTGTGATCTTTTGTGTATCAGAGACTTCTAGGAGGATGGTAAAGGATTAAGGAAGTGAATGCAATGTGACCTTTTGTGTGTAGAAGATTAAGGAAGTGAATGCAATGTGACCTTTTGTGTGTAGAAGCTTCTGAGGGAATGCCAGAGTATTTAAGAGAAGAGTCTTGTCTGAGATGTTCTCTTTCTGACTATGCTTCTGTGTGAGATGTGTAATAAACTGTCTGAGTCAAATCCGCCTCGTTATTTACATGCTCCACACTGGTGACCCAAGATGAATCATGCAACACGACGAAAGATCCCCGGAGCCAGCCTCGTTGGGAGCCCCCAGCCAAGCATATGCTGTTACAATCAAGCTACCGGATTTTTGGCAGCACAATCCGCACTCCTGGTTCCACCTAGTTGAGGCGCAGTTCGCCCTCCGGGGGATATCGGCGGATGACACGAAGTTCTACCATGTGGTCGCAACGCTCGACACCCACACGGCTCAGCATGTGGAGAGCCTGCTTGATCAGCCACCAACCAGCGACAAGTGCGGCGCGCTGAAAGCTGCACTCATCCAGCACTACACGCTCTCGGTTGGTGAGAGAGCAGAGAGACTCCTGACACGGACTGGGTTAGGAGATGGGTCAGTTATTGACCTGATGGAGAAGATGCTGAGATTAAAGGGCTCGGACGATGACCATTTCATTTTTACCCACCTCTTCCTCCGGAACCTTCCGTCAGCAATGAGAGCGACCCTGGCCAATTCGCCGTTGCTGGCCAACCGGGACTATCGTGCGCTGGCCCGAGAAGCACACCGGATCATCATGGCCAGCAGAGAGTTCACGACCACGGCGGCAGCGACGGAGCTCGGCGCGATGGCCGGAGGAGGCGAGGAGCCATCGACGGCAGCGGCAGAGCCACCGACGACAGCAGCAGCGGGGGCCAAAGAACGCGGAGGAGACACCCTCTGTTTCTACCACCGCTGCTTCGCAGAGAAGGCACGCAAATGTATACCACCGTGCTAGCTCAAGCGCTCGGGAAACGCCAAGACCGGGGGTCGGTAGCAGCTGCGACCCTCGGGGAGGAGAACAAGCTGCTCTACTTGACGGACGCACGCTCGGGGAGGCATTTCCTCGTGGACACCGGCGCCCAGATGAGTTTCATCATGCCATCCTACGCCGACCGGCTGGCGGGATCTAGCGGCCCCGAGATGGCAGCAGCAAACAGCTCGGAGATTAAGACCTATGGTGAGAGGACTCTGCTTCTGTCTCTACACGGCTGTACATTTGAGTGGACTTTTGTCATAGCAACATTGAATTTCAATATATTGGGGGCTGAATTTTTGTGCACACATGGTTTGTTGGTTGATGTCGCTAACAGGCGCCTGGTTAATGCACTGTCTTTTGATTCTATCCCCTGTACAGCTTGAGTGTCCCGGCCAACAGCACAAGCCAATGTCACAGCTGCATGCGGTAAGTTCCACACACTGCTCACTCAGTTCCCAGCACTCACGGTCCCGACATTTTTGGCAGCCATCGCTAAACACGGGGTGGAGCATTTTATCACCACCACCGGGCCGCCCGTTTTTGCAAAACCTCGGCGCTTGGACGCAGCTAAACTGGCCATAGCGCGCGAGGAGTTCGCCAACCTGGAGAGGTTGGGTATCATCAGGCATTCAAACAGCCCATGGGCTTCCCCGCTACACATGGTCCCTAAAGCTGAGGGTTTGTGGCGACCTTGCGGGGATTTCTGCAGGTTGAACAACGCCACAGCGCACGACCGCTACCCAATTCCTCACATCCAAGATTTTTCCGTTCACTTGGCAGGAGCGCGCGTTTTTTCTAAAATAGACCTGGTTCGCGGTTACCACCAAGTCCCAGTGCGCGATGAGGACATACCCAAAACAGCGGTGATAACTCCGTTCGGTTTATTCGAGTTTTTGCGCATGCCATTCGGGCTAAAAGGTTGGCATAGACAGACTCAAACCCGCTTTTGTTGTGGCGGACGAGCAAGTGCTGTTGGCGAGGGCCCCTCGGCGTGGAAGACCCCCACGGGGAGCTTCCCAGAGAAAAGATTCCCCAGAGCACCCACATGCACAGACTTTTACCCCTCAATCCTCAGCCCCCCAGCATGACAGCGCCGCGGAGGCGGTGAATCCTGGTTACAGCAGATACGGGAGAAGACTGAAGCCCAAGCAGCATGTGGATTGATGTTTAATGATTTAACCACAGCATATCGACTGTCATTCTATTGTTCTATCCAAGACGCTCGGGGGGGGGGGGGTCGTTTGGTGACACATGGGGAGTGCATAATGGTATAGCATCTTAGACTAGAACAAAGAGCAGAGTTTCTCTTGGAGATAGCAGGGAGGTGTGAAGGATGAATGCAGTGTGATCTTTTGTGTATCAGAGACTTCTAGGAGGATGGTAAAGGATTAAGGAAGTGAATGCAATGTGACCTTTTGTGTGTAGAAGATTAAGGAAGTGAATGCAATGTGATCTTTTGTGTGTAGAAGCTTCTGAGGGAATGCCAGAGTATTTAAGAGAAGAGTCTTGTCTGAGATGTTCTCTTTCTGACTATGCTTCTGTGTGAGATGTGTAATAAACTGTCTGAGTCAAATCCGCCTCGTTATTTACACACTCCACAATATATATATATATATATATATATATATATATGCATGCTCCCCTTAGGTGATATTATCAGAAAACACGCCATAAATTTCTACTGTTATGTGGATGATATACAGTTATACCTGTCAATGAAACCAGAAGACAGAAACCAATTGACAAGGTTACATGCATGTCTTAAAAACATTAGAATCTGGATGAACCACAATGTTTTGCTACTTAATTCAGATGAAACTGAAGTTATTGTAATTGGCCCAAAAAACATCAGAGACTCTGACTCTGACCAGATATGTAGCTTATAGATGGTTTTACCCTAGCACCTAGCACCTCTGTCAGGAATCTTGGAGTCATTTTTGATCAGGATTTGTCCTTTAATTCACAAACAAATCTCTAAAACTGCTTACTTCCATTTACGAAATATTGCTAAAATTAGGAATATCCTGTCCCAAACTGATGCAAAGAAACTAGTCCATGCCTTTGTCACTTCTACGACCAATAGCCCTGGTCCTGGGCCATAAAAGCGACCGGTGTGCGGGAGCTGTCGATCCGCCGTGGAATCACAATGAAACCACTCAGAGGTGGACCAGAGTGAATCAGGTAGTAACAGGAATGGCGATTAGGGTGACTTAGGGTGACTAAGATCTGAAGAAAATAACATATATTGTGGTGACCCACCACGGTCTACATGGACATTCAATCTTCACACTCAGCCAGCCTGCACTAAGCAGAGGACAATTTGCATACGGACAGAGAGCCCCTAGGAGACAATTAGAGCAATGGACTATTGCTATACATCCCCGGATTAAGGAGAGGAAGTCCGGGCGCCAGTTGGTCACACGATTGATATGTATTGACTGATATGTATATCAATATCCAAATGTGCCATGCATTCTCTCTCTGTTGGTATAACATGTATAAAAGAGCTTGCTATACATGCCTCAAGGCACACAGCACACACAGCACAACACAGCGCACAGCGCTACAGTGTGTCTCATGATGATGGAGGAAATAAAACTCTGAAACCTTCCAGCTCGTCGCATCTCGCCTGAACTTATTTGTTCCTCCACCCTGGTGACCCTTGACAAAGAATGGAACACGAGGCAAACACCCCGGAGATGACCCGGACGGGAAGCCCCAGCACGCGTCATGGTGCGCCCCTCGCCTGATCTGATCCCTCCACACTGGTGACATGACGAGAGAGAATGACCGTCTGCTCCCTCTCACCGCACTGTGGACACAAAGGACCAGAGAACGTCTGCAACCTCTTCATCCTCACCGGAGCATGCGCTCCGGAGCGCAATGCTGGGACCAATACACACCATGAACGACACGAGCGAACAAAGGAAGCAGCCTGAACGGAGACAAACATCGACGCCGACTGCGTTGATTTCCTCCAAGCTCCCCGACCCTGACTCAGCTCGCGACAAGCGGACCTCCCGCGCACAAAAGCCCCATACGCACACCGCAGAATTATGAGGACAGTGCAACTGGAAGCTACGTGGCCGCAGCGCGTGCCACGCACCAGGGACAAACCGGCTCCATTGACTTACACATCGTCTTCCGCCGCTGCACATCCCAGGGTCCTCGGCCGATCGCCATCCCCAGAACCTTTAGGGCTGCCCTCGCACCTAAAGTAGCTGTGCAGCCCGCACACAGGACTTTGTATGGGTTTCTCAGCCGCAGCGCACAACGGGAATTTAGCCGATTGCTTTCCCCAATGCCTTTAGGGCTGCTCCCGCACCTAAAGCAAAACTGCCAAGTCCTTGACACAGCTTCAGTTGTTTCACAGTCGCTACGCATCCTCGGGGAATTGGGCCGATCGCCTTCCCCAGATCCTTGCTTGACACGACCCGCACAAGGAGGAGTCAGAGACTTCAATTTTTTTTTTTTTCACAGCCGCTGTGGATCACCGCCAAGTTTAACGGGAAAGTCCCTCACCATGGCAGATCCACACGCAATTTTTGCGCAGCCCAGACACCTTTGACATTCCGGACCGGCACTCGCTTACTCCCACCCCCTCCCCCTCCTCCTCCAAAGCGCTTTTCCCGCACCTCACTCCCTAAAGCCGGCCGATCGCCGTCTTGTTCCATTACGCACAAAATGCACCGGCCCCACGATCCACGGCCATTCAACGTGCTGGAATCTGGAGCTGGAGCCAAACGACGGGATGGGGGTGGGGGTCACATCCCCTGCTGAGTGTTCTGGGGGGGAGCCCTGTGGTGACCCACCACAATCTACATGGACATTCAATCTTCACACTCAGCCAGCCTGCACTAAGCAGAGGACAATTTGCATATGGACAGAGAGCCCCTAGGAGACAATCAGAACAATGGACTATTGTTATACATTCCCGGATTAAGGAGAGGAAGTCCAGGCGCCAGTTGGTCATGCGATTGATATGTATTGACTGATATGTATATCAATATCCAAATGTGCCATGCATTCTCTCTCTGTTGGTATAACATGCATAAAAGAGCTTGCTATACATGCCTCAAGGCACACAGCACACACAGCACAACACAGCGCACAGCGCTACAGTGTGTCTCATGATGATGGAGGAAATAAAACTCTAAAACCTTCCAGCTCGTCGCATCTTGCCTGAACTTATTTGTTCCTCCACAATATAAGATTATAGCATTATAAGTCGTGCTTAGAGCCAGCGTCCTGGTAACAGTGTTAGCTCATGGGCTAATAGGCTATCTTTAGCCCCCACTTCCATCTACATGATGGACTGCTAGGCGGGGCAATAATAGAGCAGTGGGCGGGTCTCAAGAATGACAGTGGGTTGGCTTTTTTGAAACTTGATGTATACGATTTACCCGGAAGAGTCAAAAGACATTTTGGGGAGTTTCTCTGAGAGAAAAACGAGATAAAGGCAGTGTGTTT
Source organism: Pholidichthys leucotaenia (assembly GCA_020510985.1). Lineage (NCBI taxonomy): Eukaryota > Metazoa > Chordata > Actinopteri > Cichliformes > Pholidichthyidae > Pholidichthys > Pholidichthys leucotaenia. The sequence continues at coordinate 341,404,367 of CM035841.1, forward strand.
TTTTCAGATGTTTTGGAAAATTTTGGGCTAATTACATGACCAGTTGACACATTTGAGACAGTTAAAACCTACAAACACACCAGTTTTCAATCAGTGACCCCTTTAAGACAAAACTGAAAACTTTCCTATTTGACAATGCTTTTGAATAGACTTCCCACGTTATGTTATGTAACCAGTAGTGTAATGGTATTATGCGTACTGTTCCACTGCTAGGTGTGTGTGTAGTGTTGTAGTCCGCCTCAGTGGGGCCCACTGCACATGTGTTCGAATATGTTGGATTGTGTTTATGAGCTATGTGACTATGTGGATAGTTAGATGGTGATATCATGTTTTAATTGAACGTTATTCACAATTTTAGATTGGATTGTACATGTCATAGTTTTGAATTTTACTATTAGTATCTACTATGTCCACTTAAAAAATCTTCTATTTATGCTCACTGTGCATAGTAATAATAATAATAATGATAATGCATCAGATTTATATAGCGCTTTATCATAGACACTCAAAGACGCTTTACAAGTAGATGCATTATTCATTCACTCCAGACAGACAATGGTAGTGGCAAGCTACTACTGTAGCCACAGCTGCCCAGGGGCAGGCTGACGGAAACGTGGCAGCCAATCCGCGCCAATGGCCTCTCCAGCCACCACCGAACATTTATACACATTCATACCCAGTGTTATGGGCACTGGAGGCAATGCGGGTGAAGTGTCTTGCCCAGGGACACAACGGCAGGATATCTGGGGAGAGCGGGATTTGAACCGCCAACCATCGGGTTATTAGACAACCTGCTCTACCTCCTGGGCCACTGCCGCCCCCATAGTGTTTGGGCATTACACCACGTGTAGCGTTCTTGACAGGCCTGCAGCCCCTGTCCATGCTTTATGTTGCCTTGTTACTTATTTATCATGTTTGGTGTGTATCCCCTCTGTGTTGTCAGCCCCACCCGTCTGGTCAGCTGTTTTCCTCATGTGTCAGCCGTTGGTTTTGATTGCTCTCCTCACCTGTGTTGTATCACCATCATTTATTCCTCTGTCTATATACAAGGTCGTGAAAAGTGTTTGCCCCCTTCCTGATTTCTCATTTTTTGTATGTTTGTCACACTTAAATGTTTCAGATCATCAAACAAATTTAAATATTAGACAAAGGTTACCCAAGTAAACACAAAATGCAGTTTTTAAATGAAGGTGTTTATTATTAAGTGTAAAAAAAAAATCCAAACCTACATGGCCCTGTGTGAAAAGTGATTGCACCTGAAATCTAATACATAACTGGTTGGGCCACCCTCAGCAGCAACAACTGCAATCAAGCGTTTTGCAGTAATTGGCAGTAAGTCTTTTACAGTGCTGTGGAGGAATTTCGGCCCACTCATCTTTGCAGAATTGTTGTAATTCAGCCACAGTGGAGGGTTTTGAGCATGAGCCGCCTTCTTAAGGTCATGCCACAGCATCTCAGTTGGATTCAGGCCAGACTTTGACTAGCCACTCCAAAGTCTTCATTTTGTTTTTCTTATAAGCCATTCAGAGGTGGACTTGCTGGTGTGTTTTGGATCATTGTCCTGCTGCAGAACCCAAGTGTGCTTCAGCTTGAGGTCATGAACAGATGGCCGGACATTCTTCTTCAGGATTTTTTGATAGACAGCAGAAATCATGGTTCCATTTACCACAGCAAGTCTTCCAGGTCCTGAAGCAGCAAAACAGCCCAGACCATCACACTACCATCACCATATTTTACTAGTGGTTATGGATGTTCCTTTCTTGAAATGCTGTGATACTTTCACGCTGGATGTAATGGGACACACACCTTCCAAAAAGTCAATTTTTGTCTCTTCAGTCCACAGAGTATTTCCGAAAAGTCTTGGGGATCATCAATGGTTCTCTGGCAAACTGAGACAAGCCTTTATGTCCTTTTTGCTCAGCAGTGGTTTTCGTCTTGGAACTCTGCCATGCAGGCCATTTTTGTCCAGTCTCTTTCTTATGGTGGCGTCATGAACACTGACCTTAACTGAGGCAAGTGAGGCCTGCAGCTCTTTTGATGTTGTTGTGGGGACTTTTGTGACCTCTTGGATGAGTCATTGCATTTGCAACTTAATGCTGATAAAACTGAAGTCCTTATTGTAGCACCTGATAATCTAATTCCTAAGTTGGTTAATAGCATTGGTTCATTAAGCTCTAACATACGGTCTAATCTAAAAAATCTTGGTGTTATTTTTGATCAATTGATGAGTTTTGATCAGCATGTCAAATCTCTGACCCGGAGTTGTTTTTTCCACCTTAGGAATATATCCAAAAATTAGGTCATTGGTTTCCTACACTCAATTAGAAATCATTATTCATGCCTTTGTTTCTTCACGTTGGACTATTGTAATGCTCTTTTTACATGTCTTAGTAAATCCTCTTTACACCGCCTACAGTTAGTCCAGAACGCTGCTGCAAGATTACTAACTAGGTCCAGTAGATTCTGTCATATCACTCCTGTTTTGGCCTCCTTGCATTGGCTTCCTGTAAATTATAGAATTGATTTTAAAGTTCTTGTTCTTACTTACAAAGCCATTCATGAAGAGGCACCTTTTTATATTAGTGGCCTGCTCTCTTTACACCAGCCCACCAGGTCTCTCAGGTCTTCTCATCAGAATCTATTGGTAGTTCCTAGTACTAGGCTCAAAACCAAAGGCGATAGAGCCTTTGCTGCTGTTGCTCCCAGACTGTGGAACTCCTTGCCTTTTGACTTAGATCTGCACCTTCCATTGGTGTTTTAAGAAGCAACTAAAGACCCACCTTTTTAGCCTGGCTTTTTAACTATGTGCCGATTGTATTTTTATGTGCTTTTATTGTCTACTTTGTTTTACTGTTTTATGTGCTTGTGTTTTTATTTTGTTTTTTACCATGTTAAGCACTTTGTGACTCTGTCTGTGAAAGGTGCTCTATAAATAAACTTATTATTATTATTATTGCTGCACTCTTGGGGTAATTTTGGTCGGCCGGCCATTCCTGGGAAGGTTCACCACTATTCCATGTTTTCACCATTTGTGGATATTGGCTCTCACTGTGATTTGCTGGAATCCCAAAGCTTTAGAAATGGTTTTATAACCTTTTCCAGACTGATAGATCTCAATTACTTTGGTTCTCATTTGTTCCTGAATTTCTTTGGATCGCAACATAATGTCTAGCTTTTGAGGATCTTTTGGTTTACTTCACTTTGTCAGGCAGGTCCTATGTAAGTGATTTCTTGATTGAGATCAGGTGTGGCAGTAATCACGCCTGGGTGTGGCTAGCTTTCCAAAGATGTGATAAACCACAGTTAATTTATATTTTAATGGGGGGAAGGGGGGGCAATCACTTTTTCACACAGGGCCATGTAGGTTTGGATTTTTTTACCCTTAATAATAAACACCTTCATCTTCTTCCGCTTAATCCTTTTTGGGTTGCCGCATTTTGTATTTACTTGTGTTATCTTTGTCTAATATTTAAATTTGTTTCATGATCTGAACCATTTGTGTGACAAACATACAAAAAAATGAGAAACTGGGAAGGGGCAAACACTTTTTCACACCACTGTATGTGCCTTTTCAGTCTGTGTACTTTGCTACATTCTTGTGTTAACCTCACTTAATGTACCATGCCATTTGGACTTACTGTTGCTTTTTTCCCCATGCGTCTGGATTATTATTTCTTATAACTCCTGCCCAATGTGCAGTGTTTATTTTGTTATTGATAAATAATGGTTTACCAGATTCGTCTGGTGATTGGGTCCTCTTCTTTGCCCCGAAAGGGCAAACATGCCAGAAGAACGCAGCCAGTAATGGACCCAGCGGATGAGTCTGGTAGGATCAGGACGCCAGCATATCGGGGCTCAGCAAGCAGAGGGAGGTTGGCAGCCAGTGGTACCAGCGTGGATGAGCTTTGGGCAGCCCAGTTTATCCAAGACTTTGTCTTGGAAGCTCACGCCTCCCACATTCCGGAGGAAGTCCGGAGAGCCTGGACGCAGCGACTGGGATAATGGAGGCACATCCTGGTCTGCGGAATTACCCTGAGCTGGCGGGACTACTGACCACTGTCTCCAACCTCCATAGGACATATAGCCGGCTGGTGGGGAATTTAATTCAGACACCGGAGTTTGTGCCGACAACACAGTGTCCCCTTACTCCAGCCTCCTCTTCTACTCGCCACTCACCAGCCTCACGGCCACACAATAGGCAAGAGAGGGGTTTGTCTACAACACCGGAGAATGTACCGACAAATAAGCATTCCCTGACTCTGGCGCTTTCAGCTCCAGCCTTTTCCCCTCCTCCTGCTACAGCCCTGCAGAGCTCAGTTAAGCCAGCCCCCAGGACTGTTGTTACGCCAGTTCCTACGGCAGCTGCAGTGCCGGCTTCCACAACTACTGCACGGGGGCCCATGCCTGCCTCCTCATCTGCATGTACAACAGCTCCAGTGCCTGCTCCACGGCACCAACCAGCTCCAATGCCTGCTCCACGGCACAACCCAGCTCCAGTACCAGCTCCAGCTGCTCGTGATGTGCGTTTAACAGCTCCAGCCATCCCCGAGGTGCACACAACTGCTTCAGCCATTTCTTTACTTTTATCACATCAATGTTAGTTAAGTCTTGCCTAGCTCATGGTGACTGTGGTGACGCCTCACTCACCCCCAGCCTTTCTTCCCCGTTCAAGGTGGCTGTGTCAGGGAAGGAGTCACAGGAGGACCATGCTCTGCCATCCTCCAAGCTACATGTTCCACCTGACCTGCAAGAGTTCAGAAGACCTCCATCCGACATGCATGAGGTCAGGAGACCTCCAAGTCTTCACTTGGAGGTCATCACTGAATCTGGTGCACGTTGTTCTTTGCTGCGTTCTTGTGTTGACCTCACTTAATGTACCATGCTGTTTGGGCTTATTGTTGCTTTTTTCCCCACGCGTCTGGATTATTATTTCTTGTAACTCCTGCCCATATGCAGTGTTTATTTTGTCATTAATACATAATGGCTTACCAGATTTGCCTGGTGATTGTGTCCTCTCCTTTGCCCCGAAAGGGTAAACATGACACCACTAGGTCCAGCTTTGGATGTGTCTGCTTGTAGTGATATCTGAGATTTCTTAGCTTGCTTAAAAAGCCGAAAAAAAAGCCTATCCACCTTATTCCTGAGGGCGCTGCTGTAGAAATGATTATAGGTGCAACTTCTAGTTTCGGCTGAAGTAGTGTTAAGTCAGTCAGCAAGAGTGGAGTAGTGGGGCATTTAAAATAGCATTTTTAAGTGTTTCTAATTAATTTTAATGTATAGTCAACATACGTGTTTTGCAGTCAAGTGGCAGATAATTTCAGCACTTGTAGTTTTTGTATTTTTTATGTTTTTGCGTAGTTCTGGTAGTTGTTGCTGTGAGGCTACTCAAAAGCACAGCTAAATCTGTGGCTTCAACAGCAATGAGTAGATCATGCACCGAAAACTTTTTTTTTTTTTTGACTTATTTTGTACCCGTAGGTAGATTTGTTCTGCAGTCTGGTGACAAGCCACCAGCTGCCGGTCGCTGCGTGCGCAAGCGCCCCTTAACTCCCAAAACTAAAGGATTGTTCGTGTCATCAGTGGTACAGACACAACAGCACCAGGTATGTTTTCACTTGTATGAATGTCACAGATCTGACGTTTATATATGTCTGTCATCACCCGCAGCTCACGGGCTTCCACCTCAGCTGCGAGCACACCTGCTCCTCGTTAGGCTCAGCTATTTATTCCATCCTGCCCTGAGCTGCAGCCTGGAGCCGTCTGTCTCCCTGCGTAATCTACTCAACAACTTCCTTCTCATCAGGCCTGCTGATGACTCGTCTGACATGTAAGCTGTCATTATTGCCTTACCCTTTCCCGTTCAGACTTCCCCTGTGCACAGGTGGATTCCTTGGCGGCGGACTTGCTTCCCCTCGTCACGCTGCTCCTCCACTTCGCTGCATCATCCCGGACGCACAGCAGGACGCTGTCTCCCAGGCTTGGGACTTGCCACACCAGCCACCGCGCCGCTACAAGTAAGCACAGTTCATCTTCACTCTCCCGTGTGGTTGCCCAGCTAATCCCTGCTCTCCTCTCTTATAGGGTTGCCTGGCCGAACGGTGAACTGCTCTGTCCTGACTGCATCCTCCACCCACATTACACTCATATCTCTCATACACGCATCCACACACAAACATTGCTGTAAATAAAGCTTTCAAATCTGTCTGAGCCTGCGTGCGTGTTTCCTGGGCCAAATAATATGTCAGTACGGCTCCAGCAAAGTGGCCCAGCGGACAGCGGGCTCGCACGCCGTTTTACCACCCTCAAGGCTCGGGTAGATTTGATAGCTCATCAGCAGCAGGTGATTTTGAACCAACTAACCTCAATTACTAATCGGTTGGACTGCCTGGACCCTCCGCGGCCTTTCCCTCCAGGTCCTCTTGGCGGTGCGGCTCCGGGTGCTTCCACGACTGGCCAGCCTAGCTCAGGAGCGCCTACCCGTCTCACACCTAGCCCAACTCCTGCTCGCTTCAGTGGGAAACTCGGTGGAGCGAAGGGGTTTGTCCTGCAGTGTGAGTCGGTGTTTCTGCGCGTTCCCGGGGATTTTCCCTCAGACCATAGCCGAATCGAGTACATGGCTAACCTTCTCGAGGGACGAGCGTTAGCTTGGGCTTACGCTGTAATGACGAAGCCCAGCTACGCAAACCTCTCGTATGACCGGTTCGTGCGGGACTTTCTAGAAGTCTTTGATCATTCCCGACTCGACAGCGTCCTCGCGGACCGGCTCCTCAGTCTCCAACAGGGAGCCCGGTCCGCGGCGGAATACGCGGTCGACTTCCGGGTGGCAGCGGAGGAGGTGGGCTGGGGAGAGGCTTCTCTCTGCAGCATTTTCCTCCGTAGCCTCAATTCTGGTCTGAGGGATGAACTAGCTGGTCGGGATCTCCCAGGGCGACTCTCTGAGCTGATCTCGCTCACGATTAGCCTGGACAACAGGCTGCATGAGTGGGCTGCGGAGCGGAAGTCTGTCAGCCGCTCACGCGGAGCTTCCCTCCGTCCAGCTCAGTTGCGCCCCCTGGCGTTACCAGCTCCGGAGTCCGCCGATGAACCAGAGGACATGGCCATCGGGCGCACTAGGCTCCCTCTAGCAGAGAGACAACGCCGGCGGGAACGGGGTCTCTGCATGTACTGCGGAGATGACCGGCATCCCGTGGAGCTGTGCCCGGTGAAGCCAAAGAGGGGAAGTCCGCGAGTTACAATAGGGGGCCTCGTGGACTCTAACCGATCCAATCCCCTATCTTCTTGCACATTGCCCATACGTTTCTGCCACAACTCCACTGGGCATTCCACTCACGCACTGGTGGATTCCGGGGCAGAGCAGAACTTTATTTCTAAGAGCCTGGCAACCCGTTTGGGCATACCCTGCCAACTGCTGCCTAACCCCCTGAACTTGGTGACGCTCTCACGCTCTTCTCTGGGCACAGTTACATACCGCACTAAGCCAGTCCCCATCATCGTCTCCGGCAACCACTGGGAGGATCTGACCCTCTACATCCTGCTCTCCTTGTCGGACCGTGTCATTCTGGGTTACCCCTGGCTGCGGCTGCATAACCCTGTCCTGGATTGGAGAACCGGCAGCATCCTGTCCTGGAGCACCTTCTGCATGGGCACCTGCCTCCAGTCGGCAGCCTGTGCTACATCTGCCCCTCTGCCGGCCCCGGTCTCTGAGCCCCCGGACCTGACCCTGGTGCCGCAGGAGTTCCATGACTTGGGGGCAGCTTTCAGTAAGTCCAGAGCCTTGTCCCTTTCGCCACATTGACCCTACGACTGTGCAATTAACATCCACCTGGGGGCGCCCCTGCCATCTGGTCGCCTATACAGTCTCTCTGCACCGGAACGCGAGGCGATGGATACTTACATAAAGGAGTCACTCAGCGCTGGGATCATCTGCCCCTCCTCATTCCCGCTTGGCGCGGGTTTCTTCTTCGTGGGTAAGAAGGATGGGTCCCTACGTCCCTGTATTGACTTCAGAGCTTTAAACGATTAAGGACCGTTACACCCTGCCGCTCATGGACACCGCTTTCCATCCCTCCAGGGGGCGACCTGGTTCACCAAGCTCGACCTCTGCAGTGCCTACCATCTCGTTAGGATCCGGGAGGGGGACGAGTGGAAGACGACCTTTAGGACACCCAGCGGCCACTTCGAGTATCTCGTGATGCCGTTCGGGCTCACCAACGCACCTGCCGTTTTCCAACGCCTTATAAACGACGTTCTGCGGGACTTCCTGAGAGTGTTGGTCTTCGTCTATCTCGACGACATTCTCATCTTCTCCAGACCACGCGAGGAGCACCAGGCCCATGTGAGGTGGGTCCTGCAATGTCTGTTGGAGAATCGTTTGTTCATGAAGGCAGAGAAGTGTGAATTCTACGCCCAGACCACCTCCTTCCTGGGGTTCGTGATCTCCCACAATCAGATCCTCCCCGACCCCGCTAAGGTTAAAGCGGTGGTCGAGTGGCCCACGCTGACCTCAAGGAAGCAGGTGCAGCAATTCATCGGGTTCGCTAATTTCTACCGGCGCTTTGTCCCCAACTACAGTGCCATCGTCTCCCCCTTGACCCGCCTCACGTCATCTAAGGTGCCTTTTCAGTGGTCTGAGGAAGCGGCTACCGCCTTTAAGACTCTCCAGGCGGAGTTCTCGTCCTCCCGGGTCCTGACCCAGGTCGATCCCGCTCTTCAGTGTCTGGTGGAGGTCGACGCGTCCGATACGGGGGTGGGAGCGGTGTTGTCCCAGCGATCACCGGTGGATGGCATTAAGCGGCTCTGCGCCTTCTTCTCCAGGAAGCTATCGGCGGCAGAGCGAAATTATGACGTCGGCGACAGGGAGCTCCTCGCGGTCAAACTCGCCTTACAGGAGTGGCGTCACTGGTTAGAGGAGGCAGCCCAGCCTTTTGTGGTCTGGACGGACCATAAGAACCTCGAGTACCTGAGGTCAGCGAGGCGCCTGAATGCCCGCCAGGCGCGCTGGTCCCTATTCTTTACTCGCTTTAACTTTACCATCACGTACCATCCAGGCTCGAAGAATGGGTTGCCCGACGCCCTGTCCAGACAATTCGCCCCAGAGGGTCCAGAGAAGTCCGAGCATACCATCCTGCCCGATTCGTGCGTCGTGGGGGCGATTGCATGGTCCATCAAGGACAAGATTCTGAAGGCTCAGGAGGCGGAGCCGGATCCCGGCGGGGGGCCAGAGAGGAGACTGTATGTTCCTTCGGCGGTTCAGGGTGAAGTGATCCACTGGGCCCACACCTCCAAACTCTCCTGTCACCCAGGCATCACCCGCTTGGTGAGTTGGCTGCAGCGCTCGTTTTGGTGGCCGGGTCTTCAGAAGGATGTTACCAACTATGTCCGGGCCTGTCCCCAGTGCGCCACCGGCAAGTCTCCGAACTCTCCACCTGCGGGCCTACTCCAGCCCCTGCCGGTTCCGGGCAGGCCCTGGTCTCACATCGCACTTGACTTTGTCACTGGACTTCCTGTCTCTAACACCTATGACATGGTCCTGACCATTGTGGACAGGTTCTCCAAGGCCGCTCATTTTGTGCCTCTTCAGGGTCTCCCTTCGGCGCGTGAGACGGCCGATCTCCTGGTCCAGCATGTCGTCAGGCTGCATGGAATTCCGCTGGACGTGGTCTTGGACCGAGGTCCGCAGTTTGTCTTCCAGGTTTGGAGGAGCTTCTGCAGCGCCTTGGGGGCTGCTGTCAGTCTGTCTTCTGGTTATCACCCCCAGTCCAACGGGCAGTGTGAGCGCACGAACCAGGAGTTGGAGGCCGCCTTGCGCTGCGTGACATCGTCCAACCCTTCGTCTTGGAGCTCCTACCTGACCTGGGTGGAGTACGCCCATAACTCGGCCCGGTCCACTGCTACTGGGGTGTCACCTTTCCGAGCGTTCTTGGGGTACGACCCCCCTGTTTTCCCTGAGCAGGAGGGTGAGCTGGCTGTTCCTTCAATCCAGGTGCACATCAGGCGCTGCCGGAGCGTGTGGACCAAGACCAGAGACGCGCTTTTACGCACAGCGGTGCGCAACAGCTCCACCGCCAATCACCACAGAAGGCCGGCTCCTGCCTACCAGGTGGGTCAGCGGGTTTGGCTCTCCTCCCAGGACATCAGCCTAAAAGGTGAGAAGAAGAAGCTGGCACCGAGGTTCCTCGGCCCCTTCACCATATCCAAGATTATCAACCCGGTGGCTGTGCGTTTGGCCCTCCCCCCCTCCCTCCGTGTGTGTCCCACCTTCCACGTCTCTAAGATCAAACCTGTCCTTTCCAATTCACTCTGCCCTCCCCCTAGGTCTCCTCCTGCGCCTAGAATGATCGACGGTGACCCGGTGTGGGGTGTTACCGCCATCCTGGACTCCCGGCGTCGGGGTCGTGGGCTGCAATATCTGGTGGATTGGGAAGGTTATGGTCCGGAGTGGAGATCTTGGGTGCGCTCTTCGTGGGTGTTGGATCCTGACCTCATCGCGGAGTTCCATCGGACACACCCAGGGAGGCCAGCGCCAGGAGGCGCTGGTGGGGGGGTAGTACTGTCATCACCCGCAGCTCACGGGCTTCCACCTCAGCTGCACGCACACCTGCTCCTCGTTAGGCTCAGTTATTTATTCCATCCTGCCCTGAGCTGCGGCCTGGAGCCGTCTGTCTCCCTGCGTAATCTACTCAGCAACTTCCTTCTCATCAGGCCTGCTGATGACTCGTCTGACACGTAAGCTGTCATTATTGCCTTACCCTTTCCCGTTCAGACTTCCCCTGTGCACAGGTGGATTCCTTGGTGGCGGACTCGCTTCCCCCCGTCACGCTGCTCCTCCACTTCGCTGCATCATCCCGGACGCACAGCAGGACGCTGTCTCCCAGGCTTGGGACTTGCCACGCCAGCCACCGCGCCGCTACAATTAAGCACAGTTCATCTTCACTCTCCCGTGTGGTTGCCCAGCTAATCCCTGCTCTCCTCTCTTATAGGGTTGCCTGGCCGAATGGCGAACTGCTCTGTCCTGAATGCATCCTCCACCCACATCACACTCATATCTCTCATATTATTTATTTATTTAGTGAATGCAAAGTCCTTAAGCCAAGCAGTTGCCTCCTGGTTTGCTGTATGGAGGGTGTGTAATCCTCCTTCCAGTCTTTGGAGCGGGCAAGCCTCTATGATGTGTTCCATAGTTTGCTCCTCTCCACATGCGCACAGTGGGCTAGGGCTACTGCCCCATCTGTGAAGGCTGGCCAAGCAGGGGCCATGTCCAGTCCTGAAGCGATTGAGTGTAGGACCACTGTCTCCTTGGGAGGTTGGTGCCCGGGACCTGTTGGTTGGGGTTTATCACCAGCTGTTTGTTTGGGACCTCCTTGGTCTCCCATTCCTCTTGCCAAGCTGTCTGGATGGTAAAGTCAGCTGGGGGAGGGTTTTTCCAAATCGGCCGTCTGGATGAAAGTCGGGGCAGTGGGTGGGGTGTAGATATCTGCATGGATTGGTAAGTGAGGAAAATCTTTAACTTTTTGGAGCATCCTTTGAGTTAATGCTGCTCGCCGGATGTGTGGAGGGGCTATGTTTGACAGTACAGAGAGCCAGGGGAGTGGTGTTGAGCGGATTGTTCCAGTTATAGTTCTCATGGTTGAGTTGAGCTGGGTGTCTACATGGTGTGTGTAAGATGACCTGGACCAGACAGGGGCACAATATTCTGCTACAGAGTATGAGAGGGCCAGTGCTGAGGTGCGCAGGGTGGAGACTGCCGCCCCCCATTTTGCACCAGCGAGCTTGCAGAGCAGGTTGTTTCGTACTTTCACCTTAGCAGCCGTCCCCTTTAGATGTTCCTTGAAGGATAAGGTCCTATCAAGGGTCACTCCAAGATAAGTTGGATTTGGGGCATGCTTAAGCTTGAGTCCGCTCAGGTGGATGTTTAGTTCTCTGGCAGCTTTTGCATTGTGGAGATGAAATACACTGGAGACGGTTTTTGCTGGGCTTGGTTTTAGGCACCAGATTTTGCAGAACTGGTCCAGTTTAGCAAGATCTTCCGTGAGCACCCGTTCCAGTGGTTCAAAGTCTGGTGCTTGGAATGCCAAACAGATGTCGTCTGCATAGATGAATTTGCGGGATTTTGTAGTAGGCAGGTCGTTTATGTAGAGGTTGAACAGAGTTGGAGCTAGAACTGAGCCTTGTGGGAGTCCGTTTTTCTGCATTCTCCATGCACTTGTGTTCTGACTGAGGTGGACTCTGAACCTTCGGTTGGTCAGCAGGGTTTTTATAATTGCTATTGCCCAAGCAGGGATCGCCTTTATAAGTTTCAGGAGGAGGCCTTTGTGCCAGACCGTATCATAGGCGGCTGTAAGATCGAGAAACACAGCCCCTGTCTTCAGTCTGCTCTCGAAGCCATTTTCAATGAAGGTGGTTAGGGCTATCTCTCATACAGGGTGGTTAGGGTGGTTATCTCTCATACACGCATCCACACACAAACATTGCTGTAAATAAAGCTTTCAAATCTGTCTGAGCCTGCGTGCGTGTTTCCTGGGCCGAATAATATGTCAATGTCACCAGATGCAAGGCTGCATGAAGTAAAATAATTTTTAAAAAAAAACAGTAACAGGTTGCTTCCTAAGGCTTAACAGTTTAAGAAAGATATCAAATAGGTTTTTGGTTTTTTTTTTCATTTGTTGCACTGCATTGGAGCGATATGGACAGCAGCTTCAGCATGCATTAATTTTGAAATTATCACAAAATATAGATCAATAAAATTTTGAACAATTGTTAGAAAATGTCTGTACATGTTAAGTAACAAGTATTCACAGCATGACAGCAGCATGAGCATTTTAATGTCAGGGTAAAACAAACAGCAGCAGCTGCCTGTTTTACCCCGACATTAAAACACCCGGGTACGATGTTGTGGTTCTTTGTGGCTCTGACTAGATTCTACGTCTGCTCTGAGGTAAATTTGATTATGTCCAACATATTTTAACAAAATGCAACCGACTTTCTTGGGGTGGAAACATTAATATATCTCAGAGCTTTTATTTGTTTACAGCGTTAGCATCTTAGCAGCGGAGCTAACTAACGGAGCTACTGTCTGCAAGGCCACTTTTTAAGGTCATCTTCTCATCCCTCCATAGTCATGTGAAATGGTATGATTACTGTATATTGTAGACGCTGCAGCGGGGGCCAGGAAGTGCCAGAGAGACACGCTCTGCTTCTACCACCGCCGCTTTGGAGAGAACGCACGCAGATGTGTGCCACCGTGCCAATTCAAGCGTTCGGGAAACACCAAGGCCGGCAGTCAGTAGCAGCTGCGACCGCCGGTGAAGAGAACAAGCTGCTCTACGTGACGGACTCGTGCTCGGGGAGACGGTTCCTCGTAGACACCGGCTCCCAAAAGAGCCTCATCCTGCCGTCCTACGCCGACCGGCTAGCGGGAGCTAGCGGCCCCGAGCTGGTAGCCGTAAACGGCTCGAACATTAGGACTTTTGGTGAGAGAACACTGATTTTATCCCTAAACGGCCATATGTACGAGTGGACTTTTGTCATAGCGGCATTGAGTTTCCCAATCTTGGGAGCTGATTTTCTGTGTGCACACGGATGCACCCGTGTTGCACGGGTGCAACATGGTCAATGTTGCTAACAGACGCCTGGTTAATGCAATGTCTTTTGATTTTCCCCCCTGTACAGCTCGAAGGGCCGGGCCAACAACACTAGCCAACGTCACAGCTCCAGGCGGTAAGTTCCACACACTGTTCACTCAGTTCCCAGCACTCACGGTCCCGATGTTTTTGGCGGCCATCACTAAACACGGGGTGGAACACTTTATCACCACCACTGGGCCACCCGTTTTCGCACAACCTCGGCACCTGGACACAGCTAAACTGGCCATAGCGCGCGAGGAGTTTGCCAACTTGGAAAGGTTAGGCATCATCAGGCACTCAAACAGCCCATGGGCATCCCCGCTACATATGGTACCTAAGGCCGAGGGATCGTGGCGACCGTGCGGAGATTTCCGCAGGTTGAATAACGCCACAGCACACGACCGCTACCCGATTCCCCATATTCAGGATTTTTCCGTTCACCTCGCCGGGGCACGCATTTTTTCTAAAATAGACCTGGTCCGTGGTTACCACCAGGTCCTGGTGCACGCGGAGGACATACCCAAAACAGCGATAATAACTCCGTTTGGCTTGTTTGAGTTTTTATGCATGCCCTTCGGATTAAAAGACGCGGCACAGACATTCCAACGCATGATGGATGCGGTGTTGCGCGATCTGCCGTTTGTGTTTGTCTACCTGGATGATATCCTGGTGGCCAGCGCGTCCGAGGACGAACACGTAATCCACCTCAGGACGGTTTTCTGGAGGTTGGAATAGCACGGGTTAATAATCAACCCGGCAAAATGCCAGTTCGGCGTGACGGGGATTGACTTTTTGGGGCACCGCGTCTCATCGGAGGGAGCAATACCCTTGCGTGTGCGCCGTGGCGAATTTTCCCCGGCCTCAGACGGTCAGGGCGCTGCAAGAGTTTTTGGGGATGGTAAACTTTTATAACCGGTTCCTCCCCTGAGCAGCTCAGCTCATGCAGTCATTGTACACCGCGCTCAAGAAACAGAAACCGGCGGACAGAGTCGAATGGACTAGCATGGAGCAGGCATTCTCTGAGGTTAAAACAGCCCTGGCAAACACCGCACTGTTGGCGCATCCGGACCCAGCGGCCCGAATAGCGCTCACTACCGACGCCTTGGACGTGGCCATAGGGGCCGTCGTGGAGCAACGCGTCGCCGGTTCTTGGCAGCCACTCGCTTTTTTCAGCAGGGCTTTGCGCGACAGTGAGCCTAAATACAGCACGTTCGACAGAGAGTTGCTGGCTCTCCACCTGGCCACACGCCCCTTCCAGTTCTGGTTGGAAGGGCGCAGCTTCACTGCGTTCGTGGACCACAAGCCGCTAACGTTTGCGATGGCCAAGGTTTCGGAACCATGGTCGGGCTGGCAGCAGAGACAGCTGGCCACGATCTCGGAGTTTACGACCTATATTCAGCATGTGTCAGGTAAACTGATTGCGGTGGCGGACTGCCTCTCGTGCGCAATAGTGGCCCCAGTCTGCGTAGGATAGATTATACAGCCATGGCTGCAGAGCAGATTGGCGATGCGGACATGTGCGCGCTCCAGTCTGGACCAACAGGGTTAAGGCTGGAGAGCAGAGTACTGCAAGACGGCAGCCCCCCCCCAATCTGCAACGACTCCACGGGTCGCCCGCGCCCGGTGGTCCCAGTTGCTTGGTGCTGCCGAGTGTTTGAGTCAGTTCACACTCTGGCGCACCCAGGAGTGCGCGCGTCAGTCAAAATGGTGGGAGCGAAGTTCGTTTGGCCAGGCCTGCACAAACAAGTGAAAGAGTGGGCTGCAGCCTGCATAGCGTGCCAACAAGCCAAAGTGCACAGACACACGAAGGCCCCTTTGGAGCTGTTTTGTATACCGGCTAAGAGGTTCGACCATGTTCACGTGGACCTCGTGGGCCCCCTCCCACATTGCAGGGGTGCATGCACCTTCTGACAGTGGTGGACCACACCACACCCTGGCCAGAAGCAGTCCCGCTGCCGGCAAACGCGTCCACGGATGTGGCGCGCACTTTTTTGACAACATGGGTGGCACGTTTTGGCATCCTGTCGGACATCACGTCTGATAGGGGCCCTCAGTTTGTTTCTGACCTCTGGTCTGCGATGGCCTGTAGCCTGGGTGTCACAATTCATTGCACAACCACGTACAACCCACAGGCCAATGGGTTATGCGAGCGTTTCCATAGATCACTGAAAGCAGCGCTCAGGGCTTCGCTGACGGATGCAAATTGGGTAGACCGGTTGCCATGGGTTTTGTTAGGGTTGCATTCCGCACCAAAAGAGGATTTGGAGGCTTCCCCGGTGGAGCTTGTTTTTTCTCAGCCACTGCGGCTCCCCGGGGAATTTTTACCAGATAATCCCGCGCCAGACAACTGTCCGTCTCAGCGTTTGCAGCATAGCGCAGATACAGGCACGCTGCCGGACCTGGCCCACCACTGTTTTCCACGCGCTTTTGTGCCAAAAACTTTGAGGAACGCCGCGTTCGAGTTTGTCAGGCACGATGCCCACCGCCCCCCATTGCGCCCATCCTACGATGGCCTGTTCAGAGTGCTGGAACCAGGGGACAAACATTTTTTGTTAGACTTGGGGGGTCGTTGGGAGAAAATATGTATAGACAGACTTAAGCCCACCTTTGTGGTGGTGGATGAGCAAGTGATGTTGGCTCGGGCCCCTCGGCGTGGAAGACCCCCACGGAGAACTCCCCAGGTAAACAATTCATCAGAGCAGCCACATGGGCAAGTCGAATGTTCTCCCCCCCTCGCCATTGCCCACCCGCAGAGAGACACACCCCCAGGAGCCCCCCACTGGCACAGCAGTGCCGCGGAGGCGGAGACCCCCCGTTACAGCAGATACGGGAGGAGACTGAAACCCAAAGGACGTGAGGATTGAAACCCGGTCTGAGATTCTGGGGGCGGGTGCACACAGGTTGCTAGTCAATGTTGCTAACAGACGCCTGGTTAATGCAATGTCTTTTGATTTTCCCCCCTGTACAGCTCAAAGGGCCGGGCCAACAACACTAGCCAACGTCACAGCTCCAGGCGGTAAGTTCCACACACTGCTCATTCAGTTCCCAGCACTCACGGTCCCGATGTTTTTGGCGGCCATCACTAAACACAGGATGGAACACTTTATCACCACCACTGGGCCACCCGTTTTCGCACAACCTCGGCGCCTGGACACAGCTAAATTGGCCATAGCGCGCGAGGAGTTTGCCAACTTGGAAAGGTTAGGCATCATCAGGCACTCAAACAGCCCATGGGCATCCCCGCTATATATGGTATCTAAGGCCGAGGGATCATGGCGACCGTGCGGAGATTTCCGCAGGTTGAATAACGCCACAGCGCACGACCGCTACCTGATTCCCCATATTCAGGATTTTTCCATTCACCTCGCCGGAGCACGCATTTTTTCTAAAATAGACCTGGTCCGTGGTTACCACCAGGTCCTGGTGCACGCGGAGGACATACCCAAAACAGCGGTAATAACTCCGTTTGGCTTGTTTGAGTTTTTACGCATGCCCTTCGGATTAAAAGGCGCGGCACAGACATTCCAACGCATGATGGATGCGGTGTTGCGCGATCTGCCGTTTGTGTTTGTCTACCTGGATGATATCCTGGTGGCCAGCGCGTCCAAGGACGAACACGTAACCCACCTCAGGACGGTTTTCCGGAGGTTGGAATAGCACGGGTTAATAATCAACCCGGCAAAATGCCAGTTCGGCGTGATGGGGATTGACTTTTTGGGGCACCGCGTCTCACCGGAGGGAGCGATACCCTTGCGTGCGTGCCGTGGCGAATTTTCCCCGGCCTCAGACGGTCAGGGCGCTGCAAGAGTTTTTGGGGATGGTAAACTTTTATAACCGGTTCCTCCCCTGAGCAGCTCAGCTCATGCAGTTATTGTACACCGCGCTCAAGAAACAGAAACTGGCGGACAGAGTCGAATGGGCTGGCATGGAGCAGGCATTCTCTGAGGTTAAAACAGCCCTGGCAAAGACCACCCTATTGGCGCATCCGGACCCAGCGGCCCGGATAGCGCTCACTACCGACGACTCGGACATGGCCATAGGGGCCATCGTGGAGCAATGCGTCGCCGGTTCTTGGCAGCCGCTCGCTTTTTTCAGCAGGGCTTTGCGCGACAGTGAGCCTATATACAGCACGTTCGACAGAGAGTTGCTGGCTCTCCACCTGGCCATACGCCACTTCCAGTTCTGGCTGGAAGGGCGCAGCTTCACTGCATTCGTGGACCACAAGCCATTAACGTTTGCGATGGCCAAGGTTTCGGAACCATGGTCGGGCCAGCAGCAGAGACAGCTGGCCGCGATCTCGGAGTTTACGACCGATATTCAGCATGTGTCAGGTAAACTGAATGTGGTGGCGGACTGCCTCTCATGCGCAGTAGTGGCCCCAGTCTGCGTAGGATAGATTATACAGCCATGGTTGCAGAGCAGATTGGCGATGCGGACGTGTGCGCGCTCCAGTCTGGACCAACAGGGTTAAGGCTGGAGAGCAGAGTACTGCAAGACGGCAGCCCCCCCCAATCTGCGACGACTCCACGGGTCGCCCGCGCCCGGTGGTCCCAGTTTCTTGGCGCCGCCGAGTGTTTGAGTCAGTTCACACTCTGGTGCACCCAGGAGTGCGCGCATCAGTCAAAATGGTGGGAGTGAAGTTCGTTTGGCCAGGCCTGCACAAACAAGTGAAAGAGTGGGCTGCAGCCTGCGTAGCGTGCCAACGAGCCAAAGTGCACAGACACACGAAGGTCCCTTTGGAGCTGTTTCGTATACCGGCTAAGAGGTTCGACCATGTTCACGTGGACCTCGTGGGCCCCCTCCTGCCATCGCAGGGGTGCATGCACCTTCTGACAGTGGTGGACCGCACCACACCTTGGTCAGAAGCAGTCATCATCAGTCAGAAGCAGTCAGCATTCAGCTGTCAGAAGCAGTCAGCATCCACGGACGTGGCGCGCGCTTTTTTGACAACATGGGTGGCACGTTTTGGCATCCCGTCGGACATCACATCTCATAGGGGCCCTCAGTTTATTTCCGACCTCTGGTCTGTGATGGCCCGTAGCCTGGGTGTCACAATTCATTGCACAACCACGTACAACCCACAGGCCAATGGGTTATGCAAGCGTTTCCATTGGTCACTGAAAACAGCGCTCAGGGCTTCGCTGACGGATGCAAATTGGGTAGACCGGTTGCCGTGGGCTTTGTTAGGGTTGCATTCTGCACCAAAAGAGGATTTGGAGGCTTCCCCGGCGGAGCTTGTTTTTTCTCAGCCACTGTGGCTCCCCGGGGAATTTTTACCAGATAATCCCGCGCCGGACAACTGTCCGTCTCAGCGTTTGCAGCATAGCGCAGATACAGGCACACTGCCGGGCCCGGCCCACCACTGTTTTCCACGCGCTTTTGTGCCAAAAACTTTGAAGAACACGGCGTTCGTGTTTGTCAGGCACGATGCCCACCGCCCCCCATTGCGCCCACCCTACGATGGCCTGTTCAGAGTGCTGGAACCAGGGGACATTTTTTGTTAGACTTGGGGATCGTTGGGAGAAAATATGTATGTATGTATCGGCGTGGAAGACCCCCACGGAGAACTCCCCAGGTAAACAATTCATCAGAGCAGCCACATGGACAAGTCGAATGTCCCCCCCCCCTCGCCATTGCCCACCCGCAGACAGACACACCCCCAGGAGCCCCCCACTGGCACAGCAGCACCGCGGAGGCGGAGAACCCCCGTTACAGCAGATACGGGAGGAGACTGAAACCAAAAGGACGTGAGGATTGAAACCCGGTCTGAGATTCGGGGGGGGTGGGGGTGTAGACGCTGGGATAATCATCTCAGACTGGATGCAGAGGGTAAACAGATGAGGGCAATAGGCACTGAGATGGGAAAGATTATGGTGATGTAGCAGGAAGGAGTAGCTGTGGGACAGTGGGGGGAGAATGGTTGAATGTATTGTGATATGAGATTTCATGCAGATGGGAGATGGAGGGATGATATAAAAGGAGAGACCCTGGTGTATTGTGGAAATGCTTTTCTGTGTATGACTGAAGGAGAGTGAATAAAGTCGTCTGCTGCGCAAGTCTGGTCTTCTTATTGCACTCTCCACAATATTACTCTTTTTGAGGTGCAAAAGGCCCTGTTCCCGCATTTGTGATGCTGAAGTCATTATTTTTTAACAAGGAAAAGTGTCCCATTTCAATGGCAACCCCACTTTCTAAACTAGTACCGGAAGTTGTGCCCATAATTCACACAAGGCATCATGGGGGCTAGGATTAAGGTGGATAAAAATGATGTAATCTTAGGTCAAATTAGCTTTGATACAACATTGCACATACCTGCTTGTTGTTATGTTATGAATAGTATGTCTGTTCTTTCTTACTTTTCTCCCCCCCGCCCCAACTAGTCGTGGGAGAAGACTGTCCCTCCCTGAGCCTGGTTCTGCTGGAGGTTTCTTCCTATAAGGGAGTTTTTCCTTCCCACTGTCACCTAGTGCTTGCTCATAGGGGATCATTTGATCGTTGGGATTTTTCTCTGAATTATTTATGATTTGTGCTTATGTATCTAGCACTTTAAGATGACTTTTGTTGTGACTAGGTGCTATGCAAATTAAGTTGAATTGAACTGAATAGGGAGCAGGTGGAATGAGAACCTGGAGAGGTGGAGGTATGCTCTAGAGAGAAGAGGAATGAAAGTCAGTAGAAGCAAGACAGAATACATGAGTGTGAATGAGAGGGAGGTAGGTTTAACAGTGAAGATGCAAGAAGTAGAGGTAGTGAGCCAAAAGAAGAAGAAGAGCATTTTGATGTTTTTTATGATAATCATGTGACCAAAAGATGCCTACAAAAACATCATTTGTCAATGATTGGGACATTTAACATCAAAACTCAAAAAGTTGATTAATGTTTTTGATGAAATTTTCAGCAGAGGTTGGAAATGGACCGAGAGCCAATTGATTGGATTTTCAGAGTGATCCAGATCCCTATTTGGTTTCAGGATAAAAAAATATATATATATATCTTCTTAAGTTGCAAATGAATGCAGGACCTTGTCAGATGTTCTGATGGTCTCGGCAGAGGGTACCCTATACTCACAGCTAACAGGCTGATAAGAGAAGATTATGAGGGAGAACAACGACTGCCTCTTGGGTGGTTTTCACTCTCAGAGGTGAGCAGAGGAGATAAGAATTCTAAAACCAAAAAAAGTAAAAGAATTAACCATTAGTGTACTTGTTAATGTGCTGACATCATTGTAGAAGATAAAATCACTGGTGCTCTCATGGAAACCTCCAAACACCAGCAGTTGCCTCTTAATTACTCAAGTATAAGTAAGCGCAGTCTCTCAAAAAATTAGTTTAGGGTTTAATGTTTACTCCTCCATCCTCCCTGGCAAGGACAGAATGGAGCGCCCGCGAGGTTTGTGTCCTCCCCCCCCGAAAACCCCTTCACTGAGTTGAGTCAAACGAATGCAAAATGCATGGGTGGCAGTCTTGGCACCTTCATCCCCCTGTCTCTCTTTTGGTTTGGCCTTCCGACTGTGTGCCTCCCATTCCTCCTTGGGTGCCTCCAAGATCCTGCACGTACAGGTGCGGCAGCCAGTGGACTCCGGTCTCCGAGCTGACCGCGCCCTGCATGTGCTACAAGGTTCCGGAATACAGTAGCCTATTGTTTCCTCTGGCTTAAAGACCTTGGTGTGGTGGCAACATATTTTTCCGGGGGGGGGGGGGCAGAAAACACATGACACTATTGTAACCGGAATATGTTAATTTTTATACGATTTCTTTTTTTTAATTTTGCACAGTAACTTTGCATATGGAACTTACCATTTGAAATATTATACAACCGAGGCTTGAATATTGGAATATTGGGCCAGTTGGGGTCCCACCCAGACATCCTGTGTTTAGACTTTTTAGTGGTGTCATTCTCCTTCCTCTGCTCGCACCTGTCCTGAACCCTCTGCCTGAACACTTTCCTCTCCTTGGCTCCTCTCTTCTGTCTCATCTTGCCCTGTCTGAATTCTGTAATTCAGGTTCTCTGTCTATGGTGGTATACAAACAAGTTACAAAATATCAAGTGTCATGTTTTGTCCTGCAGGATTTTTTGTCATGGTTTACATAAATGACAAAAATATGTGTATTTTTTGTATTTTTATTCTAGTGTTTCTTTTTTCCATTGAGAGAGTAGGGAAGGGAAAAACATTCATAATAGTAATTTACTCATGCATACTTTAATTTTATGATCAGAGGTGGGTATTGTTGCCAGAAATTCTACTCATGTAAAAGCAGTGCTTTGAAATTAGTAATTAAAAGTAGACACCCAAAAATTTCTAGTTAAGGGTACAAAGAGCACCCACTTAAAAACTTGAGTAATAACTTCAGTCTTGAAGGTTTGAGATTTTTCTCCAAAATTTAAAACAATTTTCTTATAGTTTTCTGTCATGTTCGGGGTTGTTTTCAACCCCGTCCATGACCTGTGGCTGTAGGTTTTGATTATTGCTTATTAATTCCAGCTGGCAGATTGAGCCTTGCTCTCTGCCAGTCCTACAGCCACACCTCCTCCTCTCACCAGACATTCACCGGCTGTATGGTTTCACCATATGCACACACACACACACACACACACACACACACACACACACACACACACACACACACACACACATAGTTCCAATCAGTCACGCACCTGCTTGCCACACGGCTGTGTCCACTTGCCTTCGTTAGTGTATTGTGTACTTATAGGGAAGCAGTGTGATCAGTCAGTGTGGCAGCTTAAGTCAACATTGGACTTCCTGGCTTGCGACTGTTGGGTCGGAAAATGGAAAGGGGCATTCATAACAGTAGGTCGCAGCCAAGCAGGTGCCAGTCACAGTGAGTTTGTTTTTTGGCTCTAATTTTTTTCTTTTTTCAGGTGCCAGCATTTTTTGGGATTTATGGTGTCTTTGGGCAGGTGGTATCCTATGAGCCTGGGTTTTGAGCTCTGCCAGGTTCTTATGGAGACAGATGACCTCCTGGCCATATCCCTTCAATATTCCACACCCAAAGATGCATTTTGGTACCTGGATCTTGTGGAGACGGCTGTGAAGCGTCATCCTCGCCTTGCTGAGCATGCTGAGGGCAGGGAGAGAATATCTGAGTTACTGGCGCTTCAGCAAAAAAAAATGTGAGTTGGCAAGGAAGTCTGTCAGGAAGGCTAAACCGGGGCCGACAGCGAAGCACTCCCATTCCTCGGTTCGTCACAAGGTTCCTGCTACGGCTCCAGCTCTGGTGTCTCCATCAGCAAAAAGCCGTCTCCCAGCATGCCATAGGAGGAGGGCAGCTGGGGTTCCCAGCAAAGATGAACAGTGGGCAGCTGAATTCATCAGGGGCCATGTGGCTGAAGCGCTCTCTTCCTGCAACCCGGACAAGGTTCTAAAGAGTGTTGTGGCAGCTGTTAGGATTGTGGAGGCACATCCCGGTCTGAATAATTATCCTGAGTTCGCTGAGCTGCTAGCCACCATCTCCGCGCAGCAGCGACATTTTCCTGATTTGACGATTGGTTTCTTCTCTTCGCCACCGCCCGGCGCAGAGCCCTTCTCCTCCCCATGGCACGGCTTTCTCGAAGCGGAAGCAGGAGAATCACCGGGTCAACACGCGGCAAGGCTCCCATTTGGATCCAGCTACGGGTTGCCAGAAAAAATTCTTTGTCTCCCAGCCAGCTGTTTTTTTCTTCGCCACTGCAGAGAGATAGGACAGCAGCTTCAGCCTCTGGGTCTTCTTTGTCAGCTGTTTTGCTAGCTCCCCTTTCCCGGATTGCCTTGGCTGCTCCTCCGTCCCCTACGGCGCTTCCTCCAGCTGCTGTAGGCCAAGTGGTTTCTTCTCCGGCTTCCCTCATTATCGATCCTCCAGGAGCGGCTCCTACTTGTCTTCCCGAGGGGCCCACCATCACCGTTACAACAGGAGAGGGAAGAATTGAGCCTGCTGCAGCAGTCACCACCGCACCCTAGGAAAACAGGCAAGTGTTTTTTTTCATTCTATAGCACAATGTGGTGAATTACCTTGATGATTCCTGGGAGTGAGGCTCAGGTTTTACAGTCCACTGAGCTCTCACTACCTGCTGCAGCCACAAACATATTACCTGCTTCCTCTGTGTCTCCTCCAATACCCTTTAAGTGTCCGCCAGTGCCAGGATCAAACCGCTGGACGGAGGAGGAGCCTGTGGCCCTGGTGAACCTGGTCCCTGCCCCACAGCCACGGGCTGGACAGAGGAGGAGGGCTGCCTGCCATTGGGAGTCTGAGCCAACGATGAAGCATCCCCAGGTCTCCCTTGAGCAGAGTTCAGTCCCAGCTGGTATTGGATCTCTGGTCACCACGCAGAGCGAGCCATCTGCATGGGTTGTGGCGCCAGGGGATCCGGGGACTGCCGAGACCATCATGCCTGCTGTTGGGACTGCCGCAGCAGAGTGAGAGTCAGACCTCCAGGAGACCAGGCCAGTTGGATCGCCATCCGGATTGACGGAGTCCTGGACGGTGGTGGAACTTGAGCTCAGGCAAGTACTCTCTTTTGTTTTCATTATTTCTGTATTGAAGAGATCTTGTCTGGCTCTTGCAGGGGAGAGCCGGGTGCTGCCGTCAGCAGCATCTGAGCTCGCCTCGCCGGGTTCCACTGCTGCCGGTGAACCTGTTCCTGTTCCTCTTGTTTTTGAGTCTTCTCTCAGGATCACAGAGGAACATCCATCTACACCAGAGATTTCTGTGGGTTCCGGTCTGCTGCCTGTGGTCTTCGTGAGTGCAGCTACGCCTCAGCCCAGGGCCACCGAGGGTGCAGCTACACCTTAGCCTGGGGCCACCGAGGGTGCAGCTACACCTCAACCCGGGGCCACCGAGGGTGCAGCTACTGAGCCTCAGTCCGGGGTCACCACGGGTGCTACGTTGGCCCAGCCGGGGTCCACCGTGGGTGCCACTAAGCTTCGGCCTGAGGTTGACGTGGGTGCTGCAGATTCGTCGCTGCTAGACGCTCGGGGCTTCTCTCCTCTCTCCACCACCAGACGCCATTGGAGTTCCCCTGCTCCAGTCCGGCTTCCTGCCACTGAGCCTCCCGGTGGGAAAGCCGCCTCCCAGTTCAACCCTCCGGTCCTGGTGGCTCAAGGATGCTGGCCCACTGCCCGAGCCTTCTGGGTTACTGAGGGGGTTTCGGGACTCTGGTAGGCCACCCGATGAACTCTTTCTTTCTGGTTGAGGTCTTTGGAAACCTGGTAGGCCACCCAACCTTTTCTCCCTGATAGTCGGGTGGAGCCAGGACTTTGGAAGGCCACCTGAATTGTCTCTTTGTTTATTATGTATATTCTGGTTTTCTTTGTATCCTTCTCTTTAATATGTGGTTATGGGTTTTGAGTTTGTCCCCATGACAGTGTCTCTCCCTCCAGGCCTGGATTCCCCCTCCGCCCTCCCGAGGCTGGTTTTGGTAGATTTTCTGGTTGGGGGGGGAGTCCTTTTTCTCCCTTGATGTTACCGTGGGATGCCTGCAATCAGTCCCTTAAAGAGGGGGCACTGTAGTGATCCCGAGTGCGGGTTTGTCCCGTGCTCGAGTCACTTATTACTTTCCACATTTTCTGTCTGTTATTTAGTCTTATTTATTATGGGGATTATTTGTGCTTTTATTTTGACAGCGCCGCGGCAGGACTTCCGGCTGTCAGCCTGCTCACGGCCTGTCACAGCTGAATGTGTTTAGTAGTTACTTTCAGTCTTAACCTGTTTGTAGTTTGAGTTTCTGTTGTACTATTTGAGATCACTAGCGAGTTCATTCCTCGCTGCGACCTCGCCCTACTCAGGCTGGAATCCCCAACCCTGGTTCCAGTCCTTTCTTCAGCGTCAAGTTTCGCCCTCACTATTTATATGCAAGTGACTGTATTGATTCTTTATTTGTTCAGTTATCACCCTTCGAGGTTGTGTGTATAGTGTGTGTGTTTTGCCCCTCGTGGCACGTTCTTTTGTTCCCTTTTCATTAATAAATAAGCAAAGTCACTGCTGGCGATTAGTGCCTCATTTATGCCCTGAAAGGGGCATTCATAACAGTAGGTCACGGCCAAGCAGGTGCCAGTCACAGTGAGTTTGTTTTTTGGCTCCAATTTTTTCTTTTTTCGGGTGCCGGCATTCTATTGCCCTGAAAGGGGCATTCATAACACTCCAGCGCTTAACCACACCTGTTAGCTAAGCGACTCTTCCATTATTGCTCCCGTTGCCAGTGGGCTAAAACCATGATAAATGCCTTCACTGCTTACATACCTCTTCTGCATTTTTTCCACGTTTAAAGTACTTTAATAAGCTCATACTTCTCTTGGACAGTCGCACTAGTAGCGAGACACTCGTTAGAATGCTAGAATGCTCATGTGGGTGGGGCACTTTTGAACTCCACGCAGATGATGGACATGCACGTTGTTTGTGTTCACGCTTGCTGACCGTCATTTCTTCATTTTTTTTTCTTAAATTTATAGTTCCTCATAGAGTGGTGGGAAATTTTCAAGTGTAACGGGCCGCCACCAGGAAATGTTACCAAAGGAAACCCTGGTAGCCCCAGCGGTGGAAAACTCTGGGCGGCTACAGTCGGTGTCGCACAGTCCCCAGGAAGGGACACTGACTGTTAGTGTGGTCAGTGGTAGTTAGACCGTGCCTCTGTCCGCGGAGCCATGTTGGCTCCCCCCATTCCCCTGGGAGGGGGGGGGCTGAACTCAGGTGTTTAGTCATGCCCAGTGCGTAGCCTTATTGGTTATAACATTAACCAATCAGACTAAGCAGGAATGCTTACGAAGCTAGAAACGCTTTGTCCAAACTCACATTTTTTTTTTGGTGGGGGGGAAGCTTAACTGGACATTCACAGCAGAAAACACAGACTTGGGATTTGGGACTGATTTTGCTCTTGATATGTCTTGTAAGTCACAAACAACATGTTATAGACATGTTAACAACAGAAAAAAAATAGATTTTTAGCGGAGTGTCACTTTAAAAATATCAGACATACCATTAAAAAGCATTTGAATTGAAACTCAACGGAAATCCTCGTTAAACAAAAAGGTTTTCAACTGCCTTTTAAGAGTCCACAGAATCACCGAAATGTATCTGGAGTGGCACTCTATGCCAAATGCCGTCCACTGCCCTCCCTGTGTACAGAGACGTGTCTCCGTGGAAAATGAAGCCCCAAGAATACTTTATTATATGAAAGAGATGTCAATAGTTTTACTTTGGGACATAATTTGAGGTTGAGTAAGTTGAAAAAATTTGAAATATATGGGATCGTGATACTTGATATAGCAATATCATGATTATTGTTGAA
Organism: Pholidichthys leucotaenia; assembly: GCA_020510985.1. Taxonomy (NCBI): domain Eukaryota; kingdom Metazoa; phylum Chordata; class Actinopteri; order Cichliformes; family Pholidichthyidae; genus Pholidichthys; species Pholidichthys leucotaenia. The sequence goes on from CM035841.1 coordinate 341,431,267, forward strand.
TCGTGATAGGATCATATCGTGACCCAAGTATCACGATCCGAATCGAATTGCGAGGTCCCTCACGATTCCCACCCCTAGTCAATGCTGATGGTATTGCTAATGGTATTGCTAACATTAGCTGTTTCATAAGTCAGAATGCTAATGTTAGCACTAACATTAGCATTTACAAGAGTTGCCAACTTAGCAACTTAGTCACTATATTTAGCAAGTATTCAGACCCCTCTAGTGACTTTTTTTTTTTCCCAAAAAGTGACTGACAAATCTAGTGACTTTTTTTCTGGTGTTATAAGAGACTTTTGGAAACTCTGACATGAAAGCTCATCGTTTTTACTCTTCTCAACAAGCAGTGGGTACAGCGTGGGCCCCTCCCCGTCCCAAAGCATTGGCCCAGTCTTCAAGCAGCAGTCCCCCCAGCTGCAATCAGAGCAGGAGGTGTTGACCCCTCCGCATCCAGACTGCAAATCAATGGCACATGTGCAAAGCCGCTGTTGGCTGAATATGGATGTAAACATAAAATTCTCTTTAAAAAATCTAAGTAACTCTGCCAGAGTACCTCTTTTTGGTCACTTTTGCCAGTCCCAAGCCCAGTTATACAGTGGATATAAAAGGTCTACACACCGCTGTTCAAATGCCATGTTTTTGTGATGTAAAAAATGAGACCAAGATAAATCATTTCAAAACTTTTCCCACCATTAATGTGACCAATAACCTGTACAACCCAATTGAAAAACAAACTGAAATCTTTTAAGGGGAAAAATAAAAAATAAAAAACTTAAAATAACCTGGTTGCTTAAATATATACACCCTTAAAGTGCTCATGACAAGATTTTGACATTTTTTAGCATGTTGTATAAACCCAAAAGTCATTGTCGATGATCAATATAATAGTTACAAGCGCGCCTGCAAAACATAGTTATCATCAAAAACTGCAGCCGCTGACTGGACTGTGGTGCCGCCCACCAAATGAAGAAGGAAGCTGAAATGAAGTCAGCGAGAGAACAGACGCCGGTGTTGTTGACTGGAATGCCAGCAGCTTTGTAGCAGGCAGTTTCTCTGGTTTCTTGTTTTAGTTTTACGGCTATGCCTTCACGTTGTGTCGCAGGCTTAGATAAACAGCAGGCCGTGAAAGACCACATCACACGCTTCAGCTCCAACTGTTATAAGCCTCCTCGTGCGCTCCTCGTGCTGTGTGGAGTGGCTAATATGTCGTGATAGTATTGGCAACATTGGCTGGCTGACAACACAGCAGATGATGCACACAAAACATGGACAGCTGACTGTCAAAGAGAGAGGGGGAGTGGTCAGACCGGCAAATATTGGACAGCGCCCACCTGAAAGTGGGTCAAAATGGCTGCCCAACAACCACTGGCCAGAGCGGCGGCTACAGGCATGGAAAAGAAAAGGAACACAGACATAAAAACAACAAGAACTCAAAAGATAATACATAATAAACCCAATGCCTGAGCCACAGAGAACAGTCAGAACCGAGCCTACAGGATAACACGGGCTCGGTTCGTGACACAAACTGACTATATTTTATTCATTGCCACTAATTTGGACTTTTTCCTGTTATAATAATTAATTTAATATTTTTGATAGTTATAGTACATGTGTGCTATACCAGTTATGAGTATTGTTTTTCTTGTGACCAAACTCTTGAAAAAATGAGGACTGTCAGTTGCTTCTATTGCTTTTATTATTATTGTTGAAAATCACATGCCAGGTGATACAAGACAAAAGCAGTTAATAAACAATGATAACAAACAAAATTGCATTTTTTATGAGACATAATGTCATGGCGGCCTCTGGGCCGTCATTGGCATCATTATCTCCAGCTGCGCACAGATCCACAGGTGTTAATCAGCAGCTGTTAAAAGCCAGCGTTGCTGACAGCTCAGTACGGAGTCGTCTGTCCTCCTCGTCAGAGAAGGAACCAGAACTCCGCTCTCTGGCCTCGTCAAGGTATTCTCTTGTCTCGTCAGAAACTATCTCGTCAAGAACTGTTTTGTCAAAAACTGTCTCGTCAGAGTCTGTCTCGTCAGAAGCTGCCTCGTCAGGATCTGTCTCGTCAGGAACCTCTCTGGCCTCGTCAAGGACCTCTCCTGCCTCGCCTAGGACTTCTGTTCAAAGTCAAGCACGTAAGAGAGCTGTTTGTTACTCTACACCCAACCTCTATCCCTGTGCACAGGTGGACCCCCTTGGCGGCGGACCTGCGTCCCCAGCTGACGGGGTAACGCCAACACGCTCACGTAGCGGTTCACTACCACCACGACTACCGGTACGTCTTGCTCCACAAATCCCTGAACTGTTACTGTATCAGTTACAGGAGTACTGACCACCGTTACCGGTGGAGTTTGTGTCATCGTCATCTGTCGTGTCATCGTCACCACGTTCTGTGGAATCACTCACCTCGTCATCATCTGGATTGTTATGGTCACCACGCTCAGTGGAGTCACTCGTCTTGTCATCAGCTGGATTATCATCGTCACCACACCACACCGCACTACACACCCTTTCACTATAATAAAGATTATTGTTCACTAATTTACCCGTGTCAGTGTCTGTCTCCTGGGTCCCGAAACATGTCAGTACGACTCCGTCACGTTGACCCAGCGGACAGCTCACTGTCGCGCTTAATTAACACTCTTAGCGCCCGGGTAGATTTGCTAGCCCACCAGCAGACAGTAATCTTGAATCAGTTGACTCAAATTAATGGTCGGCTGGACCGTTTGGAGGGACACCAAACGTTTCCCCCGACCGCAAGTACTTCAACCCCTGCAGGCTTGGCGTCAGGACTAGCTAACACCGCCTCGTCCTCTCGCCTCACTCCTATTCCAACACCTGCCCGGTTCAGCGGAAAACTCGGGGAAGCTCGAGGATTCATTTTACAGTGTGAATCAGTTTTTCTGCGTGTGCCTGGGGATTTTTCCCTCGACTCTAGCCGGATAGGCTATGTCATAAATTTGCTGGCTGGTAGAGCCTTGGATTGGGCTTATTCGATCATGGCTAGACCTAGCTATTCTTTGCTTACCTACCAGGAGTTTGTGACTGAGTTTCTGTCCGTATTTGATCACACGGATAGGGGAGAGGTGTTGACAGAACGTTTTTTAAGCCTACAGCAGGGAAAGAGATCAGCTGCAGATTACGCCATTGACTTCCGGGTCTTAGCCGCAGAGATTGAGTGGGGGGAGCCATCTCTTTGTGGTATTTTTCTACGCAGCCTTAACGACGAGCTAAAGGATGAGTTAGCGGCACGGGATAAACCAGATAACTTGCACGATTTAATTGCTTTAGCAGTTAGTATCGATAGTAGGTTAAAGGAACGGGCGGCTGGTCGGCGAGTTACTTCCCGTCCGGTTAAACCCTGCCCTCGTGTCACTGACTCTTTTCCTCTCGTTTTACCCGCGTCAGAGAAGGCCCCGGATCAGGAAGCCATGATTGTTGGTCATTCTAAGGTGTCTGCAGCTGAGAAACAATGCCGTAGGGATCAAGGCCTGTGTTTTTATTGTGGGAAGGAGTCACATGAGGTTTCTGAATGTCCTAGTAAGTTAAAAGGGAAGGCCCGTGGATCGCAGTAGGGGGATTCACGGGCAAGAATACAGAGGAACCCTTACTTGTTGTCATTTACCCCTCAGACTCATTCATACTCACACAGAACACTCCACACTAGCGTTAGTCGATTCTGGAGCTGAGCAAAATTTCATTTCTAGAGACCTGGCAACCCGGATGGGCCTTAGTTGTCAGACTTTAGAACCCCCTGTCAGATTAATTACCCTGTCCAAGGCGTCGTTGACTACCATTAACCTTCAGACAGCGCCTGTGTCCGTTATTGTTTCAGGAAATCACAGGGAGGAGATTCAGTTCCTAGTGCTCCCCATTTCCTCTTCGCCCGTTATTCTGGGACATCCCTGGCTGCGCCTACATAACCCCACTATTGATTGGCAAACTGGGAGAATAACGGCATGGAGTACGTTCTGCCTTAGTGCCTGTCTCCAATCAGCGGCGCGCGCCCCATCCGTGAAAGTGCCTCTGCCCGATTCATCTCCACCGGATTTATCTAAGGTACCTGAGGTTTATCACGATTTGGGGCAAGTGTTCAGCAAATCTCGGGCGTTGTCTTTACCCCCCCATCGTCCGTATGACTGCGCCATTAATCTGAGGGCTGGGGCCCCACTACCTGCTAGCCGCCTTTACAGCCTGTCAGCCCCGGAGCGCGAGGCCATGGATACATACATTAAGGAATCCTTGGCCTCTGGTATCATCCGCCCGTCATCTTCGGCCGTGGGGGCCGGTTTTTTCTTTGTTGGTAAGAAGGACGGTTCACTACGCCCCTGTATTGACTTCCGGGGGCTGAATGAAATAACGGTCAAGGATAAATATACACTGCCCTTGATGAACACTGCGTTTGACTCCCTCCAGGGGGCATCATGGTTTACTAAACTGGACCTCAGGAATGCCTACCATCTAGTGCGCATTAGAGAAGGAGATGAGTGGAAGACGGCTTTTCGGACCCCCAGCGGTCATTTTGAGTACCTGGTAATGCCGTTTGGGTTGACTAACGCCCCAGCCGTTTTCCAGCGTTTGATTAACGATGTACTACGGGATTTTTTGAACTCATTTGTTTTCGTTTATCTTGATGATATCCTCATCTTCTCCCGCTCACTAGAGGAACATCGAGTGCATGTCCGTAGGGTATTACAGCGCCTCCTGGAGAACCAGTTGTTCGTCAAGGCCGAAAAGAGTGAGTTTCACACTGATCAGACCTCCTTCTTAGGATTTATTATTGCTCGTAACCAGGTGATTCCTGACCCTGCCAAGGTCAAGGCAGTGGTGGAATGGCCTGCACCCACCTCCAGAAAGCAGCTTCAAGGGTTCCTGGGGTTTGCTAATTTTTATAGGAGGTTCGTGCCTAACTTTGGTAATATTGCTCGTCCTTTGACTGCTCTCACCTCCCCTAAGATTTCATTCTGCTGGAGTAAGGAAGCAGCCGATGCTTTTGAGAAGCTCAAGAGGGAGTTCGCCTCGGCCCGAGTCCTTACCCAGGTGGACCCAAAGCTTCAGTGCTTGGTGGAGGTGGACGCGTCTGATGCGGGAGTTGGAGCAGTACTCTCCCAACGATCTCCTGTGGATGGTAAGATTCGCCCTTGTGCTTTTTTCTCTCATCGTCTTTCCCCTGCAGAGAGGAATTACAGCATCGGGGACAGGGAGTTACTGGCTGTGAAATTGGCCTTGGAGGAATGGAGACATTGGCTGGAGGGGGCCGCTCAGCCGTTCGGGGTTTGGACTGATCACCGTAATCTGGAGTACCTCAGGACGGCTAAGCGCCTGAATGCACGCCAGGCTCGCTGGTCCCTTTTCTTCGGCCGGTTTAATTTTACCATCACGTACCGGCCGGGAAGCAAGAACGGTAAGCCGGACGCTCTAACTCCCGGCAGTTTGACCCCCCCATCCTCCGAGGACCAGGAGACCCCTATCCTGCCGCCTTCCTGCGTCGTGGGCGCCCTGTCCTGGGGAATCTGCAAGACGGTTCGCCAGGCCCAGAAGACTGAGCCGGACCCTGGGGGGGGCCCCCGGGCCGCTTGTTTGTTCCACGCGCTGTCCGAGGCAAGGTGATTGAGTGGGGTCACGCTTCCAAGTTGGCTTGTCATCCTGGAGTGGGTCGGACTGTGGATCTCCTCCAAAGGACCTTCTGGTGGCCAGGGTTGCGGAAGGACGTTGTTGGCTATATCCGGGCCTGCCCTCAGTGCGCCACCGGGAAGACAACGTCATCTCCCTCGGCGGGCTTACTTCATCCGTTACCTGTTCCTTCACGCCCCTGGTCTCATGTAGCTATGGACTTTGTGACTGGGTTACCCACTTCAGATGACTACACCACAATGTTAACCATTGTTGACCGGTTCTCGAAGGCGGCCCATTTTGTGCCACTTCGGGGTCTGCCTTCGGCCCAGGAGACTGCGGACCTCCTGGTGCAACACGTGGTACGTCTTCATGGCATCCCTGCGGATATTGTGTCTGATCGAGGACCCCAGTTTGTATCTCAAGTTTGGAAGGCCTTCCAAGTGCACGGCACTTGGAGCCAAAGCCAGCCTCTCCTCTGGCTATCATCCCCAAAGTAATGGTCAGTGTGAGAGGGCTAATCAGGAGCTGGAGGCCGCCCTCCGTTGTGTCATCTCCTCCTGCTCATCCTCCTGGAGCAAGTTCCTGCCCTGGATTGAGTACGCTCACAACGCCACGATCTCCACGGCCACGGGCGTCTCCCCGTTTAAAGCCTCGTGTGGGTTTGATCCTCCGTTGTTTCCTAAGGAGGAGAAGGAGGTAGCGGTTCCTTCAGTCCAGGCACATATTAAGCACTGCCGGCGTGTGTGGCTCCTCGCTCGCCAAGCTTTGTTGAAGACCACTGAACGTAATATCCAGGTGGCCAACCGGCATAGGAGACCCGCCCCGGACTATAAGGTGGGTCAGAAGGTTTGGTTATCTACTCGGAATATTGGTGTGCCGGCTGAAAAGCGTAAGCTAACTAAACGCTTTATTGGTCCCTACACCATTAATCGGATTGTTAACCCTGTGTCTGTGCGCTTGTCTCTCCCCTCTTCGATGCGTATCTGCCCCACTTTTCATGTCTCCCAGGTCAAGCCGTACGTCTCTGACCCCCTGTGCCCTGCTCCCGCGGCACCCCCACCCCCAAGGATGATCGATGGCCATCCGGCCTGGGGGGTGACTGATCTTGGATGTTCGCAGGCGGGGTCGGGGCCTTCAGTATTTGGTGGACTGGGAGGGCTTTGGACCGGAGGATCGGTCTTGGATTCGCCCAGCGTTGATCTTGGATAAGCAGCTGATTCGCGACTTCCACCGGGTGAATCCAGGTAGGATTGGGCAGGTGCCTGGAGGCACTGCTAGAGGGGGGAGTACTGTCATGGCGGCCTCTGGGCCGTCATTGGCATCATTATCTCCAGCTGCGCACAGATCCACAGGTGTTAATCAGCAGCTGTTAAAAGCCAGCGTTGCTGACAGCTCAGTACGGAGTTGTCTGTCCTCCTCGTCAGAGAAAGAACCAGAACTCCGCTCTCTGGCCTCGTCAAGGTATTCTCTTGTCTCGTCAGAAACTATCTCATCAAGAACTGTTTTGTCAAAAACTGTCTCGTCAGAGTCTGTCTCGTCAGAAGCTGCCTCGTCAGGATCTGTCTCGTCAGGAACCTCTCTGGCCTCGTCAAGGACCTCTCCTGCCTCGCCTAGGACTTCTGTTCAAAGTCAAGCATGTAAGAGAGCTGTTTGTTACTCTACACCCAACCTCTATCCCTGTGCACAGGTGGACCCCCTTGGCGGCGGACCTGCGTCCCCAGCTGACGGGGTAACGCCAACACGCTCACGTAGCGGTTCACTACCACCACGACTACCGGTACGTCTTGCTCCACAAATCCCTGAACTGTTACTGTATCAGTTACAGGAGTACTGGCCACCGTTACCGGTGGAGTTTGTGTCATCGTCATCTGTTGTGTCATCGTCACCACGTTCTGTGGAATCACTCACCTCGTCATCATCTGGATTGTCATGGTCACCACGCTCAGTGGAGTCACTCGTCTTGTCATCAGCTGGATTATCATCGTCACCACATTCTGTGGAATCACTGGTCTTGTCATCAGCTGGTTTGTCATCGTCCCGGTCTGTGGTGTCACAGCCGGAGTCTCTGGAAGACCTGTCCTCGCCACAGTCACAGGTGGAAGCCTCAGCACGTTCACGGACGCCTTCACCTCCACGTTGCACGGCCGCTGGTTCTCAGCAGGACGTAACCTGTGCTTCTCCCAAGTAAGCCTCACTACTGATAGCCTGTCATTAGTGTGGGACAAAAGTAATTGTCTGTGCTTATATGTTCCAGGGTTGCCGGGTCTCCGTCCAGAGTGCTCAGCTCCAGTGACCAGGATACTATCCACGCTCTCACATTTGCACTACACACCCTTTCACTATAATAAAGATTATTGTTCACTAATTTACCCGTGTCAGTGTCTGTCTCCTGGGTCCCGAAACATGTCACATAAATAATAAGGAATACATTATTTTTGAAGATATTGCCATCAGTAACACAGAGAATAATTTTAATTTCTAAAGGGGTTTTACAGATAATTGAACTTTAAAATGATACATTATGGCCACAAGTATGCTCTAATTTAAAAAAAAAAAAATTATATTTGCAAAATTTAAAAAAAAATCTATCTCTTGTTCAAATACCCAGGATTGATACAGGATTGCATGCAACGTCCAAATGATGACAACAGCTATGAGATTTTCAGGTATAACGCTATAAATATTTAGTAAATTTATTTTCTTGTAAAAAGCACTGCGGCAGCACAGCAACTCACCCTTGGCCATGGGATCCCTGGTTCAATCCCAGCCCCTGACCAACAGTGATCTGTGTGGAATTTGTATGTTCTCCTCGTGTCTGTGTGGGTTTACTCTGGGAGCTCTCCAGTTTCCTCCCACAGGCCAAAAAACATGCAGGTTAGGTTAATTGGAGACTCTAAAAGTGGCAATAGTGTGAATGTGTGTGTGAATGGTAAAGGGATAGCGCCGTATTGTGGCTGCTTCATCCATCCAGGTGGATGCCCTCAATTTCCCCTCTGGGGATCAATAAAGTGTACGAAATCAAATCAAATCAAATCAAATCAAATTGACAACAGTCGTCGGCCTCCGTCGTTCTATGATGACCATGGAAGAGAATCCTAAACGTTGCAGCATGTCCCCCCTCTCCACGTCACTGATAAATCCAAAGGAACAGCAGGGCTGCTATAGTTTGGCACCAGCGCCGTCGCAGGAGCTGCCAGAACGATGTTGAGCACAACAGAGAACTGCCTTAGGGGCTCCGACTCCGGATTTTTCCTCAGGGTTGACTCCCGAAGCCTTTCCCGTGATCGGGTGTGCCGCAAGGCAGCGGAGGTTTGAAATCAGGGTTTACCTTCCCCTAGATGGGCTACCTTCCCAGGTTGACGAGCCACCATCTACCCGAAGCATCTGGTTTTAAGGCGCCAGAGATCCGCCCTCGCCCCTTCTCCTATTAGTAAAAGCAGTTCCGCCGGGCTTAGAGACTAAGCCACACAGGCAGGCTAGGAGTTGGACTTAGTTGTCAGAGGCGTTTCGAGACGCACGCCGTAAAGAGCATTTTATGAGCACTGGGAGCTTAACCCCAGTGCTGCTCCTGGCTATGACAACCTTGGAACCTGACAACAGTTGTGGTCAGATAAATATTTATTGAATGAAAAACAATACCATGAAAACATAAAGGTAGTTAGTCAGCATAAGTAAAACCAACATATTGTCCCTCTTGTATTGGAAAGGTCTTTCTGATCTTGTGAACGACACAGGCAGGTATTGGCACTTGGACTTTCTCACCAGTTTAGTGGTAGCACCATCGGATGAACTGTCTGTAAGCTGTATATTGCTTCCAATTGTTCCCATTATCAACATTCACATAATGTTTATAGGTGAAGTAGGCCACTTAACACCGCAGGGAAGTTGTGATGACCAGTGATACACTTTATAGCACCGTCCAGAATTTTCTGCTTCACCTTGTCCTGCTCCTGACAGCAAATACTCTCCTCCTCTGCTGTCATGCTCACACACAGACCACACTGGCACCTGCAAAAATAAAAAATAGTATCTTTTGATTTATTTATTTTTCTTGGGGGGGGCATTGACAGTTTCAGGTAGATCAGGGGTCACCAACCTTTTTGAAACCAAGAGCTACTTCATGGGTATCGAGTCATGTGAAGGGCACCAGCTTGACACACTCCTCTAAAATAACAAATTGTGTATATATATATATATATATACACACACACACACACACACACAAATAAATAATTATCAATAACTTAAGAGTGGGTAACAGACAAGATCAATATTCAACACTTTATTTTTATTAATCTCAGCAATTGTTCAGATGATCACTTCTACATTTCATTAAAAAAATGTCCAGTTTTCACCAGTCCCTTTTAACCATAAAAAACTAAACCCTTTTAATTCATGAACTATGTTGAACCATGTTTGAAAAAGTTATGCAACATTTAAGAAAAATCAACTTTCATATTAAATAAATCTTATCACATTTTTAACTGAACAAATCTGCTGCAATTCTGCTCAAAATCTGTTACATTTAATAAACACACTTTTGTGTGTTCTTCTTCACTGGAATTATATCCATACAGTTCTTGCCAACAATCATGCTGGAGTAATAACCAGTGCTGTCCTTTCATGAGAAGAAGCTAAACAAGCACTGAGAGTGTTTATATGCACGGTGGCGCAGTGGTTAGCACCGCGGCAGCACAGTTTACCCTCAGCCGGGGGATCGCGGGGATCGTGGGTTCGATCCCTGCCCCCGGTCAACAGTGATCTGCGTGGAGTTTGCATGTTCTCCCTGTGTTTGCGTGGGTTTCCTCCCACATGCCAAAAACATGCAGGTTAGGGAGTTAAGGGGCGCTTGCGACCGGCAGCTGGTGGCTTGTCACCGGACTGCAGAACAAATCTACCTACAGGTACAAAAAAAAAGAGTGGGCAGCAGTTTCATGACGCGTTGAAGTGCCGCTTCGCCGTCGCGTCGCAAATGAAACACAAGCAGCTTCCTTTCACGGTAGTAAAAAAGAACTCTTCCTCCCGCTCACTTTGAAAATGATAAATTTTCTGTCTTTTTTGGGGGGGCTAGGAAACAGCACTGCGTTCACCATCTTCACTGCCCGCTAGCTTACGCTCCAGCGCGAAGGTTTTGTCATGCGCACAATACTGACCTTTGAACTAGGTCAGAGTTCACCTTAACTTTACGTATAATAAACATATTTTCATTTTTTTTTTATTTTTAAGACATTGTCATTTTAAAATCTATATAAATGCAAGTGTGATTTTAAAAAATAGCGGCAGAAAAAATTACATCTTAGACGCAGCTCACTTGCGAGTTGTGCTATTTTTAGAACAGGCCTGCGGGCGACTCATGTGGTCCTTGCGGGCAACTTGGTGCCCACGGGCACCGCGTTGGTGACCCCTGAGGTAGATGTTTCAATTTTATTATAAATACACTGCTATGATTTTATTGAAAAATTGGGTTTAAATAAATTATATCTGTAACAAAAGCATACCACTCGGTGTTTCCCTGCCATGTGTTTGTCGTTGCTGCTGTGCTGGCCATGTGTGCCTCACCATCATCACTCTCTGAGTCTGACTCGCTAGGCACGATGTCCGCTTGGTACGGCTCTAACCTATACAGTCTGATGCCCCCAGATTCTTCATTGTCATCCCATTCTTCTGAACTATAATCATCTGAAGATTGGACAACATAAACCAATTCCAGACTACATGTGCTGGAACCATCGTCAATGTTTTCAACCGCTTCCATCCTGCGTGTACAATGGGCAGCCAAGCGCTGTGTTCTCCCACTGACATCACAACATGGCCGGGGGGTTTTCCAGCCACTGACACAATTGGTGACGTGGCGCTCTTGGAAATGTCGGACATTCACATGAAAACAAGCCTGTTTGACTTAGAACTGCATAGACCCACCTATTTCGTCATATTGAAATTATGTGTTGCAAAATTAGATGCAGTCAAAATCGTGTCATCAGCACTTTAAATTAATACTTTGTTGCAGCACCTTTGACTTTTATTACAGTACTCAGTCTTGTTGAGTAGGAGTCTATTGGCGTGGCACATCTTGATGCGGCAATATTTGCCCATTCTTCAATGCTGCAAATCTGTCAGATTGCGAGGGCATCTCCTGTGCACAGCCCTCCACAGATGTTTGATCGGATTCAGGTCTGGACTCTGGCTGGGCCTTTTCAAAACCTTAATCTTCTTCTGGTGAAGCCATTCTTTTGTTGATTTGGATGTGTGCTTTGGGTCATTGTCGTGCTGAAAGATGAAGTTCCTCTTCATCTTCAGCTTTCTAGCAAAAGCCTGAAGGTTTTGTGCCAACACTGACTGGTATTTGGAACTGTTCATAATTCCCTCCACTTTGACTAAGGCCCCAGTTCCAGCAAAAGAAAAACAGCCCCAAAGCATGATACTGCCACCACCATGCTTCACTGTAGGTATGGTGTTCTTTTGATGATGAGCAATGTTGTGTTTGTGCCAAATATACCTTTTGGAATTATGGCCATAAAGTTCAACTTTGGTTTCATCGAACCATGACACATTTTCCCACATGCGTTTGGAAGATTTCAAATGTGTTTTTTGGAAAATGTAGCCGGGCTTGGATGTTTTTCTTTGTAAGATAAGGCTTCCGTCTTGTCACCCTACCCCATAGCCCAGACATTTAAAGAAGATGGGAGATTGTTGTCACATGTACTAAATGTACTTGCCAGAAATTCCTGCAGCAACTTCAACGTTGCTTTCCGCCTCTTGGCAGTCTCCCTGACCAGCTTTCTTCTCGTCTTTTCATCAGTTTTGGAGGGACGTCCAGTTCTTGGTAATGTCACTGTTGTGCCATATTTTCTACACTTGATGATGACTGTCTTCATTGTGTTCCATGGTATGTTTAATGCCTTTGAAATTCTTTTGTACCTTTCTTCTGACTGATACCTTTGAATGACGAGATCCCTCTGATGCTTTGGAAGCTTTCTGCGGACCATGGCTTGTGCTGTAAGATGTGACTACAAAAATGTCAGGAAAAGCTTACTAGAACAGCTGAACTTTATTTGGGGTTAATCAGAGGAACTTTAAATGGTGGCAGGTGTGTGCTGACTCCCATTTAACATGAGTTTGAATGTGATTGGTTAATTCTGAACACAGCTACATCCCCAGTTAGAAGAGGGTGTGCATATTTATGCAACCAGGTTATTGTAAGTTTTTTATTTTTCCCCATAAACAATTTCAGCTTGTTTTTCAGTTGGGTTGTACAGGTTATAGGTCACATTAATGGGGGATAATGTTTTGAAATGATTTATCTTGGTCTCATTTTTTTTACATCACAAAAACCTGGCATTTGAACAGGGGTGTGGACTTTTTATATCCACTGTAGGAGGGGGGTTGGAATTGTGATAATTAAAAAAAACAAACAAGAAGTGGCAGAAGTTCATTTGTAATTGTAAACATATTTAGGGTGTTTTTTTACTACCTTTCTGTCTTTTCCACAATATTATTCTTCTCTCCTACAGCATCCATTACAATTACATAGAGAGAGCCAATTATGCAAATTCGTTGATGACATCATTTAGCAACTTCTAGTAACTTTTAGAACAGCCAATAGCTACTCTCCTCACTGAGGAGTTGGCAACACTGGCATTTACACTAACATTAGCGTGCTTAGTATTTGTGGTGTGCAGTGTTGGGAGTAACGCGTTACTGTAACGCCACTACTTTGCAGTAACGTGCTGTGTAACAAAATTACTATTTAAAAATTCAGTAATGCATTACAGTTATTGAAATTTGATCAGATGCGTTACTCATGTTACTCATGAGTAACATGAGTAACGCATGAGTATCCATATTAATATACATGTTACATGTATATTAATATGGATAGATATTTTTAGCCCAAATAAATTGACCCTACCAAAGCTGGTGCAGCCGTCAGTCTCCTCCACGGGTTGGTTTTCCTGTCCTGCTCCAGTTCACTCTGCAACCCAGTGGCGACTTCTCATATCGAGCCCTGATTGCCTGTTGTCCGAGCGGTGAGTAGCCCCCAACAGCTCCTACCTCTGTGGTTAAGCATGAGTATTTTTTGAGCAAGAAGCTCACATTTAATGCCTGCATTTAATGCATTTAAAGTTTTGTTGCACACAGAGAAAAAGTGACTGTGATTTGTTGCAGTAAAGAACAGCTTCTTCTAAGCGGTGAACTTTCATTTACTGTATCTGTGCTTTCTGTTTTATTTTATTTTATTCATTTACATACTGTTGTGATATGCAACTATTTCATGGAAGTAAATCCTCTAAATATGCATTTTTATTGGGCTGGTCCAGGGGTGTCAAACATATAGCTCATGGGCCAAAAATGGCCCACCAGGGGGTCCAAAGTTTTCTCTGTGAATTTACAGCTTTATTTCTAGTAAATTTCTGACTTTCTACTGATTACAATAGTTTATGTAAATCTGACACATTTTTCTTCGTAAGGTGAGACTTTTTTTTCTCATCAGTTTTCTTTTTCTTCTTTTTTCTGATGAGAGCAAGGGGCCCCTGATCTTGCTGTGTGCAAGATGATTTAAGTATGCATTTAAAAGTAACGTTAAAATTACTTTTCCAAGTAACTAGTTACTTTAATCATGCAGTAACTCAAAAGTAACTCAGTTACTTTTGAAAAGAACTAGTAACTGTAACTAGTTGCTATTTTTAGTAACTTACCCAACACTGGTGGTGTGGCTTTTTGTATTTGTATAGCAGCATTTGCTCTTGTGTTGTGTCTTTTGCATTTTGTGAGCTCTCTGGGCCACCGTATTTTTCCCACTCTCTCCAAACAGTCATCTCTCTGCTACAAGGGTCCAACAGATTGTATTTCATTATTTTGAGATGTGCCACATTATAGTCTAAGAATCAGCAGTTAAATTAACCATGTTTGGATTCAGGTTTAATCACCTGCTGCTCTTTTAGTTAGGAGTCTTCAAAGTCAGTGACCGCTCCTCCAGCCAACAATAATTTCCTGCCAAAACACCTGTTTGGGTAACACTTTCTCCTTTGGTCCACACTTCAGCTACTGAGGATAAACTGGCTCTTCTATACCATCTTGGCAAAAATAGGAAGTGGAGACCCTCTGGTTCTGGCTCTAGACGTGGCAGTAGATGTCAACAAATCACTAGTCCAAAGAAAGTAAATCCTTTTGAACTCATCTGTGACTGTTTATCTAGTGCTAATTTTAGCTTTAAACTGACATTGGCCAAATTTTTATTTCTCTAAAAAGACACAAGTCTTTACTCATTTTGTTGGTGGTCCACTTTATTTTATATAAACACATTTTTAAATTGAAAACATCTACTGTAATTCCACCTCTTGTTTCCTTTTTAAGAAATATTACAGTATGTCAGGCTAAGAGGTAAATACTACATCTCTTAAAAAGGGCCTACATTTTTATCTTGTTTGATTTTATTTCATTTATTTTGTTCCATAAAATCTTTACAATATAATGACTTACTGTATAGGCTATTAGTATGAACCAAGTGGTCCAAGAAGAAAACAACAGTTTTATAAACCTGCCCTTTGTGCAAACAAGTAATACATATTAACAAAAATACGAACATGTACCCACAAAAATAACTGAAGAGGTTCATTTTTTGGTGGAGTATTTATATTTTTAGTTTGTCCATGTAAATAAACACATTTTGGTTGTTGTTATATCCCTCTGTTAAATCTGTTGAAATTGGGTCAACTTCCCATATTTTTAGGGAAGTTGCTCCTCAGAAAGAGTGATTTCTCCCTGTGTCAGTATTTCAAGTTGTGTAGATGGATTAGGCTACGTGTAGAGAGGCCCATTAATAATTTAGAGAAGCCCAGAATATAAGCTGTTCCCTGTTGTGCAGTCAACTGCACTGGCATGAAAGAGCAAGGATAGAGAGAAATTGAACAAATGGTAAGAAGTGTTTATGAAATATGGATATCAGGAAGTGAGAATTCCTGTATTTACCAAAGGAATTCACTTGGGGCTTTTTTGTTTTTGTTTTTTCAAAACCAGAAAATGACTGGTTAGAAGAAAATGTGGCTTAATTTAAGTAAATATAAAACAGATACTATAATCTAATGTGATCACATCAGTGCCAATGAGCTCTCAGTCCACACCAGTTTCAGCTTTTATTTTAACATCACTGGCTGCACTGGTAAAGCTGCAGAATTGCATCTCTCTGTGCTGTGGTCATTGTATTGACAAAAAAAAAGAACTTCAGACTAAAGCTACTTTTCCACTAGCACCCACTCAGCTTGACTCGCCCAAGCTCTACTTGGCCTGACACAGTTTAGGTCATTTTCCATTAATGGGTTCATTACAAGAAGGTGGCCCGTTATCCCATTGTTGACATGCTGACATTTTGCTGTCAGAAGTGAAGACTTATTACAGCAAGCGCAAAATGCAAGCAAAGCATGGAGTTAGCATTGATGGCTAGCTAGCTCATTGTCTGCATACAGGAGACAATGGCGATATTCTTGTTTGTTCAAAGTGAGCTTGCCACCTGTAGAATGATGTCATCACGTCGTCACGTCACGTACGTGGCACACACACACAGCCAGGACTACTGGTATGTACACCTGCTTTCTTCCTGCATCGCTGAATAAAAACATTTGTGAAATAACGCCTTCGGTGCCGTTCTACATGGTGTCAGAAGTAAAGCAGCGGAAACTAATTTTCCTGCCGAACTCTACATAGACCCAGTAAGTCAACTAATTATTTAGTTAGACGTTAGAAGCGTATCCTGTGGTACACGTGTGCCTCCCCCAGCTAACGCTAGCATGGCTGATGGATTCCGCCGTCCGGACCCACTTGTGTTCAACGACAAAATTGCAGAAAACTGGCGAGTGTTCAAACAAGAATACGACATTTTCATCGCGGCTGCCCACAACGACAAGCCCGACCGAACCAAAGCCTACATACTCCTCAATTTGGCAGGTAGCGAGGCTATTGAAAGGGAACGCACGTTCACCTATGCACCAGCTCAACGGAATAACGAGGGGGAGGAGATCCGCCCGGCAGAGTCACGGGAGGATCCAGAATGCCTAAAAAGAAAGTTCAGATACCTCTGCAGTCCACAGACAAACATCACAATGGAGAGACATGCATTCAACACAAGGAACCAAAAACCCGGTGAGACCATAGAGGCTTATGTAAGCGCACTCCGAAATAAGGCTAAAACGTGTGACTTTGGAGCATTGCATGACGACTTAATTCGTGACCGGCTGGTTGTTGGTATCAGCTCCGACAGCGTGAGAAAGATACTACTGAGAGAGAGCGATTTAACACTACTAAAGGCCATCAAAATATGCCAAATCAATGAACAAACAGAACAACATACTAAAACTCTAGCAACAACACCACGTAGTTCAACAAATGTGGATGCAATACGCCAAGACCGCAGAATGCAAAAAACAGTTCGCCACAAGCAGTACAAAGAACATTACAGTCCCAAATCAGACAACATAAGCTGTACCAACTGTGGACATGAACATCCAGCGAAGAAGGAACTCTGTCTGGCATATGGGAAGCAATGCAATTACTGCAAAAAGCCCAACCATTTTAAAAACTACTGCAGATCGGCAGCAAGAAACAAGCAGTACAAACCTGTCAACCAAATAGCCCAAGCAGACTCCGACAGTGACGGCGAGGACTCTGAATCATTCGACATCAACGGGCTGTCACCAGCCGCAAATAAGATAAACACACTGTCTACTGATGATGTGAAAGAAGAACTACACTGCAATGTAAAACTCAATGGCAAGACACTCAAACTGAAAGTAGACACTGGCGCAAAGTGTAACGTAATCTCCCTGGATGCATTCAGGTATGTGAGAAACACAAAAAAAATAAACAAAGACAACAAGGCCAGGCTCATCGCTTATGGAGGCACGGTGATAAACACTGAGGGGACTGTGTTGTTCAAGTGCCAGACCAGTGACCAAAGATCATACAACCTGCGTTTCCATGTAGTAAACGGCAAAGTGCAACCACTGCTAGGGCTCCCGGACTGCATGAAGATGGACCTGATGACTCTGAAAGACCAGGTTTTCCAGGTGAACGTGACCGAACCGAGCTCCTCTCAAAAGTGGTTTAATAACTATGCTGAGCTTTTCAATGGCGAACTAGGTTCACTCCCAGTAACCTATCACATGAAACTGGACCAGAATGTGACACCCGTCATCCGGCCCCCTCGCCGCATTCCAGTTGCCATGATGGACAAAGTGAAAGCAGAACTGGAAAACATGGTGCAGCAAGGAGTCATCACACCCATTTCAGAACCCACTGAATGGGTATCCTCAATGGTAGCGACACACAAAAAGGACACTGACAAGATCCGTGTGTGCATCGACCCAAGAGACCTAAATGAAGCAATTATGCGCCCCCATCATCCCATGCGCACAGTCGAGGAAGTTGCTGCACAAATGGCAGGCGCAACCGTGTTTTCTGTGCTTGATGCCAAGAGCTCCTTTTGGCAGGTCAAACTGGACCAAACGTCATCATTCCTCACCACTTTCGCCACTCCATTTGGGCGATATCGATACCTGAGAATGCCATATGGTATCAATGCAGCGTCTGAGGTCTTCCAGAGATCCATGGAGCAAATATTTGCCGGCCTCCCTTGCGCAATAATTGTTGATGACATCATAATTGGTGGAAGAAATCTTAAAGAACACGACGAGAACCTTCAAAAAGTGCTCAACAGGGCAAGGAACGTGAAATTGAGGCTGAACCCCCAAAAATGCAGATTCCAGCTAAAGGAAGTCAGCTACGTGGGCCATGTCTTCACTGAACAAGGGTTGAAACCCGATCCAGCAAAGATCCAAGCGATCACTGACATCCCGGCCCCCCAGGACAAAGCTGCTCTACAACGCTTCCTGGGTACGATAAATTACCTGGGCAAGTTCATTCCAAACCACAGCAACATTGCAGCACCTCTCCACCAGCTCCTGCATAAAGACACAGCATGGACTTGGACTGAACAACAACAAAATGCATTTGACACTCTGAAACAGTGTGTGACGTCACCTCCAGTACTCCGGTACTATGACGTACAAACACCAGTCACTCTGACATGTGACGCCTCGCAGTATGGCCTTGGTGGTGCATGTCTCCAGAATGGCAGTCCTGTCGCATATGCCTCTCGCACTCTTACTGAAACAGAAAGAAAATATGCACAAATTGAAAAAGAGCTGCTTGCTGTCGTTTTCACCTGTTTCAAATTCTATGACTACATATACGGAAAACCAGTGATCGTGGAGACAGACCATCAGCCCCTGGTCTCCATCCTGAAGAAACCTCTCCACACAGCGCCTGCGCGTTTACAACGCATGATGCTGAAGCTGCACAAGTTCAACCTCACGCTAGTTTACAAGAAAGGAAAGGAATTGCACTTGGCAGACATGCTGTCCCGTGCACCGAGCAACGCCATAGCCTCACATGTCACTGAACGTGAGGACTTCGAGGTAATGACGGTGCAGCACATCTCATCCAGTCGTCAGGAAGAACTCCGCACACATACAGCGAAAGACACCGCCCTCCAGGCCCTGAGCAACATCATCAAGCATGGATGGCCAGATAGGTTGAGCAAAGTACCCGACACAGTGAAAGAATTCTTCCCGTTCCGTGATGAGCTCTGTGTGGAAGATGGAATAATCATGAAAGGTACAAGAGCAACAATTCCACAAACGCTGCACAAAGAATATCTCCTGCTGCTCCATAAAGGACACCCCGGTGCTGAAGCCACCAAGCGGCGAGCACGCAACATAGTCTATTGGACCACAATGACGAGAGACATTGACAATTATGTACAGTCATGCAGCACTTGCAATGCCCTTAAACCACATCAGCAAAAGGAGCCAATGCAACCACACACAGTCCCAGAGCTCCCGTGGTCAATAGTGGCAACAGATCTGTTCGAATGGAACAGCCAGCACTACCTGGTCCTGGTAGACTCCTATTCAGGATGGTATGAACTGGATCCAGTCAAGAAAATCACATCACAATGTGTAATTAACAAGCTGAAACGTCACTTCTCAGTCCACGGAGTCCCCCACAAGCTGCTGTCAGACTGTGGAACACAATTCACTAGTCAGATGTTCCAAGACTTTGCGAAAAGCTGGGATTTCACTCATGTCACCAGCAGCCCTGAGTATCATCAAGCAAACGGGCTGGCAGAGAGAGCCGTACGGAGTACAAAACGACTGTTGGAAACATCCAAAAGAGACGGTACTGACCTGTTCCTCAATCTTCTGAGCATCAGAAATGTCCCACGAGACGGCACGCTGGGCTCACCTGCACAAAGACTGATGTCCAGAGAGACACGCACAAATATTCCCATCAGCAGGCACCTGCTTAAGCCAATGTCCAAGAATCCAGAGTCGATCCACACCCACCTGTCAAAGAAGAGGCAAGCACAAAAAGGATTCTACAATCGTGGCAGCCGGCCACTTCCCCCGCTCCAAAGCTCCCAAGTAGTACGCCTGCAAACAGAGAAAGGACATGACAAAATTGGCATCATCAAAAGAATCGCAGCAGAGCCACGGTCTTACGTGGTGGAATCAGGAGGAAAAGAATACCGCCGGAACCGGCGACACCTGCTGCCAGTCACAGAACCACCACCAACAGAACCAGAACCAGATCCAGCCTCACCGGCAGACTCACCAACACAGAAGACCAGCAGTGAGACTGTGCCCAGTCTACCCGCATCTCCTCCCAGGCATGATGCCGTGCACACTTCCCCCAGGCAGGCCGCTGTGCCCGCATCTCCTCCCAGGCATGATGCCGTGCACACTTCCCCCAGGCAGGCCGCTGTGCCCGCATCTCCTCCCAGGCATGATGCCGTGCACACTTCCCCCAGGCAGGCCGCTGTGCACGCTCCTCCCAGGCTTCCTGCTGCGCACACTGACCACACGCCTGGCCTCCTCGGAGAGCCATCGCTCCCACAAGTCACCGAGACCCCCCTGGCCCGTTCCAGGTTTGGTAGACTCCTGAAGCCTAATCCCAAGTACAATACAGACTGATTGTGACATTTACTGAAGCTGATGTTTTGTAGTTTCGTGTTGAAATATAGACATATTTACAAGCCAGGCATAAGTTCATTTTCAAATTAGATCAGTTATGTTGTGTCACGGGAATTTATTTTATTTGCAAGCCAGGCATTAGTTTATTTTCAAGATAGGTATGTTATGTGGTGCCATTGAAAGTTATTTTACTAGTTGTTTATTCGTCACAGTATACTCACTCTCACAGGAACGTGACATGTTTTCTCATACCAATCCAAGAGTCAATAGTGTTCTCTTTGTACCAAAGTTCTATACTAAAGAAGGGGGATGTAGAATGATGTCATCACGTCGTCACGTCACGTACGTGGCACACACACACAGCCAGGACTACTGGTATGTACACCTGCTTTCTTCCTGCATCGCTGAATAAAAACATTTGTGAAATAACGCCTTCGGCGCCGTTCTACACCACCATCCATCCATCCATCCATTTTCTTCCACTTAATCCTTTTTGGGTCGTGGGGGGGCTGGAGCCTATCCCAGCATCTTTGGGCGAGAGGCAGGGTACACCCTGGACAGATAGCCAGTCCATCACAGGGCCAACACAGAGAAAGATGCTATAAGTCACAAAACACTCACCATCTTCCCCGTGAGCAGCCATCAGCTCAGATACCTCCTGGTATTTTATTTCAAGTCACTCTGCCAGTAACAGGGCTGAAACGTTCATAGGCCAAAAAGTTCATAGTGGTCAAATTTGACCAAATGTCATTTATTTTTCAAGTGCAGGGATCGAAGCACTGCAACACCAATGGAAGAAGTGTGTAGACCGAAGGGGAGAAAAATAACCATATTTGGTCAAATCTGGCCACTATATGAACTTTTCAGCCGATGAACTTTTCATCTCGTAGCTCCCTCTGGATTCTCTCGTCGTCAGCCACCAAACATCGAAGAGTCCACACCTCGTTGTTGGACCACGTTGTTGATTTGTGTGTAGCCATTTATCTCGTTGATTATCAAAGAAATAATAAAAACTCACGGCCAAATTTACAAATGGCAGTTTTGAATCTTGTGAAGATGTCACTCTCATCCACTGACATTACGCCCTGGCCAATCAGTGGCCTGCAATCTGATGACATCACATTTTCAGCTCAACTCAGCACAATTGGAATCTCACTGGAGTAGGTACCAAAATAGTACCTATGACCAGGTACTAGGTGCTAATGGAAAACCCTACAAACTGAGTAGAGTCGAGGCGAGTCGGACTGAGTAGGTGCTAGTGGAAAAGGGCCATAATACACACACAGACACAGTTCCATTATGTGTGGAAACCATTCCAGCTAGACCACTGAATGTAATAAATTGTGTTGAAACAAAAGTTAAAGGTACCTCATGCAAGAGTTTCAAATATGTCAAAAATTAACCGAAAATTATGCAGTTTAATTTTTGATATGAGGCCAGTTTCTTGCTCTTTCCTTCAAACCCTTCTCCTTAACTCTGTGTTGCAGATTCTCAGAAGAGTGGTTGGCAGTCAGGGCAATTGGAGTTCACATCAGTTATGCTGTCCACTCTTCATTTCCTACAAGGACTGGTCGCTCTGCCTTTCTTCACCAGAGTGCATTAGTTGTAATGTGGTAGTAAGGACATCTTGTTCATGTTCTCTGTTTTCTGTTTTCTTGAAGCCCCTGTTCCTTGTCGCCCAAAACTTATCCTGGTTCCCCATCCCAAGTTACCTCTAGATGTGCTGTGATGCCCATGCTTCAGTTGCCTCTTGCCTCTGGGATTCTTGGATGATTTCAAAGGACTTTAAGTATTCAGAGAATCAAGATTCAATCTCACCCTACCTATTAAAGGTGTACTGGATTGTATTTCATGAAAACAAAAAACAAAAATCTATCTATCTATCTATCTATCTATCTATCTATCTATCTATCTATCTATCTATCTATCTATCCATCCATCTGTACATACATACATACATACATACATACATACATACATACATAAAGTGTTTGCCCCCTTCCTGAGTTCTCATTTTTTTGTATGTTTGTCACACTTAAATGTTTCAGATCATCAAACAAATTTAAATATTAGACAAAGACAACACAAGTAAACACAAAATGAAGTTTTTAAATGAAGATGTTTATTATTAAGGGGGGAAAAAAATTCAAACGTTCATGGCCCTGTGTGAAAAAGTGATTGCTCCCTAAACCTAATAACTGGTTGGGCTGCTCTTTTTGATTGATTGATTGATTGATTGATTGATTGATTGATTGATTGATTGATTGATTGATTGATTGATTGATTGATTGAAAAAAAACCAAATAAAAAAAATGCCTTGTTCAAAAGGAGTGGGAAGAAGCCAGCACTTATATAGTCCCACCCCTTCTCCATGCCCAATAAATTATAATATCATTCTAGTCATTATTCATCCCACAATTACATTCATTTTACAATACTATAATATATAATACATCTTATAATTAAATTATGCAGTAGAAATGATACAACAATGATAGTTTATATTGACAATAATACCAACATCTAATAATAATTGTAATAATAATAAATAAATACTTCTGGTATGTTTAATATAATTATAGACAATATTACCATCATCATAATCATCATATACAGTATACCACCATATACCCCCACATGGCTTACAATACCTAGGCACAATAAGTAACCATATAATAATAATAACCATAATAATAGGTAGCCATATACAGTAGTAGTTACAATAACAACAACAATAAGAAGAATAAGAATACCACTTGGCCTATATAATACTTCAAATAATTCCATCCTAACAACAATCCTAATACTATAATACTGTTGTAACATTCTAGTAATAATGATATCAATAATAATAGTACTCAGCATATATATTCAACAATAACAACCTTTCTTCACTGAAGACACATTGTAATATTACTATCCTTTATTTTTATATTGCTCAAAAATCATTTCTTTATATGCTGATTTAAATATATGGATGTTTGGACATTGCCTGTGTTTCTCCCCCAACCCATTCCACAATTTTATCCCACACACAGACACACAAAAACCCTTCCTAGTAGATCTTACTAGGTGCATTTTAAATTTTGTAATCCTCTGTAAATTGTATTTCCCTTCTCTCTCACTGAAAAGATTTTGTATATTGTGTGGCAAAAAGTTTTTACTGACTGTAAACATTAACTGTGCTGTATAATAATCAGCCAGATCCTGTAATTTCAATAACTTTGAATGTAAAAACAATAAATTATAATGCTCAAGATACCCAACTTTGTGTATAACACGGACTGCCCTTTTTTTTTTTTTTGTAATATTAACAATGAATTAAGTGTACTTTTATAATTGTTACCCCGGACCTCTATACAATAGGTCAAGTATGGAAGTACTAATGAGCAATACAAGATATGAAGTGATTTGTAATCTAGGACTTGCTTAATTTTATTTATAATTGCAATATTTTTTGCGCCTTTGTTTTGTATGTATCTGACGTGTGGTTTCCAACTAATTTGATCATCTAGTATTACACCCAAAAATTTGATGTCCTTAACATTTTCAATAATTACTTTATTGCATTTGCCATTTGCTTGTATTTGTTATATTTTTGTGTTCGAAATAAACTATCTATCTATAATTACATTATCTATATGAATATGTATATCTTCTTTATTTTTACAATTACCAAATATCATTACCTTAGTTTTATCTATATTTAGTGATGTTAAATATTTGGGGCCCAATACTGACCCCTGAGGGACCACACAGGCAATTCCCATACATCCAGACAAATATTCTCCCATCTTCACAAACTGTTGTCTCTCAGATAAATAACTTGAAACCCAATTTAGTGCCATTCTCCTAATACCATACATTTGCAGTTTATCAAGAAGTATTGAATGATTCATTGTATCAAATGCTTTTCTAAAATCTATAAATACAGCAATTGCATATTTTCCTTGATCTAATGCATTTATTATTTCCTCTGTTGCTTCCATTATTGCCAGCGATGTTGTACTCTTTGCTCTAAATCCATATTGATTCTGATTGAGCAGATCATGTTTATTTAAAAAGTCCTCTAATCTGTTGTTGAAAAGTTTTTCCAGAATCTTTGAAAATTGTGGGAGGAGCGATACTGGTCTGTAGTTTGTGTAGTGGTGTTTATTTCCTTGCTTGAATAATGGTATTACTTTTGCTATTTTCATTCTCTGCGGGAATGAGCCGGTTTGAAATGATAGATTACAAATATATGTAAATGGTTTTAATATGCCATCAACAGTTCTTTTTACTAGTTCTATATCAATACAGTCACAATCAGTAGATAATTTATTTTTACACTTTTCAGCAACAGATTTTACCTCTAGTTCATCCACCGCTGAGAGAAAGATTGACCGAGGGTTATTTCCAATCAATGTCTCACGGTGTCTCTTCCTTGGTTTGTAATTTTTGCTGCAAACTCTGGTCCAACATTTACAAAAAAATTATTTATTTCATTTACTACCATGTTTTTATCATAATTATCACCACAATTATCAGTAAAATACTCTGGATATATCGTTTTCTTAGTTCCATTTTTCCTTAATTTATTTAATATATTCCAGACTCCTTTTATATTATTTTTATTTTCATTTAACATTTTTCAATAGTATATTTTTTTTACTAGTTTGTATTATTTCAGTTAATTTATTTTTATATGTTTTATATCTTTTTTCAGATTCTTTAGTTCTTAATTTAATGAAATTTTTATAGACATAATTTTTATTTTTACAAACATTTTGTAGCCCCAGTTAACCATGGGCAATTTTTGTATTTATGTTTTTTATTAATTTCTTTAATTGGACAGTTTTTATCATATAATGATTTAAATACACATGTGGTACACCCAAATAGGGCACCACATTTGGAAATAATACAGAGAGACTGTCATTTTATTTTTATTTTAAGAGTATCTAAATATATTTTGAGATTGTGGACGATCAATAATATTAACATTTGATATGTAGCCCTGTATAAATATTTAAGAGTAAGCAGCGGAACCTTAGGCACTGCGGTCATTCCACCCCAGGTAAACAAATAGGGTGCACTTCCGGCCCCCCTTTAGTACTATCTGGAGAAAGGCACGAGTGGTCCTGTGTTCTGTCTTTCAAAGACTCTTTCTGTATTTTACAGGTCAGTATTTGGTTAAAAATGCCATAAATAAGAGCCTTAAGCTCCGTGTTATTTCTGTGTGTCGCGACGAGTAATACTGTGATGTTGGTGTGGCGTTTTGATAAGTTTTATACAAGTTCAAGCTGCAGTTGGCGCCGGAGATCAAAGGCGAGCCGCATCGCGGTAGCGGTTTCGCGCCAGTCAAATTTAGCTTTGGGAAAGACAGTTAGCTCACATAAAATGTTTTACTTAATACAAGTATATTTTGCTCCGTGTGAATGTAAAAGTCTCCTGATGCTAATTAATAGTCAGAGTGTGTCCTGTGTATATTTGCCTAGTGTCGAGTTTGTAAAATAATTTGTTAAGTCCAGGTCAGCTAATCTAAGTGCAATGTCTAAACTAATCTAAGGTCATAGTTAAGTCCTATGTTTTGTCCTAATTAATGGGAGTCAGTCTAGTAATTGAAGGTCCTGTATAAGTAAATTGTGATTTGTGAAGTATGTAAATTTGAGATGTCGGATGTAGTGTAGTTCATGCACTGTGTGACTGAGGGAAAAAGAACATTATTTACAGTATGTAAAAGAAGATGACATATAAAGCACAAAATGTGATGCTGCCTGTAAATGAAAAGGAAATAAGAGTACTATCTGGAGAAAGACACGAGTGGTCCTGTGTTCTGTCTTTCAAAGACTCTTTTTGTATTTTACAGACCCAAGAGCAGACACGGAGGATCACGTCTTTTCACGTTTAAAACTTATTTCTTTTTGTTATTGTGGTCACCTCCCCGGGACCCGTAACAAACTGTGGGGGCTCGTCCGGGATCTCTCCTCTTCAGCTATCGAGGGAAGATCCAGTGATACCAGAACTACGAGACAACGGGTGCCAAGCTGCTACATCAGACACGTCAGTCAGTGGGTGTCCAAGGAGGAAGACCAAAGAGGAAGAAAGGATCTTCAACCAAAAGTGGAACTGCACTGCTGTCAAGAAGGTAAAACACAGCTTAGTCACTGTACAACAATACAACACTCGAACTACAGATAGCTAAAGTACCATGTCGACAGCACGGAAAGAACTGATTTGGAGCATCAGAGGACGCTTGTTTGCCCTCTCGAGTCAGGATCTTTTCGGGCTAACAAAGAGCCTTGCAGCTGGAGACAAGGACACACAGTTCAGTGAAGACGAAAATGAGAGCTGTATGGACTATGTCACTTCCTATTTACGGTCCCCAACTCTGCTGAAACTTGAAGATGAGGGAATCAGTCAGTTGCTAGTGTTGGATGATATGCTAACTGAAATGATACAAACGAGCGGCTCCACCACGCATTCAGCTGATCAGGCTGCAACACCAACCAAGTCAAGTCCTCATCCATCCAATATGTTACCAGATCCACCATCACCATCTGCTGTTCCACCAGGCATGCAAGTTAGTGTGAACGCAAACGCAGAGTCTGTAGAGGGACTGAGGAAAGCATATGAGACACTGGGTGAAAGACTAAGACTGTGTGAAGTTGTGACACTCCAACCACCTGCAGCACCCAGTCGGCAGAGCCACTCACAACCGCAGCCAAGGGAACAAGGAAGTCCAGAAAGACATGTCACTCTCAAAGACCTTTCCTACCTGCCTCGGAGAGAATTCAAGGTTTTTGGAGGACAAATTGGAGACAACAGCTCTGAAATCAGTTATAACAGTCTCATGAGACAGATCAATGAAGGATTAAAAGAAGGATTTTCTGAAACAGAGATCGTGAGGGGGGTACTGAGAATTGTAAAGTCTGGCACGTTCAGGGACATGCTCATGCTCAAAGACGAACTGGTTCTTTCTGAACTTCAGGGCTTTCTCCGATCCCACCTTGGAGAAAAGGCAACAACAGAGATGTTCCAGGAGTTAACGTGCACCCGACAAACTGAGCAGGAGTCCCCTCAGCAATTCCTGTATTGCATGATTGGACTCAAACAGAAACTTATCTTTCAGTCAAAACAAGCCAATGCAGACATCTCGTATGACCCAAGGACAATCCAGGAAGTGTTTCTGCACACAGTCTATCAAGGCCTGGGAGTGAAGTATGCAGACCTACGGCAACGACTAAGACCTCTTATATCAAACAACAATGTAACAGATGTAGAGATTCTTAGTGAGGTCACAAAGATAATCAGTGATGAGAATGAGCACCAGCGAAGGTTAGGGCAAACCCCTCGTCTGAAGTCAGCACAAAGCGCTGTGATTGCAACAAAGGACACGACAGCCAAAGACCAACAAGCCTCACAGACAATCAAACAACTTGCTGCACAAGTAGAGACTCTAACCAAGATGGTGGCAACCCTCCTGGAACAGAAAGCTGTAAACTCCTCCCCTCAGCGTTCTCAGCCTCCAGCCAACCAAAAGAAAACCTATCTCTGTCCGAAATGTACTGAACAAAGCTTACAGGAGTGCAGTCATTGCTTTGTATGCAGTGAGTCGGGACACAGAGCGGTTGGATGTCTGAAGCGACCCAAGAAATCAGGGAAACGGGAATCGGTCTCTGTCAAGGGACAGCCAGAGATCGGTACAGAGTCAAAGTCCCAGCCAGTAAACTCTTCCTCTACCGAAGCTTCAACTCCGTGCCCCAGGCACCAGAGCAAGCAGCGGAGAAAGCAGGTCAAACGCAACAGAAGGAAAGGTCAGATTCCCTCCTGTCAGAGTGCCACCAAATGTCAAGCTCCCCTTGTCGGTAAGAAAAGTTTGCTGAAATGTCTAATTGGTGGTTATCCTGTGACAGTGCTGTTTGACTCTGGCTCACAAGTGAGTATAGTTGACAGGCAATGGGTCAAAAGGCACATACCCAACACTGTGGTAAGACCACTCCAAGATTTGCTGAACGACGAGCTTGAGGTTTATGCAGTTAATGGCCAAGCAGTTCCATATGACGGGTGGGTCGAGCTTACAGTCACTTTAGCGGGTCACGAAGATCCCAATCTCACTGCACAAGCGCCATTCCTAGTCAGTAAGCTGTCACTGAACCAACCACTAGTTGGAGCTAATGTGCTGGGAGCGATTATACAAGGCCAAGAGACAGATGAGGAAGCCAGTACAGTACTATATAGTCTACTGCGCAGAGCTCTTGGAATGGACGAAGACCAGGTAGTGGCCATGGTAAACTTCATTCAAGTGCCGCAAAGAACAGACTGTGATCCTGTTACACTCAGAGTCGGTAAAGACAACATGATTATCCCAGCTGGCAAAGCAGTACAAATATGTTGCAGGGTGCCCCAGAACTTTGACATCTCTGACCCTCTTGTACTTTACGAACCTGCTGAAGAGAACATTGCTTTGAGAAATTTGAGTGTGGGGGAAGGACTTTTGGAGATTAACAATTCCCAAAGACCTTTTGTAAAGATCCCCATCTCCAACCATTCCAAACATGAAGTAATCCTGCCGAAAAGAACAGCCCTAGGCACCATCGAACATGTCGCCAAAGTCATTGAAACTGATACACTAGAGCCACCAGAAACCCAGCCCATACTGACATCAGCAACTACAGCAGAGGTACTAAGTAAGACCGCCCAAGGTGACTCTCCTGCCGAGCCTTGGTTGCCACCGGTCGATCTCAGTCATCTAAGCCCAGATCAGCAAAAGTCAGTCGAAAAGGTTCTGATGGAAGAGTGCGAGGCATTCTCTCGCAATAGCACTGATATTGGCTGTATCCCTTCTTTGCAAATGGAAATCAGACTCAAAGATGACACGCCAGTTCAGAGAGCTTACGCCTCCATCCCCAAGCCCCTGTATAGGGAAGTAAAAGAGTACATTCAGGAACTGATAGTGAAGGGATGGATCGTAAAGTCTCAGTCACCCTACGCAGCCCCAGTTATCTGTGTCAGGAAGAAGGACGGATCTTTACGTCTGTGTATTGATTACCGCCTCCTAAACAACAAAACAGTGCCCGACAGACACCCGCTTCCCCGGATCCAGGACCTCACCGACTCCCTCGGTGGTTACAGCTGGTTCTCGATCCTGGACCAGGGTAAAGCTTACCATCAAGGTTTCATCGCAGAGGGCTCAAGGTACCTGACTGCATTCACCACCCCGTGGGGTCTCTACGAATGGGTGAGAATACCCTTCGGGCTGTCCAACGCACCCGCAGCCTTTCAGCGGAGCATGGAAGAAATGCTGGACACGCTCCGTGATGAGTGCTGCATACCCTACCTTGATGATGTGCTCTGTTTTTCCAAGTCATTTAATGAACATGTCCAAGTGCTGAGGAAAGTTCTCCAAGCTTTGCAACGCCATGGGGCGAAGCTGAAGCCTGAGAAGTGTGAGTTGTTCCGCAGAGAGGTTCGGTATGTCGGTCGCCTGGTGTCAGAAGATGGAGTGAGGGTGGACCCCAAGGACATCGAAGCTGTGCAGGCACTCAAACACAGAAGGCCACAAATAGTTGGAGAAGTCAGACAACTTTTGGGGTTCCTGAGCTATTCTCGGACGTATGTGCAGGACTTCTCGCGCATTGCCAAACCCCTGTACGACTTGCTCCAGGTAAAGTCTGACACACTGCCGTCCAAGCCATCCAAAGGCAGAGCAAAGTACCCACAGCAGTCTTCCCGAGCTCCAGTGAAATGGGACAAGGAACACCAAGAGACCCTTGAGCGCTTGATTGACATGTTGACCCAGCCACCTGTGTTAGCGTATCCTGACTTCACCCAGCCCTTCGTACTCCACACGGACGCGTCCCAGAAAGGCCTTGGCGCGGTCCTGTATCAAAACCAAGACAATAAGATGAGAGTGATTGGGTACGGGTCACGCACACTAACACCTGCCGAGCAAAACTACCACTTGCACAGTGGAAAACTAGAGTTTCTCGCCCTCAAGTGGGCAGTTTGCGACAAGTTCAGAGACTATCTCTACTATGCCCCAAGTTTCACAGTTTTTACGGACAATAACCCCTTGACGTATGTCCTCAGCACTGCAAAGCTCAACGCCGTAGGACATCGTTGGGTGGGACAGCTCGCAGATTTCCACTTTGACATAAAATATCGCCCCGGAAAAACAAACATTGACGCTGATGTACTATCCCGTTGTCCACTCAACATTGAAGCCTTCATGCAAGAGTGTACAGGAGAACTGTCAGAGGAAGCCGTTGGTGCAGTATGGGAAGGGAGCAGAAGAGCCAAGCAAGGTGATGTAGCATGGATTGCAGCCCTCAGCCTTGCTTCACCAAGTTCACCCCTCAAGGAGCCACTGCATTTCATCGGCCACGATAAACTAGTCCAAGAACAAAGAGCAGATCCAGCCATCGGGAAAGTCATGGAGATGAAGGAAAAAGACATGACACCAACCGAAGATGACAAAGCCAAGCTTGACATAAGCACAAAAAGACTGTTGAGAGAGTGGAGCCGGATGCACGTTGAAAATGGCCTTCTCTACAGGAAGACCGCAGAACGCAAGCAGCTAGTTCTGCCCGCTGTCTACAGACAAGTAGCTCTCACCCATCTCCATAACAACATGGGCCATGTCGGTGTGGAGAAAGTCTTGAGCTTAGCCCGTGAGCGATTCTACTGGCCTTTCATGAAGCGAGAGATCGAGGAGTATGTCACCAGGAAGTGCCCATGCATAAAACAGAAAAAGCCAGCAATGCATGAGAGAGCACCGATGGGCAGTATAACATCCAACTTCCCACTCGAGTTAGTATGCATCGATTTCCTGCATCTAGAGTCCTGTAAAGGCGGGTTTGAATACATCTTGGTGGTAGTCGACCATTTCACCAGGTTTGCACAAGCCTACCCCACCAAGAACAAGGCCGCAAAGACAGCAGCAGACCGCCTCTTCAATGATTTCATTCCAAGATTCGGCTACCCCTCCAAGCTTCATCACGATCAGGGTCGGGAATTTGAGAACGAGTTATTCAAGTCCCTCAGAGAGCTAGCAGGTGTTGGCCACTCAAGGACTTCTCCCTACCACCCCCAATGTAACCCGGTCGAAAGGCTGAATCGGACCTTGTTGCAGATGCTACGTACATTGAGAGAGAAAGAGAAACTAAACTGGAAGGAACACTTACCTCACACCATCCATGCTTACAACTGCACTAAGCATGAGGCCACTGGTTTTTCTCCATACTTCCTGTTGTACGGCAGACATCCTCGCCTCCCAGTAGACCTTCTCTTTGGCCTCATGACAGAAGAAGACACAGAAACAGCCCATGGATACGCTCAGAAATGGAAAGGGAAAATGACAGAGGCGTACAGGATCGCAAGTGCAAACAGTCAACAGTCAAGCTCTAAAGGAAAGACAAACTATGACAAACGATGCAAAGGTGTAGTCCTGCAAGTAGGAGACAGAGTGCTTGTGCGGAACTTGGGCGAAAGAGGTGGACCTGGCAAGCTAAGACCCTACTGGGAACAAACAGTTTACATCGTGAGGGAGCAGGTTGGAGACAACCCCGTCTACAAAGTAAGTCCAGAGACAGGAGGTCGTCCCATCCGTACCCTGCACAGAAACTTACTTCTCCAAGTCAACGACTTACCAGTCGACATCGTTCAAAGTCCAATTGCCAAGTCACAAGAGAGAAACAACAGACCTACCGATATCAGGCAAAACACACTGGAAAAGTCAAACAGTCCAGAAGCGAGTGATTCAGAAGAAGACGAACCCCTCTATTGGTTTCGTGTTCCCAGACACCTGCAAGAAAGTCAACGTCCAGACGACCAAGTCCAATGTGAGTCACAAAGAAGACGGGGAACAACACAGCAAAGACAAGTACAAGTTCCTATTCAACCTGAACAAGACAGACAATATTATGGAAGAAGGACAAGAAATACAAAGGGAAAGCGAACAAAACGTGGACCAACTTCAACCAGACGACGACGGGGAAGTGCTTCATCTCCACCAAGATGTTCCTGCTCCTAGTCCCGGACCTGCAGCTGATCCTGAGCTGGTGCCCAGTCCAGAGCCAGACCGTCGTCCTGAGTCACCACCACGTCTGAGGCAGTCCACCAGGCAGAGACGACCCAACATGGTGTTCACCTATCCGTCCCTGGGCCAGCCAGCCTTCCAGACTCGTCCGTCGGTGAACACTGTCAGTGTCCAGCAGTCAACACCATATCCTTTTATGTGCTACCCTTCTTTCTATCCTCAACCTTTTTATCTTCCTTCTTTCAACTCTAACTACTTGCCATGTCAGTATGCTATTCCTTGCTATTGAACTAACCAGATCTTGGATAATATCTGAAGATTAAGGACACTTGAAAAGAAAGACGTTCCAGAGACTTTTGAATAGAGACTTTAATAGTGTTGAGATTTTGATTTGTTACTGTTAAGTGTCAGGAGCCACTTTTGTTGTTGGGGAACGTGTGGTACACCCAAATAGGGCACCACATTTGGAAATAATACAGAGAGACTGTCATTTTATTTTTATTTTAAGAGTATCTAAATATATTTTGAGATTGTGGACGATCAATAATATTAACATTTGATATGTAGCCCTGTATAAATATTTAAGAGTAAGCAGCGGAACCTTAGGCACTGCGGTCATTCCACCCCAGGTAAACAAATAGGGTGCACTTCCGGCCCCCCTTTAGTACTATCTGGAGAAAGGCACGAGTGGTCCTGTGTTCTGTCTTTCAAAGACTCTTTCTGTATTTTACAGGTCAGTATTTGGTTAAAAATGCCATAAATAAGAGCCTTAAGCTCCGTGTTATTTCTGTGTGTCGCGACGAGTAATACTGTGATGTTGGTGTGGCGTTTTGATAAGTTTTATACAAGTTCAAGCTGCAGTTGGCGCCGGAGATCAAAGGCGAGCCGCATCGCGGTAGCGGTTTCGCGCCAGTCAAATTTAGCTTTGGGAAAGACGGTTAGCTCACATAAAATGTTTTACTTAATACAAGTATATTTTGCTCCGTGTGAATGTAAAAGTCTCCTGATGCTAATTAATAGTCAGAGTGTGTCCTGTGTATATTTGCCTAGTGTCGAGTTTGTAAAATAATTTGTTAAGTCCAGGTCAGCTAATCTAAGTGCAATGTCTAAACTAATCTAAGGTCATAGTTAAGTCCTATGTTTTGTCCTAATTAATGGGAGTCAGTCTAGTAATTGAAGGTCCTGTATAAGTAAATTGTGATTTGTGAAGTATGTAAATTTGAGATGTCAGATGTAGTGTAGTTCATGCACTGTGTGACTGAGGGAAAAAGAACATTATTTACAGTATGTAAAAGAAGATGACATATAAAGCACAAAATGTGATGCTGCCTGTAAATGAAAATGAAAAGGAAATAAGAGTACTATCTGGAGAAAGACACGAGTGGTCCTGTGTTCTGTCTTTCAAAGACTCTTTTTGTATTTTACAGACCCAAGAGCAGACACGGAGGATCACGTCTTTTCACGTTTAAAACTTATTTCTTTTTGTTATTGTGGTCACCTCCCCGGGACCCGTAACACACACATGGACAAAATTGTTGGTACCCCTCTGTTAATGAAAGAAAAACCCACAATGGTCACAGAAATAACTTGAATCTGACAAAGGTGGTAATAAATAAAAATTCTATGAAAATTAACCAATGAAAATCAGACAACGCTTTTGAATTGTGGTTCAACAAAATTATTTTAAAAAACAAAACTCTTGAAACAGGCCTGGACAAAAATGATGGTACTCCTAGAAAAGATTGAAAATAATGTGACCATAGGGACATGTTCAACCAAGATGTGTCCTCTAGTTAACATCACAGGTGTCTCCAAATTTGTAATCAGTCAGTTGGCCTATTTAAAGGGTGACAAGTAGTCACTGTGCTGTTTGGTGACATGGTGTGTATCACACCAAACGTGGACCAGAGGAAGCAAAGGAGAGAGTTGTCTCAGGAGATTAGAAAGAAAATTATAGACAAGCATGTTAAAGGTAAAGGCTATAAGACCATCTCCAAGCAGCTTGATGTTCCTGTGACTACAGCTGCACATATTATTCAGAAATTTAAGATCCACGGGACTGTAGCCAACCTCCCTGGACGTGGCCGCAGGAGGAGACAGATAATGCAAATTGTAACAAAAGAGCCCAGAACAACCTCTAAACACAATCATGGTGAACTCCAAGGTCAAGGTACATCAGTGTCAGATCGCACCATCTGTCGTTATTTGAGCCAAAGTGGACTTCATGGGAGATGACCAAGGAGGACACCACTGTTGAAAACAAATCATAAAAAGGCCAGACTGGAATTTGCCAAACTGCATGTTGACAAGCCACAAAGCTTCTGGCAGAATGTCCTATGGTTAGACGAGACAAAACTGGAACTTTTTGGCAAGGCACATCAGCGCTATGTTCACAGACGCAAAAATGAAGCATACCAAGAAAAGAACACTGTCCCTACTGTGAAACATGGAGGAGGTTCTGTTATGTTCTGTGGCTGCTTTGCTGCATCTGGCACAGGGTGTCTTGAATCTGTTCAGGGTACAATGAAATCTCAAGACTATCGAGGTATTCTAGAGAGAAATGTGCTGCCCGGTATCGGACAGCTTGGTCTCAGTCGCAGGTCATGGGTCTTGCAACAGGATAATGACCCAAAACACACAGCTAAAAACACCCAAGAATGGCTAAGAGCGAAACATAGGACTATTCTAAAGTGGCCTTCTATGAGCCCTGATCTAAATCCTATTGAACATCTGTGGAAGGAGCTGAAACATGCCGTCTGGAGAAGGCACCCTTCAAACCTGAGACAACTGGAGCAGTTTGCTCATGAGGAGTGGGCCAAAATATCTGCTGAGAGGTGCAGAAGTCTCATTGGCAGTTACAGAAATTGTTTGATTGCAGTGATTGCCTCAAAAGGTTGTGCAACAAAATAATAAGTTAAGGGTACCATCATTTTTGTCCAGGCCTGTTTCATGAGTTTGTTTTTTAAAATAATTCTGTTGAACCACAATTCAAAAGCATTGTCTGATTTTCATCGGTTAATTTTAATAGAATTTTTATTTATTGCCACTTTTGTCAGATTCAAGTTATTTCTGTGACCATTGTGGGTTTTTCTTTCATTAACACAGGGGTACTAACAATTTTGTCCACGGCTGTATATCAATAAATTTATCGTAAGCCAAATCCACTTGTTTCTCTCTATAGACA
The DNA here is from genome assembly GCA_020510985.1 of Pholidichthys leucotaenia. Taxonomy (NCBI): domain Eukaryota; kingdom Metazoa; phylum Chordata; class Actinopteri; order Cichliformes; family Pholidichthyidae; genus Pholidichthys; species Pholidichthys leucotaenia. The sequence goes on from CM035841.1 coordinate 341,467,115, forward strand.
GCATCCCAATTCTGTAACATTAAGTCATCTTTTAAAGCATTGATTGTATCTTCTGTTCATATTCTTTTATAAATAATCTTTTTACATGGTTTATTATTATTCTTACTCTCATTAACCCCATAATTAACGTCTAAAGAAACAAATACAGTCAGGTGGTCACTAATGTCATTTATTAGTATTTTTTTTTTATTTATTTATTTATTTTTATTATTATTACTTATTTTGTACCCGTAGGTAGATTTGTTTTGCAGTCTGGTGACAAGCCACCAGCTGCCAGTCGCTGCGTGCGCAAGTGCCCCTTATCCCTAACCTGCATGTTTTTGGCATGTGGGAGGAAACCGGAGAAATCCCGGAGTAAACCCATGCAACACGGGGAGAACATGCAAACTCCACACAGATCACTGTTGGCCGGGGGCAGGGATCGAACCCACGATCCCCCGGCTGAGGATAAACTGTGCTGCCACAGTGCTAACCACTGCGCCACCGTGCAGCCACTCACCATATTATATTCAAGAACATTGGTAAAAATGTTGTCTATCAAGGTAGCACAGTGTGTCATTATTCTTGTAGGTTTTGTAATCTTTGGAAATAAGGTTAAGCTATACATTGTATCTAAGAAATCTTCAGTTGGTTTATGTTGTTTTGTTTTCATTAAATCTATATTAAAGTCACCACAAATAAAGATATCTTTTTGTCTTATTTTTGTACACATCTTTCCATACCATTTCTAAATTTTTCCATATCGGATCCTGGTGCTCTAAATATACAATTTACTATTTTGTTTTTTCTATTTTCCATTGTAATTTCAATTGTTAAACATTCCATAATTTCATTCACTGTTGATGTCATGCTGTCCACTTTTTTTACTTTTTAAATTTCTATCAACATACAGTGCTACCCCACCACTTTTATATTTCCTATTTTGTTTGTACATCTCATATCCATGTAGCTCAAAATTTACATCTTTTTCTTCATTAATCCATGTTTCACTTATTGCTATAATCCTAAATGGGGTGTTAAATAGATTTAAAAACTTCTTAATACTATCAAAGTTGGCATAGAGACTCCTACTATTAATATGTATTATTGTCAATGTCTGATCTGAGTTCATAATTCCATTTAATTGTTGTTCATCATAATAAGCACACTTACTGATAATATAATCAAAGTAGTTGTTATCTGGGTCAATATCACCAATAATATCTTGTGGCTGCTGTTCAGTATTAACAAAGGTTTCAGCTTCAATTTGCCCTAATACACTTCCATTATTAAATGAGGAAGGATGATTGGTTAAAGTTCTAATCGTAAGTTGTGTCAACAGTGTACACCAAAAGAAAAAAGAGGGAAAAAACAAAAGAAAAAAGAACACAAAAATTTCCACTCATAATCTTACTGCGCTATTATTCGTGCATAAGAGCTAAGGTTTAAATTTGTCTAATTCCTCCATATCGCTAATCATTATTACTTTACCTTCTTCTGGAGTGCCAAGCAGTTTTATCCACACCTTACAGTTCTTTGTCCATGTCGATTGTATTTTTCCCTGTTTTCTGAGAGCCCTGGCTTGTCTAGCTATTTCAGAGTTCTTTTTTGTTAAATGTTCGTTTACATAGACAGCCGTTCCTCTCAGTTTTCTTGCTTGCCGCAGAAGATCAGTTTTTGCTTTCCTGCTGACAAATCGGATGATGATCGCTGGTTTTCCTTTACTGTCTTTTCTAGGTAACGTGTGGCAAGCTGAAATAGTCTTATTGTCCACAACGTTTTTAGAGCTGAAAAAAGTTAACACCTGCTGCTCAAGAGTGTGTGATTCTCTGTGTCTCATCCTCCCCATCCTGGTAATCAACTCCAGCTGTCACACGTGCATAGGAGTGGTGTCTGGTTTTAAGACCGCTCACAATGACATCATCCATTCTTGTATATTGTTCTAATTCATCCACACGTCTTTCTAAGAAATTAATTTTCTTGTCTTTTTCTATAATTTCAGCCTTTAATTCATGCACTTGATCCACAAGGCCAATAAGCAGAGCTTGTTGTTTGGCTATCTTAGATATTTCTTCAGACATAAAATTTAGTGAGAGTTTGATCTCCTCCAACTCCTCTCCATTTGTCTGATTCTTTTTTGGAGGCATAATGACTAGTCTGATTGGGATCAAAGGAGCGGCTCACCTGTTGGCCAGTACAGAAGCTGAAGTACGTCCGATGGCTAGTGGAGGCTGTCAGCTGGCTTGTCGCCTAATTATAGCTGTTATCTGGCGGTGAGGTCGAAGCTCTCCCGATGGCTAGTGAAGGTCGCTAACTGGTGTCGTCATCTGGTAGCTGGATCTGCCGGTGAAGCCGAGGAAGCCAAGGCTCCCTCGGTAGCTAGTGGAGGCCTCTAGCTAACATTGTCCTATTTGGCGATGAATCCGAAGCTCTCCCGGTGGCTAATGGAGACCGTTAGCTTGGGTCGTAGCCTGGTAGCGGGTATCTGATGATAGCAGTATAATTTCTGCTGGTGCTGCCAGTATCTGATCCAGCTGACCGGCTGGGGCCTCCGTTGGGCTCCGCTGCTGTAGCCGCTGTAGTTGAGTTCCGATCCGGCCAGGGCCTCAGTAGCTCCTCGCTCCCCTTAGCAGCAACAACTCTAATTAAGCGTTTGCAATAACTGGCAATAAGTCTTTTACAGTGCTGTGGAGGAATTTTTTGGCCCACTCATCTTTGCAGAATTGTTGTAATTCAGCCACATTGGAGGGTTTTTGAGCATAAACCACCTTTTTAAGGTCATGCCACAGCATCTCAATCAAATTCAGGTCAGGACTTTGACAAGGCCACGCCAAAGTCTTCATTTTGTTTTTCTTAAGACATTCAGAGGTGGACTTGCTGGTGTGTTTTGGATCACTGTCCTGCTGCATAACCCAAGTGCGCTTCAGCTTGAGGTCACAAACAGATGTCCGGACATTCTCCTTCAGGATTTTTTGTAGACAGCAGAATTCATGGTTCCATTTACCACTGCAAGTCTTCCAGGTCCTGAAGCAGCAAAACAGCCCCAGATCATCACACTACCACCACCATATTTTACTGTTGGTACAATGTTCCTTTTCTGAAATGCTGTGCTACTTTTAAGCCAGATGTAATGGGGCCCATACCTTCCAAAACGTTGCGTCTCATCAGTCCACAGAGTGTTTTCCCAAAAGTCTTGGGGATCATCAAGATGTTTTCTGGCAAAACTGAGATGAGCCTTTATGTTCTTTTTGCTCAGCAGTGGTTTTCGTCTTGGAACTCTGCCATGCAGGCCATTTTTGCCCAGTCTCTTTCTTATAGTGGAGTCATGAACACTGACCTTAACTGAGGCAAGTGAGGCCTGCAGTTCTTTGGATGCTGTTGTGGGGTCTTTTTTTTTTTTTTTTGACTTATTTTGTACCCGTAGGTAGATTTGTTCTGCAGTCCGGTGACAAGCCACCAGCTGCCGGTCGCTGCGTGCGCAAGCGCCCCTTAACTCCCTAACCTGCATGTTTTTCGCATGTGGGAGGAAACCGGAGAAATCCCGGAGTAAACCCACGCAAACACGGGGAGAACGTGCAAACTCCACACAGATCACTGTTGGCCGGGGGCAGGGATCGAACCCACGATCTCATGATCCCCGCAATCCTCCGGCCGAGGGTAAAACTGTGCTGCCACAGTGCTAACCACTGCGCCACCGTGTAGCCCTGTATTCTGTATTTGTGACCTCTTGGATGAGTCGTCGCTGCGCTTTTGAGGTAATTGTGGTCGGCCGGCCACTCCTGGGAAGGTTCACCACTGTTCCATGTTTTCGTCATTTGTGGATAATGGCTTTCACTGTGGTTCGCTGTAGTCCCAAAGCTTTAGAAATGGCTTTATAACCTTTTCCAGATTGATAGATCTCAATTACTTTGTTTCTCATTTGTTCCTGAATCTCTTTGGATCGCAGCATAATGTCTAGCTTTTGAGGATCTTTTGGTCTGCTTCACTTTGTCAGGCAGGTCCTATTTAAGTAATTTTCTTGATTGAGAACAGGTGTGGAAGTAATCAGGCCTGGTTGTGGCTAAAGAAATTGAACTCAGCTTTCCAAAGATGTGATAAACTACAGTTAATTTATGTTTTAACAGGGGGGCAATCGCTTTTTTACACAAGGCCATGTAGGTTTGGATTTTTTTACCCTTAGTAATAAAAACCTTCATTTAAAAACTGCATTTTGTGTTTACTTGTGTTATCTTTGTCTAATATTTAAATTTGTTTGATGATCCGAAACATTTAAGTGTGACATAAAACAATGAGAAATCAGGAAGGGGCCAAACACTTTTTTATACCACTGTATTTCTGATGGATCCTTTGAACTGAGATTTTCGCCAGATATCAGTAACAACCCAAGTAATCCACACATACAAAGAAATCAAAGCAACTGTGTTCACAAAACAAGTTATATTTAATAAAATGGAATGACACAGGGAATAAGTATTGAACATGGTGAAATTCATTTAATATTTAATAGAAAAGCCTTTGTTGGTAACAACAGCTTCCAGACGCCTCCTGTATGGAGAAACTAAGCACAGGCATTGCTCAGGAGGGATTTTAGCCCATTGTTCCACACAAACTGTCTTCAAATCTTGAAGCTTCCGTGGGTGTCTTGTATGAACGCTGATCTTCAGTTTGTTCCATAGATTTTAAATTAGATTCAGGTCACGTGACTGACTGGGACATTCTAGCAGCTTTATTTTCCTTCTCTGGAGCCAGTTGAGAGTTTCCTGTTTGGGATCATTGTCTTGCTGAAATGTCCACCCTCCTTTCATCTTCAGCATCTTGGCAGATGGCAACAGGTTCTTATCAAGGATGTCTCTGTACATTTGTTCATTCATCTTTCCTTCACTTATATGAAGTCTGCCTGTACCATGTGCTGAAAAACACCCCCATACCATGATGGAATGTGCAGTGCCATTTATCCTCCAAACATGCTGTGTGTTGTGGCATCCAAAAAGTTCAATTTTGATCTCATCTGGCCAGACTGTATTCTCTCAGTATCTTACTGGCTTGCCCAAATGTTGTGCAGCAAACTTTAAACGAGTTTCAACATGCTTTTTCTTCAGCAATGGAGTCTTGCAAGGTGAGCGGGCATAGAGCCCATGTCAGTTGAGTGCATTACTGTTTTCTTTGAAACAGCAGTATGTGTTAACTCCAGGTCTTTCTGGAGCTCTTCACGAGTGGTCTTTGGCTCTTGGATAATTCTTCTGATCATTCTTTTCACTCGTCTGTCAGAAATCTTGCGAGAAGCTCCTGGTCGTGGCCGGTTTATGGTAGAATGATGTTCTTTCCACTTCTGAATTATGGCTCCAACAGAGCTTACTGGAACATTCAGCAGTTTGGAAATGTGCCTGTAACCAATGCCATCATTATGCTTTGTAACAATAAGGTTGCAAAGGTTTAGAGAGAGCTCTTTGCTTCTACCCATCATGAGTTCTTTGTGGTGTGACAATCTGATATTCACAGACCTTTTTATAGGCTATCAGTCAGGACTTAACCAGCTGAAATTAATCTGCACTGATCGTGGATGGGATGGCTTTCTAAATTCTGAAGGCTTTCAGCTGGTTTCTTGGCTTTCTATGCCTTTTTGCACCGCTTTTTCTTCATGTGTTCAATACTTATTCCCTGTGTCATTCCACTTTATTAAATGTAACTTGTTTTGTGAACACAGTTGCCTTGATTGGTTTGTATGTATGGATTACTTGGGTTGTTACTGATATCTGGCGAAAATCTCAGGTCAGTGGTGTAATGGTCTGCTCTGGCTGCTCATTCCCCTCAGCTGCGCACACACCTGTTCCTCATCACGGCCTGGGCTATTTAAACTGCGCTGCCCTGGGATCCGTGCGGAGTTGTCTGTCAACCTTCATGAGACCCACTCACGCCTTCTTCATTGTCCCAGAGTTCCTAGCCTCAGCCTGCCTTTGTCCGCACTTCCAACCTTCTGCCAGCCGGCATCAGGAAGAAAACCTCCATTACCCAAGTAAGCCATCGCTCATTCTCCCTAATCCACTCTCAGTCTCCTGTGCACAGGTGGAGCTCCGTGGTGGCGGACTTCTCTCCTCCCTGGCGACGGACCGACACACAACTCCACTTGACACGTATTCACCCTCTACAAGCAGCAACCAGAGCAGTGGACGCTGTCCTCCTGGCCTTAACCGCTGAGCTGAACCTGAGCGTCACCACATCTCTGCAAACAGTAAGCCCAGGATTAAATTGCACACCTCCACCTGTATTGCCACTAACTGTCCTGCCTCTGTTTGTCCATAGGGTTACCAGGTCGTACGACGTTCTGCTCTCCCCCAGCTGCTGCAGGATCACACATCCACACTCTCACATCCACACATTATTGTTAATAAATATAACTGTATCTATTTCAGTGTCCGAGTGTGTTCACTGGGTCTACAACCATGTCAAATGGCTCCATCAGAAATATACTGCTCAAAAAAATTTAAGGAACACTTTGAAAACACATCAGATTTTAATGGGAAAAAATAAGCTGGATATCTACACTGATATGGACTGGATAATGTGTTAAGAATGAAAAGATGACACGTCTTTTGATGGAAATGAAAACACTCCAAAACTTAAAGTGAAGAAATTGTAGCAGGCTAGTCCAGCTTACTCAGATTAAAAAGTGTTCCTTTAATTTTTTTGAGCAGTATATATTCAATACTTATTTTCCCTGCTGTATAAATCAAAATTAGAGAACATTGTATTGATACTTGATTTATTCTGAAATATTGTTATTTTTCACTGTTCAGAATTTGACGGAATATCAGTTGTGACTATACCACTGCTGTACTAGCATGTTTTTTTTTAATAACCATGGCACTTCAACACAAATATTTATATTGTAAAAAAAAAAAAACTGTGAGCAAAATTAGAGAACAGTAACCACTGTGTCAGAAGAGAAGATTTAAACGATGTTTTCTTCAGGGCTATAGGATTAAAAAAAAATAGGAAGTGTAGAGGGCCTTGCATTGAATGACTTCAACACATCTGCACCCACAGGACATCACTAGTTTCTCACATTGCTCTGGTTTGGGGAACGGGATTATGCAAAGACTCTCAATGGGGAATCGGTTCAACACTGCAGCTGGAAATGCTCACCAGTGTAGTGCATATATCCATATCTGCATATGTATAGACACAGGGAGATGTTTTGTGATTGCATGTGTGGAATGACCTCACGTCTCAGAAGAGGACAATAGGTCTGGACCGCCTGCGGAGAACAACGAGGAGATGGAGGCGTGGCGGTGAAGACCTGAAAAGACTTCCTGACCCCCTAGGGTCAGATGAAGGAACCGGAGGATATTGGAAGGAGACATGGGATGATGAGAAGGATATGACAAGGATGTGTGATGTTGGCTATCGTTGTGTGGTGTATAAGTATGGGGGTCTGACTGCGATCAGCCTCTTTCTGCTTTCTGCCTTGGGTGAGACATGTTGGGGAGGCGAAGCCGACATTAAATCTGAATTATAAAATCACTCAGCTTCTTCATTTCTCACTCCCCACAACCAGTTCACTCCTGAACAGGGAAAGGGTCTGTCTCGGTACACAGTGTCTCACTGTTTAAGACAATTTGGACTCAAAGCTCACTCTGCAGTGACTGAACCTCTCATAAGCAGAAAGAATAAAAAGCCAAAACTTGCCTTTGCTGAGGAGCATGTTGTGTGGACAGAGGAGAACTGGTCCAGAGTGCACTTCAGTGATGACAGTAAGTTCAATTTATTTGGGTCTGATGGGAAACATTATGTTTGGTGTCAAACTGGGGAAAGACTGAACGTCAGAAGAAGTCAATTAAATTTGCAGGAGGAAGTGTCATAGTTTGGGGGATGTTTTCTGCAGCAGGAGTTGGGCTTCTTGCACAGCTACATGGCAGTGTGAATGCAAAGTTTTATGTGAATATAAACATTTGCATGGAATTCCTTCACTGCAATTGTCTCCCAATCAGCCCACAATTTTCATGCAAGACAGTGACCGCTGTCACACTGTAAAACGTGTAAAACCTTGACTCTAACAATATTGAAACAATGAAATTGCCAGCCCAGAGTCCAGATCTAAACCCCATAGAAAACCGCTGGAAAATCCTTGGCAGCAAAGTGATGACTAAGAAACCCACTACAGTTACTGAACTGTGGAAGAGACTGCAAGAAGAATGGACCAAGAACAAACCAGAGCATTGTGAGAAACTAGTGATGTCCTGTGGGCACAGATGTGCTAAAGTCCTTCAAAGCGAGGGCCTTTACACTTCCTATTAATTTTTGAATCCTATAGCCCTAAAAAAAAAAAAAAAAACTTGTTTAAATTTTCTCTTCTGACATAGTGGTTACTGTTCTCTAATTTTGTTCAGTTTTGTTTTCTTTTTTACAAAACTGGTACATACCCGTGCATACCCGTCCATGCCCATAGAAACCAAGTGTAAGCAAGTATTTCTGCATGCCCATTGCTGAGGGGTCTCCTCCTGTCTCAGACGGCTGTGTTGTTCACAGTCATGCCTGCTGGAACCTGAGGTGTTTCATGTTCACGGCATCTTTTCTGACATGCAGCAGTTCTCCTCATTCTATTGCTCTCCATCAGGTGGGTCTTCTTCCTCTTCGTTCAGACCACTGGTTGAGGGATAGGTGCGTCGTAATCCCAGTTCATGGGCAGGATCATGAAAATAGATCTGAGCAAAAAGTGGCTTTCGACCCTGTTCAGGAAGGCCGTGCATGCCCGTAGAAACCAAGAAACCGGAGCACCCGGAGAAAATCAACGCTTTGCTTGGCATTTTACACATTTGTAGTGTAGACTGGCATTCTTCAAGGTTACACATTTTTACTGTGTCAGCACCTCTTTAAAAACGACACTGCTGAGAAAGCAACGCTTTTGCTTAGTTTCTTCATCTTGAGCAACAATACGAAGACTGCTTGATCTGGCAACTCTGCTCGCGGCAACGTAGAATTGGCCATGGCTGCAGAAATCTGTTGTGCAGAAAACACGAACGCGCTGTAAAGACTGGCCCTGTGACTTACTCACCTTGCCAATTTTGAGCCATATGACATCATAAAGACACATTAGTCTAGGCATCGTGAGTGATTGTCTATGACATTATAAAGACACAGTTGTGCTGTCATATAGACATCATATCTCTATGACGGCATCACGAGTCCTATGATGCCTGAGTTCATAGGACATCCTATGATGGTCAGGCAGAGATCATAGGCCGTCCTATGATGTCCTATGAACGTCACAGACACACAGACAGAGATTTCTTGCTTTAATAGAGTGATAAATGATAAATGTTTGTGTTGAAGTGCCTTGGTTTAAAAAAAAAAAAAAAAATCATGGTCGTACAGCAGTGGTATAGCCACAGCTGACATTCTGTCAAATTCTGAACAATGAAGAATTACAATTTTTCAGAATAAATCAAGTATTAATAATTGTTCTCTAATTTTGATCTCCACTGTATACAGTTACTGTACATCCATATATGTATATTTGGACAGTGACACAACTTTTGTTGTTTTAACTGTTTACCAAAGTATATTCAAGATACATTTATATAATCAACATGGGCTTAAAGTGCAGACTCTTAGCATTAATTTGAGGGTGTTCATATACAAATTGGAGCTGTGGTTTAGGAAGTACAAACATTTTAAATACAAAATCTCATTTCAGGGGCTCAGATGTAATTGGGCAAATTAACATTACCATAAATAAAATGTTCATTTTTAATACTTTGTTGAGAATCCCTTTCAGACAATGACTGTCTGAAGTCTAGAACCCATGGACATCACCAAATGCTGGGTTTCCTCCTTTGTGATGCTTTGCCAGGCCTTTACTGCAGCTGTCTTCAGTTGTTGCTTGTTTGTGGGTCTTTCTGCCTTAAGTGTTGTCTTAAGTGAAATGTATGCTTCATTGGGTTGAGATCTGGTAACTGATTTGGCCATTGGAGAATATTCCACTTCTTTGCCTTAAAAAACTCCTGGGTTGCTTTCACAGTATGTTTTGGGTCATTGTCCATCGGTACTGTGAAGCGCCGTCCAATCAACTTTGCTGCATTTGGCTGAATCTGAGCAGACAGTATATCCCTACACAATTCATCCAGTTGCTTCTGTCTTCTGGTACATCATCAACAAACACAAGTGACCCAGTGCCATTGGAAGGCATGCATGCCCACGCATCATACTGCCTCCACCATGTTTTACAGAAGATGTGGTGTGCTTTGGATCATGAGCAGTTCCAAGCCTTCTCTATACTTTCTTCTTCTCATCATTCCAATACAGGTTGATCTTGGTTTCATCTGTCCAAAGAATGCTGTTCCAAAACTGGGCTGGCTTCTTTAGATGTTTTTTGACAAAGTCTAATCTAGCCTTTCTATTTTTGAGGCTGATTAGGAGCATAAAAGAGAACACCTTGGTAATCCCTAATGGCCGCTGTAATGCATGCATGGTTTCATGCCTTCTGGTGCACCTATTCTAAGAGCAGTGATTAGCAACCTAACTGAGATGTTTATGCCCAGTGAGGTTCAACCAGAAACCAGAAACTCATAATGCGAAGGCTTAACATTATAAATATTAAAATGAAATAAAGACAAACTACTGTGTGAGAGTGGTATTTGAGCAGTGGAATCTTTTTTTCCCATCTTGGACAAGATTATTCAATGAACAATTTATTGCTTTGGGCTTCATAGGATATGCCTGCTTTTTTAAAAAAGTATTTTAGTGCACTGAAGAAAAGTATTACGAAATGAGCAAGCGTGGGGAATATGAACTCTTGCCATTATGAATATTTACTTAGAACTTTAGAAGACTAAAGGCACCGGAGTACTATTTGACTGTGGTTATATTAACTCAGAATGAATGCATTATGAGCTACCTGACTTGCTTTATGCCAAATGTTACATGCTCTGCTGAACAAATGAATCCAAGACTTTCACTGGCCTCAGCTACAGCCTAGACCACAGTATTAAGATTTAACATCGCTCCTGACAAGGGTTGGAGGAAAAAGCTGTTTTGTATTCCCTCTAGCTGGACTGAAGACCAGCATCATACAAAGTAGCGGAGAGAATAGCATGCTATCAGTGGACTGACTGGTCGACTGGCTTTGGCGTTCAGCCTCAAAGAACCGCCTGCGGGCATTGTTTCTAATATTGTCTCAGAGTCTGTTTTTTTACAGAAGTACTGATGCATGAGAGGCCTGAAAAAAACAAAAACAAGAGAGAAAATATCAAAAGTGTTTTTGAAGTGTTGGAGATTTTATTGGGCCACAAGTAAGTGTTTTTACCAGAATCCTGGTTTGTATATGACTGTCCTCTCAAAGAGATATACAGTTTGTTTTTAGGGATTGCGGTTTTTGCAAAGGAGCTGTGACACCATTTCTACACAGACTGACAGGAGGAGGCAGGATAAACGGCTGTGTTTGCCTATGCGGAGCTCATGTCTGGCGTGTTAATCCACATCCAAAACAACAGTATCAAAGTGGAGGATATAACTGTATCATTTCTCAGTCTGAGAGCGCAGCTTGCAGTGTGTAGATTTCTCTGTGCCTTCCCCCACCCACCTGTCTTTCTTTCTCAGACACTACCCACATGTACACACGTATATATGGTATTATGTAACCAAAAGGCTGGGTGTTGCAATGAAAGTGGTCCTCTGAAGGGAATGTGTAAACAGCTGCGATGTCAGCGTTCGGCACACTTCATCATCATGGCATATCACAAGACCCCAGGCATCATATGTAAAGTAAAGTCAGCGTGCGTGTAAGCAGGCCGGAAAATCACAGCGACCTTTTCCAGGGTGGAAATCTTGTCACTGCATTTATTTGTTTTCCTATTTTGGCACGTTATCGCTCTTTAGCCGGTGTGTTCATGGATGTGTAATCCATGGTTTTATGATTAAAATAACTGCAGCAAATCACTGTTATTATGTTATGTCTTCCATAGATATGAGTGTCATCACTGTACTCTGGGAAAAGACTGGTCTGTCACGCTCCGCTTGACTTCCATCTCTCATCCCCTCAATATCCACCATGTGACTGTCACTTTAGATTGGCCTCACAGTCCAGTAAGCCTCTGCTCATATCTAATTGGGGAGACGAGATCCACCTCAGGCACCGGTCCCAAAGGCAGCTATCCAAGCACTTAGAAACTTGTTAAACTCTCCAACATGGTCCTTTTATGCTCCACCTGACATTTTCATATCATGCATCACAGATATGGTTTATCAGCTGGCCTGATGAGTGTCATTTCATGAAGTGTAACAAGCTATAAACTAGCACATATGGCGATCACACTGTTTGTAATCAAAGTCACTGATAATAACTGATTAAATTAAGTGTTATTTTAACAGTTAGATATGCTTGCTATCCCCTGAGGACCTCTGCTTGTCCTTGAGAGGATGACCAGGAGTCCTTGGTCACTTCTGAATTGGTCCCAAAAAATGCAAATTATTTGTTTGTTGTGCAGCGGTGCCTGTAGCGGCTCTTCCATGTCAGTAGGTGGCAGTATGAACCCAATAACAATGGCCACCATCTTCTTCCTCTTCTTCTTCATGTGTTTTTTGTAGGTTAATGACCTTATTAAGACATACTATTGGTCACGTTGACTAGCTGAAAATAGCAATGGATAAATATTTGAAGATGAAGATTCAGACTCTGAACTGGGTCCTCGACAAAATTTGGACCCAGGTGAAGGGTTTTGCTGTTGTCAAAAGAAAGCTAAGACGATAAAGGCAAGGCAGTTCAGTGAAAGTTACCTTGTGGGCACATATGCGGTTTCCATATGCTTCACATGCTTGTTACTGTATGCTTATTGTTTACTGCACATCTCAGAGGAACAAAAGGTCTGAACCTCCTAGGGGTAACAGGAGGATGCGAAGTCTGGCCTTTTGTATGCAGAGAGACGGCCATGAAGGATTTCCTGACCACCAGGACTTCGGGTGGAGACAGAAGACCTGAAGGGGGGTGCATTGTGTTTTGGGATGTAAAGACAATGCGACTGTTTGCTTTGATGTCCTGGGGTATAAAGAGGACAGCTGTGGGGGCAGCTCTTTCTCTTGACTGTGTTTGAATGTTGGAGAATGTGGTTGTGAGTAAAACAGATTTTGAGTAATAAACTCAGCCTCGTCTTTCCACACAATCTCCACACTGGTGACCTTACGACGTATCATGAGCGGAGACGAATCTCCCGAGCTAGACTCGCCAGGAGCCAGCCAAACGAGTGCAGCCACAGTCCACCTACCGGTGACTTCTGGCCGAACAATCCGTGCTCATGGTTTAGCGCAGTCGAGGCACAGTTCCACCTCCGGAGGATTTCGGTGGACGACACAAAGTTCTACCATGTGGTTGCAAAGCTGGACAACCACACAGCCCAGTGGGTGGCAAACCTGATCAACCACCCGCCGGACAGCGACAAGTACAGCGCGTTGAAGGCTGCACTCATCCGTTACTTCACCCCCTCGGTGCAGGAGCAAGCAGAGGGGCTCCTAGCGCTGACTGAATTTGAGGGCGACAGACCTGCAGACCTGATGGGGAAGATGTTGAGTTTGAGAGACTCCGAAGATGATAACTTCATCTTCACCCACCTCTTCCTCAGAACCCTACCGTCAGAGGTGAGAGTGACCCTGGCCAGTTCACCACTGCTGGCCCGACGAGACTTCCACGAGCTGGGCCAGGAGGCGCAGCGACTCGTCGACGCCAGTAAACGACGCGCGGCTGTGGCCGTGGCAGCGGGGCCAGGCACAACGTCCGGAGACGGCAGGGGGCCAGAGGCTGCAGCACCAGACACACCGGCGGCGGCAAGGGCCAGGAGACACGGAGCAGACGACGTCCTTTGCTTCTACCATCGCCGTTTCGCAGAGAGGGCATGCAAGTGCATTCCACCGTGCCACTTCAAGCACTCGGGAAACGCCAACACCGGGGGTCGGTAGCGGCTGCGGCCCTCGGAGAGGAGAACAAGCTGCTCTACTTGAAAGATGCACACTCGGGGAGGCACTTACTCATGGACACGGGCTCTCAGCTGAGTTTCATCACACCTTCCTACGCTGACCGGCTGGCGCCCTCCAGTGGTCCCCTGGTGTCAGCAGCGAACGGCTCGGCGATTAAAACCTTCGGTGAGAGGACTCTGCTTCTGTCTTTTCACGGCCATACATTTGAGTGGACTTTTGTCATAGCGGCAGTCAATTTCAACATGTTAAGGGCTGATTTTTTGTGCTCACATGGTTGTTGGTCGATCTTGCTAATAGACACCTGGTTAATGCACTCTCTTTTTATTCTATTCCCTGTACAGCTCGAGTGGCCCCGCCAAAAGCACAAGCCAACGTCACAGCCGCAGGTGGTAAGTTTCACACACTGCTCACCCAGTTCCCAGCACTCACGGTCCCAACATTTTCGGCGGCCGTGGCTAAACACGGGGTGGAACATTTTATCACTACCACTGGACCGCCTGTTTTTGCAAAAGCTCGGCGCTTGGATTCAGCTAAACTGACCATAGCGCGTGAGGAATTCGCCAACCTGGAAAAGTTAGGCATCATCAGGCGTTCGAAAAGCCCCTGGGCTTCACCGCTTCACATGGTCCCTAAAGCTGACGGCTCGTGGCGGCCTTGCGGTGATTTCCGCAGGCTGAACAACGCTACAGAGCACCACCGCTACCCGATCCCGCACATCCAAGATTTTCCAGTTCATTTGGCGGGGGCGCACGTTTTTTCTAAAATAGACTTGGTACGCGGTTACCACCAGGTCCCAGTGCACGCTGAGGACATACCCAAAACAGTGGTAATAACTCCTTTCGGGCTTTTCGAGTTTTTGCGCAAGCCGTTTGGGCTTAAAGGCGCGGCACAGACGTTCCAACACATGATGGACGCGGTTTTGCACGATCTCCCTTTTGTGTTCGTCTACCTGGACGACATATTGGTAGCCAGCGCGTCCGAAGACGAACACGAAAACCACCTCACAGCAGTTTTCCGGAGGTTGGCAGAGCACAGGTTAATAATTAACCCGGCGAAGTGTCAGTTCGGGGTGACGCAGATTGATTTTTTGGGCCATCGTGTCTCCCCAGAGGGAGCGGTCCCTCTGCCTGACAAAGTGCGCGCAGTAACAAATTTTCCCCAGCCACAAATGGTCAAAGCATTACAGGAGTTTTTGGGAATGGTAAATTTTTATAACCGTTTCCTCCCCCGCGCAGCGCAGCTCATGCAACCATTGTATGCTGCACTAAAAAAACAAACACCCACAAATAAAGTCGAATGGTCTCCGGAGCGAGAGCGCGCATTTTCCGAAGTCAAAACAGCCCTGGCAAACGCTGCGTTGTTAGCACACCCAGTCCCAGCGGCCCGCATGGCACTCACTACTGACGCGTCAGATGTGGCCATAGAGGCGGTCGTGGAACAGTTTGTAGCTGGAGCCCTGCAGCCGCTCGCCTTTTACAGTAAGACCCTGCGCGACAGCGAACGAAAATACAGCGCATTCAACAGGGAGTTGTTAGCTCTCCACTTGGCCGTTCGCCACTTCCAGTTCTGGCTGGAAGGACGCCGTTTCACCGCGTTCGTTGACCACAAGCCGCTGACTTTTGCGATGGCCAAGATTTCAGAGCCTTGGTCAGGCCAGCAGCAGAGACAGCTGGCCGCGATTTCGGAGTTTACTACCGATATCCAGCATGTGGCGGGTAAACTTAATGTAGTGGTGGACTGCCTCTCGCGCGCCGTGGGGGCTCCCGCCCGCGCGGAGGTAGATCCTGCGGCCATGGCCGTGGAGCAGGGTAGCGACGCGGAAGTGCGCGCGGCCCCAGTCCGCGTGGGGATAGATTATACAGCCATGGCCGCGGAGCAGGGCAGCGACGTGGATGTGCGCGCGCTCCAGTCTGGACCAACAGGGTTAAGGCTGGAGAGCAGGGTGCTGCAAGACGGTATGCCCCCCCTAATCTGCGATGTCTCCACTGGGCGGCCGCGTCCGGTGGTTCCAGCCGCGTGGCGCCGCCGCGTTTTTGACTCGATCCATTCTCTGGCGCACCCGGGAGCGCGCGCGTCGGTCAAAATGGTAGGAGAGAAATTTGTGTGGCCGAGCCTGCGCAAACAAGTTAGAGAGTGGACGGCAGCCTGCACAGCCTGCCAGCGGGCCAAGGTCCATAGACACACGAGAGCTCCCTTGGAGCCGTTTCACATCCCGGCTAAAAGGTTTGATCATGTCCACGTGGACCTCGTAGGCCCCCTCCTGCCCTCACAAGGGTGCACACATCTTCTGACAATGGTTGACCGCACCACGCGCTGGCCAGAAGTGGTCCCGCTGTCGTCAACCACAGCTGAGGAGGTGGCGTGCGCGTTTTTAACGGCGTGGGTAGCGCGTTTTGGGGTCCCGTCAGACATTACGTCTGACAGAGGCCCGCAATTTGTCTCCGAACTTTGGTCAGCGATGTCCCGCAGCCTGGGGGCAACGATCCACCGTACGACCGCGTACAACCCGCAGGCTAACGGGTTGTGCGAACGTTTTCACAGGTCATTGAAGGCGGCCCTCAGAGCGTCGCTTACAGATACAAATTGGGTGGACAAGCTACCATGGGTTTTATTGGGGTTGCGTTCTGCACCTAAAGAGGATTTAGAAGCCTCCTCAGCTGAGCTAGTGTTCGCACAGCCACTTCGGCTGCCCGGGGAATTTCTCCCAGATAATCCTGCGTCAGAGCGCTCCCCGGTTCAGCGGTTACAGAATAGCACGGGCCCGAACATGCTACCTGGCCCCGTTCACCACAGTTTTCCGTGTGTTTTTGTGCCTAAGGCTTTAAAAAATGCGGAGTTTGTTTTTGTCAGACATGATGCCCATCGTCCACCCTTACGCCCACCTTATGACAGACCATATAGAGTGCTGGAAACAGGGGATAAGCATTTTTTGCTAGATTTTGGGGGGCAGAAAAGAAAGGTTTGGCATTAACAGGCTCAAACCCGCTTTTGTGTTAGCTGACGAAGTTGTGCAGTTGGCGAAGGCTCCTCGGCACGGCAGACCCCCTAGAGAGCATTCCCCAGAACACCCACAGAGGTTGACTAACAGTTCTCATCCCCAGGCAGCAGATCCACAGCTGGAAGACGCCGTGGAAGTGGTACAGCCTGCTTACAGCAGATATGGGAGGAGGTTGACACCTAAGTGGCACTTGGACTGATGTTTAGTGATTTTATTATGACATGCAATCTGTGGTGATGTTGTTCCATCTTAGACGTTTGGGGGGGGGGTCATGTGGGCACATATGCGGTTTCCATATGCTTCACATGCTTGTTACTGTATGCTTATTGTTTACTGCAGTCTCAGAGGAACAAAAGGTCTGAACCTCCTAGGGGTAACAGGAGGATGCGAAGTCTGGCCTTTTGTATGCAGAGAGACGGCCATGAAGGATTTCCTGACCACCAGGACAAACAGGTAACTTTAATGAAAAAAAACACAAAGGTGTATGCAAGAGCTTGCAAAGCTAGCTACTTAGTAGCTGAACTCGTGGCCTAATTTAAAAAAAAAGCACACACTGTTGCAAGAAATTAACACCACCTGCCTGCAAAGCTTTTGTGAATGAAATGATCGGCCCTGATGTACAGTAGCTAAAGAAGTAGATAAAGCTCCTCTCTCAGATAAAACAATTGCCAAACTTACTAACGACATGTCTGCAGATAATAAAGAAGATTGTTTTAGAAAAGATACATATCAGCGGGAAATTTGCAATGCAACTTGTTGATTCTACAGACAGAAGTGGACACACGCAACTCTTGGCCAGTGTGCATTTTGTGGATGGAGACACCATCAGAGAAATTTCCTATTTTGCAAAGAATTACCACAAAAAACAACAGGAGAGGAAAATTTTTGGATCACATCAGAATATCTTCGACAAGCAGAACTTCAGTGGGAAAAACTGCAGGAGTTTCTGTACCGATGGAGCAGCTTTGTGTGCATCACACTGAGTTAGTATAAACTAATTACAAGACTAAATTGTCATTGCATATGCTGTAATAGGCTATATGTTATTTTGGAACATTTCGGATTGTTTGGGTTCCCTGAGATTTTTTTCAATGTAAAAAGGGTTCCTTGGCTCAAAAAAAGTTGATATCCATTGGGATAGGATACTGCAGAAAAAGCTCCTTGTCACAGTGGAAAAAACTGTTTATGTTTTTGATAAAAACACTGGATTTCCCAACAGTAACTAGAAAAGCACTCAGAGAGTGCATACCTCTGCCAAGGCTCCTTCCGTCCCTCATGGATCACCTCCAAAATGTAGCTGGTTTATGTGCAGGCCTAGAGCTATTTCTGGTGAAAATTGCATCAAAGTCTGTCCATTAATTTTGGAGTATTGTTGCTAACACACTGTGAGACGATAAGAGCCTTGGCTGAGGTATGCATTCTCAGATCATCACCAAAATGTAATGGGTTCCTCTCTAGCCCAAGAACCACCTCTGGTGAAAATTTCATCTAAATCCATCCAGTAGTTTTTGTGTAATCCTGTTGCACAAATACAAACAAAGCCCTTGGTAGAGGTATGCACTCTTAGATCATCACCAAACTCTAATCATTTGCTCCCCGTTCCATTATATACTGTAGCTTTCCTGAATATTTCATCAAAATCCATTCATAACTTTTTGAGTAATGTTGCTAACAGACAAACAAACAAACAAACCAATGCCAGCAAAAACATAACTTCCTTGGTGGAGGTAATAAAAAACAAAGTAGCCACAAATGTCATACATTCATTTAGATCACTTCTCTTGCATGTTTAATATACTTGTAGATCTTAAATGCCAAATTCCTTTGGACAAACACCACTGACCAAAAAGCATATCAGCCCTGTTTTGGGTGGTTTTTTTTACCTCCACCAAGGGAGGAGGTAATGTTTTTACCGGCGTTGGTTGGTTTGTTGGTTTGTCTGTTAGCAACATTACTCAAAAAGTTTTGAACAGATTTTGATTAAATTTTCAGGAAAGGTGTGTAATGGCACGAGGAACATATGATTAGATTTTGGTGGTGATCCAGATTGTGATCTGGATCACCACCACAAATTTTGAGGGGGAAATAATAATATTGAGCGTCCCCTTGAAGACATGTCCACAGAGTTACATTCACTCCCGTGTAGCTGATACAATATGTAAACTACAGTGGTGTGAAAAAGTGTTTGCCCCCTTCCTGATTTCTCATTTTTTTTGTATGTTTGTCACACTTAAATGTTTCAGATCATCAAACAAATTTAAATATTACACAAAGATAGCACAAGTAAACACAAAATGCAGTTTTTAAATGAAGGTGTTTATTATTAAGAGTGTGGGAATGTGGGAAGGATGAGACAGGTTTCTCTCAAGTCATCTTTATTCACATTCACCAACATTGCAAAGAAGAAAGAGGACATTACAGGGAACTCTCGTCCTTAAATACCAGGACTCTTCACAGTTCACAAGTCACATGCATCACAAATCACATTGCATTAAAATCGGCAGTAACAATGCATCTCCTCTCTCTGATCTCACCCCCACAGTCTACAATGCATCCTCTCCTTAATCCTCTAATAACATCCCGCAGTCTCCAGCTCTGCATACCAAAGCTAACATCCTTGCCGCTTCCTGTTATCTCCAAGGAAGCTCTGCCTTTGTTCTGATCTAAAATGTGAGTCACAAAATAGGTCACATATGTGTGGCCCCCACAAGAGTAAAAAAAAATGCAAACCTACATGGCCCTGTGTAAAAAAGTGATTGCCCCCCATGTAAAAACATAAATTAACTGTGTATGGCTGTGTTGTGAGACATGTATATGTTGGACACTGCATATGTGATTTAACCACGATGAAGGAGAGCCAGCCCCCTGCGGTGCGGAGCCACAGAGCCTGGACCCCCTGCGGAGGACAGGGGACAGAAGACTTCCTGACCACTGAGGCTTGAGAAGAGAGAAGGGGGAGTTATGTAAATAAAAGGCTAATGAATGTGAATAAAGAGACTTTGATATAGATGTGTGATTTCCCCCGCGAGGGAAATGGTTTGATGTGAGAAGGTTTAAATGAGAGAACTTTGGTGTGTTCACTCTCTTTGTTCGCTGCTCAAGAATAAGAGCAGACAGTGGAATGATTTCTTGAATAAACTGAAATGAAAGACAATTCGGTTTCGTTATTCAAGTCTCTCCACATTGGTGACTGACGACGTTGAGAATGAACGAAGAAATTCTCAGGGTCCCGGACTCACAGCGCTCAGAGCTGGCGAGCGCAGTGGCCGTTAAGCTGCCTGATTTCTGGCAGGATAACCCACGGTCGTGGTTTCTGCAAGCAGAGTCGCAGTTCGCGCTCGCAGGAGTAACGGTGGATGACACTAAGTTCCACCATGTCATCGCTAAACTGGACAACAGCACAGCTCGGTGCGTGCAAAGCTTGGTGGAGCAGCCACCCGCGACCGACAGGTACAGCAAGCTGAAATCCACCCTCATCAAGTTTTTCACCCCCTCGGCTGAAGTGAGGGCGAGGAGGATCCTGTCTTTGCTAGACCAAGGTGGACACAGGCCGAGCGCCCTGATGGAGGAGATGATACAGCTGAGAGGGTTGGACAACGATGATTTCATTTTTCAGTTCATCTTCCTCTCCAACCTCCCGGCGCATGCGAGAAGCACGCTGGCCGGCAAAAAGTGTCACACCCTGGAGGAGTTCCGGGAGCTGGCCCAGGAGGCAGACGGGATCCTGGACGCCTGCGGCGGGCAAGCAACCACAGCAGCGACCCGAGACAGCGGGGAGCCAGAGCCGGCAGAACCAGACTGGCCGACGATGGCGGCAACACGGCCGCGACGAGGGGGAGCCAATAGCCCGGCGACAGAGGCGCGGGCACGACACAGCGGAGGAGAAGATCTCTGCTTTTACCATCGGAGGTTCGCAGAGAAGGCACGCAGGTGTGTGCCGCCCTGCATCTTCAGGAGTTCGGGAAACGGCAAGACCGGGGGTCGCTAGCAGCTTCGACCCTCGGGGAACGCAACAAGCTGCTCTACATCACGGATGCGCGCTCCGGACGAGTGTTCCTCATTGACACCGGAGCACAAGTGAGCTTCATCACCCCAACATACGCGGACCGGGTAGCTGGACCCCACGGTGACGGAGCTACAGCGGCAAATGGCTCGAACATCAACACCTACGGGAGAAGGACCTTGCCTTTATGCTTACAGGGCCGCACATATGAATGGACTTTTGTAGTAGCGGCGGTGAGTTTCAACATGTTGGGCGCGGATTTTTTGTGTTCACACAATCTGTTAGTTGATCTTGCTAATAGACGGCTGGTAAATGCACTCTCTTTTTACTCTCTCCCCTGTTCAGCTCGAGTGTCCCCGCCACCAGTACAGACCCACGTCGCTACAGCAGGTGGTAAGTTTCACACACTCCTCACCCAATTTCCAGCGCTCACTGTGCCCACTTTTTCAGCGACGGTCGCGAAGCACGGGGTGAAACACTTCATCCCCACTTCTGGTCCTCCCGTGTTTGCAAAAGCTCGGCGCTTGGATGCAGTTAAGCTCGCCATTGCGCGCGAGGAGTTCGCCAGCCTGGAGAGGCTGGGCATCGTTCGTAGGTCGAAGAGCCCGTGGGCTTCGCCGCTGCACATGGTACCGAAAGCCGATGGCTCCTGGAGACCGTGCGGGGATTACCGCAGGCTAAACAACGCTACGGCACACGATCGTTATCCCATCCCGCACATTCAGGATTTTTCGGTGCACCTGGCGGGGGCGCGCATTTTTTCAAAGATTGATCTAGTTCGCGGCTATCACCAAGTCCCGGTCCAACCGGAGGACATTCCTAAAACGGCGGTAATAACCCCGTTCGGACTTTTCGAATTTTTACGCATGCCGTTTGGTCTCAAAGGGGCGGCGCAAACATTTCAGCGGATGATGGATGCCGTGTTACGCGATCTCCCTTTCGTGTTTGTGTACCTCGACGACATTTTGGTCGCGAGTACTTCAGAGGACGAACACGAAACGCACCTCACAGCAGTTTTTAGGAGGCTGGGAGAGCACGGCTTAATAGTTAACCCAGCCAAGTGCCAGTTCGGCGTTGAGCGGATTGATTTTTTGGGTCACCGCGTCTCCCCGGAGGGAGCGGTTCCGTTACCAGAGAAAGTACGCGCGGTAGCGGATTTTCCCCGTCCACAAACGGTCAAATCACTACAGGAATTCTTGGGGATGGTGAATTTTTATAACCGGTTCCTGCCCCACGCAGCTCAAATCATGCAACCGTTATATGCCGCGCTCAAAAAACAAAAGCCGACCCAGGCGGTCGAATGGTCCCCGGAGCGGGAGCGCGCGTTCACAGAGGTTAAGAAAGCCTTGGCTGACGCTGCGCTCCTGGCCCACCCAGACCCTGCAGCACGTATCGCGCTGACGACAGACGCTTCAGATTTAGCCATAGGGGCCGTTATTGAGCAACAGGTAGCCGGAGTTTGGCAGCCTTTGGCTTTCTTTAGCAAATCTTTAAGCGCGGCTGAGCGAAAATACAGCGCGTTTGACAGAGAACTGTTGGCGCTGCATTTGGCTATTCGTCATTTCCAGTTCTGGCTGGAAGGACGGTGCTTCACCGCTTATGTGGACCACAAGCCGCTCACATACGCCATGGCCAAAATTTCAGATCCGTGGTCCGGCAGGCAGCAGAGGCAGCTGGCCGCAATCTCGGAATTTACCACTGACATTAGGCACGTCGCGGGCAAATTCAATGTAGTAGCGGATTGTCTCTCACGCGCGTTCACGACCCCGACACGCGCAGAGGCAGAACGGGCCACCGTGACCGCGCCGCAGGAGAGCGGCACGGTAGCGCGCGCAGCCCCGGTGCACGTGGGTATAGATTACGCAGCCATGGCAGCGGACCAGGGGGCGGACGCAGACGTGCGCGCGCTCCAGTCTGGACCAACAGGGTTGAGGCTGGAGAGCAAGTGTTTACAAACCGGTATGCCCCCCCTGATCTGCGACATGTCGACGGGGCGCCCGCGTCCGGTGGTTCCGGCCACGTGGCGCCGCCGTGTTTTTGACTCGGTCCACTCACTGGCGCACCCGGGGGTGCGCGCGTCGGTGAAACTAGTGGCGGAAAAGTTTGTTTGGCCGTGCCTGCGCAAGCACGTGAAGGAATGGGCAAAAACCTGCATTTCCTGTCAACGGGCCAAAATTCACAGGCACACAAGAGCCCCGTTAGAACCGTTCCGCATTCCGGCCAGAAGGTTCGACCATGTGCACGTCGACCTTGTGGGCCCCCTACCGGCATCACAGGGGTTCACGTATCTTTTGACAATGGTGGACCGCACCACACGTTGGCCGGAAGTGGTCCCACTTGCGACGACCACGGCCGCGGAGGTGGCTCGCGTTTTTTTAACGGCTTGGGTGGCGCGCTTCGGGGTTCCGTCGGACATTACGTCCGATAGAGGACCGCAATTCATCTCTGAGCTGTGGTCAGCGATGGCCAACGGCTTAGGAGCCAAAATTCACCGCACTACGGCTTACCACCCTCAGGCTAATGGTTTATGCGAGCGTTTTCATAGGTCTTTGAAGGCAGCACTCAGAGCGTCGCTCACGGATGCAGATTGGGTAAATAAACTCCCATGGGTTTTATTAGGGTTGCGTTCTGCGCCTAAAGAGGACTTAGACGCCTCCCCAGCGGAGCTGGTATTCGCACAAACTCTGAGGCTGCCGGGCGAGTTTTTACCAGAGCACCCAGAGCCCCCACCTCTCTCTGCTCTGGGACCGTTAGTTGGCACGGGGGCAGACACGCTCCCGGGTCCGGTTCATCACGCTTTTCCACGAGTTTTCGTCCCCAAGGCTTTGAAAAATGCCGATTTCGTTTTTGTCAGGCGCGAAGCCCTTAAAGCAACGCTCAAACCACCTTACGAAGGGCCATTTCGAGTGCTGGAGGCAGGTGATAAGCAATTTGTGCTAGATTTTGGGGACAGAAAAGAGACAGTCAGTATTGACAGACTAAAACCTGCTTTTGTCATGAAGGACGTGTCTGTACCGGTCGCGGTGGCGCCTCGACGAGGCAGGCCCCCGCAGAGGGCAATTAACCACTCTCTTCCTCAGTCAACAGACCCGAAGCAGAACAGCACCGCAGGCAAGGCGGGGCCAACGCACAGCAGATTCGGCAGACGGCTGAAGCCCAAGCGGCGCACAGACTGAATGTTGGTGTTGATTATTCAGTAGTGAGTAAGGTGCTATTAAATTTTGGGAATTAGTCTGTTCTTCATCGTTTGGGGGGGGGTTATATGGCTGTGTTGTGAGACATGTATATGTTGGACACTGCATATGTGATTTAACCACGATGAAGGAGAGCCAGCCCCCTGCGGTGCGGAGCCACAGAGCCTGGACCCCCTGCGGAGGACAGGGGACAGAAGACTTCCTGACCACTGAGGCTTGAGAAGAGAGAAGGGGGAGTTATGTAAATAAAAGGCTAATGAATGTGAATAAAGAGACTTTGATATAGATGTGTGATTTCCCCCGCGAGGGAAATGGTTTGATGTGAGAAGGTTTAAATGAGAGAACTTTGGTGTGTTCACTCTCTTTGTTCGCTGCTCAAGAATAAGAGCAGACAGTGGAATGATTTCTTGAATAAACTGAAATGAAAGACAATTCGGTTTCGTTATTCAAGTCTCCCCACACTGTGGTTTATCACATTTTTGGAAAGCTGAGTTCAATTTCTCCAGCCACACCCAGGCCTGATTACTGCCACACCTGTTCTCAATCAAGAAATCACTTAAATAGGACCTGCCTGACAAAGTGAAGCAGACCAAAAGATCCTCAAAAGCTAGACATCATGCTATTTTTGTCTAATATTTAAATTTGTTTGATGACCTGAAACATTTAAGTGTGACAAACATACAAAAAAATGAGAAATCAGGAAGGGGGCAAACACTTTTTCACATTACTGTATGTTGAATTTCACCCAAACTCTTTTTTTGTGTGTGTGTATTTGGCCTATTTTATTTTAGTGATCTCCAGCCTTTTTATGCGTGTGTGGCAGTGCTCGGCGTGCTGACGTAGTCACGTCTGTGTACGTTCCCAGCCAAAGCTGTTGGGCTGCACGGTGGCGCAGTGGTTTAGCACTGTGGCAGCACAGTTTTACCCTCGGCCGGGGGATCGCGGGGATCATGAGATCGTGGGTTCGATCCCAGCCCCCGACCAACAGTGAGCTGTGTGGAGTTTGCATGTTCTCCCCGTGTTGCATGGGTTTACTCCGGGATTTCTCCGGTTTCCTCCCGCATACCAAAAACATGTAGGTTTAGGGCGCTCGCGCACGCAGCGACCAGCAGCCGGTGGCTTGTCACCAGACTGCAAACCAAATCTACCTACGGGTACAAATAAGTAACAAAAAAAAAAAAAGCAGTTTTTGCTATGGCTGGAGGTGATGGTAGAAACATGCTCCGCAAACAAAAGTTATTATTGAATTACTTAAAGTGATTTAACTGTTGTAACTTGTTCTATGTAATGGCCACTTCATTTTGTGAGAGCCCTGCTAAGTTTTGAAGTTTGATAGTTCAAGTATTGTACGAGTTTTCAGTCTAACAGAGGGCTACTCGTACATTAGCATTCTAAACTAACTGCTAAGTAACCGTTAGCTAATAACGGCTAGTTAATAATGGTCATTATGATTCTTAACAGGATATGAGCATGACAGCTGCTTCCACACAGCTCAAACATGTCTCCCTGTTACTCCACAGGTATGGAGATCATTTTGTGATGAATGTAAAATTTTTTTGCACGTTAAATGAGTTCTGGTGGTTTACATAATCACTAAATAAGGGTTTTGTAGTGATCAAAAGGGATTTACTTGTTGAAGTGAATAATATATATTTAGTTGCATGTGAATAAGATGTTTTATTTCTATAATTTTTAATGCAGTTTATATAGCTCATATTAAAGACGCAATTGTTTTTCTTGTTATTAATAAGAGATTTTTAATTTGATGTTTTTGTTTTTTTATGATTGCGAACAAATGAAAAGCAGTTTTTGCTATGGCTGGAGGAGATGAGCATGGCAGCTGCTTCCACACAGCTCATACATGTCTCTCTGTTACTGCACAGACCTCAATAAAGAAACATGTGAGATCCTGAGCTGCTTCCTGCCCTTTTGTTAAAGAACCCAGAACACAACACAGAAATAAGACACAGGTTACATACGCACCCATACGCATAGTATGTGATGGTTGATGTGGTCTATATTAATCATATATCCCATAACCTACATATGTATAAGCATGTGAGAATGTTTGGTGATTACATATGTAAAGCGACTTCACACCTCAGAACAGGACAAAGAGGTCTCAACCGTCAGCAGAGATCAAAGAGCATCCGAGGCGCTGTGGTGGAGACCAGATCGATCGCCCTGACCTCCCAGGGCCAGGTGGAGGGATATGAAGACAAAGGAGGGGGATTAAGATAATGCGGGATGTCAGCTTGGATATGCATGTCTTTTGTTATGTGTAGGTATAAGTATGTAGAGCTGAATGTGTTCTTCCTCTATTCTACTTCTGCTTCTGCACTGAGATGAGACTTGTTAGAGGAGCGAAGCTGATAATAAACTTTGGTTTATAAGTCACATCGCCTCGTTATTCCAAGCTCTTCTACACTGGTGACCCTGACGCGAGGATGGACCAGAGGCGTTCCCCCGCGACTGACTCATCTGAGGTGACCCAGGCAGACGCCGGCGCCCATGCAGACAGGGGAACGAATGGAAGACGTTCCCCCACGGCAGAAGAGAGGGCTCAACTGAGCACCAGCCCCGCCGTGAGAGCAGAAGAAAGGCGCTCTCACCCGGCGGACACATCAAGGACGGCTCACACAAGCGCCGTCACCGTCAAGCTGCCAGAATTCTGGCAAGAAGACCCGAGCTCGTGGTTCCAGCAAGCTGAGGCTCAGTTTGCACTGGCGGGCATAACGGCGGACGAGACAAAGTTTTATCACATCGTCGCCAAACTCGACGCTGCCACGTCAAGATGCACGCGGAGCATAATCCGACAGCCGCCCGCCTATGACAAATACAGAGAGCTGAAGGCGACCATCGTCAAGAACTTCGTCCCCTCAGCCGAGGAGGGAGCAGAGAAGATCCTGGCGATCTACAGCCACAGAGGATGCAGACCCAAGGCCCTCATGAAGGACATGCTGCAGCTCAAGGAGGAGGACAACGACAACCTCCTCTTCCAACACATCTTCCTCAGCACTCTGCCGCCACACATGAGAGGGACGCTGATCAACATGCGGTGCAGCACCCAGCAGGACTTCCGCGCGCTGGCCCGAGAAGCGCAGCGACTCACCAACGCCTGCAGGGAACAGGTGGCCACAGCAGCATCCGCAGATGCCCAGAGCAACGGAGAACCACAGACAACCGAGCAGAGCCCGCCCACCATGGCGGCAACACGACCAAGACGCAGCAGACGGAACGACATCTGCTATTACCACCACCGTTTCGCCGAGGGGGCGTACAAATGCGTTCCCCCCTGCAAGTTCAAAAGTTCGGGAAAACGCCCGAACCGAGAACCTTTAACGGCTGCGGTTCTCGACGAAAAAAATAAACTTCTTTATGTGACTGACGGACACACCGGCAAACAGTTCCTAATTGACACTGGAGCTCAACTGAGTTTTATCATGCCCTCCCACGCAGACCGGGCCATGGGCCCCCGGGGCAATGGAGCGATGGCAGCCAACGGCTCCATCATCGACACTTATGGTGAAAGGACTCTGCCCCTCTGCATTCATGGCCGCAACTACAGATGGACATTTGTTGTAGCGGCGGTGAGTTTTAACTTGTTGGGCGCGGATTTTTTGTGTGCACATGGGCTATTAGTCGATCTAGCAAATAGACGCTTGGTTAATGCACTGTCATTTGCTTCTATTCCCTGCTCAGCTCGAGTTTCTCCACCACCCGTGCAGGCCAGCGTCACTACAGCAGGAGGTAAGTTTGATCAACTCCTTACCCAATTTCCAGCACTCACAATTCCCAAATTCTCAGCTACAGTGGCTAAGCACGGGGTTGAACACTTTATTCCCACAATGGGCCCACCCGTATTCGCCAAAGCTCAGCGCTTAGACGCGACCAAGCTCACCATAGCTCGGGACGAGTTTACCACCCTTGAAAAACTAGGCATTATCAGACGCTCAAAAAGCCCCTGTGCATCACCACTACACATGGTCCCGAAATCCGACGGTTCTTGGAGACCGTGCGGCGATTACCGCAGATTAAACAATGCGACAGCGCATGACCGCTACCCAATTCCTCACATCCAAGATTTTTCACTACATCTGGCGGGTGCGCGCATTTTTTCTAAAATAGACCTGGTCCGTGGCTATCATCAAGTCCCCGTTCGAGCGGAAGACATTCCTAAAACAGCTGTAATAACCCCCTTCGGTCTTTTTGAATTTTTGCGGATGCCTTTTGGCCTCAAAGGCGCTGCTCAAACCTTTCAGCGGATGATGGACGCGGTATTACGCGACCTCCCTTTCGTGTTCGTCTACCTCGACGATATGCTGGTAGCCAGCTCGTCGGAGGAAGAACACGAACAGCATCTCACTATGGTTTTTCAAAGACTAGAAGAGCACGGGTTAATAATCAATCCAGCCAAATGCAAATTCGGCGTGCCACAAATTGATTTTTTGGGACACAGAGTTTCACCGAAGGGGGCAGTCCCACTGCCGGACAAAGTTTGCGCAGTAAAAAGTTTTCTACAGCCACAAACGGTCAAATCGCTGCAAGAATTTTTGGGAATGGTTAATTTTTACAACCATTTCCTCCCCCGTGCAGCTCAACTCATGCAGCCCCTATATGACGCGCTCAGAAAACAAAAGCCTTCCAACGCGGTCGAATGGACCCCGGAGTGCGAACGCACCTTCGCGGAAGTAAAAAGTGCCCTAGCTAACGCCACATTGTTGGTTCATCCTGATCCCTCGGCCCGCATTGCGCTAACCACAGACGCTTCAGACCTGGCCATAGGGGCGGTTGTAGAACAACACGTTGGTGGAACCTGGCAACCTTTGGCATTTTTCAGCAAATCGTTAAACCAAACTGAGCGTAAATACAGCACTTTTGACAGGGAGCTGCTAGCGCTTCATTTATCCATCCGCCACTTCCAGTTCTGGTTAGAGGGGCGGCGTTTCACGGCTTTTGTAGACCACAAACCGCTCACCTTTGTGATGGCTAAAATTTCAGAACCATGATCAGGTAGGCAACAAAGACAGCTAGCTGCAATTTCAGAGTTCACCACAGACATTCAACATGTGGCAGGCAAACTTAACGTGGTAGCAGACTGCCTCTCTCGCGCTGTGACATCGCCAGAGCGCAAGGAGACAGATTATACTACCTCAGCCGCAGAACTCTTCGCCAACGCGGACACGTACGCGGCCCCAATCCACGTAGGGATAGATTACGCAGCCATGGCGGAGGAGCAAAGTAGTGACGTAGACGTGCACGCACTCCTGTCTGGAGCAACAGGGTTAAGGCTGGAGGAAAGGGGTTTACACGACGGTGTACCCCCCCTAATATGTGACATCTCAACCGGCCGTCCTCGCCCGGTAGTCCCAGCTGCATGGCGCCGCCGTATTTTCGACTCAATTCACGCCCTCGCGCACCCGGGTGTACGTGCCTCGGTTAAAATGGTCGCCGAAAAGTTTGTGTGGCCCGGCCTACGCAAAAACGTAAAAGAATGGGCAAAAACTTGCTTGTCTTGTCAGCGCGCCAAAATACACAAACACACAAAAGCCCCTCTAGAGCCTTTTCGAATCCCAGCTAGAAGGTTCGACCACGTTCATGTCGACCTCGTGGGACCACTACCTTCCTCCCAAGGTTTCACACATCTGTTAACAATGATAGACCGTACTACGCACTGGCCTGAGGCGGTCCCTCTGGCGTCAACCACAGCGGAGGAAGTCGCTCGCGTTTTTTTGACAAACTGGGTGGCACGTTTTGGCGTCCCATCGGACATCACGTCCGATAGGGGGCCTCAATTCGTCTCGGAGCTTTGGTCAGCCATGGCCAGCAGCTTAGGGGCGACAATTCACCGCACCACCGCTTATCACCCTCAGGCTAATGGGTTATGCGAGCGTTTTCACAGATCTTTAAAGGCCGCCCTCAGAGCCTCACTAACGGACACAAATTGGGTAAATAAACTTCCCTGGGTTTTATTGGGGTTGCGTGCTGCGCCTAAAGAGGATCTAGACGCCTCCCCAGCAGAATTAGTTTTTGCACAACCTCTCAGGCTCCCAGGTGAATTTTTACCAGAGAACCCAGAGCCAGGGCATCTTCCAGCCCCAAGGCTTTTAGGCAGCAACGGTCCTGACACTCTCCCCGGACCGGCACATCACTCTTTTCCACGGGTTTTTGTCCCCCAAGCTTTAAAAAACGCTGAATTCGTTTTTGTTAGGCATGAAGCTTTAAAACCAACCCTCCGTCCACCATACGATGGACCTTTCAGAGTGCTGGAACCTGGTGATAAGCATTTTGTGCTTGATTTAGGGGACAGAAAAGAAACAGTCAGCATTGACAGACTTAAACCTGCCTTCTTGTTGAGAGACGAACCTGCACGGTTGGCGAGAGCACCTCGGCGGGGTAGACCCCCCAAGAGAAAAGACTCAGCCCCCCTGCAGAGAACAAATAATCACTCTCCTCCCCAAGCTGCAGATTCCTTACAGGAAGGTCCCGCCAGGATGCCAAAGCGGACCCACAGCAGATTCGGGAGAAGATTAAAACCCAGACGGCACAGGGACTGATGCAAACTACTCAAAAGTTGTTCACTAATTGTGCTGTAACAGTTTAAGACTGACTTGTGATATTACTACGCTGTTATGATTACCACTGAATTCTCTACAGGAGCATAGCTGCTGGAAAGTTTCTTCCTTGTCAAGAGGTGTAGCAGTTAGTATGTCATAATAATTATCTTAAACTGTGAATTTTTCTATTGTCCTTTTCTTAGTCGTTTGGGGGGGGCTGTGGTCTATATTAATCATATATCCCATAACCTACATATGTATAAGCATGTGAGAATGTTTGGTGATTACATATGTAAAGCGACTTCACACCTCAGAACAGGACAAAGAGGTCTCAACCGTCAGCGGAGATCAAAGAGCATCCGAGGCGCTGCGGTGGAGACCAGATCGATCGCCCTGACCTCCCAGGGCCAGGTGGAGGGATACGAAGACAAAGGAGGGGGATTAAGATAAGCGGGATGTCAGCTTGGATATGCATGTCTTTTGTTATGTGTAGGTATAAGTATGTAGAGCTGAATGTGTTCTTCCTCTATTCTACTTCTGCTTCTGCACTGAGATGAGACTTGTTAGAGGAGCGAAGCTGATAATAAACTTTGGTTTATAAGTCACATTGCCTCGTTATTCCAAGCTCTTCTACAGTTGACATTATTTCATCTGAAGACACCAAGAAAAAGCAAGCAAACTGTGCGATTTATGAATGGATTTTGATGACATTTTCAGGAAAGGTGTGTAATGGCACGGGGAAGAGAGTACCGACAGACAAGCTAAGGATGTCTTGCGAGGCACGTTATCCACATGGTATGTAAACACACAGCACTCGACAATATTTAACTTTTATTATCTCCGCCAAGAGAAGGAGGTAATGTTTTTGCTGGTGTCATGCCAAAAAGTGATTAAAGGTAGTGTGATCGCTTGCCAGAAAAGTAGTCACCGGCTGCAGGAGCCAGAGCGCCTGTTTGTTAAAGGTGTACTGCCTGGTCTCAGTCCACCTACAATGTGTCTGTAAATGTTTTGAGGTTTTATCACATCTGAAAAAAAATTATAGTGTTGGCCAAAGTGTTTGCAGTTTGGTTAACAACATATAGCATTTATGAGATTGCAATTGATTCCAGTATTTATGTGCAAAAACCTCATTCTTGTTTAGAAGCTACACTGTAATTGTCCATTGTTGATGCATAGAATATGTATTTATACAGTATCTACATATACACTACCGTTCAAAAGTTTGGGGTCACCCAGACAATTATTTTGTGTTTTCCATGAAAAGTCACACTTATTTACCACCATGAGTTGTAAAATGAATAGAAAATATAGTCAAGACATTGACAAGGTTAGAAATACTGATTTGTATTTGAAATAATATTTTTTTTCCAGATATTCAACCTGCTCAAAGGAAGGTCAGTTTTATAGCTTCTCTAACCAGCTAAACTGTTTTCAGCTGTGCTAACATGATTGCACAAGGGTTTTCTAATCATCCATTAGCCTTCTGACACAATGAGCAAACACATTGTACCATTAGAACACTGGAGTGATAGTTGCTGGAAATGGGCCTCTATACATCTATGTAGATATTGCACCAAAAACCAGACATTTGCAGCTAGAATAGTCATTTACCACATTAGCAATGTATATTAGATATTAGAGTGTATTTGTGATTAGTTTAAAGTTATCTTCATTGAAAAAAACAGTGCTTTTCTTTCAAAAATAAGGAAATTTCTAAGTGACCCAAACTTTTGAACGGTAGTGTATATATCCAGTAAATCTATGTATTTTTCCATGTAACCTTGTGACTGTATTATTTTCATTGTTTTAATCCTACATCAAGTTTGTTTCTTGTTCAGAATGCATCATAAGTGTTAAATATATTTTATTATACCTAACTCAGTAATGTTTACCTTTTGAAATATATATTTTATGGCTAATATAACCACATAACTATAATATGGCACCTGGTGATCAGTTTTTAGCAGCTGATCACTTTTTGCCACGACACTGGCATTGCTTTGTCTGTCTGTCTCTTCGCAACATTACTCAAAATTTATGATTGGATTTTGATGAAATTTTCAGGAAAGGTGTGTAATGACATGGGAAACAGATGATTACATTTTTCTGGTGATCTGGATCACCACCTGGATCAGGAATTTTTAGGAAAAATCAGTATCAACTTGGTTAAATTTTACTTTTGTTGGTACACCAGAATTTCTGTAGCTAAGTTACCTAACATTATTTATTTGTTATTTAAATAAATCTTATAGAAGGAAACTTGAATGAGTATTTTTCATCAATATCAAATGCAGAAATGTTGCATTTAGAAAACTGCTGCATTTTGAATAATGTCATTTGGGGGAAATGAGCTGCTTGGTGGAAGTGTGCCCTCTCCGAGTGCTTTTCTCGTTTTTAGTAGTTTGGTTTTCTTGGTTCACTGCCAAGTCTGAGTGGGTTCAGTGGGACAGATTCTCCTTATTCACCTACCTTTTTGGTTCATAGCACTTCACACAGCTGCTTTACTATACCAGGTACTTTGTATTGGCTCTGTTCAGCTATAACTGATTA
Source organism: Pholidichthys leucotaenia (assembly GCA_020510985.1). Classification (NCBI taxonomy): domain Eukaryota; kingdom Metazoa; phylum Chordata; class Actinopteri; order Cichliformes; family Pholidichthyidae; genus Pholidichthys; species Pholidichthys leucotaenia. Next base: position 341,500,358 of record CM035841.1, read on the forward strand.
CTGATACAGAAAAGGTTAGTATAAATTCACACCTTTGCCACAGAATTAAGGTGATGACCTATGTTTCCCGTGATGTGCGGGAGCATAAACATTCACATGTTAAAGATGCAGACATGCACACATACATTCATTGACTCAAGGAGAGGCAGTTAGAGAGGGCTCTGGAAACATTTGTCACTCTGGCAGGCAGGTCTCCCATTCTCGGGGTTGGTGGCCTCGTTTCTGCACGGGGGCTGGGCATCTCCGCACCTTTGCTGCCTAGTAACTGTCAGACCTAGACGTGATTTATGCAAATTGGCAGGCAAGGGCTTGTGGGTCAGACACGATATGTGGTAAGGCCATCATTGGGACAGTGTACAAAGACAAGTCAGCTGCATATCTAACATTGTATCCCACTAACCCAAACACGAACAATGAAACTGATATTGTTTATGTCAAATAAAATGCAGAATATATGTTTTATAATATGATATCTTGAAGCACAGTTATTGTTAATTTAATATCATTTAAATATAATTAATGTAGAGTATCTTATAGTGGATAGTAAATTTCATGCAAATATCACCCCTGCTACCAACTGCTTGTTTATAGCTGCATGATTCCTTTTGATGATCAAAATCAACTCACTGCTACTGTCACATCTGAATCAAAGTTCACAACTTTCATTCCACACACCAGTTGTCATGCCTCACCACCTGTTTATCAGTGAGACACATGCCCTTTTAGCCTACATAAGGACCAGACCATCACATGATTTAAGAAGAAGCCAACTTTCATTGTCGTTCAAGCCATACAGCCAATCATATACAGTAGAACGAAATTACGTTTCTCCTATCTACAATGTTAATCACATCTAGAATCAGAGGGGCCACTGCCATGCAAGGCGTCGCCACAAACAACTTTTCTTTCCCCCATTTTATTATGCTGAGCACCAAGCTAGAAGGTGGGAAGTATCATTTTTTTATATGGTCTTTAGTATGACCCGGCCGGGGCTTGAACCCATGACCTCCTGGCTGTGGAGCGGATGCTCTACCACTAGGCCACCACTCTGGTTAATAATCCCTTAATAACTAACCAAGGAGAACAAAGAATTTCAAGGATAACAGAAACAAAAACTGGTAGACACATTAGTGATGTAAGTTTTAGCAATTTATTCATATTTTTTTTTTTAGTATTTTAACAGCTGTTAGTGCTGTGATTTTAAGCTCTTTAACAAACTGTGTTTAATTTTTTTTCATTATGCTCGGAGTAAATCATTTACTGTTCATCTGTCAGCCATCTATTTAATCTACTGTTATCCTAACCTGTAAAAGCCAAATAAAGAAATCCCATTTTCACGTAAAACACCATAAGAAGATTGCGTGAGTGAGCAATATAACATAATGAACAGCCATTTTCTGGTATCTCATACAGCCGCTGTTCCCATGCCTGATCAGGCTTCTCATCATGCAATCACTTAAACAGGTACAATGCTGTAAAAAAGCTCTAAAAACAAATAAAAAAAAAATGATGGCTGGTGTCAAACAATGATCTGCAAATCCCATAAACCACTATTTTATTCACAACAGAACATAGTGAATATACTGTATATTAAATGTTGAAAGAGACACTTTACTATTTCATGAAAAACATTAGCTCATCTTGAATTCAGTTGCAGCACCATGTCTCAAAAGAATTGGGACAAGGCCATGTTTCCTCTCATTTACCGCCCCCTCTTCTTTTAACAGCTGCCCATAAATGTCTGGGAACTGAAACCAGTTGCTGAACTTCTGTGAAAGGAATGATTTCCCATATTCCCATAGTCTAGCTGCTCAGATGTCCTGGGTGTTCTTTGTCATATTATGCATTTCATGATATGACAAATGTTTTAGTTGATGAAAGGTCTGGACTGCATGAAGATCTACAATAAAGCCATGCTGTTAAAATAGATGCAGAATGTCTTTCCGCATTTCCATTTCTCTAAAACATGTATATACCTTTCAGCATTGATGGCACCTTTCCAGAAGTTTACATCAGTCCCATAGGCACTAATGCACCCCCATATAGGACAATACCGGTCGCTACGAAGGGCGACAATATGTATGGGTACATGATCATACCATGTAGGATAACTAAGTAGACGGTTATGCTGTTCATTCCATCTAGTTACAATGCTCTGCACTGTGTGTGTTTATATATTTATATATTTATTCCATCTAGCTACAATGCTCCGCACTGTGTGTTTATATATTTATGTATTTATATGTACATATGTATATTCGCTGCTCTTGTTTTTTTTCTTGTCTTCTTGATTGTTGCTCTGAGTGTTGCTATCCCTGTGCTGTTGCAATCCTGAAATTTCCCCATTGTGGAACTAATAAAGGCTTATCTTATCTTATCTTATATTATCAGACATGCTGACTTTTGAATTGAGTGAGTACTGATAACAGATGGTTCCTCTCCTCATTAGACTGAAGCAGTGGCCCTCAACCTTTTTAGTTTCATGGACCGGTAACACATAAAATTTAAAAAACAACTTACCTTCTCTGAGTGTGAATAAAGGCTCCAATGTTTCTGTGGTGAGCCGTCTTGGATTCAATTTCCCCAAGCATGATTTGAAGTTGGTCGTCACTTGTGGTCCGGGTTGCCTGCCTTCCTGCGCCCACAGATGGGAAGCAGTTGGGAAACAATGCTCAAACTCTCCCAGAAGCAAAGATTGGCGACCACACATGCTAGCCAAACTGTCCAGCCAGCCAACCGGGTCCGGAGCACTGCCACCATGAGACAGATGTGCGGCTGTGCACCAAGACCGCAGAGACAGAAATGCAGCATGGGAAGTGAGAGAACATCCAGTAATTTCTCAAAATAAAACATCCTACAGACTTAGTCAATACAGGGGAACAGAATAAATTATTTTTTCCCTATGGCTCCCTGCGAATCCATACCAATTGGGCCGTGACCAACCCATCTATTGGGGACCACTGACCTGGAGGATGCAGCATTTCAAATCTCCAAAAAGATTTCACATTTTGATTAGTCTGATCGCGAAACAGTTTTACATTTTCCTTCAGCCAATTCTGAATCAGATGTGGCACAGAGAAGACAGCCACATTTCTGGATCATGTTCACATATGGTTTCTTCTTTGCATGACAGGGCTTTAACCTGCATTTGTGGATGGCACCATGAATTGTGTTCACGCTGATTTCTGGAAGTGTTTCTGAGGCCATGTAGTGATTTGTGATGTCTCTAGATTCTCAGAGTCTTTTGGTGATATTACGTACTGTAGATGAGAGAATATTCAAAGTTTTCTCAATGTTACATTGAGGAACATTATTCTGAAATTGCTACATAATTTATAGATTCAGTTTTGCCTCTCTGCCCATCTCTGCTTCTGAAAGACAGCTTGAAAGATGGCCGCCTTATGATGTTCTTTCAAGACCCAGTCATGTTACTGGCCCGTTACCCATTAATTAGCAGCAGCATGTTCCTCCAGATGTTTCTTTTTAGTACCACTTGCTTTTCCAGGGTTTTGGGACCTCTGTCCCAACTCTTGTATTGTTGTCATTAAATTCAAGATGAGCTAATGTTATTTATGAAAAAGTAAAATGTTTCATTTTCAACACTTGATATGTTTTCTTTATTCTATTGTGATGAAAATAATGGTTTGTGAGATTTGCAAATCATTCCATTATGTTTTGTATTTAGATTTTACTCAGCACCCTTACTTTTTTGGAAAATTTGACAGGCTCAAGTTTCATTTCTGCTGTCCCAAGACTTACTTAACTGGTTAAATGCTCATCCAAACTGGCTGTAGATGTGGATGTGGAAGAAACTTGTCACTTTTTCTTACCATGTTGTGACTGCCCCCAACTTTTCAATTTTGCAGTTTTGATAGGCCACATTATTCCTTATTCTTTTCACCTCATTTTGTCAAGTCTTGATGTTTCTAACATCTAATTAAAGTTAAAAAAAAATAAAGGGGAAATATTTTTTAAAGTAAATTCCGATAATTAATGAGATATCTGGTTTGCAAGCCCTGGGTCCAGGTGGTCCTGGTCATAACCAGGATAAATGTGTGACATTGCCATCGAATGGTATAAAACAGTTGGGCTTTCTATTTTAACAGTTGGGAGCTTGTGGTGCCTGGCATAGTTTAATTAGTGTGAATACATTAGGCCTGTGTGAGATCTTGCTACCTGGCAGGGGTTAGAGCTGGGCAGGGACTGCAGAGAAACAGACTGCACCAGCGGTACTCCCAGGCCCTGCTGTAATGACCCTGCCAGGCTGACACAACACTCCCACCTGGGAGACCACTGCAGCTTTCCAGTGACAGATGGAGGTCTGCTGAGACAGGGGAGCTGGGCTGGATTACTGCAGGCTAACAGAGCAGCCGTCAGACAGCTAGTCTGCCAGCAAGCCAACATGTCTTTTTGTTGGCTCCACCTTTGCCTGGTAAGTAATATAATGGGGGACAGACGGCTAAGAAAAGAGCATTTTAGTCCACAGTCATTCTTGCATCAGTGAGTATGTCTGGTTGCATTTAGTTACTATTTATGTATTTCATCTACTGGACAAACTGGATCAGATTGATGTTATTCTCCCATTTACAGAAACCCAGCTGTAATACAGTCCTTAAACCCTATAAGATCTTTTGAAGTTAATATTTTTGCATGGTTTAGATGTAGAAAGCAAACTGGAAAATATATTGTTTGAAAAGGTACAATGAGGACAAAACAGTTTTGTCCTCAAAACACTGCACTGCTTCATGTCTTCCAAAATACTTCAGCATAAAATGAATTGGGTCACTATTTAAAGCTCAAATAATCTAAACTCACTCAAATTATTTTTTAGCCAAAGAGATAACCAGGTTTGTGGGAGTTTGCCCAACCAGTCATGTGTTTTGTGGACTTGGAGAAGGCATTCAACCGTGTCCCTTATGGTTTCTTGTAGGAGGTGCTATGGGAGTATGAGGCATTGAGCTTGCTGCTACAAGCTATCCGGTCTCTATACAACCGTTGTGAGAGTTTGGTTTGTATTGCCAACAATCAGTTGGACTCATTTCCAGTGAGACCTGGACTCCAGCAGGGTTGCCCTTTGTCACCGACTCTGTTCATAATATTCATGGACAGGATTTCTAGGTGCACCCAAGGAACAGACACTGTCATGTTTGGTGACCACAGGATCTCATCTTTGCTGACGTTGTTGTCCTGTTGGCTTCATTGAGCAATGACCTATAGGTTTTACTGGAATGGTTTGGTAACGAGTGTGAGGCAGTGGGGATTGTCATTATTACCTCCGCCAAAGGGGGAGGTTATGTGATCATCGGCGTTGGTTTGTCTGTTTGTTGGTTTGTCTTTGTTTGTTTGTTTGTTTGTCTGTTAGCAAGATAACTCAAAATGTTAAGGGGGAGGTTATGTGATCATCGGCGTTGGTTTGTCTGTTTGTTGGTTTGTCTGTTTGTTTGTTTGTTTGTTTGTTTGTTTGTCTGTTAGCAAGATAACTCAAAAGGTTATGGACGGATTTTCGTGAAATTTTCACAGATTGTCAGAAATAGGGTATCCTACAGATGATTACATTTTGGTGGTGATCCGGATCACCGTCTACAAGAAAACCGCCATTACGCAAAATGCCATTTTCGTGAATAACTACTAAACTACTAAACCACTAATCCTATCATTGGCAATACAATTGTTGTGAATCCAATTGCTAGTCATATGTTTTCATGGTCAAGGAATCTGAAAGCGTACACACAAACACTGTATGGGGCGAACTGTGGCACGAAACCGCCATTACGGAAAATGCCATTTTCCTCAAGAACTACTGAACCACTAATCCTATCATTGTCAATCCAATTGCTAGTCATATATTTTCATGGTCAAGGAATCTGAAAACGTACACACAAAACTGTATGGGGGGAACTGTGGCCGCCATTACGGAAAAGGCCATTTTCAAGAATAACTACTGAACCACTTATCCTATCATTGTGAATCCAATTGCTTGTCATATGTTTTCATGGTCAAGGAATCTGAAAACGTACACACAAACACTGTATGGGGGGAACTGTGGCACTAAACCGCCATTACGGAAAATGCCATTTTCGTCAATAACTACTGAACCACTACTCAAATCATTGTCAATCCAATTGCTTGTCATATGTTTTCATGGTCAAGGAATCTGAAAACATACACACAAACACTCTATGGGGGGAACTGTGGCCGCCATTACGGAAAATGCCATTTTCGTGAATAACTACTGAACCACTAATCCTATCATTGTCAATCCAATTGCTAGTCATATCTTTTCATGGTCAAGGAATCTGAAAACGTACACACAAACACTGTATGGGAGGAACTGTGGCCGCCATTACGGAAAATGCCATTTTCGTGAATAACTACTGAACCACTGCTTGGCAAATGTTTTCATGATCAAGGAATCTGAAGACTGTATGGGGGGAACTGTGGCACTTGGCGGAGGTCTGCGCTCTCCGAGTGCTTTTCTAGTTCAAATAGTGATAGACCCCAAAGCAGGCAACAGAGAGAATAGGTTGCAAGTTAACAATCATTTTATTGACAATAGTGCAGTGGAGTGAGCTGCGGCGAGCGATCTGGCAACCCTATGGAAGGAGAGAGAAAACCAACAGTAAGTATAGCAGCAGTAAGGAATTAGTTCACAATGCTGATAATTTGTTTGCTTACAGGTGCTGTAAGGGAGCAGGGCGGTGAAAAGGATGGCTGGAACTCTCAGCATCACAGCAGAACAAATGAGTGCTTGAAAGGGGGAGACTGAAGAGCTTGAGGGGAAAGGGAGACAGGTCAGGGAACGTTGTTAAGTGCACTTACGGGAGAAAGGGTTGAGAGGGTCCAGGTGAAGCCTCTACAGAGCGGCGGTCCAATCCACCAGAGCTGGGGTCCACAATCCGCCTGGGGAAATCCTGGAGAAGGGAAAAAGGGGATAGGCAGTTGAGTAATGTACTTACTTTTTCTTTCAGATGCACTGGAGGAGAGGTACTGGCTGCACACGTGTCTGGAGGCGAGCATGAAGTTGTCAACGATCTCCTGATGAGTGGAGGACACTGGGGCTATTTGAAGAGTCTGGTGATTGCCTGCAGATGGCGAGTACAGCTGTGAGGAATGAGATGATTAGTGAGAGACACAGAACAGTGTGCAGCCAAACCATTACAGGGATGAGAATCAGTGGCTTTTGTGGATAGTTCAGTTCATTTGGTGCAGTGTGAACGCACGTTGGAACTCTGGTGTGCACCAAACAAGCGAAGTCTGGTCCCCCTGAAAACAGGGGTCTCGGTTTTCTTGCAAACAATGTCTGATGTGCTCCACTTGCAGTGTGAATGCAAACAGAGTATCCAGCGGACCAAAGGGCGGAAGTGCCCCTCTGTGTTTGTGTAACCATAGCAACATTTAGTCTGAGAAGAGGAAGTGGCGTTTACCACAGTACATTTTGGGTAGAAAATAACAGTTACAACAACCGCCCGAATCCGAGAAATCCTTTTACCAGTGAAAGTCGAGGAGAAAAGTTAAAAAATGTCTCGTTTGTGGTGGACAAACAACCCGGCTGAAGGGAATGGATTTCCATTTTCGGTCCCAGCCAATCGATGAGCCTGATTTTTCTTCTTCGCTGAGATTTTTTCTTCCTGGTCAGTGGTGGTTTCGGCTTCAGCGCCCCAAACGAGCAGTTGTTGTAACTTTGCAACATTGTCCAGGCAGTTTGGTCCGCTGCAGTGTGAATGCAAACCAAACCAAATGAAGGTGTGAAAATTCCCAGCATTCCCCGTCCAGTCGACCCCCGGACTATCTTGGTCTGAATCTGAATCTGAATCTGCATGTGAATCTGAATCTGAATCTGCGCCATCTTGATTGGACAAGATGGCGCCCGTGTTTGGCCTGGCGACTGCCTCTCTTCGTCCGTGTCATCAATCTCTGTTTGTCATTTTTGTTGTTTTATAAATCCTATCACTAAATGAATGTGTCTTAGCTACACTGAGACATGATCGACAGTCACTGTACTGGATTAAACTGCCTATGGAAAGATCATTTGACTCTTGGGAGGGCTACAAACAAACTTTTCCGCCCCCATTTGTGTATTCTCCCTCCTCACCTGAGTACCGGCTTCTCTTCATGAGCTGGCATCCTGGTAAGCCTGGGAAGAAGCCCAGGAGACAGAGTTGCAGAGCTGGCTGTCAAGCTAAGAGGAGACATGGGATATTAGTCAGTGGTGCAGGTCATGACACCATTAGGGTATACCTCCACTCCTAGCCAAGGTGCTAGTGAGAAATTCCTCTTTGGCTCAGTGGCAGAGCAGGAGGTGGTTGGGACCCTGATGGCATGAGTTCAATTCCCAACCTGGGTGATGAAGTGAGGTCTACCTTGCCCAAGGGTGAAAGTGACTTGTGAGGTATGGTCTACCTTACCTAAGGGCGAAAATGACGAGGTCAGTCCACCTTGAAGGTCGAAATGGACTTTGTGATTTGTTATCCCAACATTTTGTACTGCATAAGAATCCATGACAGCAGTGATTTTTTTAATGTTTAAATTAATTGATATGCAAATATTGTAAAGTACTCTGATGGCTGCCAGTGGTGCATGATTTGTGTGTTTGTGGCCCTATGATTACAGATCAATGTCACTGGAGCAGAGACTGGAGGGATATCCAGTTCTTGGTAATGTCACCGCTGTGCCATATTTTCTCCACTTGATGATGACTGTCTGTGTTCCATGGTATATTTAATGCTTTGGAAATTCTTTTGTACTCTTCTCCTGACTGATACCTTTGAACAATGAGATCCTTCTGATACTTTGGAAGCTCTCTGTGGCCATGGCTTGTGCTGTAAGATGTGACTACAAAAATGTCAAGAAAAGCCTACTAGAACAGCTGAACTTTATTTGGGGTTAATCAGAGGCACTTTAAATGGTGGCAGGTGTGTGCTGACTCCCATTTAACATGAGTGTCATGTCCTGGTGAGTGCTTGCCCCCACCATCCTGTTTCTCTGCTCCCCTGTGATTACCTCATCTGATGCACCTACTGATTCTGTAAAGTTCAAGAGACGTCACAAAAGAAGCCATGATTATTGAAATCTCATTTTGAAGGAGCTATACTACTCACAAATTTTCATCTAAATTAAAAGCGGTAACACACTTCCTTTCAGTAAAAGAATCAAGCAAATACCCTGTAACTTTGCTGCATGTGCATCTCCATGCATCAAAAAGGGGGTGTCAAAGGGGTGTCAAAGAAATTAATTATAAAAAATAATTAGCAATCCTTAGAAAAATAGATAATACATGCAGGTGTAGTTTGATCCAGTTTCCTTGATGTTGCCTTCCTCAGCAAGTCTAGTCTCACTTAGAGCTACAGTATGTCAATGTTAAAGCGTGCAAGTTCCGTACATACCAGAGGTGTACAACGTTCTGGGCGCTCGCTGCTCCTCGTGCCCTGCAGTGTGCGGATGTTCCAAGCACCCAGGATGAAGGGTTTTGTAATGAGAGATCCAATCGGTGGTTGAGAATCCAGGCGATGGTCGAGAGCGGTTGAGTTTGAGTTTTTATGGTTTTGATATGTAGGTTGACCGCTGTGATGGGTAATCTGCCAGCTGCGGCATGCTAGCCAGATAAGTCTGCAGTGTCCAATGTTTGCCCCACCTTTTCTAGAGGCCTCCCCATATGGGGTGGGCTGCGGGAGTCCTAAATAGGCCAGCCCAGTCGCGGATCCAGCTACCGAAATCCAATGTCACCGCAGAGTTCATTGGAAGGCGATCATCTTAGATCCGCCGCCAATGTGTGGCTGCGAGCTAGAGGCTTCCAGTCATACCAAACCTGCCCCCATTACTCGCAGTTCCATCACCATTGGGCTTGAAGGGATCGTCCGAGTTGAAGACGAAGGCCAATCGCTTGTGAATTTGTTTAGGGTGGTTGTGGCTGCGCGAGGGCCACGCCCATGCTCTTGGCCATCAACATGTCCAACACGGTTTGGCAGGCCGAAACGTGCGATTTTCATGAAGTTGGCTGCAACGGGCTGCCGGGTGCTGTCACGCGCGGCTCTAGGGAGCCACGCAATAAGAGCCAAGGGCGAGCCAGTGAGTCGTGATGTTTTATTAAAGGTGAGGGATGAGGGATGAGGAGAGCACAGATACTCGTACAGAGGTACACTCACAGGTTACACAGCGCAGGAGCAGGGAGCTCGTACCGGACATAGGGGTAACAAGGCGTACATACTCACAGCGGGTTACAATCACAGGAATGCTGTAAGGGGAGTAGAGGCTGACACCAGACGAAGGTGCTTCAGCCTAGCAGTGCTTATGTTGCAGCCCCGAGTCATCGAGGCTGCTCCTATTTATTCTCATTGGCAGCGCCCCAGCTGATGAGGATTAATTGGCCCCAGCCGTCCATAATGCTGCCAGCTGGGAGCCTGCTGAGACGCTGCTCAATGGGAAGCAGGGATGAAGGGACACATGGGCTGAGCGCTGAGACGGCATCTCATCCCATGGTGACAGAGCCTCCCCCTCAAGGTCGGGCTCCTGAATGACCAGGAACATCCCAGCCCCCCCCCCCCACCTAGGGTGGGTGGAAGGGAGGCAGGACCGGAGGGGAAGAAGCAAAGGGAAGGACAACACCAATAGACAAATGTAGGGTAACAGGGCAGAGAAAAAAAACCCAAATACGCTACTCTACATCGCACCAAAAAAGGGAAAAAAAAAAACAGGGCACAGACGGAGAGAATACAAAACACGGGAACAGAACAATCCACCAAAAGAATGACAAAAACGGATAAAGCAATTACAGAGTATGACGGGAAACAAAACACATAACCCTATAATGCACAGACAAAGCTAAAAAAACAAGGCACAAAAAGGAAAATGCTGAGTACGGATAATGGAAAACACACAGCACTATGAATATATGTTCACAACAGGACAAAAATAATGAGAATGACATGCACCGGTAAATAAAAAGATAGCAGAATACCCGGCACCAAATACCAAGAGGGACACCTAGGAGAATAACGGTGACAGGGTAAAAGGACAACAATAAGGTAAAAAGCTGAGTATGGTTAAGGGGAAAACACAATACACAGCACGAAATATGCGGGGGGTCCCCTAGAGGGAGAATGGGAACAGGTTCACAGGATAATGAGGCAAGATGCCGAGTATGGTTGAAAAGGAGAGAACACAATACACGGCGGCAAATATACGGGGGGGTCACCTAGGGAAATACTGGTGACAGGTACATAAGATGACAATGGGATAAAATGCTGAGTACGGTTAATACGGGAAAAAAAAACAATACACAGCACTATGAATATGCATCCACCAACAGGACAAAATATTACACCCGAGTGACCTTAATAACGATAAAAGAAAAGCGACACCCGAGGAATATGGCAGACAGAGTCCAAAAATGGTCGAGATGGCTCCGGAGATCTCCCCGCCCATTGTCCAGTTGGCGAACCAGGGAAAGGGAAATGTTCGGACGGCGAACTCCGGACCCAGATCCCAGGAACCCAGTCCACCGGCAGCCGAACCAGGCCACCCAGAGGCAAACACAGATCATCGGGGGGACCCAGATCACCGAACCGAAAGTCTTGCAGGTCGAGTCGTCGACCTGCATCACTCAACCACCAGGACCGTTGAGATGGATGAAGGGTCAAAGCGGGTCCCGGTGGAAGAGGCTCAGGGGAGAGCCGATGACGAGGGCGACGAGCGTCAGGCCGCAGGGAAGCGACCACCTCCTCACCGGACCTGGACAACACTGGGGCAGCACCCACGTCGGACCCTGATTGGGTCTCGGGTGAACCCACGTTGGACGCCGCTGGAGCAGCACCCACGTTGGACCCCGATTGGGTCTCGGGTGAGCCCACGCTGGACACCGCACCAGAACCGACCTCCACCGTTGAACCTGGACCCTCCAGCACCACGAGGAACAGCAACTCCTCGGCGGTGACCCTGGAAGAAGGCTCAGAAGAAAAAACAGAACCGGGATCAGGATCACCGGCAGCGCCAGAACCCGGCGAGACGAGCTCAGACGCAGCGGGCGGCTGCACCCGGCTCGTCTCCCCTAGAGACAGGCTAAAGTGCTCAAAGATATAAAGGGAGAAAAGAAAGGAGAGCACTCGCCTGATCTCGGGTTCTGACGCCGTCCAGGACTGCGAAGATCCAGGATCCGTTGTCAGGAGGTCGTTGTCAGGCTCCCATCCAGCCGCGTCGGGCCCCGCAGCCAGCACGATGGACAGCGCAGCTTGAGGTTCCTCCAGCTCCGGTAACCCCGCCGACGACCCACTCGGCATGAAGCCAGAAGAATCTCGTCCCGCTGGACCGAACCGCTCCTCCGTGGAGACCCGGGGACGCTTAGTCGTCGGCGCAGACTCCACGCAGCAGTCAGTCCCCCTCCTCCGTCCGCAACGTAGCTGCGGAACCACAGGCCCTCTCCTTATCCCACCACGTTGACCCGGAGCCGGGGATCGCTCGGCGGAGAGAGACACAGAGGATGCAGGATTAGGAACACAGGTTACAGCAGGTGGGGGGAGTGCAGGGAGCTGCGAACCCTGAACTCCTGCTCCAGGAATGTGACAGAGCAAATCATTAAGCAGATGTGAAAAAACTATGACTTGCCTGCCTCCTAGAGGTTGAATATCGCCTGCTGTGGTGGATACTGCTTCTTCCTCTCCCCGCCCGGCGATAACGGAGGACCCCCCGGGAAATCGTCTGAGGATCGCTCGCGTTGTCTCCAGCAGAGAGCTCACCAGGCCAGAATTCCAGGCACACACAGCAGTCAGGAAGCGCGTCGAGGAGGAGGGGAAAACAGCCGGGGTGAGCCAGCCCGAATGTCCAGGAATGACAGCGGGGGAACGAGGCTCAGGGAACGAGGCTGTGAAAACTCCACGCTGACGAGACGAAGAGGTGACAGCTGCGTGGGGGGAACGGTCCTGGCGGCAGCCCAGAACTGGATCCGGACGAGGTTCGTGCAGAGGTGACTCGGCGATGTGATGACGGCTATTCCCAGGGGACGAAGCGAGGGGGGAACCCAGGAATCGCCGCTCCTGATCGGAGATCAAGGCGAGGAAGGCGTCGAGCACGGGAAAGCTTCGTAGCCCTGGAGTCCTCTCCACCAATCTCACTGCCACCGCCACATGCCTGAAGATGGTGACAGGACACACAGTGGAGCTTGCGACAGCCACTCGGCCCCAGACGTAACTGCTGTCAGCTGCGGCTCCTTGAAGGGAATCCCGAGTGACGTGGCGCAGGTCGGGGGAAGCCCTCTGGTTGGCGCGAACTGGAATGGCAGCAGGAACGGGATCCCGAAGCGGGGGGCAACGTCATCCACTTCGGCTTCCTGCCAGGATTTCCATCCAACCCGCGGAGCTTCTCTCGCTGTGTACCTGTGGCGTCTATCCTGGCACTGTCCTCGAGGTGGAACACAGAATGAGGGTAACAGTCCAGGAGTTCCTCAGCACGGCCCGGATGCCAGCGTCTCGCGTTGGAGGCGTCGTGCAGGGTGAAGAGCGTCCCGTCGACAGCCCCCGAGATGGACCTCAGCTCGTCGCCCTGGCGCCGGGAGTGACTCCTGGGAAACGGCATGCTAGCAGCGCTGACACCCGGACAGAAAGGTACAATTCCACAGCGACTCACGGCCGCCGGTAACTCGTCTGGCTGCGACATACTGTCACGCGCGGCTCTAGGGAGCCACGCAATAAGAGCCAAGGGCGAGCCAGTGAGTCGTGATGTTTTATTAAAGGTGATGGATGAGGGATGAGGAGAGCACAGATACTCGTACAGAGGTACACTCACAGGTTGCACAGCGCAGGAGCAGGGAGCTCGTACCGGACATAGGGGTAACAAGGCGTACATACTCACAGCGGGTTACAATCACAGGAATGCTGTAAGGGGAGTAGAGGCTGACACCAGACGAAGGGGCTTCAGCCTAGCAGTGCTTATGTCGCAGCCCCGAGTCATCAAGGCTGCTCCTATTTATTCTCATTGGCAGCGCCCCAGCTGATGAGGATTAATTGGCCCCAGCCGTCCGTAATGCTGCCAGCTGGGAGCCTGCTGAGACGCTGCTCAATGGGAAGCAGGGATGAAGGGACACATGGGCTGAGCGCTGAGACGGCATCTCATCCCATGGTGGCAGGTGCTTTGTTTATCAAGGCCCGCCTCTCTAGCACCTGCCCACCAGGCACTGCCCTCATCCGCCGAAGTAGTAGACTACTCGCCGTTGGGGACTTTCCTAACGGACTATGTAGTCCGTATACTATTTAACCCATAGTTGGAGATTTGGTTCATGGGTATCAGGGCATGTCCACACGCCGGTGGGCCGTGGGTACCGCAAGTCTGGGGGCCAAACCTCCTCCGAGTCCCTGCATTTTAGCCTGGGGCCTCACGGTACCCAGTTTCCATCCATTACCACAAGGAGGTACGCATGGGGCTTGCTGTGGAGAGGCTATGTACTAGCAGAGGAGACTTACGCACTCGGCTCCCTTTTCACTTGCTGTAAACAGCAGGCTAGCTAGCGGCGGGACAGAAGTGTACACTATAGAAGTGTACACTTCTATAACGCACTAGACACATCACACAGCCACTGTAAAGCACTGTAAAGTGCACCGTTATGCTTCAGTCAAAGATAAAAGGTCAGTAATACGTCAAAAATTGCTTTAAAAAATATGTAAATAATTTATCACGTACGCAACATTAGTTAAAAACCTGCAAAGTTAGATTGAAAAAGTAAAACCCCAAAACTTTGCAAAAATACCCATATCTAGACCACCTCTCCTCCACTCCCGTCACACAGATCAGCACACACACACACACACACACACACACACACACACACACACACGGAGAATTGCTCCTCTCTCTTATCTCCACAAGGTTGAAGCAGGTCCTTCCATTTTTTGTACACTGCCGTAACACACAACACTAGTCGACTCCTTTTGCTCAAAGCTACTATTTTCAAATACCTATAATTTTAAATATTTCTCAAAAGGATAACAATTAATTAATCAATCCTTTTAAACTCCACAAATATCAAAAAGAAAAAAAAAACATAAACAATTTCCTGACCGCAGCTGCTTCTATCTAACACGCACAAAAATAAAATAGCTGTTTCTCATTGTCCATTTTAACGTTATCCGGTTCCGTTGCCATTTAATCCAACCATCTTTAAGTGTTATAGTCTAATATCAACATCTCATAGCATAGAATAAAATTATTATTATGATTTTATTTATTTCCACTTCCTCACGACAATATTGCCTCACACATCACCGTGTTTTTTACTATAATTAGTTTAGTTATATTATTATATATCACCTATGAACTGATCGTCCTGATCGGGTAAATTAAAACTTATGTGTTTATTTCAAACACAGTAGATCCCTATCTAATGCAGTAAGACCAACAATATTTTAGAAACGCGCCCGTTGCAATTTCTCTGGGAGTTACAACCTTTTTTGGTCTGAGCTAAAATACGCGAGGGGTGCCAACTCTACTTTTTGAAATCAAGCAATGATTCCAAGGGGTTAAAACCTTTTGGCAAAGCTATGCATCAGCCGAGTACACTCCTTTTTCGGCAACCCTATATCAGTTGCCTCGGGGTTAAAACCTTTTACCCGGACTATGCAATGCGTAACGGGGCAACACTTCTTTTTCGGTGGCCCTGTTTCAGCCACCCCAGGGTTTAAACCTCTTGCCCAAGCTCTCTCCAACTCTGCTTTCTGGAACAGTAATAACGCGTATAACTGATTCCACGAGAGTTAAAACCGTTTGGAGATTTCCTAATCAAACTCAGTAAATATATTTGTTAAAACAACATATCATAAATTCAAGACCATATCTCAGTTTCATTCCACAAATAAAATCAAACGTGCATGAATATTTAATCTCTACAGAAAGGGCTGTCCCCAAAGGGACAGGCAGAAATTTATTGAAAAAGGTTTTCTGCTCACCTCTTATCATGTTGCGGCTGCCAGTCTGTAGAGAAAAAATCCTCACACCGTTTACAAAACTAAAACTAAAATTTAGCCTCGTAACCGGGCGGAAACACCAAATTGTTGAGTATAAATTACCTTAAACCCCAGTTCTTTGATACGGCGGCCAAATAACCAGGCTGAGAGATGAAGTATATTTTTCTTTTTTTTTACTGAAAGTGAGATATGGATACAAGCAGCACTGGGACACAGCTCTTTAGGCAATTCCTCAAGAGTGTGCTGCCCCAAAATTGAGCCCTATAGTTTTTATAAGCTTAACCACTCCCTCATGCAAGAGGGAGGGGTTTTACCTCATTGTATCAATAATACATTTCCGCATATGTGACAGCTCTGCTGAGTGCAGAACTGATTCTAACTGATTTCAGCAAATGAATTATAGGGTGTAAACTAAACTCTGCAGTGTAGCGTGTGAAGCAAGCAGATAAAGAAGTGTGAGAAAGACAGAGCAATCATGTCATTTTACCGACAGATCAGCTGGCATTACTCAGTCCTCGCTCTATTTCTAACACATCCCTCACTCTTAATGAACTTTTCTTGAGAGATGATATAAGATAAGATAAGATAAGATAAGCCTTTATTAGTCCCACAATGGGGAAATTCCAGGATTGCAACAGCACAGGGATAGCAACACTCAGAGCAACAATCAGAAGGCAAGAAAAAACAAGAACAGCTAGTATACATATGTACATATTACTACACACAGTGCGGAGCATTATGGTTGGTGAATGTGCAGCAGAAAGTCTAAGCTCTCTCTCCGCGGATGCGACGGGCCAGCTGGAAGTCTTTGGGCATGATGGTGACCCTCTTAGCGTGGATGGCGCACAGGTTGGTGTCCACGAAGAGAAGAGACCCACCAGGTAGGCCTCGCTGGCCTCCTGCAGAGCCATGACGGCGAAGCTCAGGAAGCGCAGGTCGGTCTTGAAGTCCTGAGCAATCTCCTTCACCAGGCGCTGGAAGGGCAGCTTACGGATGAGCAGCTCCGTGGATTTCTGGTAGCGACGGATCTCTCTCAGAGCCACGGTACCGGGCCTGTAATGGTGAGGATATGGATTTTATGTTCCTGGTGGAAACGTGGCAGAGAGAAAATGAGTTTTTCGACCTAAAGAAGCTCTGTCTCCCTGGCTGTTCTGTTACTGGGACTCCCCAGATTGTGCGACGTGGTGGAGGACTCACTGTCATATACCGGGATAGCCACCTGTGCAGACTGGTAAACTCTGAGCTCTTCTCCTCCTTTGAGTCTCAGATAATAAAATTCAAGAACTTTGCCTTTTATTGTGTTTTAATCTACCGTCCTTCCGGTCCTGCAAGTGTCTTTCTTATGGATTTTACAGACTTTTTATCTTCTGTTATTGAATTGGAGAGGGTTTTAATCATTGGTGATTTTAACATTCATATTGGTGATGTTACATGTAACACAGCTGTTGACATCACTCATTTTTATAACCTCATCCAGCATGTTTCAGGCCCTACACATGCTAGGGGTCACACCTTGGACCTTGTTTTTTCTTTGGGCTTGAATATTGAAAATGTGTGTGGATGACTTCCAGATCAGTGATTGCAGCTGTGTGCTTTTTAATGTTAACTTCCCTGTGAATCCTCCCCCTCTGAAAATGGCAGCAAAATGGCGGACTGATGGGAATTAAAGATCCTGATGCCTTCACTCAGACATTAGACAGCCACTGTATGGCTATTTTAGACAAAGTGGCACCAGTAAAATCTATCCTTGCTTCTCCTAAAAAGTCTCATCCCTGGATAAATGACTCCATTCGATCCTTTAGAACAGGGGTGTCAAACTCATTCCATGGAGGGCCAAGACCCTGCAGGTTTTACTTCCACCCAGTCTCTTCAGCAGGTGTTTTCACTGATCAGCAATCAGTAGGAAGAAATTCGGAGAAATCACCTGTTGAAGACACTGAGTGGAGGTAAAACCTGCAGGGTCTTGGCCCTCCATGGAATGAGTTTGACACCTGTGCTTTAGAAGAAATTGTCGTAAGGTAGAACGCTTATGGAAATCCACCCAATTGGAGGTTCACATTTAAGGGAGCTTAGAGCCTCTTTAAATGACATGTTGAGGGATGCCAGGAATCTGTATTTTTCAAAAATAATGCTCACAAATAAGAAAAATCCTAGAGTCTTATTTGACACAATTAACACTCTTGTCTTACCTACTGCCTCTCTAATTCCTGTGTTCTGTAAAGCAGACACAAACAAATTTCTTTAATTTCTTTGTTGATAAGATCGGAGATATCAGGGAAAACATTTTGCCATCATCTTCTCTTAACTGTGCCAGTGTTATGCCCTCACCTTGTACTTGGTCCACCTTTAATCCAGTGACCTTTCAGGACATCATGGCTCTGCTGCAGAAGATGAAATCCTCCTCTTCCCCTGCTGATGTTCTCCCTACTAAGCTGTTTTTAGCTGTTTTTGAGTCAGTTGGTCCTTCAGTTGTTGAACTATAAACATTTCACTTTCAGCTAGTGTGGTTCCCAGCTCCTTCAAACATGCAGTGGTTGAACCAACTCTTAAGAAGCTGAGCTTGGATCCATCACAGCCAAATAATTATAGGCCAATCTCTAAACTCCCTTTCATATCAAAAATTCTGGAAAAGGTAGTGGCTGAGCAGCTTATGTCGTTTTTGGCAAATTGTAATATCATGGATAAATTTCAGTTGGGCTTCCGGAAAAATCATTCTACCGAAAGAGCTTTAGTCAGAGTCTCCAGTGACATTATGATGGTGGCTAACACAGGTAAATACACAGTTCTGGTTTTATTGGATCTTTCTTCTGCCTTTGATACTGTTGATCACTGTATAATGATCAACAGTGAAAGGGTTAATGGAAAGTTAGTGCCAAAATAATAATTCTGTAGGTAATCTCCCATTATGCTCTACACTTATTCCATACATATTCTGTTTGCATGCTTATGAACAAATATGTGATGCTAAACTCTGATAAACTGGAATTAGGCAGACCTATAGAGCTCTCTCTCTCGAGAACTCCGTGGCTTGTTTGGACTTTTTTTACGGTTTTCTACTGCTGTCCACTTTAAAAGTTTTTGTTTTTTTGGGTGGAGGATGGCGGCCTTTGGAAAGCCACCTCCATCTATCCACCAGTGGGTGAGAATCGTTCCCCCGGACAGCGAAGTTACTGTGGAAGAGGTCCTGGAGGCTGTGGCCGAGCAGGTGGGCCCTGACGCGGTCTGCGTTGCTTCACAAATGAATAGCGCTGTGGTTGTGTTTCTGGCAGCTGAAGACGATGTTCACACCCTGATTGTAAGCGGTGTGGTGATCCGGGAAATGTATGTACAGGTGTCCCCCTTATCTGTCCCATCAATGAGAATCACCGTCTCAGGTGTTCCACCTTTCATCACTAACGAGCAGCTGGCGACGGAGCTCCGCAGATTTTGGAAGTTTGCGGGCCCGTTTACGACTCTGCCTTTGGGATGCAAGGCCGCCAAATTCAAACATGTGAAATCACTCAGGCGACAGGTGTTCATGTTTCTCGACTCGCCCACTCAGACTCTGGAAGTCTCCTTCAGGGTCAAGCACGGGGTCGGATCTTACATGGTGTATGCGAGCTCGGGACAGATGAAGTGCTTTGAATGTGGAGACGTGGGCCATAAACGGTTCGCTTGTCCGCACAGGCAGCGGGCGGAGGGCCCTGATGGCACCGTGGATGGTGCCGGCGGCGAGCCCTCCACTCACGCCGCAGCTGCGGACGGCAGCGTGGCCTCAGCTCCCGCTACCCCAGCTCCGGAGCCTGCCACTGTGTCTGCGGATGACCCGGCTGTGTCGCACGCGGCCCAGCTTGCGGTCGGGAGCGTGGATGGCGAAGTCGCCAAGAAGGTCACTGATGGTGCGTCACAATCATCTCGCTGTGTGACGTCAACAGCTGTGCCGCAGGCAGCTGCTACCACTTCGGACGAGGGGACGGAGCATCGACCTGATGGTGCGTCACAACCATCTCACTGTGTGACGTCAGCGGCTGTGTCTCCGCCGGCTGCTGCCGCATCG
Source organism: Pholidichthys leucotaenia (assembly GCA_020510985.1). Lineage (NCBI taxonomy): Eukaryota > Metazoa > Chordata > Actinopteri > Cichliformes > Pholidichthyidae > Pholidichthys > Pholidichthys leucotaenia. The sequence goes on from CM035841.1 coordinate 341,520,338, forward strand.
GAGGAGGGGAAGGAGCACCGACCTGATGGTGCGTCAGAATCTCACTGTGTGACATCAGCGGCTGTGCTTCCAGAGGCTGCTACCGTTACACGGCGGGGGATGGATCAGCGACAGTCACCTGCTGAGGGTGGCGTCCAGGAAAATGTGGCCCATGATAAATCCACTGGCCCGGGAGAACCAAGCAGTCAGCTGAGTTGTGCTGCCGAGGAAATGGAATCTGAGAACGACACTGTGTCTAATGCTGAGTCTATTGAGGCAGAATGCAATACAAACACAAGTTTGTATTCACTGGAAGAAATAAATGCATTCCTGGACGCAACCTATAACAAAGCCATTAGGGTCGCCGACTACTTCAGTGACACTGATAAATTCATTGAGTCTGTGGATGTGCTAAGAAGACAGGTTGGTCTGGACCTCCTGGATGAAAGGAAGCGTTATCGCCTCAAGAAACACCTGACAGCCCTGCGTAAAGCAGCAGGGGGAACGTCGATCAAGCGCGCCCGCCAGGAGGACTGAATGGCGGTCGTTCCTCTGCCTGTTTTACCCATTTTGGGGATATTGTTTGAACAGACTGGTAGATGACGTTTAATTGACTGTAATTGACTGTCACAGAACTGGATCTTTGAATAGGTGGACTGCAGGGACTGCTCTGTGTTGTGTGTGTGTGTGGGGGAAACATTTCAGTTTGCACTTTTTCCAATGTGACACTTGGAGGAATGATATTGGTGTGCTTACATTTTTTTGAAGTGTGCAATAAAGGCTTTTTCACAGTCAGTCTCTCTCTCTCTCTCTCTCTCTCTCTCTCTGAGTGGGTGTGGTCGTGAGTGCGAGCTGAGAGCGTGTGACAGCGTGAGTGAATTATCTCAAACTTTTTTCTATCTTTTTGTGTTTAAGGTGGGTTTTTTTGCTAAATAATCTTAAGTTTTGTTGTTTTCTGTAGCTGGGGTGGGGTAGGCGTTCTGGGAGGGGGGTTTCTGCTGCCAGCTCTGCTGGTCAGCATGGTTTTGGAGCGAGGCTCCGGGTTTGAGAAGCTGACACGCCGGCATGCTGTCAAACTGACACCGGCTGTCAGCTGCTCAGTAGAGGAATGTAGTCTGGCTGTGGGGGAGCTGGTTGGTTATGAAAGCGTTAGATCAGCTTCTAGAATGAATAGTGCCGTGGTGATCTTCCTCGATAGTGTTGAAAAAGTTAACCAGGTAGTGGAGAGCGGGGTTGTGATTAAAGACACACTGGTTCCTGTTCTGTCTCTGGTGAATCCCGCGAAGAGAATTACGATCTCAAATGTCCCACCATTTTTAAAGAATGCGCTGTTGGAGAAGGAGCTGTCGAGACACGGGCAGCTTTTGTCCCCCATTAAGCACATCCCTCTCGGTTGTAAGTCCCCGCGTTTAAAACATGTCATGTCTTTTAGGCGACAGGTGCTCATGATTTTAAAGAATAGCGAGGAAAGCCTCAACCTCGTATTTAAATACCGGATTGACGGCTTTGATTACACCATCCACGTCACCTCTGATAATATGAAGTGTTTCGGCTGCGGAATGGAGGGACACTTGATTCGATCATGCCCTCAGGGAGTGGGGGGTGATCACTCGGGGGAGGCCGCTAGTGCGGCCTCGGGGCCGTCTGGCGGCGGAGCGGCTTTGCCGCTCTCTGAGGCAGGCGGCGCTGCCGTGCCATCGGGCGCTTTGGCCGAGGCCGCAGGGCCATCTGGCGGCGGCGCTTCGGCTGAGGCCGCGAGGCCGTCTGGCGGCGGTGCTTTGGCCGAGGCCGCGAGGCCGTCTGGCGGCGGGGCGGCTTCGCCGCCCTCCGCAGCCAGCCTGTCGATCATAAATGAAACCGCAGCAAAAGTTAAAGCACATCATAGGGCTGCTGCACAGACCAACATTGCGGACAAGGGTGAGATTGCCGAGAGGGATCATGCTGAGGGTCAGACAGATGAGCCAAATGAGGCCCAGGTAGATGGTGGGACTAGAAAAATGAATATAAAACCACAGCACAGGGTGAGCGAAAGACAGGAAGAGACAGCTACCAGGGTGGCTGAGTCAGTGTTGGAGGATGAGGATGACATTGAAATAGATGAAGAATTATGTAAAATCTCAATCAAGCGGAAGAATTTGGAAACCAAACAGCAGAGGAGCAAAGTAAAAAGGGTTGTCAAAGACAGTTCTGAGGTTTCTCTATCTCAGCCAGATTCTTATGCTGGGTCTGAGATAGAGAGTGATGGTGAAAGCAGTGATGATGTGGCCAGTGGAGGCGGTTACCCCTTCACAAAAATACAGAAGTTTTTGCAGGACACTAAGGGATCCAGAATGGTTAAAGTTGAAAATTTCTTCCCCGATCTAAAACGTTTTGTTGACTCTGCTCGGGCCTACATGAAAAATAGGGGAGAGCTTGAGCAGGAAAGTTTCACTGATCAGGAGATCTACAGACTAAAAAAGCTTGTGCTAAAAGTTAGGAACCAAATTGCCCAGGATGATTAGTCTTTTATCGCTCATTCTTTCTTTTCTGTTTTTGTATTGGTTTTACCCTTTTATACGCATGTGCAGTTTTAATTTTGGCACACTCAACATCAATGGAGCAAGAGAAATGTCCAAGCGAGCGTGTGTTTTTACTCTTGCAGAATGCAAGAAAATTAATGTTCTGTTTGTTCAGGAGACTCATAGTTCTGAGGACAATGCTGCTGACTGGAGGAGGGAATTTCGAGGTGAAATTATTCTTAGTCACAAAAGCAGCAGTAGTGGTGGAGTGGGTATTTTATTTTCTCGAGATTTTATTCCACTTTCTTATGACATTGATGAGGTAATTGCAGGCCACATTTTAAAAGTTCGAGCTGTTTTTGAGAATGTGAAAGTTGTTTTTATAAATGTGTATGCTCCAACCGTAGGCACAGAAAGATTGGCCTTTTTAAATATTTTAGATGACACGATCAAAAATTGCAGTAATGATGACTTTTTATTTGTGGGTGGTGATTTTAATTGCACAGAAAATCCTCTTATGGATAGGAATCACCCAGAGCCACATGCTGCATCCAAGAAAAGTTTAAAAGGTCTCATAGAAGCTCATGATCTGTGTGATGTATGGAGGGATTTTCATGGCAAGGCTAGACAGTACACGTGGAGCCATAGAAAAGACGATATTCTGTCCTTAGCTAGACTGGATAGGGTTTACAGTTTGAAGCACCATTTTAGCATTTTTAAAAGTGCTTTTATATGGAATTTAAAAGGGATACAAAAGATTCAGGATTTATATTTGCCATGTGCAGACAACATAATGTCTTTTGAAGAGCTGAGGATCAAATTTAATCTCAATAGAACACATTTTTTTAAATATCTTCAACTTAGAAACTTTATTCGATCAAATCAAAATAAAGCTCTCACTCGACCTATTTATTCATCCTTGGAAAAAATGATGATGAAAGATAGTAAAAGAAAGGGTATTATTTCAGAGTTTTATAACTCATTGACACTATCTTCAAGTGAAAATTCACTGAAAAGATTAAACTACTGGAAAGAAGATCTGCAAATTGAAATTTCAGAGGAACAATGGGAATTGGCTTGTACAGAAGCTCAAACCAAATCAATAAATGCACGCCTTAAATTGATACATTTCAAATGGTTAATGCGGATGTATGTTACACCGGAGGAGTTAAATAGATATAACAAAAATATACCAGATACATGCACAAAATGCATGGAAAGTAAAGGAACCCTATTTCATTGTTTATGGGAATGTAGATTAATAAGAATGTTTTGGGAAGAGGTGAGGGTAACAATTGAAAAAATAATCTCAAAACAAATCATATTGAATCCTAAACTGTTTTTGTTGGGTCTGTACCCAGAAAAGCATAATTTTAATAAAAGTGAAAGAACATTCATAGACCTCAGTTTGCTTAATGCCAAAAAATGTATTGCACTATTATGGAAAAAGACTCATAGACCAGATGTGACTCAGTGGTTAAGACAGATGTTAACAAACCTTCCATTAGAAAGAATAACATATATACTAAAATCAAAGGAAATTGTGTTTGAGAATATATGGAGACCTTTTATTGATTATGTAAAAAATTTAAACATAACTCTTGAAGAAGAAGGTGAATGATGTGTGTGGACCTAGTAAATTCCAAACTGGTGAACATAATATGTATACTAATGTATTGGATTGTCTAGACTAAACAGAGGAGCATTGTTGAAGATTTGATTTTGTTGGTGGTTGTTGGTGTTTTTAGTGCATTTTTTTTTTTTTGTAGTACTTTAGTGTTAGTGTTTGATTGTTTGTATCATGTTTGTTAAAAAAAAAAAAAAGGTTCAATAAAGATATTGTGGAAAAAAAAAAGTGCTTTTATAGTCCCTGTTGGCTTTACAGATCACTCTCTGGTTCAGTGTTGTGTTTTTATCAAGAATATAAAGTGCAGTAGTGCATACTGGCATTTTAACACATCACTTTTATCGGATAACAGTTTTAAAACTGCTTTTATGTTTTTTTGAAGTAATTTTAAATGAACAAAATCAAGTTTTAGTTCTTTGCAGCAGTGGTGGGATGTAGGGAAGAGCCAAATAAAGAATCTGTGCCTACAGTATACTCGCAATGTCTCTGGAGACTTGGCCAGGTCTGTCAGGGACCTGGAGAGAGAAGTAGTGGAGCTACAGTCTTTGGCAGGCTCCACAGGAGAAAGAGGACATTTTGAGGCCCTCAATGGCAAAAAGTCTGTTTTAACTGACCTACTAGGTGTGGCCGCCAGGGGCGCTGTAGTACGCAGTAGGTTCCAGAACATCGCACTAATGGACGCTCCATCTCATTTTTTCTTTGGTTTGGAGAGGAAGAATGGTCAGAGGAGGATGATCCACTCTCTCAGCTCCGAGGATGGGCGGCTAATCCATGAGTCTGCGGAGATCCGTCGCTTTGCAGCTGCTTTCTACAAAGATCTTTTTAAGAAAGAATTTGTTGAGAATCCACATGTGCTGAGTCATTTTTTGACGGACTTGCCAAAAGTGATGGCTAGCATGAATGTGGAGCTGGAGAGTGGGATCACTCTGCAGGAACTAGCAGTAGCTGTCCAGTCTCTTCAGTGTGGAAAAGCCCCAGGGATAGATGGTCTACCATCGGAGTTCTACAAGACGTTCTGGTCTGAGATCTGTGAGGACTTGCTGGAAGTACTGTCTGACAGTCTGCGGAAGGGTCACCTGCCCCTAAGTTGTAGGAGAGCAGTCCTCACCCTCCTTCCCAAGAAAGGCGACTTGAAAGACATTAAAAACTGGCGTCCGGTGGCCCTCCTCTGTACTGACTATAAAATTCTCTCCAAAGTGTTGGCTACCAGGCTGAGGAAGGTGATGGAGCAGGTTATACATGTAGACCAGACCTACTGTGTACCTGGTAGGTTGGTTACAGACAACATTTTTTTAATTCGTGATGTTTTGGACCTCTCCAGCTCATTGGTCAAGGAACTTGGTCTTATTTCAATAGACCAAGAAAAGGCGTTTGACCGAGTTGAACATCCATACCTGTGGCAGACACTAGAGGCCTTTGGTTTCAGCTCAGGGTTCATCACCAAGATCCAGGCTTTGTATAGAGACATTGAGAGTATTCTTAAGATTAATGGTGGTTTGAGTGCTCCTTTCAAAGTTGAGAGGGGTGTCTGACAGGGCTGCCCCCTCTCAGGTATGCTGTACTCTCTTGCCATCGAGCCCCTCCTTTGTAAACTAAGGCAAGGCCTCACTGGTTTTAAAATCCCCAACTCTGACTCTGTTTTTTAAGTGTCTGCCTATGCTGATGATGTTGTTGTTTTTACAAGAAATCAAAATGATGTAGACTACCTTTTAAGAACTGTTAATCTTTTTGGTGAGTGCTCCTCAGCGAGAGTGAATTGGGGTAAGAGTGAAGCTGTTGTGGTGGGGGGGAGACCACAAAAAATTGCCCTACCTGGTGGCCTTTCGTGAACACAAGGTGGTTTTAAATATCTTGGTGTGTTTTTAGGAAATCAGACTTTTACTGAGAAAAATTGGGAGTGTTTTTTAGAAAAAACTGAAGGAAGACTTAAAAAAATGGAAATGGATTCTGCCAAACTTGTCCTTCAGAGGTCGTGTTTTAATTATCAACAACTTGATTGCTTCAATGCTGTGGCATCGACTGTCTTGTCTGGACCCTCCACCCAATTTGCTGGCCAGAGTGCAATCTATAGTCGTGGACTTTTTCTGGGACCGTCTTCACTGGGTTCCACAGAGTATCCTGTTTTTACCGAGGGAAGAAGGTGGTCAAGGGCTCATCCATCTGGCCAGCAGGGGGGCTGTCTTTCGCCTGCAGTTCATTCAGCAACTGCTGAGTGGCCCCCTTGACCTTGTGTGGAGACCTATTGCCAGGGCTGTCCTGGCTCGCTGTGGAGGGCTTGGACTAGAGGAGTCGCTGCTTTTAATGGATTTAAGGGGCCAAAAACTCCCAGAACTTCCCCAGTTTTACCAAAGTGCTTTTAAAATCTGGGGACTTTTTAAAAAGAACTCTCCCCAGGCTTCCTTGTCGCCTTTCTGGCTTTTAAAGGAACCACTTGTGTTCGGGACCCGTTTTGATGTGGGCAATGTTTTAGGACCTTCTGTTTTAAAAAAGTTCATTTCTGCAAAGGTTACAACGCTGGGACATTTGGTGAATTTATGTGGTCCTAACTTGGACAATGCTGTTGCCCTGTGCTCGGCTCTTGGCGTTTCTTCAGTCAGAGTTATAATGAACTTGTTGAAAGATTGGAGAGACTGCCTGTCCGCAGAAGAACACTCTGCTATTGTTTTATACTGTGAAAACTCTGTGCAAACTGCTGATGAACCTTTTCCTTTTAGTGTTTTATCTCCTGATTTTAAAGATGGCACTGGTGTGTTTTTAAACTCTGAGCACATTAACATTTGTGACTCTCCTGGTAAAAAAAATGTATGGACTTTTGGTGAAAATTCTAAATGTGAATAAGTTAAAAGGTCGAGCTGATACACCATGGAGGAAACACTTGGGTCTGGGTCCAGAGGTGAGGCCTGCCTGGAGAGCACTCTATAAACCACCATTAACTAAGAAGGTTGGAGACCTACAATGGCGAGTTTTACATGGTGCTGTGGCTGTAAATGCTTTTATCTCTCTTTTAAACCCAAATGTTGTTGAGGTTTGTCCATTTTGTCCTCAGAAAGAAACTGTGTTCCATTGTTTTCTGGACTGTAACAGACTGCAATTGTTGTTTGTTTTTTTGAGGAAGCTGTTTTATCTGTTTGGAGAAGTCTTTTCCCTGCAGATTTTTATCTTGGGCTTTCCATATAGACAGAGGACTAAGAAAAAGAGTGAACTCTTAAATTTCATCCTGGGTCAGGCTAAAATGGCTATTTATGTTAGTAGGAAAAGAAAAATTGAACAAATGCTGGATTGTAATGTAAAAGACATGCTGGTTGACATGATCAAGGCTCGAATAGTGATTGATTACAATTACTATCATCTGATGCAAAATGTTGAAACTTTTGAGGCTATGTGGTGCTTTAAGCACATCCTGTGTTGTGTTAAGGAGGGGAAAATTACCTATGGTATGGTCCTGATGTAAGAAGCAAGTTTTTTTTAGTTTTCCTGGTTTGGTTACTTATGTCTGTGATTTCTTGTCAGTGAGTCATTTTACTTTTCCATTGCTTCTTTTAGTTGTTTTAATTGTTGTGTTTTTCTGTTGAACTTGTGACAATAAAGGTGTGTTAAAAAATCAAAATCTCTCTCTCTCTCTCTCTCTCTCTCTCTTCTTGCCTCCTTTATCGGAGGCCTTGCTCATGGCTTTCTTTGCGCCCTTCTTCGCTATGTTCAGTTGATCAGGCATGTTGCTGGATCTCTCTCTCTTCTCTCTCTCCCTTTTTAGTCAGGTCTTTCACATTAGATACACACCCAGATTCAACACCTACGCATGCTGTTGATAGCACATTCTAGAATGAAGCGGTGTGTGCAGTGGATGGCCTGTTCACGCCCTAGTTAGATTAGCCAATCAGATAGTCGTGTATTAAAAGTTATTACAGTTAAGTATTAAAAGTTATTACAGGAGGAGTTTACAACAATATACAGTGCACAGTTAGGTACTGTATAAGCTCCTCTTGTCAAAGTAAATCTGTTTTGGTACAATAAGGGTGACAGATCCCTGTTCTGTTTGCCTAGCTGCCTGACAGGACAAGGGGAAGAAAAAAAAAAAAAGATTAGCCAATCAGATAGTCGCGTATAAGCCCATCCTATTGTACTGGGTTGGCCCCACCCAAGAAGATAACTGTAACCCACACCCAGAAGTCGGGATCAGTCTGACGACGTTCCCAAGGGGATAGCATCACACTGATTCAGCGCTGCTTGCTTTACTTGTGACTTCTAAATAAATGTTCCATCTTTAAATTGAAGAAATCTCTGGCTTGTTCTTGGATCTTTCAATCAAAGAATCGGGTGTTTTTCTAACAAATTGGCACTGGTGACCCGGATTGAAATATTCTGAGGTGAGCCTGAGCGCAACAAATCGGAAGGACCCTTTTGCAGACAGTGGTGGTGCCTGAACAAAAAAGGTAAGCAGAAAATGTTTTTTTACACAAATTTCTGCATTTCGCCATTCTAAATTTACAGTTGTCTGATAAAAAGGGGTATATCCGATCTCAAAATTTTATCATTTGGTTGGGAGTCACATGTAAAGTCTAAACAAATAGTCAAATAGTTTGAAAAGTTAAAAGGGTGCACATGTTCTATTTTCAATCTGAGGTAGAACGGTCGCAATCATGGACATACAATTCATGGGTGTATTGTCCATCAAATTTTAAAACATTTTGGAGTCAGTCTGAACCAAAATACCGAGACTTAAGAGGCCAGGGTGACTAATAATCACCCAGGTTTGTCTCCCAAATTATAAGCCAGGTTTTAGTAACCTGTTGCTGGGGGGAGCCATTGAAAGTGTTCGACCCGATGCCACTGTGGAGCGAGGTCATGACTGGTTAGTCTGCTGGACACACGTCACTGCTTGTACTCGGGGCTGAAAAAAGACCCCCAGAGAAAGTGTCCTCTGTGTATCAGAGTTAGTCACGGCACCACTTGTGCGTGGGGGACCTGCCGAGGCCTCAGCTAAAGTGTCCTATGTCTAACAAAAGATTAAACGGATCGGTGAGGGTTTGGGATGCAGTCTGTACCCAGAACTTAATAAGACATAGGAGGCAATGGCTGTGCCTGTCTTCCAAATTGATAACCAGGTTTAGTAGTCTGTTGCCGGGGGGTATGTAAGTGTCCGACCCGATGCCATTAAGGTACGATGCCACGTAGGTGAAGTATTTCGGAGCAATCTGTTCAGAAATAATTACAAGACTTAGTGAACAGCAGAATCAACCATGTTCGTCTCCCAAATTAAAGGACCCGGATTAGCCTGGGGGCCAGTAATTTTGGTTGCAGTCCGTGCCAGAATAAGAGACTTGGTGAACAGCGGTGATCAGTGACCAACCGTATTCATCTCCCAAATTAAAGGAACTAGGGTAGCCTGGTGCTGGATGTCTTTGTTAATTTTGTGTCTTTAAGGGATAAAAGTGTGGTTTGAGAAATACCGGGAGTTGGAAATATCTATTAAACTTTCCACATAGTATGATTTAACTAATGGCGCACTCCGGACCGCGTGGCAAGAACAAAGGAAGGTAATGCGCCCCCACCACCGAGTGGAGGTGAGATTGATAAAACAGGTTACTGAGAGGAGAATTATTTGAGGTAACAGTATTAAAATGAAGCACTAAATTAAAGTTGTAAGGTTATTCTGGCATGTGTACAGCTGGGGTTAGGGAGGCAGCACTCCATTTCTTTAAAAAAAAAAAAGAGAGACATTGTGGTTTGTGAACAATAGGCTCAGGAGCCATCTTGCACATGTTGCATTCACTGCGCATACGTATGAGAACGCCATCTTGAACCACCTTCAAGCTGAGGCACAGTGCCTCCATCGTGTGGCCAAATATAGGAAATGCACTATTTCACAAAATTACTGCCAATAACAACTTAAATCTTAATAATAAATTTGGAACCTTATCTCTCTGGCTGAAAGGAAAGCTTTAAGTCCTTGCATGGCAAAATAAAGTCCTCCCGCACCCGCCTATGTGGGTTTTGTTTGTAGTGAGACATAAAGCATGCCCACTCAGCTTGGAGAGAAAAGGCTGAACTTTAAATTAGGCAGAGGGAGGTATAAGAATAATAACTATTTCTACTTACGTACACAATGAAACTGGAGAATAGGGAGATTTAGTCCTCAGTAGAGCTATAGGAAATCCTAGGTGGACAATATATAAGGGTGAGGTTGATTAATTAAAGAAAAAAAGAAGGAAAATTGTAATATTAGAATAAATGAATAAGTAGATCCATAAATAAAATAAAATAAATGAATATATAAATAAATAGATAGAAGTGGATGTTATATGCGGAGGGTAAGGAAAAACAAGGAGAGAGAACCCTGTTATATGGACGTAGAAATGAGTTTATTTCTGTGAAATATAGGGTGAGTCATCACTGTCATGATATTGTATTTCTGTGTGTGTCAAGCAGCAGAGGTTGATTGAGAATTCCAGTTGACAATTCCACGCAACAAGGCAGGGGTGAGTCCTCACGCATTTGGTATTGTATAGTATTCCTGTATATGTATCAAGTCACCGAGGCTGATTGAGAAATTGAGTTTGTTATTTTTATTTATGAAATGTAGGGTGGTTCATCACTCAATTGATATTTTACTGCATTTCTGTGTGTGTATCAAGCAGTCAAGACTGATTGAGAATTCTGCACAGCTAAGGCAGATCTTGAGTGATTGTTTAAATACAGGGAGGTTGGATTAGAATAGCAGGAATTCAAGCAGATACGGTACCACTGCTGCTCTGAGTTAAAACGTGTGAATAGACTGGCATTAAGTCCCAGCTAACAGGCGCACAGATGGCTAGCGTCTGTGTAGAAGCTTCCTGTTGGGGTCTAAACACACGGACAATACGTCATTCAGCTACAGCAAGGGGTACGGGTAATACCTATATGAAATGTCTCAAGAAATAATGGAATGATGGCAGTCCTGTAAACCCGGCTCCCTGGGGTCGGCGCTATCCCAGACAATGGCTAGATGGTTGACAAAGGTCCCAGGCACAGATCAAACGAAAGGAAGGGAGAGATTTGCCAAATGGGTCAAACAAATGCAGGACAGAGGAATGTTTGCAGGATATGAAAACAGCCCCCCTCCCCCAACCAGGGGGACCTGGCTATGTTTATGAGACAAGCAAGAGGGGGGCATGAGCAGGCAAGCAATAAGCACCGGGAGGCCAGTATATTTCGGAGGGGGAGAGCAGGGAACGAGTTAAAAAGAGCAGGAGAATTTCTCACAGACTGTCAATGTTTTTTGGGGGAAATTAAGCTCACCCTGCAGAGGATGTCAGTTAAAGCCAATGGCCCTCCACTGACCTCAGGAGCCTCCATCACAAAGGCAGAAATGCGGCCTCAGGCTATTGAACCACCTGCTGTTAAGTCAGCAGCTCCCCCTCTAGGTGGAGAATTAATAGCACCCCCCCCACACACACAGGGACACAAGCTCTATCAGAGAGGTGCCAGAGTCACCCTAATCAACCTACTGTCTCAGCAGAGGTGCCGATTGAGCTTACCCAATCAACACCCACGATAATGGCCCCCCGATGGTGATTAAAAACGGGCTGTTACAAACAGCCAAGGGGGAGCCAGAAGATAGTGAGAAAACTAAGAAATTTCTAGGAAAAACTGTAGAACGTGCTGCAAACACCCCTGATAATACAGGGGCAAGGTCAGATTGTACTTTTGTCACCAGGTCATATGCTGAGACAGGTACTGACCATGACGCATCATCTGTAAATGCCCTCACTTCAGCCCTTCAGGATATGGCAACATATCCAAATCATGATGCCTCCTCTGCAGAACACAGCCCACACATGACAGCCCACACACCTAGTCATGGTAACGTACATACATGTATGGATAGGAGCCATGTCCCCCAAGCGAGGCAAATGCCACTGACCAGTCGGAGTCCGTGTGACCACAAACTACACTCCATTTTCACTCCAAGACACAGCCTTGATAAAATTACAGCTGCCAAAAATACATGATGGCGGTGCGCTATGGATCAAAGCTTTCCTTGAGACCTGTGCTGGAAGAGCACCTGCTCTGGGAGACTTTAGACGGCTATTCTCCTCCTGCACCTCCTTGGGGATGCTGCGGGAGGTGGAACTACTAGGAGGTACACACTTGGAAAGGGACGAATCCCCATTATCAGCAGTGGTGTATCTACTGTGGCCCATAATCCGAGAGAAGTTCCCCGTTCAAATGAAATTGGCCGAACTGTGTGACATCCCACCTAACGACCATGAGAAGGGGGCCCCATACTTACTCAGGGTGAGAGATTTGTGGCAAGACAGGTGAGGACCCGGCCACTAACGGTACAATTGAATTGCTACTTTATTTAGGGGAGCAGTAGAAGCCTCACTACCCGCCACCATACAGAAATTGTTGAAACAAGTGGTCGGACTCTCCAGCCTACCGTTCACTATGTGGTCAGCTCATGTTATTCAGTACATCAATAATGAGATTGAGAACCGTGAACAGGAAAAGAAAGAGCTATCTTCTCTGCAGTCTCAAGTGGAAAAGGCACAACTGAAGGAGATGAGAGATAAGGTGAATCAAAATAAGGCCTCTGCTAATCAGATGCTACAACAACCCACCCCCCATCAAACTCTAACCATGCAACCACTTCAGAACCTCACACTACAACAATATGAACCTTACCCAGACACCCCACCTGATCTGCCCTATCAGCGTCAGCCTCAGGGCCACAGGGGATATAAGAGGTTTAACAATAGAGACAAAGGCCATGTTAAGGGTAAACCCCGGGGTGGGGGGTAGGGAATCAATGCTTCCTTTGCGGACAACTTGGCCACTGGGCTCAGTACTACCCCCAACCACACTCACAAAGGCACCCAGGGGGAGCCCCCAATTATCCACACAGTGTATATCCTCCCCTACATGGTCCTCATCCTCCTCCCCGGGCACGAGATAATTGCCACCAAGCCCCTGGAGCTCACCAGTTCCCACAATAGGGCTGCCCAGGACTGACAGCAGGTGACTGTCTGTGTCCCGCAGATCTATTTCTCAAACCCCTAGTGAAGTTGACAATGGACGGTCAAGATTATATGTGCATGATTGACACAGGAGCCAGGTACTCCACCCTAAACATGCCACGCCCCATTTCAATGGATACCGTACCTGTTGCCGGCTTCTCGGGCAACACAGAAGAGTGGCCCCTGTCCAGACCTGTTCCCTGTTTGTGGAATTCACTGAGATTTGAGCATTCATTCTTACTATCACCAACATGCCCTGTGAACCTGGTGGCAAGAGACATAATGTGTTCACAAAACATTTCATTATTGTTGGCACCCACGCACATTGACATAACTTTTCCTGGCGGTTCAGTACAATGCTGTGCAACGCCCAAACAGGCGCTGAGACAAATGATACAGTCTCCTGCAAAACCAAGTGACCCACTCACTGAAATGGGTGTGGAAATTTGGTGGGGGCTACTCCTTGACTTTGAACAAAGTCACTTAGGGGAAATCTTTTCACAGTGGCTTCCTTGGATGTCCATAGTGTACCCCTATGAAAATCCCCATGATCCACCCCATTGCACGTTCAATTATGAGCTTTTTGGAGATGAAAACTATGATGCATTGTGGGAAGGACATGCACAACCTTTCCAAGAAACAGCAGAACAACTAACAATTGAGATTGAGGACATTTATGTGGGAAAGGAAGGAGTGGCTGCGGCAGTTACTGTACCTGACTCATTACACCCCTTACATGCACTAACTGCCACATCTGCACCTCATGTGACTCTGAAGATAATGGATGGAGGGGAAGCAAAAAACCTGGGCCTGATGATAAAGAGGTGCATAACAACAACTGATTGGTTACCCACGCAGAACAAAAGTCTACAATATTCTCCTTCCTTGCAAATGTATCGGATCGCACAACAGTCCATAATGACTATGGAGCTTGAAAAAAGATTTCTCACCCGCACACACGGTAGAGAAAATACAGACCACTCTCACTCACAGTCATTGTTAGACAGTCTCCCTGAGACGTTGTGGTCTCAAGGCTCCACAGACGTAGGTCTACTCAACATTCCCCCTGTCTCAATCCTCCTAAAGCCTAATACTGTTCCTGTCTACCGTGCCCAGTATCCCCTTCGGTTGGATCAAATAAAAGTTATTAAAGGTACCATTGTTGGACTGATCCAATCGGGGGTTCTGGTCCCCACTGAGTCCCCAATTAACCCCGATTAACCCGGTCCCCAAGCCAGGAAAATTAGATTACCGCATGATTCAGGACCTTAGACCTATCAATAAAGTGGTAGTACTCACTCTTTACGATACGCCTAACCCATACACCATGCTGAATGCAATCTCGCCGAATCATAACTTCTTCTCTTGCATTGACCTGGCAAATGCCTTTTTCTGTGTACCACTTAATCCGGATTCACAGCAATTGTTTGCCTTCTCCAACGACGGTACACAATACACATACAACCAGCTGCCACAGTGTTTCATCGAATCTCCATCCATTTTTAATCATGTCCTAAGACACCAACTACAGTCTCTTGCACTGCCAGAAGGGGTCACACTCTTACAATATGTAGACGACATTCTGATAGCAGCTCCGGACTCTGAATCAATCATGACCGCAACTGCCACAGTGCTAAATCATTTGGCTGCATGTGGGTTCAAGGTATCCAAATCCAAATTACAAATTGGACGACCAAAGGTTACCTTTCTGGGCCAGGTGATTGGTACTTCTGGGCATAGTATGATCACTACACACAAAACTGATATCCTTAACCACTCCAAACCCATGACTGTGAAGGCAATGATGCAGTTTCTGGGGTTGGTCACATACAGTAAGAACTTTGTACCTGACTTTACTGGATTAGTGGTGCCCCTAAGGGCACTAATCACTCAAGCAGGATACAGAAACTACAACGCTCCCCTGGAATGGACATTACAAGCAGATCGGGCCTTTATTGAACTAAAAACTGCTCTCTCCTCAGCATGCTCTCTACATGCACCCGATTACTCCAGACCTTTCCATCTGGATGTGGATGAAAAGAACGGCTTTGTTAATGCTGTTCTATTTCAAAAGGGGGAGAGTGGGACAAGCACGGATAGAAAAGTACTAATGTACTATAGTAGCAAATTAGACAATGTCGAAATAGGTCATCCAGCTTGTGTGAAACATGTAGCCGCTATAGGAAAAGCTGTGGAAAAGACATCGCACCAGACAATGGGTAATCAAACCATTATTCATACAACACATGGAGTTAAGGCCCTTCTTGACTCAAATGCATTCACATTATCAGCACACAGGGCTCAAGGATTACAGCAGTTGCTTGATAAACCACATATACATTTCACCAGCTCAGGAGTAAACATGGCCTCACAGATAGACACCACACAAGACCATGATTGTGCTGCTGAAGCAAAAAGAGAAATGAAACTACATGATAACGCACAGGCAGAACCACTAGAGAGTGCTGAGGTAATCTTATTTTGTGACGGCCATAGCCATCACACACAGGCAGGCAACTTGATAGCCTGGTTTGCAGTAGTACAAGAAACCCCGGAGGCCCTGGAAACAAAACAGGCACAGATCATCCCACAACCAGCATCAGCACAAATGGCAGAATTGGTGGCATTGGTAGAAACGTGTAGATTAGCGGAGGGGAAAACGGCCACATGTACAGCTGTCCACATGTACAGCTTGTACATGTGGACATGTGCCACTGGAGAAGAAAAGGGTTTGTGACCTCAGCTGGCACACCAGTAAAACACCTGGACCAATTATTGGACTTATACTATGCACTATTAGAACCCAAACAGGTAGCAATTGTCAAGTGCAGAGGGCACCAAAGAGGAAATGGCAGAATAGCAAGAGGAAACAATGCAGCAGATGTAGCAGCTAAGGCAGTGGCAGGGTATGATGCAAGGAAACAGATGAATCAGAGGGCAGCCAACAGGCCGCACAGAGAGCTGAGTATACACAACATCAAGGAAATACAGGAAGCTGCAGCTCCGACAGAAAAGCAAGCTTGGAGGGAGAAGGGAGCCATGAGGGATCGCACAGGGCTCTGGAGAAATCATGAGGGTAAAATAGTAGCGCCGGCAGGGCTATTAAATTTGTTGTGTCAGGAAGCCCACAGTAGAGGACACTGTGCGAGCTCCAAGGTGAATACCCTCATCTCACAGCACTGGTGGCACCCCTTTTTAAGGGACATTTGTAGATATTTTGTACAGTCATGTGAAATTTGTGAAAGTTACAATCCCAAGGTTACATTGACAACAGGAATGGGAAGTTTCCCAGTCCCGGGGGCCCCATGGAAAGAAATAGTCATTGACTTCACAGACATGGGGCAGACCATAGAACAGAGGGTAAAAGGTATTTTCTCGTTTGTATTGACCCCTTCTCAAGGTGGGTGGAGGCCACACCTACCAAAACAGAGAAAGGAAAGGAAGTGATCAGGTGGCTCACCAGAGAAATCATCCCGAGGTTTGGGATACCTGAAGTGATAAGATCAGACAATGGTACCCATTTCTCTAACGAGGACCTACAACAGGTCGAAGGGATGTTTGGGATCAAACATAAGTTTGGAGCCATTTACCACCCTTCTTCACAGGGGTTGGTGGAAAGAGTAAATAGGACAATTAAGGAGGGTTTGGCCAAGATCTGTGCAGACAGAAAACTAACCTGGGTTGAGGCTCTACCCATTGTATTGTTCAACCTCAGGTCGACTCCAAATGCCACCCTGAATGTCAGCCCACATGAGATTTTGACAGGAAGGAAGATGCCTTGCCCGTTTGCCACTGCCCCCACTGACTCACCACCTGTGCTAGTGCAACATGAATACATGAGTGAATATGTCAACCAACTAAATAACACTGTCATGAGTATCTCCCAACAGGTTGCTGAAATCCTTACCAAAGAGCAGGACCACGACACATCACATGTGGAGGTGGGCGATTGGATTTTGAGGAAAGTGTACAAGATCAACTGGTCCTCACCTAGGTGGAAGGGACCCTAAAAGGTGGCCAAGGTGACGTCACGCTGCGTAAAGGTGTGGTTGACGGAAAACAGATTGAGTAATTGGATCCATAAGACTCATTGCACACCATCCAGAGATCCAACAGACCGGACACTGACAACCATAAGGGCAGACTTAGGCGGGATACAAGGGGAAGATGACCATATGATTTCATTCAATCTCACAGGACTTAGGACAGGAGCACGGGGGGATAGAGACGAATAATCAACTTGATAGAAGACGACCCACCTGTTGGAAAGGAGGGAGATGTAGTTGGACACGGGGGGCTATAGTGGTGACAATCATCACTATCCTAGTTGCGGGTTCCATTATCTGGTTACTACATAGACAACCAAGAAGACGCCAATCTGACAAAAGAACCACTACACCAACATTGATCTTCCGACGAAGTAACACCTCTAATCTCCGACTTGAGTTCTGCGACATAGCGGACTGTAAGGGATGGACAGACCAGAGACAGTTACAATCAGAATCAGAATCAGAATCAGATTTATTGCCAAGCACATTTACAAGTAAACAAGTAAACATACGAGGAATTTGACTTGACATTGGGCGCGCACGAAAGGCGCATCCCAATGACGCGGCAGCCATGACGAGGCGCCTGTCATATGGGGGGGGGGGGGTGAAGAGGGGGGAGGGGGGGAAGGATAGGGAAAAACACAATAGGAGAGAGAAAAAAGCATTGTTGATCAAAATAGAGCTCATTTTATGACCAAAATTTTGATTACAAGAAAAAAACTCTCAAATGCACAATTAGCAGACAATAGATCACACAATGACAAAGCAGTAGTTGAGAGAGTCAGTGTATTGTGAATATATATCAGTAATTGTGTCAGTAGTGTAATGTTGAATGCAAGCGTAGGTGTGTCAATTGCTAGTGAACAGCAGAGGGCGCCTCCTGGCAGTGGATAGATGTTAAAATCATGTGATCTAAGCAGTCTAGAGTCTCTCGCTCTTGCTTGCAGATGGTAAATTGCAGATGGTAAATTGTCACATGGTGCAATTGTGACATTGGGCGCGCACGAAAGGCGCATCCCAATGACGCGGCAGCCATGACGAGGCGCCTGTCATATGGGGGGGGGGGGGGGTGAAGAGGGGGGAGGGGGGGAAGGATAGGGAAAAACACAATAGGAGAGAGAAAAAAGCATTGTTGATCAAAATAGAGCTCATTTTATGACCAAAATTTTGATTACAAGAAAAAAACTCTCAAATGCACAATTAGCAGACAATAGATCACACAATGACAAAGCAGTAGTTGAGAGAGTCAGTGTATTGTGAATATATATCAGTAATTGTGTCAGTAGTGTAATGTTGAATGCAAGCGTAGGTGTGTCAATTGCTAGTGAACAGCAGAGGGCGCCTCCTGGCAGTGGATAGATGTTAAAATCATGTGATCTAAGCAGTCTAGAGTCTCTCGCTCTTGCTTGCAGATGGTAAATTGTCACATGGTGCACTGTCCTTGAGCGTTCATCTGCTGAAACAATAACAACTGTGTCGTTGTTTGGGTTAGCAGAGCCGCTCCTTCCGCTTATCTTCATCAGGAGGAATGTAAATACAGGGCACCAAAGACAAGGTCAAATCAAATCTGCACAGTGCACTCAGAGAATAGAATTTTTCCTCACCCATGCAATTCTGTGCTTTCATAATTTCCATGTGCAGGCTTAAACTATTTTCCATGGAGAGCACAGGGCTCCAGATGTATTCCTCCACTGAATCACTGTCATTCAGTTCACCGTTTGCCGCTACTCGTGCCCTCCCCAACTGGTCGAATTTGATGAAGGAGCTTGCCGGGTCCGCTTTGATCAGCTCTCTCACCTTCCTTCAATTTCTGATACATCAGGGAACTTCACAGCCAAAAATAGAAGTCCTGAGAACATAACCAATAATGTTTCCACAGACGCATGAATTCCAATGTCCATGAGTCTCCTCGCAGGTTCCAATTCTTGGGCTCCCCCTTGGCCCGATTCTTGTTGAAAAATAGTGACAATAGCACATTTAAGCCGCTTCCAAATCCATAATTTCCGTTTAGATTAAGATTCAGCAGAAGAAGAGCGACTAAACACAGACAAAAACGCAACATTGCAAAGCTGGGAATAGGTCAGGAAGGCAGACGGGAGGAGGGAAGAAAAATGCGACTGCTCTCTCTCAAGGCAAGAAGAAGAAGAAAGGCAGTTAAATACATGTGTATTCTTTATAAAAGATCTAATGAGTGGAGTGACTACTGTCTAAAATGGGATTGGGTAGGATGGAACACTGGACTCTGGTCATGGGGATACACCCTACGGGAAGCGCAACGACAAGTCTGTAATGGACAAAACCTCTTACAGCAAATGTCACTGTTAAAAGGGACACCCCCCAGAAAATGTAACCCTGGGAAGTGCAACCCCATCTTTATTACGTTAAAAACCCCATGTGCCTCAGACGCGAGCATATTTGCATTGGGGGCTTGGGTGACTGAAACAGACCCAGGGGGAAAGTTCAAGCTACAGGTTGGGGGGGGGCAAGCAACGACAAGACCAATAACTGGCAGACGATTAAGGGTAAACAGGGAGAAGAGAAAAAGATTACCGTCCTAACCCCACAGGAGATAACTGTTATGAAAGCGATAGAGATTGAGACTGGGTTTGCACAAAAGAATTATTGGTTAGATTGGATAAGCAGCACTGCTAAATCTGTAACAAGAGATGAGTGTATTGCCTGTTCCTCTTCCTGCCCGGCGCTCTTTTTTTTTTTTTTTTTTTGGTTACTTCTTTGTACCCGTAGGTAGATTTGTTTTGCAGTCTGGTGACTTCCGTATTTACAAGCCACCGGCTGCCGGTCGCTGCGTGCGTGAGCGCCCCATATTCCTAACCTGCATGTTTTTAGCATGTGGGAGGAAACCGGAGAAATCCCGGAGTAAACCCACGCAACACGGGGAGAACATGCAAACTCGGCACAGATCACTGTTGGTCGGGGGCTGGGATCGAACCCACGATCTCACGATCCCCCGGCCAAGGGTAAACTGTGCTGCCGCAGTGCTAACCACTGCGCCACCGTGCAGCCCCAGCTCTTAACTGTGCCGTTACTATTCTCATACAATGAGACATACTGTATGATGAATTTGCATATGACCGAACATCCTGAGCCTAAGTGTAAACATTTAGAAACCCCATACCCACTGGCGCCACAAGGAACGCACCCACCTATCTTTACTCCTGTAGCAAATAACTACACCTGCATTACAAAATACAACCTCACCGGACACCCAGTAGGACACTTATTGGGGAACTGGTGCACGGAGTTAATCACTGCCACAACTTGGCCAAATGCCACCAAACTAAAGTACGCCTGCTCAGATGTCTATTGGTATTGCAGAGGTTACAAATTAAGAAACACCCTCCCCCATGACTGGTCAGGCACCTGCACCATAGTGTCCTTAATAGCACCCGTTAAAGTAATTCCCGCATCGGTATCAGATATCAACCTATGGCAGCAAGCCAACTTTGATCCACTGTCGAACCCAAGGCGAGGTAGAGTTGGGAGAAGCGCAACCAACCCTTTTGACCTGTATGCAGGCTCTCCCACATATATTGACGCTATAGGAGCACCAAGAGGTGTTCCCGACCAATATAAATTAGTAGATCAGGTGGCAGCTGGGTTTGAGTCAATGATACCATACATCGGGCCAATAATCACTGCCAGTAAGAATACAGACCACATTAACTACATCCATTTCAACGTACAAAAGCTCAACAATATGACCAGAGATGCTATTACTGGTCTGCATGAACAATTGGCCGCAACTTCCTTAATGACCTACCAGAATTGGATGGCATTGGATTTCCTATTGGCTGAAAAGGGTGATGTATGCTCTATGTTTGCACAGGACTGCTGCATCTTTATCCCTAACAACACAGCCCCAGATGGGTCTATAACACGTGCTTTGTCAGGTCTAAAAACCCTGTCCGAGGAATTGGCAGATTACTCAGGTGTTACGGCCCAATAGGAAATTGGTTAGACCAAACGCTTGGTAAATGGAAAATCCTGGTCACTTTGGTATTTATGTCACTGGTAGCAGCAGTAACCACTCTCACCTTATGTGGATGCTGCTGCATACCTTGTATCCGTCACTTATGTTTAAAATGCATCACCACCGCAATCAATGAAAAATTCCCTGCCCCACCTGGCTATCAGACGGTGCAGTGCCGAGAGGAGGTAGTCCCATTGGTTCCCCTCTCTGAGCCTGGGGAAGGAGGAACTGAAGACCCTAGTGCTAGGGGTGATGACGAGGAGGACCAGTGTGCGATCACAGATTATTTGTAAACACAATGTGCTACTGGTAACACATAAATCATACATAGCTCACCACACGAATGTAGGGGTGTGAGACTTATAGGGTTCTTGCGTTAGTTATTTCCATCATGCTAATTACGGTTAGGTAGTTAGGATAATTGTGAAGGTCAGAAGCTCTATAAGCCTAAATACAGCAAGTATGGATAAGGATGTCACCTGACTTAGAACAATTTTGTCTGTTACCTACTCACAGCACAACACATACAGTAGGTCTCTTCATCCAGCTCATTCATCATGACACACTCATCACAACACAACCACTGCTTGCAGATTTCATATAGTCAGCAATCACACACTCAAGGCTACTGGGAGATAACTTACAACAGCACATAGATAACTACAGATGTAGTGAATAAAGATAAAACGGTACAGGCTCCATACATTGTGATGGCAACCCCTCAGGCCATTATTGGTCCTGCCCCGGCCAAGCCCTTTGTATCGGCACTCGAGCAAAGGTGTAGGGCACAGTGAAGATGCATGCCAGAGGGCACTAGACCATCACGACGTGTGCCTGTGACGTAGAAAAAGGTCGTAGGGCGAGTGACTGTACGACTTCAGTCCCTAGAAGAAGAATGGACTGGTACCCAAGCGCGCCCACCGCACCTCCAGCATCCGGGGTGCAGCCACATCAGCCGCGGGGAGGAGACTGCATTTTCATCGACACCAGCATCCCTACCTCAGCACAGCGACAGGGGGGTGGCATCCCTGGGACAGCGTCACTGAACTGTTCACTGGCTAGACTGGCCGTTGTCTACCCTCTGTTGCACCCACCAGACCATCTCATAGACCTCATGGGACGAGATGTGCCTCTGAGAGCGGGGACACACAGTTGTTTCGCTTCTGTGTCAACAAGATGGGGCTGTGCTCCACAGCTGCGGATACAGGAAGCAGACACAGAGGAAGGTCAAACCTCTGTCGCAACCATGTGATGACTGCAGCTGAATGATGTGAGCCCTGGCAAGGGTCAACTGGTGGACAAAGGTTTTGTGGGCTTCGTGGATTGACCTTGTTCGACCCCATGACCCCCACATGGTCCACTCCCCCGGACAAAGAACTATGATCAGGAGGAGACCTCGGTGGGGGTATAGGACTTGATGACAGTTCATCTCTTAAACATCGTTGCACCGCGCTAGGGTGTCCACGGGGGGGAGGGGGGGCAAAGGTAGCAGAACCAGTGGTGCAAGCCTCTTGGGTTGACACACAATGCAGGGACCTGCCTTATTCACCATCTGTTAATTGCTAGCGTCTCTCCCACCATGCATGGTTGACATGATAAAATCATGTCAAAGGGGGGAGTGAAAGGGTTAATGGAAAGTTAGTGCCAAAATAATAATTCTGTAGGTAATCTCCCAATACGCTCTACACATATTCCATACATATTCTGTTTGCATGATTATGAACAAATATGTGATGTTAAACTCTGATAAACTGGAATTAGGCAGCGCTATAGAGCTCTCTCTCTCTCTCTCTCTCTCTCTCTCTCTCTCTCTCGCTCGCTCTCTCTCTCTCTCTTCTTGCCTCCTTTATCGGAGGCCTTGCTCACGGCTTTCTTTGTGCCCTTCTTTGCTATTTTCGGTTGATCAGGCATGTTGCTGGATCTCTGTCTCTTCTCTCTCTCCCTTTTTAGTCAGGTCTTTCACATTAGATACACAACCAGATTCAACACCCACGCACGCTATTGATAACACATTCTAGAATGAAGTGGCGTGCGCAGTGGATGGCCTGTTCACGCCATAGTTAGATTAGCCAATCAGATAGTCGCGTATAAGCCCATCCTATTGTACTGGGTTGGCCCCACCCGAGAAGATAACTGTAACCCACACCCGGAAGTCGGGATCAGTCTGACAACGTTCCCAAGGGAACAGCATCAAACTGATCCAGCACTGCTTGCTTTATTTGTGACTTCTAAATAAATGTTCCATCTCTAAATTGAAGAAATCTCCGGCTTGTTCTTGGCTCTTTCAATCAAAGAATTGGGTATTTTTCTAACAACAGACTCAAAGAGCTGGGGCTGTCTATTTCTGTTTTAAAATGGTTCTCATCGTACCTCACCGGAAGAACCTTTAACGTGTCCATGAATCAGATCTTTTCTGAAATAGCACAGTATTCATGTGGGGTACCACAAGGCTCAGTTTTAGGACCCATTTTATTTCTAATATATATTTTGCCACTGGGATGGATAATTAGCCAGTTCAAAGATATTTCTTATCATCTTTACACTGATGATATTCAGTTGTATTGTTCTTTTAAAGAGTCTGAGTTTCACATGCTGTTATCTTTAACTAACTGCTTGTCTAACATCAAACAGTGGTTAAGCGCAAACTTTTTACAGCTTAACTCAGACAAGACAGAGACATTAATTATCACTCCTGAAAACAAGATTCCACTTATTAAACACCACATGGGTACCCTAGGTTCCTCTGTTCAGGCGAGTCTTCGGAATCTTGGTGTTAGTTTTGACTCGGCTATGTCTCTTGAGCACTACAGTAATCAATTAATTAGAAATTGTTTCTTCCATCTGAAAAATATTTCTAAGTTGAGAACCCTGGTGTCAAAGGCTGAACTTGAGATGATTATACATGCTTTTATTTCTTCTCACTTAGACTATTGTAATAGTCTTTTTACCTGTCTGAGCCAAAAGCATCTTCAACGCCTCCAGGTTGTTCAAAATTCAGCTGCTAGACTTTTAGCTCACACTAAGAAAAGGGCTCACATTACACCAGTTTTAGCAGCACTTCACTGGCTCCCAGTTGGTTTTAGGATTCAATTTAAAATTTTAGTTCTTGTTTTTAGAGCTATTCATGATCAGGTCCCTAAATACATCACCGAGCTGCTTAATGTGTACAACCCCTCATGATCTCTGAGATCCTAGGATCAACTTTTACTGGCTGTCCCTCGAACCCATTTTAAAACTCAAGGTGATAGAGCCTTTCTGGCAGTGGCACCAAAATTGTGGAATGCTCTACCACTGTCTTTGAGCTCAGTAGGCTCTGTTGATGCTTTTAAAAAGCAGCTGAAGACACTTCTGTTTAAACAGGCTTTTCAGTTTTATTATGGATTATGGTTTTTATGTAATGTCTTTATACCTGTTTTTAATGCTGTTATTGTTGTATTTGTGATTGTGTGTTTTATTTTATTGTGAAGCACTTTGTGATTCTTTCTGTGAGAAGTGCTATATAAATAAATTTTACTTACTTACTTACTAACTTGAATGCAGCCTGACAGACGGATCGGAGCAGCATCTGCAGTGATGCGGACATTGTACCAGTCTGTTGTGGCGAAGAGGGAGCTGAGCTCTAAGGCAAAGCTGTTGATTTACCGTTCAATCTACCTTCATACCAGGGCTGAGAGTCATCACTCATTTCCAGAATTGATTTAATTCTGATTCTTGAGGTTCTGAATCAATTCAATTCTGATTCGATTAGAGCCAATCCCGATTCAATCAGGGAAATTACTATTTTAATAGCTATTTTGCTTGCCAGGGGA